>CAMGYJ010000002.1:11016357-12216357 GCA_946122785.1 Linum tenue | reverse complement strand
ATGTGCCACAGTAATCTACAGATTGAGCTCGGCCCGCGGATCAATTTCATCACCGGCCAGAATGGGAGTACGTCTCTTTTTACCCCCTTTGTCTCGTTGGCCCCTCTTTGTATGTACACTCGTGTTTCGAATCACTAGCATCATTGCTATTAGGGTTCCGTGTTCGTTATGTGGTGTAGTTAGTTCAATGACTTAGTGAAACGAAATTCGAGGCCAATACTTAGCAATGAATTTTTGTACGGTGATTGAGAAATGATGTCTCCAAGACTCCAACTGGAATTGTCTTTGCTTTATATCCTTCTCAGGGAAGAATGCTCTGTTTGGACCGAGTTAATTCTTTGGGGATTTTGGGAGTTTTCAGGTGGTAAAAGTGCAATACTTACTGCAATTTGCGTAGCCTTCGGAAGCAGAGCTAAGGGGACGCAGAGGGCGGCCACACTGAAGGATTTCATAAAAAATGGTTGCAGGTTTGAGCTTCTATCCTGTTAAAACAGTATCTCCTATCGCACTTCCAGGAGTGATGTCTGACAGTCTGAGATTGTTTCCTTTCCAGTCATGCTGCTGTTGAAGTGGAAATAAAAAATGAAGGACATGATGCATTTAAGCATGATATTTATGGCGATGCCATAATTTTAGAGCGTCGAATCAATCAGTCCGGTGGCTCCATGACTCTAAAGGATCACCGAGGTCTGTGCTCTTTTACTAAATTTATATTTGGTTAATTTTTGTCCCGATCAAGGCTTGAATCTAGGTGCACTAGATATTTTGGCAAGCATTGCTGCAACTATTAGGTCTGGACCTCAGGTTACTTAAAAATGAAAAACTGAAAGTGTCCTTTTACTTTCTTCAACAAGCTCTGGGATGATTAGTACTCAATGAGTTGCGTTACTATTATTGGTTATTGCTGGGCTTTCCCTAGATGTCTAAAATAGATCACTTCAAATGCTGAATCACAGCATAAGCTGGCCTAGTTTGAGCAATTGGCTCACAACTCACAAGAGCCATATGTCATGAGGATGATTGCATCAGTGAGTGTCTTAATCCACCATCTTATTCAAGACATAAGAAGCAAAGAGCTACAGAAGTGTTAGATATATCATATATGTGAATATGAAAAATGAAATATCACTTCTGCCCCACTACGGCCAGTTTGATTTGATGCTTTATGTGGTAATTATCATTCTCCATACTGAACTAGTTTGTCATAGGTGACTAATGATTTATGAAATCATTTGCGTTTGTATGCATTGGCATCCTTGAGATGTGATGATCTCTCCCGTAAGGAAGTCACATCATCCATTAATGGTCTGAAGTGTTGAACTTTAGTGAAAAGATATAACTGTACACTTATGCATTTGGATTGTCTTTTTTTTTTTTTTTTTGAAAGATGTGCATTAGGATTGTCTATTCATCAATTTCAAATTTAGTTCACCCTAAAATCGTAAGTACTGAAGTCAATAGGCACAGGAATTTTAACACTGTCCTATGCAATTTGATTTTTTTTGTCACCTAAGAAGATGTTCGATTCAACCAGAACAGTGAACTTGTACCAGGCAACTAGTTTTAGATCCATGCCTGCTTTGTGGGATTTGTTTCTGCTTACTGAGGATTGACGTAAAAACTTATGATGAACTTCACTTTTGTCTTTTGCCAGATGAGAGAATTCAGTACTAACTTTTTTTGTTTTGTCTCTGGGATATATGATAGGAAGAAAAGTTGCAGGTCGGAAAAATGATATTCAGGAGCTCATTGATCATTTTAATGTGAGTTTTCTGAACACTGCATTTGCGTCGTGTCCTTCAGCGCATTCTTTCAACTCATGGTGCTGTATTAATTGCTGTTAAAATGTCAATCAACTGAAAAGGAACTATTAACATGATAATTACTTCCTACTCTTCGTTTTATTTTGCCAAAAGTAATGTTTGTACTCTAGTCTCTATTCGACTGCTAAGATGGTGGTTCCTATTCTTCATATTCTTGCGTAAGTGTCTAATCTAAGGAATTGTGTCGGGCATGGTGCAGATTGATGTGGAGAATCCTTGTGTAGTGATGAGTCAAGACAAAAGTAGGGAGTTCCTGCATTCTGGGAACAAGAAAGACAAATTCAAGGTGATTCTGTTTGCTATTCTCCTTTAATTTGGTATTCTTTGCTGGTCTGATATGGTCAGAGCAGTATCTATAGTGCTCCATGGTCACTCTTTTTTCTTCAGTTTTTCTTCAAGGCTACTCTTCTTCAGCAAGTTAATGATACCTTGCAAAGGAACACGGAAGGACTGAAGTCAGTAAGTGCCGCTGTTGATGAAGACGAGGCTTCTATTAAACCAGTAGAGAAAGAACTTGAAGACTTGCAGAGAAAAATTAGAAACATGAAGCATTTGGAAGAAATTTCTCAGGAGATAGAGGTTTTGACGAAGAAGCTAGCATGGGCATTGGTTTATGATGTAGACAAGAAAAAAAAGGAGCACATTGTGATGATGGACACACTCAAACAACGTGTTCCTGCTTGCCAAAGAAAGATAGATGAGCAACTAGTGAGTGATTGAAGGGATTGGCATTATTAAATAATCCTATGTTTTATTTGTCATTTTCTACTAACCAAAACTGGTATGAGCTTTTTCTTTCCAGTTATTTCATTATAATGCCTGTTACTTTTATCTGGATGTGTTGGCTGGAGTATTGTGAAACCACCAACAGTAAGATCTTCTGAGCTTGTTCCTTTGTTTGATTCAAAGGCTAAGATGGAATCCCTCAAGGAAAAATCATCAAAGAAGAAGGGTCAAATTGATTGCCTGATTGTCAAAGCATCGGAAGTGAAGAGTAAGCAGAAGGAATTCGAGGAGTCTATTTCTATGGTAGTTTTCATTCCCTATTAGAAGAAAAGTACTAAATGGAATTGGTAATCTTAGAATTCGAAATTCCTGGGCGGTGCAATGCGCATATCCCTTTAGAGGTGTGAAAAAGTTTGACATACAAAATTTGGTATATTCCTATTTGAAAGATAGGTATAGACAAAACAAGGTGGTTTTGGATCCTAAGTGCATCCCTTGATTTCAGGCATGTACACGAAAGTCCAATCTTTTATGCCTTTTCAGGTGGTTTACTGTTATCTGTGAAAATTTCACATGCTCTGATTCTGTATCTGAAGTTGATTTTGTCTGTTCATGAGGTTTTCTGGCTAGGTTGTTGTTGTATGTTCAATAACTCCACATCCACTGATTTGTATGTGAAATTGATTAATTAGGCCAGAAAGGAGAAGATTGAGTTAGAAGAAAAGCATAAGCGTGCTACTAATCAGATTGACGACAAGGAGAAACAAGTATCAAAACATAAGCGGCAAATTGAGGAAATTAAAGAGCAGCATCTTAGAAACACACAGGTTTTGTTATCTAACCTATATTGCGTTTTCTTTCTTCCCTTCGTGTGCATCTTTGATTGTTCATTTCTGTGTCTAGTGTTTTGTTTATGGATATGAGAAACATGGGGAAGGTTCTCTGTAGTTATCCCCATTTCCCTTTGTTTTAATGTTGAAGTTTCTTGTCACGTGTAATTTGTCCTAGTGCTATAAGTCGTGTTCTATAGTTCACTAACCAACTGTGCAATCTGCCAATTGCACGAACGGAGGCATATGGTTTCTTTTATTCATGCCTCTTTGGTGAAGGACATATGTCATTCACTTCTTATTATTTTGTACGCTTTAACCTTGGACTTGGCCCTTGACTTTCCTGAGATGTTACAAGAATTGTGATGCTACGCATGATCTTCTTGTCATCTAGTTTGCTTCCAATGCTAAATACAGTTAGACGTTATGGCTTTCTGGTAATTGTTGTTCACTTCTGAAATTGATCTTGTACTGCAGGCTGAAAAATCTGAAACAGAGGAAAAGATCAGAGAACTTAAACGCACAATAGATGCTGCAACCGACTCACTCTCAAGGTGATCCATTTCATATTCCCTTATGTTATCATCTATCTTTTCACCTCTGCATCAAGATCTATTTGTCCAACCTGCAACCCTGATAATCTAGGTTAGAGAATGAGGAATTTGGCTCAACAGATTACAGGGATAAGATAGAAGGTGAAACTGATGAGATTGCTAAACAGGTACAAACTTCTGCAATTATATAACTGGACCATAACATAATGTTGCTTCAGTGTACTGCCTTGTTTTCCTTCACATTGCTTTCTAGTTAAACCCTAAGAAAATGCATTTTTTGAAGGTTGTACATTAAATTATAGAGGGACTCAGTCTTTAAGCAGAAGAGATGTAATACTGTTCGTGCTTGACTGGCCTAGGCTTTTAATCTATTGCTGGGTTGTTTTTTTATTAGTTAGTAAAGAGCTCTTCCTTTATTGCTTATACATGGACGGATCTCTTGAACTGGCAGTTGGCTTCACCAGAAAACTTCTTGAGCCGTATATTTATTTTTCCTGTAACTAACTAGTTGAGTTATTTCTTTGCAGATTTCAGATAACGAGAGAAAACAAAATGTTCATCGGTCAGCCATTATAGAGCTTCAAAATAACAGAAGAAACAAGGTATCTTGGATCATTATGGTCTTAGTGATCTAACTTGCTTAACAGTATGATCTGGTTCTGTGAAAGAGATGTTATAATTATCCTTTTTGTAATCATAGCTTGATGTTGATGTATTTCATAAATGAATGTAACTTTATAAATTATCATTGTAATATCTGCAATTTGGCCTAGGTCACAGCATTTGGAGGAGGTAAAGTCCTTCAACTTCTGCGTGCAATTGAAAACCATCGTCATCAATTTAAAAGGCCACCAATAGGTCCAATTGGCGCTAATATGGTAAGTTGCCAGTCTTTAATTATTATGTACTCGAGCTCTATCTGTTTGATTATTGATTCTTTGAAAGTTGAAACTGATGCTTCCTGAAAAGCGATATGCTTGGGATTTCGAAAAGAAAACTAACATTTCCTTGATGTTGATCTCTCACTGATTATGTTTCTAATGAGTTACTTTTCAGAAGCTATCTGTTAGCTTTAATTTCATAGATGTTCTTAAAGTCATGGTCAGCCATTTTGCTGTTCCATACCTAAGTTGTTGACACATTCTTTGATGACTGACTCTGAAAGGCCTTAGCAAATGATGATCGATGGGCTCTAGCTGTTGACTGTGCGCTTGGGAAGCTGCTCAATGCGTTCATTGTGACAAATCATAGTGATTCTGTTCTTCTAAAAAATTGTGGAAGAGAAGCAAATTATGGTCACCTGAGAATCTACATATATGACTTCGAACGACCAAGGTGGGTAGATGCCTATGGTTTCTGGCTCCTGATGGGTTTCTGATCCTATGCAATCTCATGTTCCTGTTTGAGCTAAATCCTTGTCTTTTTATCTTACCTTATGCTGTAGGTTAAACATACCTCCTCATTTGCTTCCCGGTACAAATCACCCAACTGTTCTATCTGTTATACATTCCAGCTATGATACATTGCTGAATGTGCTGATAGATATGGTAATAAGTGATTTCATAATGTTTAAATACATCAGCTAGCTTCCAGAAGGCCATGTGTTTGCTGAATGCTTAACTATTTTGTTGTTCTCCAGGGTAATGCAGAAAGGCAAGTCCTTGTCAAGGACTATGACACCGCCAAGGCAGTTGCTTTTGATCAAAGAATGTCAAATGTGCATGAGGTTTACACGTCAGATGGATATAGAATGTGAGTGTGTATATATAAATTTTTTTGTGTGTGTATAACAAATGTGTCCACAGCAGTCACTTCTTCATTCCCCTTGTCATGGGTAGTCACTCTAGGCGGTAAACAGCTCCCACCGTATGTATCCTATTTGATATTTTATATTGGAATCATCAATTCTTAACAATAACGTGGCGAGTTACTTAATAGGGCCTAATGGAGGTGATTAAAACAAAAAAATGCTAACCCACATGGATGAGTTTTCATTTTCGTGAAACCTACTTGGATAAGTAATATGGGTAACTGGTTAGGATTTCGTATTAACTTGATTTGGAAGCCAACAGCTGTGTTTCCTTTATCTCATTTTTTACTTAATCTAAAAATATCAAACACATTTCCAATCTGATTCTTAAAATACAGAAAGAACAGCTATAACTGTTGTAAATCATGATTTCTCTTGTCTCATTACCTTTTGACACCCAATGGTAGTTGAAGTAACAAGCATGATGGGTTCCGTTTGAGTTTCATGTGCCTTTGTTTCCTTGAATAAAAAAATAACGGGGAAGCTTTTGGTTTAAGTTGAAGGAACGGTTGAATTTCATTTTTACTTTTGGAAAGACCTATGTTATTTGATAACTGAAATATAAAGTAGAAAGTGAAGTAGGCAAAAAAAGTTACGGGAAACAGAAGCAGAGTTTTCTAAGTGGTTTGGGTATCACATCTGGAGCAAATTCCTTATCATACAATCCCGTTGTGATTATGGAGCATGTTACTGTCAATGTTTGTTTGCATGCTTGTGACGAGAGTTTTTTGCCAGGTTCTGTCGCGAGTCAGTGCAGACAGTGCTTCCCCCAAATCAGTGGCTTAGTAAGCGTCTATGTGCTTCATTTGATGATCAAATCATTGATCGTGAGCAACAGGTCCAGGTTCTTGCTAAAGAAGCTGAAGATCTACGACAGAGGAAGCGGGATTCTGAGGGAAGTCTACATAGTCTTGGAGAAACACTGCGGTCAGCGAAGGTGATAACTGTCATCTATCATTGCTTAAGAGCTTCCTAATCATCCTGTAGTCCATTTCTGCGCCTTTAACTGAAGAATGGTAGGCACACTTCAGCTCAATGTTTGCACGTGCTGAACCTTAGCATGGTTATGTAGATTCATACTTTGAACTTGACCTTTTCGGTAGACACAGCCTGGCTATTTTGTATGTCATACTGTCGATAAACCTGTCTTATTCCACTAGGATCTTGCTATTCCACATGTGCTTCATTTTGTATGTCATGCATGTGGAGCGTAGTTCTGTTTAGCCCACATAATCTTGCATTGCCTTTCAGCATCTTCTTTACTTTAGCTGGAAGCTGCCTTTGTTTGTGCTTCTGTACGTGAAATTCTTTGCTGTTCCTTTTAACTAATTGTAGAAGAAACGCTGGGACGCTGAGCGGGAGTTGGCATCTATGAAACTAGAGCTGGAGGATTTGGAGCGATCAACTGACAGTGCTAGTATGTCGCTGCCAACATCAACTTTGGATGAGCTTCATGAAGAAATTTCTGTTTGTTCCAGCTTCTATTTCTCTTTTTGATGCTTTACTGCAGACTTGCTTATTTCTGTGTCGTTTTTACTGGGATTCCTTCTCTAACCTAACTGCATCTTGTTTACATGACTTGCGCAGAAGATAGAAGAAGAGATAAAGCACAAACAGACTACTGTAGAAAAGCTTCAGTTTGAAATTGGAAAAGCTGAAGCAAAATTTAAGGCTCTGAAGATGTCCTTTCAGAGTTTATGTGGTATGACTAGTGTTGGTGGATTTCTCTTTTAGGAAAAAAGATCACCTTAGGATTAGTTTCTCTTTGGCTTAATTGTAAAACTGTAGATTCAGCAAAAGAAGATTTCAAGACCCTGGATGATGCTGAGATTGAGCTGACGAAGATTGAGACCGATCTGAAGACTGCTGAGATGGTATTTTTCCTTTGAGCTCAGTTTATTTCTTGATCCACCACTTTCTTTCTTTTTGTTTTTTATTCTGCAGATAATGCTGCTGGCCCTTTTGGTTTGGTTGTCGATTGGTTGAATGTTTCTATTCATCCATTACCACTAGCCTAACCCCTTGGGGTTGCTTGATTCACCACTTCCAAACTGATACTTACTATTATCTAACTAAAATAGCATATTGTCATGTCAGCAAAAAGAGCATTACGAGAGTGTAATGGCGACTAAAGTCATTGTCAAGATTGAAAATGCCGAGGCAAAGCATAGGGAGCTCGAAGATGAGCGACAGGTAAACTTTCAAGTGTCATTACCGTATCAAATTGAGACCGTCGTAACTTGCCTTTTCTTTCTCAACAGCCTTCTCAACATGCTTGCTCTTATATTCTTGGTGCTCAATGCCATAATTTTCTTTTTGCTTGATTCTCAAATTGGTGCTTGGGTTAAACTTAATATGGGAAGGTTCCATGAACAGTGAGCTAACAGTATCATAGATTGTTAGGGTTTTTGCTCGCTGGTACAAATGAGGTTAATGGGTCTGGAAAAATAAGAAGTTAGTTCAGCATGGTTCCACTGACTCGTGCTAACATATCCAACTTCTGTGCCCTGCCATGCTTCTGTGACAAGCGTTGGTGTTCTCTGGAATTTGATCTGAAATACATGTACCTGAAAAGAATTGCTCACAGCACTGGCAATTCTTAGATCATAATCTTCATACTGAAAGCTGAAGACTATAATGTTGTGCTGAGAAGGTGGTGTGTTCCTCTCTATCTTCTTTGGTGGATGCAGCAGCTATTAAAAGTTTAATCTGAAGCAACTGTTTTATCATCTGTAGGGCTTACTTTTAGTGTTTGATTACAGGAAAGATACAGGAAGGCTTCCATCATTTGTCCAGAGAGTGATCTTGAAAATTTAGGAGGAGCATCAGATGGACTAGATAGCAGCAGTCCAGAGCAACTCAGTGCCCATTTAAGTATACGGAAAGATAGGCTTCACAAGGAGAGTCAGCAGTATGTCCTGATATGCTGAACATTATATATTCCTTTAGTGATTTAAATGAAAAGGTCTTACACTTACATTGGCAGGTTTTCAGAATCTATTGATGATCTGAGAATGATGTACGAGGAAAAAGAAAATAAAATTCAAAAGAGAAGACAATGGTGTAAAACATTCAGAGAAAAATTGGAGGTATGCTATATATCTCAATTGTTTTAGGGTTAATATATTTGTATGGTCTGAAGTTTTCACAAATTAAACATTCTGACCATTTTTATCGATCTATAATTTCGTGGCCTCAACTATGCATCAAAGTTACTAAATTGGTCAAATCCGAGATTTGAACGTTATTTTGGACGGTCAAACGCATTGACTAACGGTCAACGCGCCACGCCGTCACGTCACTGCCCAATCAGCATAAAAAATTATTAAATTCCACATATTATCTAATATTTGGATTATTACATTTTAATTGAGGCCACGTTGCATTAGAGACATTATTTATTTTTATTAATTAATTATAATAATTTAAAATAATAAAATATGTGAATTGTGGTAAATTTTTAATATTTTTTATGTTTACTGTGTAGTGACGTTGCTAGTTGACCATTAGTCAACAGTTTTGACCGTCCAACATAACGGTCAAATCTTGGGTTTGGCCATTTAGTAACTTTGATGATTAGTTGAAGCCACGATATTATAGATCGAAAAAGATTGACCAGGATGTTTAATCTGTGAAAAGTTCAGACCATACAAATATATTAACCCTTTGGTGTATTTACATGAATATATTCCCTTAACCTCTTTGTCTACGTCACTGTTCTTCGGGTTGGTTTTACTTATAATTTTCTACTCCATTCTATTTGCAGGTCTGCGTGAAAGCATTAGAGTTGCGGTGGAAGAAGTTCGAGAGCAATAAGAACAGCGCAAGGCGTGATTTAACTTGGAAGTATGATTTTCCACTTGCTTATTGCCGATTGTCTAGCATCTTCTCTGAACTTATGACGAAT
The DNA here is from genome assembly GCA_946122785.1 of Linum tenue. Classification (NCBI taxonomy): domain Eukaryota; kingdom Viridiplantae; phylum Streptophyta; class Magnoliopsida; order Malpighiales; family Linaceae; genus Linum; species Linum tenue. The sequence continues at coordinate 12,206,707 of CAMGYJ010000002.1, read as the reverse complement.
TTTATCTTATTTGCCTTTGTACTTTCAGTTTCAATGATCATCTGGGAAAGAAAGGAATAAGTGGGAACATCAAAATTGACTACGAGGAAAAAAGTCTGGGAGTGGAGGTCAGCACTTGTTTCCGTAAAACTCTGCACATGTACACAACTTGTAGACTAACTGATGGGTTTTGCTGCCTTTTTTCATTTGTCTATGATGCTGAACTCTGCTGCTTTAATGTTTTTTATCTGTGTGTGTGTATGTGGTTAAGGTGAAAATGCCACAAGATGCATCAAATAGCTCAGTTCGCGACACAAGAGGGCTTTCAGGTTCTCTCTATACTAGTTTGTTTCCTGCATGTGATGCACAGTTTTAGCATCTAACTGGTTTTGCAAATTCAACCCGGGAATCGTCTTGTATTAGTGCTGCTAGGCAAACCTGGGATAGGCAGGCTTGTACCATTTGTCTTCTGACATTGAATTAACATAACATTAAAACTATATATCAGAATGTACCAACGCAGCAAGAGTGACTCCTAAAGCTTCTTTACTCACTGTTGTTGGTGCTATATAATTAGGTGGTGAGCGCTCCTTCTCAACTCTATGCTTTGCACTATCACTTCATCAGATGATAGAGTGTCCATTCCGAGCGATGGATGAGTTTGATGTATTTATGGTAAAAAGCGAAACTTGACCTTGGCATGTCCGCTTTCAGTATTGGGGGATCACATTTTCATGTCATGCATCAGTATTATGGTTGAGATAAATTGATGCTCTGTCTGTTTTCAGGATGCGGTGAGTCGCAAAATCAGCTTGGACACACTGGTGGATTTCGCGCTAAGTCACAAAGCTCAGTGGATATTTATTACTCCTCACGATATCAGGTGAACAAGAAATGTTTGTTCTAGCTCGAGAAACTTTTGATCTTGATTGATGATCTCCCTGAAATGTTTGTGCTTGATCTGGTGTTTGTTTGAATAATGTATGACAGCATGGTGAAACAAGATGAGAATATAAGGAAGCAGCAAATGGCAGCGCCTCGATCTTAGGCATTCAACGATGCACGTTCACTGGTTCGATCTTATTGTTTGATGAACAGCTTCTGGAAATTTTCTTTTGATTTTTGTACATAGTATCAAGGGTCCAAAATCTGTGCTGACTCTTCTTCTCAATTGCATGCATGCATGCATATCCCACCACCATGCATGCCATTACAATTAGGGTTTTGGGGGTTTCTTCGGTTGAAATTAATTTATGCCGTTGGGCCTGCTTCTCCAATCAAAGCAGAAAATTGAGTTCCCTGCCGTATCTATTATTATTATTATTATTATTATTATTTTATTTTATTTTATTTTATCTTTTTTTTGCATGGGCAATCAAAAAAATCTTGTTAAGCTTATAGTGAGAACTCAATTTGAGTCCCATTTTTCTCAGTATGTTACATTACAACTGTCATTTTCTAGCAACATACAGAATTTACTATACCCTAAAAGACACTGTCAACTTTACAACTTTCTACAACTTATAAAGGCAAAATCCACTTGTATATCCATAACTTTCACGTTTGTGACAAATATATCCATAACTATCGAAATACACGAAATACCCAATTCCGTCCATTTTGTTAACGGCGTCAGTTGACGACATAACTAAACTAACGGTAGAAGCTGAGTTGGCGATTGATTTACCACACCAAATGACGTGTATTATAAAGAAAAAAATAACAAAAATTAAAATACAAAACAAAAACAAAAACAGAAAGATACGGGGCTTAAACCCAGAAAAAACGCCTAAAATAAAGAAAATAAAAATGCTCTTCTCTACCTCTTCGATTTCTCCGCCTAGGGTTTCCCTTCTCCGATTTCTCCAAAACTCGGTGGCCACTTTTTGATTTTCATCGACTCGGGTCCTTTTCTCTCATCCCTGCCGACGAACATGGCTAGCGGCTGCGCCTGCAACTGCGAGTCTTCCAACTTGTCGACAACACCTTGTCGATCCCGACGCTCTGGCCGAGGAGGTGGTGCAGATCCAGATCCGCCAAGCTGTTGGCCACGAACCCTTGGAATTCCAATTCCACGTCAATCTTCTCTTCATCTTCTCAACCCATGGCTTCTCGATTTATCCAGCAGTTGAAGGGGAAAGGAAGTGGCGGAGTGGATAGAAACCCTCTGTTTATCTCGTCGACCAAAACAGGGGATCCAGATCTTCCACTGAGGAGGAAGATCGGAGGCGGATCCAGATCTCTTTTGCCTAATAAGCTTCTTCTCAGTGGTAGCAGTTGGCAGGGGAAGAGCCAACTTCTTCTCAAATCCCCAGAACCCGATTTCCCCCTTTCCTCCTTTTGTTTGATGTTGAATGCTACTCTTCGAGGTTGGGTACGGGCAGCAGGGGGAAGGATTTGGTTTGCGACGGGAAATCTCATAAGCTATTAGGTTTAAGAGGAGTAATGGGGGATCTGATTATTAGGTTTAGGAGGAGTATTCGGCGAGCTATGGAGGCTGGAGCTACGGGAGAGAGAAGAAATCATTGGGGCAAAGAGAATTAATTTTATTTTTTATTTTTATTTTTATTTTTTATTTTTTGCTGACATGGCTCAAATTATGCTGACGTGGAGCTTAGGTGTGAGATGGGTATGGTCCTAGTCAGCGTTATGTCACATTTACTGACGCCGTAACAAACGGTGTTAAAGTTTTTAACGAAATGGATAGATTTGTCACACGATAGTACGCTTTTCTGGGTATTTCGTGTATTTCGATAGTTATGGATATATTTGTCACAACCGTGAAAGTTATGGATATAGAAGTGTATTGGGCCATTTGTAGGTTTTTAGTTTCAATTTGGGCTTTTGGGTTAAGTGAATTCCGGACATACCCAGTCACTGGTGGGGTTTGCCGGCAACGGGAAGAAGCGCGAACTGAAAGCGTCATCGGCCGATTTCAATTCCAGGGCAGTGAAATGCAGCGGGGAGACGACGAAGACGACAAAAGATGGGCTTCCAAGTCTATTTTAAGTCCAGAATGTGCGACTCCGATTTAGGCGAATTGCAAAATTAAAGGGCTCTACCGAAAGGACCCTTCCACAAAATCCTCTTAAACCAGGAAAATTTGAATGGGTCGACGGTTCTACTTTTCAGCTATAATAAAAAGTGTAGATAGATGTTGATGTAGAAGATATAGTTAACAACTATAAATTAAAGGGTAATGTCTATTTTTTATTCAAACTTTTTTTAGATTTTTGTATATTATTTATACCTATCAAAATGCTAAGAATTAGTCAAATGTTAACTTTCAGTCAGCAAATTTGTTAGTAATATTGACGAGACAACATGATACTAACTTGGAAGAGACACATGAATGTCAACATTCCAAAATTTTAGTATTTTAACTAAAAAAAGAGTTACAAAATTATTAACGATAACATAAAAATGACTAATATTTTGATGCATTATGAAAGAATTGGCTAATTAATAGACTTTTAATAGGTTTGGATAATATAAAAGAAACTGAAAAATGTTTGGATAAAAAATAAACATTACCCAATTAAAAACCCTACTCCATACTCCCCCACTCAGCAGACGGTAGCGCTGTTCACTAACTCTCTCTCTACCACCTTTCAACATCCTTCCTCTTCCTCTTAAAGAAAGGCTTATTAATCCCCTGTCAACCAAGGATTGAAATAACGTACCGTATCGGCTGTTAGACTAGAAAATATCACACCGTACCGGCGATATTAAACGGTTGAACCACGATTAACCACGATTTTAGCATAAAATACCCTACCGCTGATTTTTTCGATACAACTTTCGGTACGATATTTCAATCTTTGTTTCCAACCTCTCCAACTCATTTCACAATGCATGCAACCAACACCCCCTTCTCCCTACCCGCACACTATTCTTTCTTTATCTCTCAAACTCTCATCTGTTAATGGAAAGCAAAAGAAATCTGCATCGTTTTTGATGCCCAACATGTAAAGAAAAAAATGAGTTGTCTCAATCTCCTAGTCTCTCCGTCAAAAAAGCCGTAAGTAGTTTCAAATCGCCCACGGGAAGGCAGGGAACGCCGAGTTCGCCGTAAATTATGGGTGGACAGGGGATATGTTCGACAAAGAGGGGAAGGGGAGAGTGAATCAGAACCTCCGCTCCCCTTTTTTATTTCCGATTTTTCCGTTCAGATCTAGATTTTCTTCTTCTTTTTTCCGTTTGACAGTTCAGAAGTATAAAACCGGTCGGACGGTTCGAACGGCTCGAATGGTTAACCGTTTCGACCATTCACCGACCACCCTTTCTAATTGTTACTGTTTTTGGAGTGGTTGGAACCGGACTGGTGGATGGGTGTCGGTTTTACTGGTCTGACTAACTGGCCCGTGTCAATTTTAATAACACTGGAAAATACAATAGTTCCTGTAGAAATTGCCATTCTATATAGGGTTAATACCTTGTTATGGCCTGAACTATGACCATGTAATCAACTTTGGCCAGTGGTTTGAGAAATTAACATCCTGGCCCGAACTATGCAGCATATAGACAAAATTGGCCTGGAGCGTGGTTTGACCGTTTGTTTGGACGGTCAACACCTTTGACCGTTAGTCAACTGTCCAGGTCACTGCCATGTCAGCATAAAAAAATTATAATTTCATTTACAAAATTGAATAATTAAAAAAAACAAAAACAAAAACAAAAACTTTTGGCCCACCCATCCCCACCTTATCCCCTCACCTTCTTTCCTTTTCGATCAAACCCAAACAAACCCTATCTTCCATCTTCTTCCTCCTTCTTCCCCGACGAGCCGCCGCCTCCATTCTCTTCGACTTCAAATGCAGCGGAGAGCCGCCGCCTGCATCATCTTCACCAGCTTCCCCTGAAACCGTAAAAACAAAACCTCCACACAAGCTCTGCCTCTTCGACCAGCTCTTCCCCTTAACCTACACTCCACTCATCCTCTTCTACGCCAACCCTGAAACCCCAAATCTCCAATCCACCGATCGCTTCATCGCCCACCTGAAGCGCTCTCTTGCCGAGACTCTGACCGTCTACTACCCTTTCTCCGGCAGGACGAATTCGGGCAATTTGCTCATCGACAGGTTCGGGGAAAGCATCTCGTTCATCCATGTCAAGGTTGAAAGCTGCCACCTTTCCGATTTCCTCAAACGCCGTGAACCGGAAAACCTCAACTGCCTCCTCCCTCGAGCTCCCTTCTGTCGAGAAAGCTTCGAATTCGACTCCCCTGTTTTGGAGATGCAGGTCTCTGTTTTCGCCTGCGGCGGAATCGCCCTGGGATGGGCCGCTTCACACAAATTGATCGACGGATTCACAATGATATCTTTCCTCAAGGCCTTCTCCGCCGTCTCCCGCGGCGGCCGGGAGAGGGCGGAGATCCTCTCCGCCGCCCCCGCCCTGTTTCGGCCGCAATCTGATGGAAACCCTCTGGTTTATAAAAGGAAACGGGCAATGGGGGTAATTAACCTTAACCAGCTAGCCCGCCGGCCCTCAGAAGAAGACACAACACCACTCCATTTTGGCCCTGCCTTTAACCTCTTCCCTTCCCCTGTTTTCTGATCTTATAGTGGAAGCAAACTTCTTTGCTGGGCTAGTTTAGGGGAATGGACACATCGCTGTTTCCAATGTGATAATCAATCTTCATATTCAAATAAACAACTCTGATAATGATCTTAATCAATTCGGTCAGTGTATGGAATTTTGGGGGTCAATTTATTTGGGGAGCAATTTTGTTTTCTCTCCGCCGCCCCCGCCCTGTTTCGGCCGCAATCTCCAATCTGATGGAAACCCTATGGAGGCGGCGGCTCGTCGGGGAAGAAGGAGGAAGAAGAAGGAAGATAGGGTTTGTTTGGGTTTGATCGAAAAGGAAATAAGGTGAGGGGATAAGGTGGGGATGGGTGGGCCAAAAGTTTTTGTTTTTGTTTTTTTTAATTATTCAATTTTGTAAATGAAATAAAAAGAAAAATGAAATTATAATTTTTTTATGCTGACATGGCAATGACCTGGACAGTTGACTAACGGTCAACGGTGTTGACCGTCCAAACAAACGGTCAAACCACACTCCAGGCCAATTTTGTCTATATGCTGCATAGTTAGGGCCAGGATGTTAATTTCTCAAACCACTGGCCAATGTTGATTACATGGTCATAGTTCAGGCCATAACAAGGTATTAACTTTTCTATATATGTTTGAGCTTGATCGTCTTAGACAATAACAATTTGCATATTCATCACTTGAGATGGAAGTGATTAGAATCTGCATGACATTTGATCGCTGTGAAGAGAAGCGATCCACCAAGCACCGCTGTAGGGTACAACGATAAAAATTTCACCGCACTAGGACAACATAATATGATGTTCATCGCTATACATAGAAGCGATCAACACCACCTACAATCAACAAACATTTGTAGTTAGTACTCTCAATATTCACTCCAGTCATCACAAATGACCAAGTATATATAGACTTATGATGGTTATCAAATTCCACCAAGACTTGTTAAACACCTACGGTAATACAACAAAAGTGCTCGGGTCAATAGTCAGTTGTGTTTGCTCCAATCCACCTTATAAATAAATGTATGCATGTAAGGACCTTAAAACGTAATAGCAATAAAATACATACTTACAAAGTTAAAAGTATATAAACTTACTTAGCATAAGACGCAAGACGCATCTCGTGGTTGTTTGTCATTCCCCAATCTTCTTGTGAGCAACGTGGGGCGAACCTCAGAAGATGATCTCATGCCCAAAGTTTGAGGATGGACATAGCACCACCGACTTGTTTTGTAGTCAACTTCAAACATGCACATAACTCTTGATACACCATCTCTAAACAAGCTAATCCCCATCTCTTCGTCCCAATCAACTCTCAGCCATCGAGGAACTATGAAAGCCACATGCCATTTATCCACCTATTCGTCTTGTTCGTAAACATTACTCCACCAACCAAGATAATAATTTAAATAGGGCATATCGCGACACTGCAGAATCAAGGGTATTGTTGTCCATCTACCTCTTGCATAATACAATCAATGGGCCATGTGATCGATACTTGGCCCATTTGTAATGGCAGATGACCTGGTCCCACTACCTCTGTGTCATATCAAAGCCAAAATGCTCCCTAATCGGTGTCCCCCAACCTCATTTGGGAATGGATGAGTTGTCAATGAGGGCTTCTCTAGTGGTTGGGAATTCAGTGAGGATGACAACATCTCTTAGTGTGATAGTCATCTCCTCATCGAAAAAGTGGAAGGTATGTGTCTCGGATAGGGATACGAAAGAGTCAAGCTGAGTTGAGATTTTGTCCAGCTTGAGCTCAAGCTTGACAAAGAATAGCTCAACTAGAGCTCGACTCAAGCTCGATATGGGCTATAAATTTAAGCTCGAGCTCGACCTGTCAAGAAATTTGACAACTTGAGCTTGACATAAGCTTGACTAGATAATAGCTCATAAACGGTCTCAACAATGCCAACTCAACTAGCCCGAGCTCAAACTCTGTCCATTTTGAGAGACAATAACTCAACCTGAACTTAAAATAGTGAAAGTCTGACATTCTTTTCAACCCAAGCTTAAGTCCCAAACAATAAAAGTACCACACCTTACACTATGTTCATGAAAGAGCGAGAGAAAATTGGAAAGGAAAAGAAAATTTAGATATAATTAAAATTTGAGGATAGTAAAATAACGAAGGAAAAGTGATGTTGAATTTTGAAGGGGGAAAAATAACCCAATAAGAGTAAATGATGTTTTCACTCAAAATTATGGAGTAATTGCTACAATGACTCCCCCCCCCCCCACACACACACACAAAAGAAAACTCCCTTGTACTCTAGTAAAACTTAGGAACAAAGGAAAAGTTTTGATTCCCTACTATTCCCCAAAATTTCTACACTCTTTTTTCCCTCCTTCATGAATAGAGGGTAAATGAAACCAACCACTTTATTTGATAGGCATGAAAAAGGAACAATTCTTCATTCTCTTCGAAGTGGTAAGAAATCATGACAATAGTTATCAACGTTGTTAATCCGCGGGCGGCGGGTTAACCAGCCGAGCCAATTGAATTTTCCCTGAATAGTCGACAGAAATGGGTGCGAGCTCCCGTTGAAGACTTCACCCGGACCTAGTCAAACCTTCATACCCATCAAGTTGACTCGAACTAGCAAATTTCGAGTTGTGGATACCCTCCAGGTCGTTTCTCCTCCCGGCTAAAAGCTCCAGTCTGCTGCAATCCTCCTGACTTGCACTCTAGAAGTGGCCGTCCTTTTGGAGCACTTTGAGGGCGTTGAGCAAGCCATTAGAGGATTGCACTAGGATCATGGCGGTTGGGCCTTCTGCCGTCGATGGCGCAACGGGCTTTACTGTGGGAGGAAATATAGCCTTTGAAGGGAATTTGTTTAGAGGTTAAGGAAGAGGTAGAAGATTGTATTTTGTGAATGTGGAACTACGGAGGAAGAGGAATAGGATGAAGGAGAATGGTAGTGTGGAAAGGGCTTGTGATTGTTGCACCATTGTTTGTGGGTGTTACTTATGCAAATGTGGTGTTTGATGAAATGCTTTTGAGAGATGAGAATTAGCGAATGCTTGTTTGTTGAAGATGGTTTGATGTGCAGATGGGTGGAGAGAACTTATATAGAGATAGAGCTAAACTGGACTAAACCGATTGGATCATTAATCCTCAACCCACTTACTCGACCGGGTCAATGGGGTAAACCGGGTTTACAACCTTGATAGTGATGGTGATATACAATTTGGGGATGCATTAGGGAGAAACAATGACAATAGTATACCTGAATCTTACTAAAATTACGGATTGGGGATAATAGTTCCTATCTTACCATTATTTTATCACAATTCAAAACCTTACTAATAATTCACCTTCCCTACCTTTAAATTTGACAGTAGAGAGTGAGTTGGTGAGTTGATGGTGATTGGTGAATGGTGAATAGCCTGCTTCACAGTTGCAGACTTGCTGCGGCAAGGGTAGTATTGTTTCCATTCTCAAATTGGCCTAGAGACAATGAAAGTAGGGGGGTACTACCAGCAGATTGTGAGACATTTGAATTGGACGTGAGACAATGGCAAATAAATGTGAAGTCGCATATACCAATCTAAAAGAGCATTTGAGCAATGCATGGTTGATCATAAGATTGAGAATTTGGAGTCTATCGATGGGAAAGAAGATGACACGGAGGAGACTGATTTGGATTAGGAAGTAGATGTTGATGGATGGGGAAACTCTATTCATATATACATCAATCCCTTGTTAATTTGCAATCACCTGGACACATGGAGGTGAACTAGGTCCACTTCAAGAAACACTTATAAGCTTCAGATATGACCTTGTGTACTTTCATTGGTCTAGTATCTTTTTATAATGGTTTCATGTTTAACTTCAAGAGTTTTAACCCAACATTGATATTGTTATGAGTTAATTATGAACCAAATGTCAGGATCAGCAGGTTGATGTACATCACTCCCACCAATAATCTTGGTAAATACATCGGAGTCCTTATGATTCATGGAAGGATTACTAAGGGAACTAATAAGTACATCATTGAGTGGATTGACATGCACCTCTCTTAGTGGAAAGTAAAAAAATGTCTCTCTAGCAGTACAAGTCACCCTTGCTCTCTCTGTACTTAATGCTTTACCTAATTATGTCATGCACATTGATGTCTTACTTGTCTCAGTCTGTGATGCCATTGATAAGAAAATCATGAATTTTGTCTGGGGCAGAGAAAAAGGAAAGCACATCTAGTTACTTGGGAAACTATCTGTAAACCCAAAGAGGAAGGAGGACTCGGTTTACGTTCAGCTAGAGCTCTTAACTTTTCTTACATGATGAAACTTGGTTGGATGTTCTTAAACAATGAAATGAAGACATGTTTTTAAACACGGAGGGCAAGTATGTCAAGCAAAATGGTAATGGTGCAGTTTTGTTGTGCAAATATTAGATTTCGAGACTCTAGAAGGGTCTCTCTACAGCGCTGCCCGTGATTAAACAAAATACCATTGGGAATTTGGATGTTAGATGTGATTGCAGTATAATGTTTTGGAATAATGTTGGCTTGCAGGCGGTGTGATTCTTAGAGAACGCCTTGTTAACCCAAGCTCCAACGTGAATCTGGATGCCTCAGTTGCAGAAATGGTTTCTAGCTCAGGTGCGTGGAATTGGTCAGCAATTTTGCCTCACTCGCCTCACAATTTATCGCTTTGATTGTAGGAATAGAGCACCCGATGGCAGATTCAGGGGAGGACTTCACTCTTTGGGGCTTGGAAGTTGATGGGAAGTTCAAGCTTCGCTCTACCTATACAGTATTTGATGATTGCTTGCAAGAAAACTATGTTAGCAATATAGGCAATCTTGAACCTATGGACTGGAAGTAAATCTAGAAGTGGAGTGACCCCAAGCGTATCATATACTTCATGTGCTTGCCGTCCATGATTGGTTGATGACAAACTACAAGCAGAAAAGGAGAAAACTATACACCAGTGACACGTTAGCCTTTGCAATCTTGCGCCCGAGTTGACCCAACACATCATACAACAATGCCTTGAGGAAAAAGTTAAGGAAGAAACTTTATATGTTTATAATACCCTCACTTTTGGCCTCAATTTTGTAGGTAGGATGTCTACTCACCTCCGAGATGTCAACACCGACTTTCTCTTTGGCGTTGTAGCTTGGTATCTCTGGAAATGCCATAATGAGAGGATCTTCCAGCAAAAGTAGGAAGACATTGGCACGTTGGTGCACCGTATTCAGTGTTGGACTAGGATGACAAACAAGGATTGAAATACCGTACCCGAGGTCGTACTGGAAAAGTCAACGGTAGGGTTTTTTATGCTAAAACCGTGGTTTAACCATGGTTCAACCGTATACCACTAAAAACCGCCTACCGATTTTGCTTCCGGTAAGAGTTTTTTCAGGTCGAATCGTCGGTACGATATGGTATTTTAATCCTTGACGACAAATCAAGTCAAGGAAAGCTACGTATTTTAATCTTCAGTGGAAACCTTCTTCGTTGCATTGGGTTCTCGTCAATACCGATGGCTACGTACTACAACAGGACTAGCAAGAAGCATCCAGAGGCCTTCTGAGAGACCACCTAGGAAGATGTATGAGAGCCTTTACATTCAACAAAGGAGTGTGTACCATCATGAAAGCAAAAAATTCGGGGAGTTCTTCAAAGACTTCAAATAGCTTGGGATCTTGGATATAGAAAGGTTCTACATGACACGGACTCAATGACAGCTTTCCAATTCCTGATGTCCGAGGAGCAAGGCAACAACATATATTTTAATCTTGCACGACAGGCTCATAAGCTCATCCACAGAGAATCATTGATAATATAGGTGTTCATTTTCTGGCTAACAAAGGCCACTCAGTTAGTATAAGTGTTCATTTTCTTGATAATCGTGATCCAGGTCTTAATTACTCATAGGTGTTCATGGGAACTGCCCATTTCCTTTTATTTAAACTAATAGAGGTGCCCTTCTAGTGTCCCATTTTCTCACAAAAAAACTTACAGGTTATATCACGAACCAATAAGTTGAAATATATGTAGTCTAACCAACCTATGAGTAATTGTAGTTCAACATAGTATCTACATAATGAAAGCTAAATGATTTGTTTTGCTAACTACGCAATCAATTTGACTTATAAGTTATAAATTGACTTAAGTCCTAAGACACATTATCGTGCTATTTCCCATCAAGATGCTAGCTCATGAGTCACTATCGAGCTAGCTCACGAGCTTCAAACAAGTTAGCTCGTGAGTCAGGCTCAATGAGCTAGCGATTCGAGCCAGCTTGCAAACATACGGATTGGCTCGTGCTCAGATCATTAACAAACGAGCCGACTCACGAGCAAGCTCATTAAGAATCAAGTCGAGTACCAAGCTTTATTGAACTGAGCCTTGACCTGCTCGTGAGCAGTTTGGCTCCTTTTCAGTCCTAGTCTCGGGCCGCTACATCTCTGTTGTCGTCAAAAACTCTTTGTCAATCTCTAGCCCCACAAAGAATCATACCATGTTCAACCCTCGCCCTTTCTAGATAGGGCAAGATACGTTCATGCCATTGGGCAAGCGTGAGGTCCCTTTATGGACGAGGGAATAAGTGATTCATACGAAGAAATGCACAAAGTAAGTTTTACAATGATAGACAAATATAACAACGTTTCAAAATACTAAAAAATAATACTTTCACGATCAAGCATGCGTACCAGGTTGTTGTTTCAAATCGCATGAGATCAGTTAAATACTTTGCATCCCTTGGGCTAGGTTGGATATACAATCTAGAAATATGTACATCGACCGCCATTTATCATTAAATATAAAGAAAAATAATATTATTTCATTTGTAACATAATCATGAAAATATTAACTTTCAAATAAAAGATAAACATTTATGGTGTGGACGGTCTGGTTTAGTCACAACTATAGAGCATCCTATGAATTCCTTACTTTGGAGTATTATGGGCAAAAATTTCCAGAATTCAAGAAAATCAATGAGTCAATCGTGGTTAAACTTGTAAACTTGTAAGACATTATTAGTCTTATGGCGTCCAACAAACAATTCTTGTTGATAAATCAAAAAATAAACTAAATACACGGCAAATTTACTAAACAATAAATCATAAGATGAAAGATGAGAGATACCTTACGAGCCTCTCGTCCAATTTCGGCGGAAGCTGGACACAGATTTGACCGGATTTTTAGAGGGTGAGGGTTGTATCACATACTCAAGGAAACATTTTTTGGTGTGGAAGGTCGGGATTAGCCGCAACCACAAAGTATACTTTGAATTCCTTAAGTGGGGGAAGAGAGAAAGAAAGAAATGTTTTGGTGGTGTGAATGAAGAAGGAGGGAGAGTGTTGTATTTATAGTGGTCGGGAATAGCTAAGGTTGAAAGTGGCCAACACATATTGCTTCCGTTAAAAGTGATTAAGGGCTCTATTACGTTCCACCTCAACGATCTATGTCAATATCCGCGTTCCACGCCGAGAACCCCAACCAATTGCTTTACCGCAATGCTTTCTGCATTTGATCGCTTGCCACATCAGCATTTCATGTTGATCGCTTTATTTTTCAACGATCATAAATTCATTGCGTCCATATCAAGTGATCAATGCCTAGATCGCTTTAGACTTAGGTGATCAAGTCCAGACATTTGAGATTGGGAAAATTCTTGTGCAACTATTGTATTTTGAGAATCTTTTTAACAACTAGTGTACTCTGGGAAAAAAACCATTAGCAACGAACAATGAACTATTCAAGTTCTTTTGTATGTTAATGAAGTTTAAAAAATTTCATTTTTGTAACAACTAGTGTACCTTGGAAAAACATTAACCTCAACCCCTTCTTCAACCGCAATCAAATTTAACAAAGATTGAAGAAATTTGAGAACAATATATTGGTGATGTGATAGATGCAATTAAAGAGAGAACTATACACGATAGATAGTGGAGATGTGAGTAGAGGTGGCAATTCTCAATCCAATCCACCAACCCTTTAAAATTATCCACCTAATCCAATCCATTTGATCCAAATCCAATTGGATTGGTGGATTCATGGATTGATCCATGGATCCAAATGGCAAATTACGATTTGATACCTATACTTTTTATTATTTACATTTTGGTACCCAAAATTTAATTTTTTATACGAAAAATATCATTGGAAAATTACTTTTTGGTACCTAAAATTTTTCATTATGACATTTTAGTACCTAAACTTTTCACATTTTACATATTGGTCCTTGGTTGAGGATGTCATTTGGATTCATGGATAATCCACCAATCCATTGGATCCAATCCATTTGATCCATAGATCCACCAATCCATGGATCAATCCATTTGCCACCTCTAGATGTGAGAGTAGTGTAAAGCTTGCCCTATGCTTAAATATTATTATTATATATTGACATTCAGGATGCACAATGTGCTTTGCTCTGCATGCTCATTTGCATAATTCTGTTAAATGTGGTTCATTTGCATGATTATGGGTGAATTGGTATGTTTGTCAAATATAACCACTTTCGCAGTCGTTGAATATCATTGCAATGTTATTTTTAAAGTAAAATATCATTGCATTCATCCAATTGTTACATATTTTTAATAGAAATAACCATTTTCAAAGATATTTTTATGGTGGACTAAAACGGAAATAGAGGAAATGACTAGTCTGTTACCGGGTCAAAGTTGAGCGGCCATTACGATAAAATAGTTGATCTAGTGATCGTTCTGTCAGTCTCTATAATTTAGTGACTGACTTGATATTTAATAATCCATCCCAGGATTGATTTTGATAGTGGAGTGGTGGCCATTGAAGCTCAAGCTTAGAGGAAGAGGACAGTATCTCGGCGGCTCTGCCTAGAAAAACTACACTGCTCGTAGAACTAACTAACCCAAACAGCGTAGACGAAACCGCCGCAACTTCACCGTCTTCTACAGCACACAGACCCAGTTGACCCACCAGAGAGCATACCTAATTGCACACAAGATGCTCGCGGAGAGAAAAATGAAAACAGAGGCGATGAGATGCGGCGGATTGTAAGTTTTGGTGGTTATTAGACGCTGAGCTGAACCCACAACCTGCGACGAGAAGAGAGAGAAAAAAGGGACCTACATCCACCGCCGATTAACCTGAAACGTAACTACCGGCGATGTCTTCTCTACAAGAGGAGGCACCGATAACTCCGACGAAGAGGAAGGAGAACGGGGTGGACCTCTGGCTCAAGACCACCGTCACCCAATCTTTGAAACATGCCGTCTCAGCTGTGCCAGCCTCGTCTCTTTCCGGTGGCACTGCTTCCCCAAGAACTCCAAGCACCGCCGTCCCTTCCGAACCCACTACTCCGACATTCACCGGCTCCCAAACCCTAATCTCCAATTCCGCCGACATTGTGGACCGTACCCGCCTCTTGAACGACGAAACCCTCCTCAAGATCCTGTCTTTCTTGCCCGACTCCCAGAGGAAGTCCAATCGCCTTGTTTGCAAGCGCTGGCTCAATGTTCAAGGTCGACTCTTTCGGTATCTCAGGATTCTCGATTGGGAGTTCCTAGAATCGGGTCGGTTGACTTCTAGCTTTCCTGATCTCACCCACGTGGATTTGATCAATGGGTGCGTGGTGACCCCAGTGGGTTCCAGTATTTGCTTGAATCATCGGTTTATCTCCGTGCATTTGGACTCCGGAGTTTCTGCCTTCTCGCCCAGTTGGCGACTTTGCGAGGAGAATTTGTTGCCAGCTGAGATTGTGGATAGAGGACTCAGAGTTTTAGCTAATGGGTGCCCTAATTTGTGCCGGCTTGCAGTGCTTGGTGCCAGTGAGGTAGGACTGATAAGCGTGGCTGAAGAATGTCCTACGCTGCAGGAGCTGGAGTTGCACCGCTGCAATGACAATGTCCTGCTAGGGATTGCAGCTTGTTCCAATCTGCAGATATTGAAGCTTGTAGGAAACGTGTATGGGCTATATGGTTCAATAGTTTCAGATGTTGGTTTGACGATCCTGGCGCAAGGGTGCAAGAGACTGCTGAAGCTTGATCTCACTGGATGCGAGGGTAGCTTTGATGGGATTAAGGCAATAGGGCACTGCTGCCAGATGCTCGAAGAATTGACATTGTGTGATCATAGGATGGATGATGGGTGGTTGGCTGCTCTTCCTTTTTGTGAAAATTTGAAGACTTTGAGGTTATTGTCGTGTAAGAGAATAGATTCTGTCCCGGGGCCAGATGAGTATCTGGGTCGTTGTTCTGCTCTTGAAACACTGCATTTGGAGAGGTGTCTGTTAAGGGACAAAATTGGGGTTCGAGCTTTATTTAAGGTTTGTGAAACTGTGAGGGAAATTGTTGTCCAAGATTGCTGGGGTTTGGATGATGAAGGGTTCAGCTTGGCTAGCACTTGCAGGTAATTGCTTGATTCAGTTCTGTATATGTTCTTCAAACTGCGCTCTGTCCCCCACTTGGAACTATTGTACATGCTGCAGTCAGGCGATGATTGAGGAATTATAGCAATGAGATAAAATTATAGTGTCGAGGTTGAATTGTTTTTCATACTTGACTTGCTTCTAGTTTAATAATATGCATGAACCGTTATCTCTTCTGCAGGAGGGTAAAGTTACTATACCTGGAAGGATGCTCCTTGGTGACAACAGAAGCCCTCGAGTCTGTACTTTTAACCTGGAATGAGGTTGAACATTTGAAGATAGAGTCATGTAGGAAAATAAACGACAGCGAGATCTCTCCAGAGCTTTCAAACTTGTTCTGTGATCTCAAAGAGCTTAGATGGAGACCAGATTCCAAATCAATTCTTGCAGCAGGTCTTATGGGGACGGGCATTGGAGAGAAGGGCCAGAAGTTCTTCAGGAAATCATGAACTCTGTGCAACTCATCTCACTTGGAGTGTACTCATGACCCACCACTGAAGAGTCAAGATGTATAACTGACATCTAGAAATGAAACTATACAACTTATATGACCTTGATATAAACTTGACATGAGCTTAATATAGACTAATTCGATCTTGATATGAACTTGACAGTGGTATGATATAATATGATATGATGTGATATGATCTTAATCAATGCAGTCAAAATCGGGATTTTGATCGTAAAATCATAGGATTTTAGGATTTTACTTAGGGATTCTGATCCTGATTTTACTATAAAATCGATGGACCTTAAAATCGTACAAAATCGGGATTAAAATCGTTAAAATCATACCAAAATCGGGATTTTGATCCTATGTGAACCAAATAGGGAGCTTGAGCCAATTCAAAAGAAGTAGAATTGTTTGGGTGGAAAGGGCGATGACGGGGATCTTCTCATATATTTTTCCTATTAAAAGAACATTTGACAAGAAGAAAAAAAACTAATTAGGGTTCGGTCAACCCCTTTCCCTCTCCTTGTTTAACTCATCGGTAAAACAATTGTCAGAATATTGTTAGTGCGTAAGAGTTAACATCATTATTAACAAATTATTTTATTAATGAATATATTTGTACTAAACCAATGACATAATTATTTTATTGGATTTCAGTTATTCTTAGTTTTAAATCATGCTTAGTAGAAGATGTTGGAATACTACTTTTAGTTAAACTACCTAGACACAACAAGAAAAACAAGAGCCAAACCCCATGAGCTAGCCCTTCATCATAAATTATTTTGAGTTACACATTAAATAACAATTAAAATGATGATTTTGGAACATTAATCTTGAAAATTATCACTTTAAATGTTATAAGTCTTTGTGTTATTAATTATTTACCTTATTAATAATATCATATGTTAATTTCTATATGGTACTTAAAATCCTACGATTCTACGATTCCGATTTTACCCCAGTTTTCGATTTTAACTGTTTTGATCTTAATATGACATGGATATGATCATAGTATGCTCACGATATGATCATGATATGGTCACTATTTTGTGTAACGCTATTTGTCTCATAATGCATAACAAATTATCAAAGCACAACATCTTATTCATACAAGGGCCAACCTTGAAATCTAGACTACTAATAATACATTTTTAAGAGTTTGATTTGCTCCATTTCAAATTTCCTGCAACGAGAGTGAAAGTAGCAAGGGTATTTTCGTCTACACAATCCTTTTTTATTTCATATAAAAAGATCTCAATGCTAGGATTTGAACCATGGTCCCTCCACCAAAGACAAGAATTGTAACCAATTAGACTAGACACATTTGTTGTACTTTATTAATACAAATAATTCACGATTGTGTATGAACAAAAATAAAAACATATGTATTGTATTATGAAAAATGTATTTATTTTAACCATCTAAAAAAAAACAATCAAAACTTTCATACGACCCCTGATTTCAATAATGTAATTAATGAAATAATTTTTATCAGCATGATGCAATGTTCAAGCTAAGGTCCAAGTATTAACACCAGTATATAGTATTCATCATAGTTAACTATTTCAATATCCACAGCTAACTATTAATGGTTACTTGCTTTCTCTTAGAGAGATTAATGTAACACTCTCATGCCTAGCTATGCTCTAAGCGTTTGTTTTCTTTTTCACAATATCATTTGCAGTTATTTATTAAATCAACTTTGTTTCTAGCTTTCAAATCCTAATTATTCACTTCTTCACACCAACTTATGAAAATGCTAAATATATTTTTCATGTCTAATCTATAAAACATAAATGTTGCTTATCACTTAAATTCAATGGTATCCATGTTAGGTTTGATGTCACCAACATATTCTCCAAATTTCTCCTAAAAGCATAATATATTGCGCTTGATATCATAGTTTCGTTAGGTAAAGTTCAACAAACTCAATCAATATTCGAACTCTTCGAAATAGCTATCTACATGCGAATATGAAGTACTGAGTAGCTAAAACTCTACTTGAGTCCGTACAATCTTTTGCGCTATCGATTCAAAATTCAATACATGATTATCTTAGTACATTTAGTCATACTAATTGTGTAGTAGGGGACATCTTATCAAAATCTTAAAGAAAGACTCTTTGACTGATCGCTTTATTGATGTAACCAATTATACCCAAATAGAAGTGATCAAATTTATAAGATGCACTCTCAAAGTTTGCTATAATTATTGAGGTTCAGCAGCACGTTAGGCGTACGATGGTTCTTGGGCATTTGTCTATCTCTTAGCTCGCCTAGACATGCTTAGACATTATAATAAAAATAACAATTTTAATAATAGTGAAAAAAATAACGGTTCTGAAGCAATTTCATACTTTAGTTCAAATGATTTAACAACGAACGAAATAACTCTCAAGTTTATAAATTATTTTCTTTTTCCAAATGATATAATTAATTCATTCATAAGCTGTAATAGCTAATTATAAGCACTTCAAATTTAAGTTAAAACTCTATATGATGCAATTGTTTGACGAAATGGGTTTTATAATAGAGTGGTTCTATCGAGAGAGGTCTCTAAGAAACATGGTTTACTTTATTATTCCTTGGGTGGATATAATATATATCTTCATCGTTACTTTTACATTGGATTCAATTTAGTGAGCGGAATCTATACCTTAGGTTCAAATTGAACCTAAGGATATAATATCTATTCCTTAGGTTCAAATTGATGCATTTTCCCCTTAACCGTTCCCTTTTATTGGTTAATAATTTTTATGATATTTTTCACTTTGAAATATCGTGAGCGGAATCTATACACAACAATTTGTATTTTTTCGCTTCCTCTTCTCTTGGTTAGATATTGTGTCCATATTGATTCCTATATTGATTATCGAATTACTACTTTTTTGTTCTTTTTTCTGATGCAAGATATGATTTTTATGTTTGATAATATAGATTTATTTTGCAAGCATGTGGATGCTTGAGAGTAGGTTGTCAGGGTCGACCCACTTTGACCCTGACCCGGTGAGAAAAACGGGTTGCACGCACCCGCCGAGTCGACCGCTACAAGGTATCGGGTTAGAGGTCGAATTGTGTCATTTTTTTCTTTGGTTTGCGAAATGCGCCTATTTTCCAATTTTCTTTTCGCCTAACTCAATCTTTGGAATCCTAAGTTGAACATTTGAGTATTGTTGTTATATAATTGTGTGTGAATTTTCACTATATGTTGGATCTAAGTACGACATGTTATTTTAGTGTAATATTATATGTTATAACTCATATGTTAGATGAGATTTGATATAATTTATCAAGATAAGTATAATATAATGACTCTTTTCATATTTTCGGGCTAAACCGGGTGACCCATTAACCCTTGACTCACTAGATTCACCGGGTCCGGGTCAACCTGCGGGTTGACAACCTTGCTTGAGACTTTTCATTTGCCTCATAACTTACATTTTACAATGGCTCCAAACTTGGATGTGTTTCTATTCAGCACATAAATTTTTAATGATGTAAAATTTATGAAACTAAAATGCATATTAATAAACAATGTAAGGTCTCATCTTCCCTCTTAAGCACTACATATCATTGTTTACTTACCATTAAATCAAAGTCTTTCTAACTTGAGTAAGAGTTACAATGACTTTTATTAACTTTCACTACTCATATATCACAAGTGTTCAAATCATTATCAAGTGTTCATACAATGACTTTTATTGTTGTGAACTTCCCCCAAAATGTTAGCTATGCTGCTTTTAGTTTTTGCCTTCTTTTCGCTTTGATTTAGCTTTTTATGTGTTGCTCTATTAGTTGAACTTGCAGCTGGAGATCTGCATGCTTTGTTTCATTATATCATTGAATACAGTAAAGTCAATGGAACCATGACGGTGTGAGTTAGTTTGTTTCTTTTTAAGTACACTCTAAACATATGGTTTGTTTCATTATATCATTGAATACACGAAAGTCAATGGAAAAGACAAAAAAATTTATCGTATATTGAAGATTGATTATGTATGTGTGATGTAAAACAACTCTTATCATTGTTCTTCTTAGACATTTTTATATAGATATGACTTTGTTTGAAATATGAATTTACGTTAGTGTAGTTGGGCGTTGTTTGTCATTTTTTAAACTTCATTAGTCAAATACATTAAATACTTTCCTATATTATTCATGGAGAACTTACCAAATTAAATTGTTACTTCAATCCTCAATGTTTACTACACATACACATGAAAATCAAACTCTCCCGGCCAAGAGGCTGGTCCCTAATCTAGTCATATATGATGTCGTTACTAAGATGCCTCATGAGATGGTAGCAGAGCTCAAAACAATAGGCTTTCAAGGGATTACTAGTTTCAATAAGACTAGAAACAATATGTCGGCACTAAAGTACATCATGAGCAAGTACAAGAGGATCACAAAGACAATAACATTACCTAACGACACTTGAAATTACACCAGAAGACATCCCATAAAATCTATGACATTCCAATGGGGAAGAAAAAAGTGATTATGAAAAAGCCTTTCACAACAAAAGAGTCAGAAAAATGGCTCCATGCACTTGGATTACAGCCGGAAGAAAAGTGTTTGTCAAAAAGAAAGCTAAATGATATTGAAGACAAGATCAACCAAGACAAAAACACAACAACATGGCTATATATGTTCTAGATACTTGTAACAGAAGGATTGTGCTGCATCAGTACAAGTATTTTTGCTAAATTATAGTAATACACTTTCTTAAAGAGGACAAGAAACATGAATTCATGGAGTACACTTGGTGTGAGTATCAACAAGAGGGATGTCATCTAAGCAACAATGGCTTGCTGCAAATATTCACTTCACCATTATAAGTTGGCAATTCAGCTTTTAGTTATTTTCCAGTTTTTCTAAAATTATATAAACAACATATCACGAACATATGACCATCAAATCATAATTGTATCATCAACATTTCACTATGATATGACCATCATAACTTGACACTAATGTATGTAACCTTCAATCTAAACGATTGTGGATGAAGTCTTACCATATACTGATATGATTGATACAATCGTGTTATAAAATTAGCACCATAGCAATAATATGATGGTATGAATTGTATTAAATCTTTTAAACTCTTTGATATAAGCAACACAAGCAATTGAGACTCTCAAAGCTTCAAAACGAGAAAAATATATAATGCACAAATGAAGGAACTCCTGACCAAAGTAAAGAAGCTCAAAGCAAATGAAGGAGCTGCTCGACCACCACCCTAGCAAGCAAAGGAAAAAGTCACAGAGAAGAAAGTTGATACTGCAAACATTGATGGTCAGACAAAGAACAATGATACTGAACATTCCATTCCCTCTCGATGATGCCGAGACTGTGAACTCTGACATCAACAAAGAGGATGATACCATAACTTCAAATGAAGGTGATATCGAAACTAGGAAGGAAGCTGGTATAAACAACGAAGACAACAATAGTATGGCTTGTGTTGAGGACACTAGTGAAAATAAAACCAAGGTGATAAATGAAAAAAAGTGCATCAAAGAAGCAAACAGTAACAAAGAAAACACCACCAAGGGCAATATCGAAAACATGGAAAAAACCACCATAGACAACCAGACAACAGCAGAACAAGAGAAACCAAAAGACAACAACCCCAACAAAGACAATGAACCAGAAAAGGAGACGATAACAGTGATAACAGGAAGAAAGGGAAGAATGACACTCCTCAACAGCATGACATGACATCATTTGATCATGGAGTAACTAGTACACAAGAATCATCACCTGTTCAAACGTCAAAGCCTCAAAAGAACCAAAGAAACCAACAAGATTCAAGATTATTGTAAGTAGGTGCAATGAGGTAAAAGGAAGCAGTCAAACAAGTGAAAATGACAAGGAGGTCAAAACCAGTAGTCAGGCAAGCTGATATGGAAAAATGGAGATATGAATATGATGCAGCAATTGCATATGCCATAGAGGACTTCGTATCCTAACTCAATTCCTCTTATTCAAAGAGGTAATCCTGTCAGAGAAACAATTATCTCAAGATCCAGGTGGGCAACCTTCTCCACCAGTGCTAATAACAACACGACTGATAATCAATGAGTATGAAGTGGTTGAAAACATCTTGGATTATGTTAAGTCACCATGTGACATGTAAGTAATTCATTCAATCCAGTTTACTAGCATTACATCGTCATCATATCACTTACCACCATCATCATCATATCACTAATATATGAAAATCATATCATCATCTTATCACTAAGACAGTCATATCATCATCATATCACTAAGATGTGACAATCATTTCGTCATCATTACAATTTGTGCAAACTTTACACTAAAAATGAAGTGATAACAAACACTCACATACATTATGTAGGGTTGAACTACTATTCAGAAAAATTAATGACACCTCTACAATGAATAGAACTTAGTTGCAAACCATTGACTATGATTAGCCACTATCAGCTGATATCATCAACTGGTACTGTAATTACCAGAACAGGTTACAAACACAAAATGATGATATGAAGTGGTTCTTCGATGAATCTTTTGCAGTAAGACATTTACTTCAATATATCTTTTGTAGTAAGACATTTATCATTTAATTATTTCCCTATTAACTATAATTTTTATTCATTACCATAGAGAGAAGCACATTATGGCAGTATGGAAAATATAAAGGACAAAGAAGATAAGTTCTATTTTGACATAACTATGAGGGATTGGGCCAAATATAAAAACTTTCACAACTGCAACCTAGTAAGTAAAAAAAAAATCACATATCACCATCATGTCATAACAAAAATAGTATGATCTTTATTATTGATAATTATGATGATATTACTGGTGTGACTGGTATGATTGTTAATGAGAAACAATCTGTGGGAGAGTATTGACTTCATCAACAGAGTAAGAGACAAGCTTATCATAAACATCATATGCAACAAAGAAATGATTATATTGAGAGATTATCGTTCAATGTTGCACACAGACTTATATATAACAAAATATTTAATTTGTACGTAATTTGCCAAACTCCTACGAAACTTTGTAGTAATTCCAAAAAAGGTTCACTTTCTATTCAGTGAACTAAAATAGAGAAATTAGATAAATATCTTAATAATAGAAAATCAGAAGAGGAATATGAATATGAATAGATTTTAGGGTTAATACAATATATTAGCCACAACTATTATGAAGCGAGGAATTATAGCCACAACTATGAAAATTCAAATTATTAGCCATAACTATTGCTGCAGGTCAAGATATGGCTAACTGTCTGTTACTGTTATTGAATTTTTTACGGAGAAGGCCACGTCATCGGCCACGACAGCGGCCACGTAGGAATGCTTTTAGGTTATAACTTCAAAACATAAAAGTTCAGTCAGTATTACTAACGAAATTGTTAACAGATAGTTAACATTTGGCTAATAATTTGAATTTCAATAGTTGTGGCTATAATTCCCCGCTTCATAATAGTTGTGGCTAATATATTGTATTTACCCTAGATTTTATACCTCAATAAGCGTTTGAGATGTATATCTTTTTCCTTATGGTCTTTAATGTGACAAAGAATTGTGTGCATGTTATAATCATAATGATTATAAACATAATAATAAACATTCTTGTATTCGAGAATATAGAAAGGCTGCAACACTAATGAGTTTCATCTCTTTGATCAAATAAAAACTTTATTTTTTATATCTACTAGATCTGTTTGATTTTTTTGCTAACCTGCCACACGTTTACATCATTCAAGATCTCCACATCTGCCAAGAATGATGAGGATGGTGCATTAAACGTGAATGTACTTTTATCATAATAATTATAAATTTAATAGTAAACATTCTTGTCTGCGAGCCTATAAAAAGACTCCAACACTTATAGGCGACATCAATTTGCTCTCTTTATACTTTATTTTCGATATCTACTAGATCTGTTAGATATTTTGCTAACCTGCCGAACACTTACATGTTTCAAGATATTCACATCAGCCAAGAAATATGAGATTGTTGCATGAAATCTTTATTTGTTTGATCTTTTGCTAACCTGCCTACAATGATGAGGATGGTAGGGGCGAAGCTAGGATTTGAGTTTAGGGGGCTATAAAAATTTAGTGTACTATTACAAAAAAGAGAAAAATATATAATATAATAAATTAGAAAATTATTATTATAACGATATTAATTGAGATCTTTAAAATCGCTCTAAACTATAATTATTACTATAATATCTGAAAATACTACGAACAAAAAATTAATCATGCATTCGATATGTAGCATGTTTTTTCACTAATTTCGTACATAGAAAACGAATATACATCATATTATTGTTTGAATAAAAAATTAATCGTATAAAATAAATAACCCATCAAGATGAGGATTTTAAAATGGAAGAATTTAAGTGACTTAGTTGTAAAGTATAGAGAAAAAATCTGAAAAATTAATTTATTAAAGTTTTATTTGACCAATTCTATAATAAAGAAAGAAAAAATACATAATTAGTTGTTCCTCGGGTTTGAATCCGCAATGGATAAGGATTAACCGAGCAATTCTACCACTAATCCAATTGAGATATTATTGTTTAATGTTGCATACGGATTTATATATAACAAAGTATTTAATTTGTACGTAATTTGTCCAACTCCTACGAAATTGTGTACGTAAATCCAACATTCTCGGGGGGGGGGGGGGGGGGGGGGTGGTGGTGGAATCTTACCCAGCTCTACCGCTTGAGAATGATGGATAAAATGTTATCTTCCTCGATCGCTTCTGAAAGTGACATTCATTACGCCTATAATGTCGATCTTGAAGGGCACAAAGGGTTCCCCTTCCATTAAACAAAATAAAATAGAGAAATTAGATAAATATTTTAATAAAAAAAATCTAAAAAGGAATATGAATAGATTTATATCTCAGTAAGCAGTTTAGATGTATATCTTTATCCGGATGGTCTTTAATGTGATCAAGGAATGTGCGCATGTTATAATCAAAATGATTATAAACAAAATAAAAAATATTATTGTCTTCGATCTATAAAAAGATTGCAACACTAATGAGCTGCATCCATTTGCTCTCATAAAATTTTATTTTCAATATCTACTAAATCTGTTTGATTTTTGCTAACCTGTCGCACATTTACATTTTTCAAAATTTCCACATCAATCAATAATGACGAGGATGGTGCTTGAAATGTGCATGACACATTTATCATAATAATTAAAACATAATAGTATATATTTTTGCCTTTGAGCCTATAGAAACGCTCCAACACTAATGGGCTGCATCCCTTTGTTCTCATAAAACCTTTATTTTCCATATCTACTAGATCTGTTTGATTTTTTGCTAACCTGTCGCACGTTTACATTCTTCAAAATCTTCATATCAGCCAAGAATGACGAGGATGGTGCATGAAACGTAAACAAAGTCTTTATCATAATAATTATAAACATAACACTAAACATTCTTGTCTTCGAGATCTAATACTAATGTGCTGCATATCTTTGTTTTTATACAACCATTATTTTGTATATTTAATAGATTTGTTTGATTTTTTGCTAACATGTTGCACGTTTACATCCTTTACGATCTCCATATCAGCCTAGAATGATGAGGATGGTGCATTAAGCGTTATCTTTCTCAATAGCTTATTAGAGTGACATTCTTTCTACCTATAATGAAGATCTTAAAGAGCAAAAAATATTTCTCTTCTATTTAATAGAATCAAATAGAGAAATTAGATAAATATCTGAACAAAAGAAAAGCATTAAAATAATATGAAAAGATTTTATACTTCAACAAGCGTCTAAGATGTATATCTTTTTTCGGATGGTCTTTAATATGATCAAGCAATGTGCACAAGTTATAATCATAATGATTATAAACATAATAATAAACATTCTTGTCTTCAAGCATACAGAAAAGTTCCAGCACTATTGGGCTGCATCTCTTTGATATGATAAAATCTTTATTTTTTATATCTACTAGATTTGTTTGATTTTTTGCTAACCTAGTGTGCGTTTACATCGTTCAAGATTTCCACATCAGCTTGGTTCGTAACACTCGATTGATCCTGTATATAAATTTCTAGATTAGACAGGTGCCTATCAGCACATGCGAAACCTCGATCATCAGCCGGAGCTGCACAAACGGGTTATAGAAATCTTAGACGTCTCATAGCTCATAATAGCATAGATCTCTTAAGAGGTTAAAAATCAACTTGAATAGATGATCAAGAGAGCACAACTTGAGAAGGGGAAAGACTAAAGATTGGGTATAGGTCATGTATGCCATTATAGCATATCTAGGTTGGATAGCTATGTCTAACATTCTTAGTTTAGAACTCTTACCTTCTATGAATAAAACCTTTTCTTTCCTAATCCATCGCCAATCTTAAATCATATATTTTAGAGCTATATATAATCAATCAATCATTAATGGATTCATCTCTTTCCAAAATTGATGTCGGAACAAGCAAAATCCTTCAATTCCTAAGTTCGTGACTGATTCATCCATCCCCTTTATGAAAAATTCTCTAAATCAGCATTAAGTGAAAGCTCACCTACAACCTCTCCACTTCGAATTCATTCTAGGACTCACCTACACCTCTCATAGGAACTCTTCTCTTAGATCCTAATCTCCTAGATACTCATCATCATGATAAATCATACTCCACCTGATAGATAACTCCATACCATCAAATACCTTTGCATGACTTGGTCTACCACGAAATCGACATCTAGTCCTACCTTCACAACCTTGGTTGGGACATGAGCCTCCCACTTTAATTTGTCATGAGACTCTGAGGTATTTTTAATCCATTCTTAACTCTAGGAGTACCTAAAAGAGGGCTCATCGATCAGGGGAGTCCACCATATTTGCCCTCCCTACTCGCACTTTCACTATTCTTGTATGTGGATATATGATTACAATTCCAGTTTTTGAACTACATCGTCTTTTGAACATCCCTGGAGGAGGAGATATCTTAGCTCATGACTCTGAACTACAAGCCTATGGGTTTGACATTGATCATGAGGCCATTCAACTTATTGGTCAACCTCCTAATGAGCTTCTCATGGTTCCAGCTTCCACTAAGTCTAGGAGTATTCCACTATTTCCTCACTCACACCTTTTTCCCTAGATCACTCTTCTAGTATATGATCCTACCTTCAAATCTCTAGATTCTCTTTCACGCACTAGCCTCCATTCTACTTGATTTTACCCATCTTCTCATTGGAACCTTGATGCCCTTTGGAGACTTCCACTAACATGCCCTATACCCTTTGCAACCCTGATAACTTGTCTCCTTACTAACCTTGGGACCAATCTCTCATTCTTTCACTCATCACCCCATTATGTTTCTAATGGTGAACGATGTTCTTCAAGAATTGGAGCTTGTGATATTGAGGGGGAGAATGACCCTCTTGAAGAAGATGATCCTGATTTAGTTTGGCTAAGCAGCGATAGTGGGTCAGAAGACAGCGAGCCAGGCTCTCTTACTGACAGGAGCGACCGAGATTTGGACTTCAGTAAGCCAGCCTCTTCGACTATAAAAAGTGATCCAGATTCACTATAACTTAGTGAACCAACCTCTTTGGCGGATAGTAGCAATCTAGATGCACCGGAGTATTCACCCTATGACTATGAGGATCACTCCGATTGATGGTCTAGTGGTTCAGTGATGATAGATTTTTTTTACATTGAAATCTTTCTCTTTTAAGAAATGTGGGATTGTTGGGTTTGAAATTTTAAACCTTTTTTTTTTTGCTTACCTTAAACCTACTAGTTTGAATTGTGAGTCTGAGTAGAGAGATAGTAGAGAGAGAGTGAGCGATCTGGTGCACAAGGGTTTCCGTTCATCGCTACCCGTGGCCAGCTCCGGAGACCTCCAGAAGTGGTAAATGGAGGTCTCCGAATGCCTAAGGCGGTGCGTGAAGCGGGAGCAGCGAGCTGGAAGAATTGCTTGGTTGGGCAATTCCTGCAGGATCCCCCATCGCTCTACGTCCTGCGTCGCTGGGTCAACAAACTGTGGGGAAGAGATGGACTGGTTAGGGTTTCCCTGCTATATGACAAGATGTTGCTGATTCAACTCCCGAATCAACAGGTTTGTGAATGGATTTTGGAGAATGGTCCTTGGTTCTGGTTCAACAACTTGCTCTACCTTCGTCCGTGGGTGCCTGGGATTAGTTTTGAGGATTTAGGGAGGAAAGCCCTCCCAATTTGGGTTCATCTATCGAATGTGCCGCTCGAATATAATGATTATCAGGGGCTGAGTCGTATTGCTAGTTGGGTGGGAGTTCCTCTGGGGGTAGATCATACAACTCGAATGGGAAATCGTCATGGGTTTGCTAAGGTGCTGGTCGAGCTAACTGTTGAGAGTGCTTTTCCTGATCACGTTCTGCTGTGGCCTGATGATGATTCATCAATCCGAATTGGAGTTTCTTACTGTAACCTACCTCCTGTCTGTTCAGTATGCAAGATCTTTGGGGTTACAGGGGCGTGTGTTGCACATCATGGGAAGCAATGGGTGCCTGTGGTGGCTCAGGAAACTCGTCCTTCACTGGTTCAGGCTGCTGTTACAGAGGAGACGCCAGATATTCAGGTGACTAAGCCAGAGAGTGTAAAGGGTAAGGAAGTACAGGAGAGTGTTGATCCACAACTGCAGGCCATATTTACAAGTCCAACTCTGGTTGATGGGGGCAGGATTGCTCCTCAAAATTTGGAGAAGTCATTTGCTGCAGTGGCTGGGTCTGTTTCACCTAAATTGCCTACAGAAGACGAATTTCAAAGGGTTGTATTCAAGCATCAACCTCTTCTTTTAATGTGCTGGGCCAATTGGGAGACAAGGAATCAGGTAGAATTATGGAGGCTCCAAAGAAAAAAGATGTAAGGAGGGACCAGTGGAAAGGAGGAGGGGGGAAACCCCCAACTTCTAGATGATTGTCTTATTTTGGAATGTGAGGGGGTTTAACAAAACCTCCAAACAGAAGGACTTGATGCAAGTCCTTAGTAGGAACAAGGTTGATGTGGTTGTTGTGCTTGAAACTAGAATAAAAGCAGAAAAGGCTAAAGAGGCCGTTGAGGAGATATTTGCAGGCTGGGAGAGATGTATTGAGTGTGTTGATTCAAATTTGGGAAGAGTTTGGTTATTCTGGGTTCCAGAGATTAAGATTCATGTGATCAAGCCAGGTAAATTTTTTTTGCACTGCTTGGTGGAGGATGTTAACAAGGATAGAGTTTTCTTGACGGCTGTGTATGCATCGAATGATGAAATAGAGAGGCAGGCAACATACAAGGAGATAGCCAAGTATAAAGTAGTAGGTCATCCATGGATTATAGGGGGTGATTTCAACACAGTCAGAAACCCTGAGGAGACATCAAATCAAAGGCAATTAACTAGCAGTATGGTCGACTTTAATGCTTGGATTGGGGACATGAAATTGCTGGATCACAGAACACTGGGGCCACAATTTACTTGGACCAACAAGCAAGTTAATAATCCTATTGCTAGGAAATTGGACAGGGCAATGGTCAATTTGGATTGGATTGAGCAGTTTCAGTCCTGTGTGGTCGAGGTGATTCCAGGAAACTTCTCTAATCATTGTGGGGTGCAGGTAAGCACTGCAGCTCCAATTAAATCTTTGCCAAAACCGTTTAAATATTTTGAATTTTGGTCAGAGCACCCTAAGTTTTTGGAAATTGTGGAGGAAGCTTGGCAAGTGGAAGTTTCTGGGAATCCATGGCAGGTCATACAAAGGAAAATGCGAGAGGTAAAAAAGGCACTTAAAAGGTTTAACAAGGAAGTGTATGGGAATCTTCAAGACCAAGTTAAGGCTGCTGCAGAAGCATATCAAAGTGCTAATGCTAATGCTTATTCTGGTCCTTCGGCAGAGAGTTTTGAGGCGGTTAAGCTGGCTAAGGATCAATTTATTCAAATGTCAAAAGCTTATGAGAGCTTTTGTTGGCAGAAATCCAGAGTCTCTTGGCTTACAGTGGGGGACAAGTGCTCTAACTTCTTCTACCAGGCAGTGAAAATACGAAATTCTAAAAGAGCAATCAGGAAGCTGGTTAAGGAATCAGGGGAGGAAGTTTATCAAACGGAACAGATTATTGAAGAGGTGATTGGATTTTATAAAAAGCTCCCGGGGGAGGTCAATGAAGATATTAATCCAAGTATAGAGGAAATACAATAACTGGTTAGGCACAAGATTCCTCAGGAAGAATGTTCTGGTTTGATCAAGCAAGTTACAGTAGATGAGATTAGGGCTGCTGTATTTGGCATGAATTCTCAAAAGGACCCTGGCCCTGATGGATTCTCTGCTGGTTTTTTCAAGAAGACTTGGACTATCGTTGGGGAGGATGTATCCAAGGGAATTCTGTTCTTCTTTGACTCAGGTATGCTTCCTAGTGGTATTAATTCCACAGCTGTTTCCCTGTTACCTAAGATCACTAATGCTGATTCTCTTAGGAACTTTAGGCCTATTTCTTGTATTAATCTCCTTTACAAGGTAATAGCCAAGATCCTAACGAACAGAATTAGAGAAGTTATGCCTTTAATCATAAGCAATTCCAGTCTGCTTTTATCAAAGGGAGAAGTATCATGGATAACATTTTGTTAGCACAAGAGTTAGTAAGTGGGTATAACAGGAGGCATCTCTCATCTCGTTGTGCAATTAAAGTCGATATAATGAAGGCCTTCGATTCTGTGAACTGGAGATATTTGTTCATTATGATGAAAACTATAGGGTTTCCAGAGAAATTTTTGTTATGGATTAGAAACTGCCTTCAAACCGCTCACTACAGTTTTAATATAAATGGTAGTCTGTGTGGTTTTTTTCGTGCTAAGAAGGGAGTTAGGAAGGGTGACAAGGCTATTCACTATTGCCATGGAGGGCTTATCCACACTTCTGAGAGAAGCTAGTCTTTCAGGGAGGGTGCCATTTCATCCTCAATGTAAGAGAGTTGAATTAAATCATCTCTGTTTTGCTGACGACCTCCTCATATTTACCAAGGGGCCTGCTCAGGCAATTGTTCAGGTAAAAGAGGTTCTTCAACAATTCTATAAGGTTTCTGGGCTCAACTGTAACCCGGCCAAGTGTGAAATATACTTTGGTGGAGAATCTGTGCAGTATAAGAGCAATGCACTTGATCTTTCAGGGTTTCAGGAAGGAAAATTGCCAGTTAGGTATCTGGGGCTGCCTCTACTGGCAAGTAAGCTCTCTTCCTCAGAAATTGACATCCTAGTGGACAAAATCACTAAGCGCATCAGATCATGGAGAGCCAGGAAACTTACTTATGCAGGGAGGCTCCAGCTCCTGAACTCAGTGCTTATTGGTATTGTACAATATTGGATTCAATTGTTTGTCTTGCCTAAACTTGCTTTAAAGAGGATTCAAAAAATCTGCTCGCAGTTCTTATGGCATAGTGTTACAGAAGGCAAGGCAAAGGTGGCTTGGGAGTTTATTTCACTTCCTAAACAGGAAGGGTGTCTGGGTGTGAAGGACTTAGGGGCTTGGAACCAGGCGTGTTGCATTCGATTACTTTGGTTGTTTCTTATGAACTCTGGGACCCTTTGGGTGGCGTGGATGCATGAGTATAAGTGCAGGCATCTTGACTTGTGGTTGTTTAGGGTGCAGTATAGCAGCTCATGGGCCTGGAGGAAACTTTTGAAGCTTAGGGTTGTGATTTCTCCCTGGATGAAGATGCAAAATGGTAAAATCTATTGGGATTCGAAGGAAATGATGGTCTATTCTATCCGAAGGGTCTGGGAAACCTTGAGGCACAAAGCTCCCAAAGTAGCCTGGTACAGTCTGGTCTGGGGCAGGAATTGCCCACCACGTTTTAGCCTGATTGTCTGGCTGATAATTAAGAAGGCTATTATCACAAGGGATAAATTGTAGAGATGGGGCAAAATCAGTGATGCTTCCTGTCAGCTATACAGCTCATCAATTGAAAGCAGAGACCACTTGTTTGTCCACTGCTCCTACGCGAAGTGTCTTGCTGACGAACTGAAATGTAAGATGTTGCTGCAATCAGACTGGGAACAGACGTTGAATGCGATGATACAGGTTGGTAGCTCAAGAACAAGAGCATGTCATGGTCTGATCTGGTGCTTGCTAGTGACGTACATATGGAAGGAGCGGTGTGGCGTAGTTCATGGAGCTCAATGTCGTCCCCCTGCTCAGGTGGCTGACTTGATTCGTGATGATATGCAATTTATTGCTTATGGGAACAGAGGACACAGAGATACATTAGTGGAGCTAGGTTACTTATAGAAAGGCTTTCTTTTTCTGTTTCTAGTAGTTGACTAGATTCATAGTTGCTGATTGAAGTAGGAGTTGTCGTTTTGATCGAGATTTTTTCTCGCCTCGTTGTATCGGTTTACTTGGAATAAAAGCAACTGATTCAACGAGAAAAAAAAACCTACTAGTTAAAAAAAATGTTTAGAAATATTTGTTTGCTTTACAATTGTTGGTTTGAACATGGAGAACTAGTTTTGGCATTGTTATATTTACTTTCTCCAATGGTTTGCTTTAGTCTTATCACTTTGACATATGAGTAGTTTAGCAAACGAAAATCTTCAATCTAACACTATGTTTGGCAACGAGGTGGGTGCAAACTCGAGGAGGGTGCAAATTGAGGTGCAAATTGCAGGGGGGAGCAAATTCAGGAAAGGTGTAAATTGGGGCGTAAATTGTTGTTTGGGAGAAAAAATAGGGGTGTATAAAGTAGGGGTAAATATAATTATTAGTATAAAAATATATACATAAAACTATAAATTGGTGAAAAAAATATATAAATTAATATATTAACCTAACCTTTTACCTTTTTATTTTTATAACAACATAACCTTTACCTTCGCACCAAAACAAAAACCTAACCTTTACCTTTGTCTTCCACTACGGCATTACCCAGCTGCAACATCCAAACCAGTTTCACTATTTCCGCCAATAATTCAACCACAATTCCCCTCACTTCTCTTTTTCTCGGAGGAATAACAAAACGGAAAGCCAAGGGCCGGATCTGATCAATCAGCGGTCTGAATCCTACATGCAATTGTTATGACGACAACAAAGACGGGGTGGGGCGGTATCTACCGGAGGCAGCAGTAATGGAGACAGGGGAGCGGGAGGGCAGAGGCTGAAGCTTTCATGGAGGCGGCAGAGGGGAAAAGGTCGGACGATGAAATCGTTGTTCTATCGCCGGAAACTGGAATTTTGTTCTCCCATTGCAACTGCTACCGGAGAATATTCATTCGTCAAGTTCGCCGGCGATACACGATGAGATAAAAATTGGTTGAAGGAGTAGAGAGGCTGGAAAAATTGGGGGCTTCCTCCTAAATAAAAAATAAAATAAAATTGGGGCAAGCAGCTTGTCCTTTTGGAATTTGCACCCCGAATTGGGGGTGAGGTGAAACAGTTGCTTTGCACCTCATTTATTCACCCCCAATACTGTTCCAAAAGATCCAAACGAGGGTAAATCCCTCGATAACACCATTTTCCCCAGCTTCTTACCCCCCCTCCCACTTACCCCAGCTTCCCAAACATAGTGTAAAGGAGATAATAGATAAAGGGGGAGCCTTGATGCATCAAAGGAAGTATAAATACAAGGAATCAACAAGACAAGTCTCACGGAATGTGGTAGAGAAATCATACACAAAGCAAGATTAAACACTCTATTATTAGCAATAGGTGTCTGAAGTGATAGGAGTTCACTGTCTGTATTGTTTGAGTGATTGTGAGGTTGTGTAATTTCTCTTTTTAGCGTGAGTGCTTGTGTGGAAGAGAGAAAGGGGTATATTGCTCTATTCTTTTCAAGGGTCTGAGTTCGACCCAAAAGGACTCAACTTGGAGTTAGATTGGAACAAGAAAAAAACCTAGGAACTAGGTCTCAAAGGTTAAGCCACATTTGAGCCGAGATATACAGAAATAGGCCAAACTCGGCTAACAAAACATCATGTGTACATGTGTCTCTCCTTACTCTCCTTTATTGTGTGTTTGCTTCTCAACATGAACACTACCTTGTCCATTCAAGGTTGACAACGACTTTATAAGAGCCATAGCCCATCTCATCAAAATCTTGCGTCTTTAACAATGGGTCAAGTCCAACACACAAGTCCAAATGACCGATCTTAACTAATCGTGTTTATTTATCTCATTATATAAGATTATTTATGGGCTACACGTGTTCTACATTGTGGAAGTGGTACCAAAACTGGGATTGGTAGCACGCTTAGTTGCTTGTCGTATGCCTCGTGTCTAAGCTTTGCAAGGAGTGTTGGAGTAGATCTAGCACACTCAGAAGCCTTTCAAAATAAGAAATATAAGAAGCTAGTAGTTTGTTTTCCATTCTCCACATATTGATGACAGGATCAAGGTTCTTCATGGAGGCCCTTGGCATTATGACAATAACATGTTAATCTTTGAAATAACAAGTTACACATATTAATGACACGTGCAAGTATCTGTTTTAGACCCCCGTATTATGCCCAAAGTGCTTAGATTTTCCATCATTATCGTTATAATAAATTGAATTGTTGTTGTGATTGATTCAAGTGCGTTGTAGCAACCCTTGGATTGTTTTTGTATGATTGATGCACTTTTGGTAGCGTTTTTTGCATTTTCAGGGGAAGCTCGGACTTGCTTCATAAAATTCATTTAGTGGACTGGGAGACTATTTGTCGGCCAAAAGATGAGGGTGGACTTGATCTCTGGAAGGCCACAAGAATGAAAGACTTTTATATTTAAAATCGCCCGGAGCTTACTGACGGAAGCAAATAGCTTGTGATCGAGGGTTGTGGAGGCCAAACATCTATAGAAGAGAGGAGACAACTTGATTCCAAGGACTACAGGGCGTTTGTCGAACCTGTGGCATGGAGTTCGTCGTGTCCTGCATCTTATTATTGGGGCTTTGATGTGGAATGTCAGGAATGAACGTAGAACCTTATATTAGGAAGATCTTTGGTTTCAGGAAGGACCCCCATTGTCAGAGTTTGCAATGAATCTACTTTAAAGGTTAACTGTTTTGGAGCAGGTTCTCAACGGAGACTGGAACGTCCCATTTATCCAGACCTTTCTTCCTCATAATGTTGTCCAAGTAGTTCAGTTGCACCCAATACCGTCCGAGAATGAGAGTGATATCCCAATCTGGAGATTTATGGCATCCGTTGAGTTCTCTCTAAGCTAGACTTGTGAGCTTACAGATGAAGAGGAAGTTCCAGCGACTACCGACGACATAAAATATCCTTACTTTTTTCTGGTTTCTAGCCCACCGTCGGCTTCTAACTAATGCGTAGAGGCAACAACTGTAGAGATGGGTTGGAAATAGTACTACATGTTAATAGGGACTATCCCTTTGCAAGGGAAGTGTGGTCCTACATGATGGAGTATTTTTCCAAAGAAGCATGGAACGTTGGATCCATCATTATCTTCCATGTAGGAGCTTGAAGATTGATGCCTCCTTGTTTGCACTTGTGTGTTGGTTATTATGAACGAATAGGAATGCTTATGTCTTCGAGAAAAAGCATGGCGAAACATCGCGGCTCCAGCAAGGGGACTTACGTCTTCATCATCAAATCCGTATGGGCCCGGAGAAGGAGGACAAAGTCCTGATGGAAAGGAGGACTCGACGGCTGGAGATGGTGACATAGACAACTTCGTTGCATGGATGGTTCTATTCAAATATAGATGGATCAGTACTTACCGGCTTTGGTAGCGTAGCGACAGGCGGAGTTATTCGAGGAGATGATGGTTGCCTCGTGCAAGCATTTACAGCTAATCTAGGCGATGGATCAATAACGAGAGCAGATCAGTTGACAGGGATCGCCATGGGCTTGCAGCGTGCTTGGGACGAGGGGATAAGGAAGCTCGAAGTTCAAACTGACTCCAACACAACCCTCGAGCTCATCCAGACTACAACGGCGCAACACCCGCATTACACTATTGTGTCACGGATAAGAAGCCTAGTTGAGAAGGATTGGCAGGTGACTACGAAACATATCTTCAAAGAAGGCAATGCAGTAGCGGATTTCCTTACTTCTTTAGGCCATGAGTGTGAGTTGGGCAAGGATGTGATATCACATCCTTGTTTGAAACTAAATTATTAACTGTACTTTGATATGTTGGGGTGCAACCTCCTCATTTTGTGTTGAATAATTAGGTTGGAGCGCTGTAATGCTCTGTCTATTACAATAAAAAAAAACTTACAGTCAGATTTAGTTGACTGATAGTAAACATTAAAGTGCAAGGCTGCCTTAATATTGGCATCTAAAGAGAAGATACATACGAATGGATCACAATGATTAAGGTAGCGTAGCCGTTCCACAAGTCTAGCCAACCTTCGCCGGGTTGGGCTCATTAAATCTCACGGAGCTTAACTTACAGAGAAAAACCTCCGTAGCCATGATCACCAACACCAACATATACCTCCCCTGTGGAATTAATATCATCACGATCATGCACATACAAGCTTTCATACATATATTAATTCATAAACGAAAACAAGGGTGGAGGCTCTCTTATTACCAGTTGGACGGATGGTGGAATCAGTACTTCTGGCAGCGGCCGTCGGGGAAGCTAGAAGAAGGACCGCGATCATCACAATCAGCAAAACCCTAAGCAAGAATAAGAAATTATTCATACAATAACCCATTTATTTACTTAATGATGTGTATTATTTTATTTGGTAGCCTACAAATTACTTTCAAGAATTCATTCATCCAAATTAATTGAGTTATTCAGAGATTGTTTATTCAAATATAATTAATTGTTAATACTAAAATCCAGTGTTATCAAGACCGACCTGGGCAGTCGGTCGGACCAGTAAAACCGTCACCTGGTCGTCAATCCGAATCGGAACCCTCCAAAAGCCACAGCGGTAGAGGTGTCAATCGGGCGGGTTCGGGCTGGGTTCATTCGGGTTACGGGTTGGTTAGGTTGCGGGTTGTTGCGGGTTGCGGGTTGATCGGGTTGCGGGTTACTCGAGTTACGGGTCAATCGGGTTACGCGTCAATCTGGCTACGGGCCAATCGGGTTGCCGGCCAATCGGGTTACGGGTCAATCGGGAGCGGGTCAATCGGGTTGCGGGTCGGGCGGTTCGGGTTGTGGGTTTTACGGACCAAAACATCGCGTTACGTTTTAGTGATTACTAGTAAGTCGTAAATCGTAACTATATGAAGCTAGCACAATACTTGTCAAAAAAAGGAATCACTACTCAAAGTCAAAGACTCAAAGGTGGTGGGAAACAAAATTTTGGGGAAACATTACAAGGGGAATTATTGGCGGGTCTCGGCAGGTGGGGGGAATCAAATTTTTGGGCAGTAGTATTGGGGGAACCCAAAATATGGAGAGAAAAGTTTAAAAATAGTTTTTTAATTTTTTAAAAACAAATGAAATTGTTCATATAAATGTATAGAGAAATTGTTGGTTTAGCTAGTTAATTTTTTATATGATTTTTGTATTAAATTGAATTATAAAATTTAGAAAAATTGTTGTGAGTTCAATTGTGACTTTACTCGATAACATATACTCTAAACTCTAAATAGTCTATACCCTGAACCCCAAATGATTTTATTCATGAACATGTGTTAATAAATAACCTGATCCTTATTATTTATGATTTTGATTAATCTTGGTTAAATCATTAATAGTTTCATGTGATTAACGCAAATGCAAGCCATGTCACGCCAAAACATTCATATTTACGCATAAACAGACAATGTCACGCCGAAGTAGCTTTATTCACGAAAACTTGATAGCCACTCACGCCAATACTATCTTATTCACACATTTATCTCCGGACACGCCAATGACAATCTGATTACGCCAATACTATCGTATTCACAGAAATAGATCTCCATTCACGTCAATATTCATCTTATTCACGCACATTCATATACAGACGCAAAACTAAATAATTTACGCAAATGCATAACCATTCACGCCAACACTATCTGATTCACGACAACACTATAATCTTCACGCAAATGGATCTTCATTCACGGCAATACCCATCTGATTCACGCACATTCATAAACAGACACGCCAAAACTATGATTCAAGCAAATGTTTCACCATTCACGCCAACACTATCTGTTTCACTTAAATGGATCTCCAATCACGCAATTACCTATCTGCTTCACGCAAATGCATCACCATTCACGTCATTACCCATCTGATTCACGCACATTTATGTACATCCATATTCAAAGAAGATTAAGGAAAAGTTCTCTTGTCTTTAGAGGAGACAACACAACATTTAAAATTATAACCATTTAAATTTACGCGTGTCTTTGGTGTTTTGTCTCTAGATGTGCCAAAATATCAAGTTCAACAACACATTCACGAGTTAAAGTGCAATACCCACACTAACACTACTCAACTATGAAAATGATTTCCATAACAAAGATTCAAAATCCTCATGTATTAAGTTCTCTCCCCAAATACTCACACTTATCGCTTTAGCCATTCATGCTAATGCTATATGTTTTGCACAATCTAACAATATACGATTCAACACTATGTGATTCTAATGCTATATTGATAGAAACCATTTCAAGCAAATTACCCTGACACGTCAACACTATGTGATTCATGCCAACATTATATGATTCACGCAAATGAATCGCCATTCACACCAATACCCATATGATTCACGCATATTCATATACAGACACGCGAAAACTAGACGATTCACGAAAATGCATCACCATTCACGCCAATACACATCTGATTCACACACATTTATCTCCGGACACGACAATTATATGATTTACGCAAATGCATCACCATTCACACCAATGACAATCTGATTACGCCAACACTATCGGCTTCACGCAAATGGATCTCCATTCACGCCAATATCTATCTGATTCACGCACATTCATATCCATCTGATTATCACCATTCACGCCAACACTATCTGATTCACGACAACACTATACTCTTCACGCAAATGGATCTTCATTCACGGCAATACCCATCTGATTCACGCACATTCTATACAGACACGCCAAAACTATGATTCACGCAAATGCATCACCGTTCACGCCAACACTATCTGTTTCACGCAAATGGATCTCTATTCACGCCATTACCTATCTGCTACATGCAAATGCATTACCATTCACGCCATTGCCCATCTGATTCACGCACATTTATGTACATCCACATAGAAAACTATATGATTCACTCAAATGCATCACCATTCACGCAAATGCCAATCTGATTCACTCAAATGGATCTCCATTCACGCCAATACCCATCTGATTCTCGCACATTTATCTCCAGACACGCCAAAACTTCATGCAAATGCATCACCGTTCACGCCAATACCCATCTGATTCATGTCAACACTATCTGGATCACGCAACGCATTCTCATTCACATCAACACTATCTGATTCACGCCAAAACTATATGGTTCACGCAAATGGATTTCCACTCACGCCAATATCTGTCTAACTCACGCCAATATCCATCTGATTCACGCAGAACCATACCACCACCAAAATGTACCATTTATTGTTATGATCAGACTTTTGTGAACTATTATTAGTCTTTTTTATGATAGAATCATGATATTTGGATTTTAAATCTTATAATTATCTTACTATGCTAAATTAATATTTTATAATGTTATGTGCACTATTAGGTTGATCATGTATCTAAATCAATATTTGATGATGTTATATGCGTTAATAGGTTGGTGATGTATATTATTATACTAAGTTATTAATTGATGATGTAATGATCAGACTTTA
Organism: Linum tenue; assembly: GCA_946122785.1. Classification (NCBI taxonomy): domain Eukaryota; kingdom Viridiplantae; phylum Streptophyta; class Magnoliopsida; order Malpighiales; family Linaceae; genus Linum; species Linum tenue. The sequence goes on along the minus strand of CAMGYJ010000002.1, from coordinate 12,166,608 downwards.
GTGAACCAGGATTTCAAATGTCAACTTATAGAGTTATAGTTTATCTTCATCGAATTCCTTCTATTATAGTCGGGTTGGTCGGGTTACGGGTTCGGGTTAGTCAGGTTGCGGGTTAATCGGGTTGCGGGTCGATCGGATTGCGGGTTGGTCGGGTTGCGGGTCGATCGGGTTGCGGGTTGTTCGGGTTGCGGGTTAGTTGGGTTGCGGGTTGGTCGGGTTGCGGGTTGGTCGGGTTGCGGGTCGGACGGGTTACGGGTCATTGACTTTTAGTAAAACCGGGTTGCGGGTCGGGTTGATCGGACGAGATACTCGGGTCGGGTTACATTTTGACAGCTCTACACAGCGGACAGCGATCATAATGATCGGCTTTTGAGCAGCCGAACCGGAGCGTTTAGTCATTCAAACCATTTGAACCGCCAGACCGGTTTATGATTTCTAACCGTCTGAAATTAAAAAAATATGACAAAAAATCCTGGGTTCAAATTCGACTTAGCGTCAACTAGGGATGGCAATTACCCACCCATGGGTAATTTTACCCAAATCCAAATAGATCCATTTAGTATGGGTAGGGTTTGGATGAAGTGTATATGGGTTTGGGTTAAGTATGAATATTGCTTTCATAATGTAAATGGGCATGGGTTGGATATCGATATCCATTTACTTGAGGGTGTTTTAACTACACACACAAAAATTGGACCTATTTGTAAAACTTGAAAAGTTTAGGTACCAAAATGTAAGACCAAAAAATTTTAGGTACCAAAACGTAAATTTTCATCGATATTTTGAGGACTTATATGCAAAAAAAATTAAATTTAGGTACTAAATCTGCATATGTATTAAGTTTAGGTACCAAACTGTAATTTGCCTTTGGGGATGGGTACAAACCCAAATCCATGTGTTAAAACCCAACCCAACCCAAGTAAATGGGTATGGATACAAATCCATCAAACTCTACCCATCTACCATTTATTTGGAATCCATACCCAACCCAATTGGGTTGGATAGTAAAATACTCATGGGTATGGGCAAAATTGCCATCCCTAGCGTCAACGGTGGCGATTTCCCGAACTCTTCGATATCTCCTCCGGGTTTCGACCAGCAACCCATCAACGAAGCCTCCGGTGAGCTCCCTCTCTCAGTCCCAGTCCTCCTTTTGCTTTCCTCTTGTTGTCTCCAGAGAGAAAGAGGAGGAGAAGTTAGCGCGAAGAGGATAGAGGCAGATCGAGATTTTGAGAGACCAAGTAAAGAGAGTGACAGAGGAAATCGATCCTTTATGGTTAAACAGAGAGGAAGAAATTGAATAGAGCATCAAACAGAAGTTCAATCGTTGGTGATTTTAATTTTGCGGGAGGAAGCATTTTTTTTTATGAAAGAGGGAAGAAGAAAGTGAAACAGGGAGGAGTGGATTGAGCGGCACTGCATCTCGTTGGAATGAGGTAGGGTTTTTATTATTTTTATATATATAAAATATAAAATTATTAATTGGTACCTGAAAGTAAATTTTGTTTTAGTCACTGAACGTTTATATTATTATCTTATGTGTCTTAAACTTATGATATTGTTGATTATAAGATATCGGTTCTCTAACGGGTTTTAACAGCCCAATACCGGTTTGACTATTAAAGTGCGAACCATTTACATTAACGGGTCATGCTTCGATTCGGCTCTGACAACATTGCTAAAATCGTAAGGATTGTATTCGTACAACACTTTTCGATTAAAATTTTGGCAAAATACACTTTCATAGCCATAACTATTCGCGTTGTGACAAATATAGCCAATTTTTGAAAAATACACTCGTATAGCCATTCCGTCCAAAACTTTAACAGCAACATCATAAATGCTGACTGTACTAACGCTTTTTGGTGATGTGGCGATTTTTTGTTTAAACCAATCCTAGGTGGAAAATTTCCTTTCTTATTAAGTTATTATTATAATTATATTAAAAGGTAAAAATAACAATAAAAAAATGGAAACCCTGCACGCCCTCTTCATCTTCTTCTCCCCTTCTTTCCACGCCCTCTTCATCTTCTTCTCCCCTTCTTTCCATCTACCCAGACCACGAAGACCCATCCCAATCATCTCTTCCCCGTCGTCCATGGATCCCGTCGGCTATCGTCGATTGACTTTTACCCATAGTATTCTGTCCCACTTCTCATTAAAATTCCTCCACCATCACTCCAAATCGACGGCGCACTCAACCGAGGAACAAACCAACCGCTGAGACACCCCTTTGTCGATTCACCCCCTCAATCTAATCTAGCTCATCTCTCTGATTCACTCCTCCATCTCTGTTCCAGCTTCGCCAAAGGCAACATGCATCATCTCGATGGCGGCAACCTCGCCTCCCTGATCCGCGCCCCCATCTCCGGTCAAGCTTCCATAGTTCCACTGCCGTTGGTAATCTCCCGCCGCACCCACCAACTCGTCGCTAATCAGAAGCGTTGCCAACCCACCATCCCCATCGACGAATCAAGTCCAACCAATGAACCCCCTGCCTTGCCGAACCATACATAGTCTCCATTAGGAAGACTTAGGGTTTCGTAGAAAATCGAGCGATACAAATTCAAGAACGAGAAGCTAATCATTAAGAGATTCGAACGATTCTCGGTGAGAAAGAAGCAGTGGAGAGATATAGGATTGGTTGAAGGATGTTTTTGGTTGGGGAGCCATCAGAGCAACTGAAATTGATTGTCGAACGACTCCAACGGCGGCGGAGGAAGACGATGATCGAGAGAGGAAGGGTGGAGGAAGCGATGGCTTCTTTGGTGGGCGAGAGGAGAAGCGTGAGATGGATTCAAAAGCCGTCGTCGGAAGGAGCGATCGAACAAGAGAGTGGTGAAGTTCAGCGGTTGCGAGAGAAGCTAATGGAGAAGGTCAGATAGTAGAGAGAGAAGAGAAAATAAAACTAAAATAATTCCCTTTCTAAAATCTTTTATTTTGATTTTTTAGTAAAATTAATTTTTTTTAAATTACTTTTTATAAGACGTGTCATAAAGACGTCCAGTTGGCGACAACGTGTCGTTCAGGTGGCATCCACCTCAGCGACACGTAGAGATTATTGACGGTGTTAGTGATGATGTTGAAGTTTGTAACGGAAACGGCTAAAGTTGTCAAACAAGTTTGAAAAAGTGGCTATATCGGTGTATTTTTCAAAAATTGGCTATATTTGTCATAACGCGAATAGTTATGGCTATGAAAGTGTATTTTGCCTAAAATTTTTGATACCATACATATGAAAAAAATTAATATAATAATATAATTGTGTAAATATTGTGAATATCGAATAAAACAATCACACATGTCACAGATTTACAGACTAGTTTGATGTGAAGGAGGGGAGGAAAGAACTTGAGACCTAGTTAACAGCAGGAGGGATGGTCATGGAGGAAAAATCGAGCAAGGCATCAATTTTGGTGGTGGAGAAGTTGCTGACGAGACGCTGATGCTGCGACAGAGGCCCAATTACAGGTCCACCTCCTTGAACTCGTTCTCTCTTCTGGCATTGGGTTGCAGGCCCATGTTTTGAGGTTTACTGGCCAGTGGACCAAATAAATGTCCAGATAATACACCCTTAAGTTACAACGCTACTTTTCATCCTCCTATTTCCGCAAACCCATCAAGAATTCGTAAATCACACACTACGCTAGATAGTAAACAGTAAACACGATCACGTACATCTGCATATAAATTATCTAAACCGTCATTATATCTGTTTCCCAACCCGTAATGAAACTAACAAAGTTAGTAGAAGGAATAAGGGAGTAGGAACCGAAATTCTTCACGCCGAAAACTTAAAGGCCTTCTTTGGATCCTTTACAAAGCACCAGCAGACGAACTCTAAGGAACGAGGGAGTGGGAACCAAAGATACTCTCCCCTTTTAGTCTCAGTCTCGTACAGGAACGGATCAGGTCAGTAACCTTTAATTTTCGCCTCCTTAATTTTTGACGGACGATTTCTCCCTCGTTTTAGGTCGAAATTTAATTTTTTTGCACAGTTAGATCAGATTAATTATACTCTTCAAAATGATATCCACTTTGATATATTTTTCGAACAAAAAAAATTGAGACATTTTTTACCAGTCTATACCATATGGTATTGACTGGTATTGAAATAAGAGCATACCTATGGTTTGAAAAGCGTACCATGGTGGTATGAACAAACCAAGACTGTTGGATGGTTGAATACATGATAGTAGAAGTATATTAATTGTCATTTACGACTTTTATCATTGCGTACCACAAGATACCACCTCGTACCAGGGTGGTATTGTATGGTATTGTGTGGTATTTTTTGGTCATGTAATTTGTTCACCCAGAAATTTGTAGATCCAATAGATCATGATGAACTCGTCCCTTCTGTGCAAACATTTTCAAAAACGAATTAAAAACGAAGAAAATATCATATGGTATGCAGTTGGTACCGAGAGGCCAGAATTTTTTTTTCTAAAAAAATATTGAAAAGTGATCTCATTTTGTAGAGCAAGATGAACTCGTTCCATCTGTGCAAAAAAAAAAAAAAATCAGAGTTAAAACGAAAAAGATATGAGCCGATTAAGAAAACTAAGAAAAATAAAAAAGATCTTTAATTCTCCATACTTAGATCTGGATTTTCTAAATGAAGGGTCCAGATTTGGTTATTGATGGGTGCATAACCCATGATTATGCAACCTATCTTGAGCCTTCTCCTACGAAGCACCAAATCAACTCTATCAAACTAATCCTTAGCACACAACCAAAGGTCCAAAACAGAAAACAAAAAGCATAAGAAGGAAATAAAGAAAAAAATGAGGACAAAGAAGTTAGGCGGCATGGCAATTTCCATGGCATTAGTAGTACTATTCTTCTTCCTCCTGATTCCGTGTACCCATTAAGAATTCATCTTCGAATACAGTTGCAACAATGAGTCCTTCGACGACGGGGACCTCCGGCTCGAGTGCCTGTACGATCTCTTCAGCATCTTGGTCGATCCGACAGATGACGGTGTGGTGCCCGAGAAGAAGGACTGCCAAGGCTCGTATTTGTTCGGTTACAGGTGGTTGGATCTGAACCAACAAGGGGCTCTTGATTGTCTCGACCAAGCTCAGACGAAAGACGTTGATGGAACTAGTTGTTTCATGAGGTATGAGCTCTATCCCATCCCAACTCCGTCGGGAGGCGGGAGCTGACAATGAAGTGCGCACGAAGAATGATTGTCAAGAAGAAATTGCTATCAATAACTCGAGTTGTTGGAAAAAGGTTATGCCGGATTTTATACAGGCCCATGTATGTTACTTAGCGACTTTGAGGATGGTGGGTGAAACCTTATAAGAACATTTGCTACTTGCTGAACTGTCGTGGGGCTTAACTAACTTATGATAAAAAAAAATTATGAGAATGGCTGCTACATCATCTGCTTCTAGATTTCTGACTTTCTATAGTAGTGTTGATGACTGAAAACCCTCAATTCAAGTATGCATTTTTGTTGTTTGGAAAAGAAAATGTCCAATAACGGTATCTCGAATGTAAAGATACAACAATTTTTCTCGTAATAAAAAGATTTGTCTATGACGAGTTGGGCTGCACTCCAAAAATGAGCTATTTTGGAGTTTGATGAACAATTTTGGACAACGATTTTAATACTTTTAGGATTATTTTTGAATAAATCTTAGTTTTTTTTAGTAATTGTATTTGATTCTCTTACTCGTACATAAATTTATTTTGTATTTTTTTTTATAAATCTCCGACTCGCGATGTATCGTGTTTATAGCTTTTTCCATTCCAAAAAATGCTAAGCTCTCTATGGCCCATTTATATACCGTGTCGTGTTCATGTTCATACTTGGACTCACAAAGTCTAGGCTCGACACGCCCCGTAAAGCATTTGTGCTCTTGTTAGGCAGATTCAAAAATGATGATGAGCCTAGAGCCAATTTCTTGCAAAATTCGGGGTGAGGGGCCAATTCAAAGTTAAACTAATCCATGTTTCCCTAATTTATCCTGCTATAGTATCATCCGATAGTAGGTTGTTTCTGGTTAAGATCATAGTAACTTGTCACCATTATGACTGTTCAAATATAACAGAGTGAGCTAAGCACGATGAAAAAATCATGTACACCAACTTTATCACTAGTACTTATATGGTTGAATATACGAAAGGAAGCAAATTGTAACCAAACAAAAAGAAGGTTGCTAACGAATACGGGGAGGAGGAACCAAAGATACTCCATGCAATGCGTAAAGGCCGCATTGGATCCTGTACAAAACACCAGACCAACTTCGAGGAATAAGGGAGGGGGAACCAAAGATACTCCCGGCCATAACAGCCGCCTCTGTATTCTCCTGTACAAAGCATCAAACCAACTCTATAAAACGAATACATAGCCGGGAAACATTTCTGGAAAAATCCTCTGGAAACAATTGAAACACAAACAAAAGGCTAGAAATTGAGGACAGAGAAGTCAGGCGGCCGGCATGGCCATTTCCACGGCAATAGTACTACTACTCTTCCCCCTATTTCCGCATACACATCTAGAATTCGTCTTCGAATACAGTTGCAAGCTCGAATCCTTCGACGACGTCAGGGATCTCTGGCTCGAGTGCCTATACGATCTCTTCAGCATCTTGGCTGATCCAACGGACGATGGTGTTGTGCATGGGAAGAAGGATTGTTATGGCTCGTATCTGTTCAGTTACAGGTGGGTGGAGATGAATCAACCAGGAGCTGCTCTTTGTCTCGACGACTCGACCAAGCTTAGGGTATTCTCAAAGACCACTGTACTCACAGGAAAGAAGGTCAGATGCAGCCATGCAGGACGCTGCTGAAACTACTTATTTCATCATATATGAGCTCTATCCCATTCAATTTCCGCCGGGAGCTGATAGTATTGAAGCGCGCCCGAAGAATGATGAGGATGGTGCATGAAATGTTATCGTCCTCGATCGCTACCTCAGTTCATTGCCGTGAATCAGGTCAAGACAGAGATGACATTTGCTACTTGCTAAATTATAGTGTTATAAAAGTCATGCATGTTATACATTGGGCTTAATTAGCTTACAGTAAATAAAACTCTTTACTTTTCGGGTTCACATATTCTAAACCTTCACCCTTCATGCATGCTCATGTATTTTCCCGCTTTTGAAGTTCCCGACACAATGCAATGCCAAAACAACATGCATAGAAGTCGGTGGAGATCAAACAATTTATGAAAATATATGCGAAAAAATATTATTATTAACCGTACGTGGTGGCAGCTACATCATCCAGGTTCAAGGCTAGCAGTAGTGTTGATAATTAAGAATGTAAAGATACAACAATTTTTTTCTTAAAGGAAAGGTTTCTGCATGATGAAGCGGGATACACTCCAAAAATTAGCTATATTTGGAATTTGATGAAAAATTTCGGAAAACCATTTAAGTATATTTAAGATTATTTTCAAATCAATAATTTTATTTTTGTCAAGAGCACAGTTGTATTATCAACGAAATAAAGATTACCAGTTTATACAATTGTTCGTAACCGACTATATATAGAAATCAAACTCTACCAAATTACTAGTGGAAAAAGGAGAAAAAACTTTTCTAACCACTCCAAGGGTCATACTATTGGTTCTCCCCACCGACAAATAACTTCTTAATTCATAGTAAGAATATTTGTTACTTGATAAATTGTCGTGTTATAAAAGCTAACGTTATACATGGGGCTTAATTAGCTTACAACAAATAAAAGCCTTCACTCTTCGGATTCATATATTCTAAATCTTCATCCTCGATGCTCATGTATTTTCCCGCTTCTGAAGTTCTTGACACGATGATGCCGGAGCAACATACGTTAGAGGTTGATCAAACAATTTATGAAAATATATGCAAATAATATTATTACTAACTGCACGTGGTGGCGGCGGCTACAACATCCAACTTCAAGATTAGCGGTAGTGTGGATAATTAAGAATGTAAAGATACGATAAAAAAAAATTTCTTAAAAGGAAAGGTTTATGTATGAGGAAGTGGGTTACACTCCAAAACTGAGCGCTATATTTGGTATTTGATAGAATTTTTTGGAACAACCATTCTAGTATATTTAGGATTATTTTCAAACAAATATTTTGTTTTTCCAAGAGCACACTTGTATTACCAAAGAATTAAGGATAACCAGTTCATACACAGTTGTTCGCAAAATGAAACTCTGCCAAACTAGTGGGAAAAAGAGAAAAAAAACCTTTTGTAGCACTCCAAGTCCAAGGGTCACACTATTGATATCCCTACCAACAAATAACTTCTTAATTTATAGTAAATCCCTTAATTTCTTGTCCATGCTCGATCGAACAGCACCATATCGTGTTAGAGCATCCACATTGGTATTGCATTCTCAATTGCAAAATGACATGGCATAGGTGTTTGCAATTGCAAAACCAATTGCATTGATGTAGCTACCAATTGCATATATGCAAACTTGCAACAAATGCAATTGCATATGCAAGTCAAAAAAGCCTAAAAAAAGGGGACTTTTTATTTTATATTGTTTTCTTTTCTCTTTTACTTAATTTTCTATAATTTAAATATAATATTTAATTACATTTGCAATTGCAAGTTAATTGCATTGATGTAGGTGATTGAAATGAATGTGATGTGGATTGCAAAAAAATTGAGTTAACAATAAAAAACATAAATGCAATTTTTTTTGCAATTGCATTGATGGAGATGCTCTTAGGGTGTTAGCCCCGCTTAATGTCAGGTACCGCGTAGCACGAAAATACCTCGATTCCCCGGACTTACGGTGGATTCTGTTCCCAAATTCTCTTCTCCCTCTTCTATTATTTCATAAAATTTGGTTGAAAATAAGGAATGATAATTAACTTACACAGGCAAATTTAGTTGGCCGCTAGTGAACATATATTAACGTGCAAGCCTGCCTTACTACAGGCATCCAAAAAGAAGAACCATCCGAATAGTAGAGTAGAGATGAATATGATTAAGTCTAGCCACCCTTGGCCGGGTTGGGCTCATTAAATCCGCCGCGGTCGGGCTCATTAAATCTCCCGGACCTTAACTTACGAGAGAAAAAACCTCCGCAGCCATGATCACCACCGCGAACATATACCGCCGCTGTGCCACATGAATATTATGACGATCATGCACATATACAAGCTTTCATAAATATACTAATTCAGAAACCAAAACAAAGGGTGGATCAACTAGGGGGCTCTTATCACCAGATGGACGGATGGTGGCGGAATTAGAACTTGTGGCAGCGGCCCACGGGGAAGCCAGGAGGAGGGCCGCGGTCGTCACAATCAGCAAAACCCTAAGCGGCACTAAGAAATTATTATTCACATAATAACCCATTTATTTATTTGGTTCTGTATATATAATGTTTATGCTGGTGTTGTCCCATCGATATTCGACTATATATATACACAGCGTAATATGGGCTGGCGGAGTATGAACAGATTAAAGTTCACACTTACTTTTCTGATTATAATAAGGACTTTGCCAAACGACCGGAGACTTTGAATTTAGTGAGCCAAGTTCTTCGATGACACTAAGTCTGCATGCGGGAAATTTCTGCATCAATTAATTATTCTTACGACTTTTGCTTTGCAAAATTTCTTCTTTTCCCAGTCTCGATTTCAATAGCACGCTAAGATGTAAAGAAATAGTGATTAAGACAAGTTTTTTTTTTTTTTTTTTTTTTACTGATCAGATCTGAAAAACTTAAAGATGTGTATGTTTGGACCTGTCCAAGCGGTAAAAACTCAAAAAGTAGGTTTTCGTTTGAGGGATGAGCAAGAGATAAAAAAAAATTAACAAAATTTTTCCCAATAATTTGATTTGTTGATATGTCTTGAAGATTATCTGTCGTCGACTGCTTGTCATGGGGTTGGATTAGGGTTTAGGTCATTGAGAAAAGTACTATATATATTTCTCAATCCATCGTTTGTAATCTTGTCAAGTATAGTGAAAGTGCACTCTCTTGTCCGTTGACTAACTAACACACATTGTGTTAGTGAATCACATAAATTTGTGTGTTCTTTACTTTCTTTTCATGTTAATTATCCCTATCCGTTCTTAACACAAATTGTTGGAATTGAGTAATTTACATGAGGTATATGTAAACTACCCTATATCAATGACTAACTTTGGGTATAAGATTAATTACAAAGTAATCACTCTAATACATAGGTTAATTAACTTTTGGTATAAGATTAACCACATCACTCCTTAATACTTCCCCTCAACCTGCGAAATGAACATGGAGCCAACTTGGAAGTGAATCAAGAGAATTGATCAGCTTCAACCCCTTTGGTGAAAATAATATGAAATGTCATTGTTGTATAATACTCGTCACTCGTATGAATTGATGGTTTTTATTTCAAGAAAAATGGTTGAACATTTCAGTCCTGTCATTGTCAAGAGACTTTAGTTCTTATACATGATGGTCTGAACATAATACCAAATGACCTAGCAATTGCATTACCGAGTGGTAAAGTTTTATCCAGATAGGCCCACACTTGCTCCATAAATTCAAACAATAATTGTGGATCTAACATCTCACAATTTCATTACGTCTAAGCCAAAATTTTCAAAAAGGGAATTTGTAATATGTAGTAGCAAGAAAATTGGAAGCTCGGTATTAGTGATAATGATAAATCATTGGTGAATATTATAGATGCATGTTGGCAAGATGATGAAGAGCTTAATGCTATAATTATTTCTAGGGTTGGGAAAATAGATAAGATATTTTGAAAATTTATAGACCAAATCATACTATAAATTTTGGTTCGTACAGTAGACAGTTAAGAATTGATTGATTTGATTAATGATCTGTATTATAAGATGAGTTGAGTTCTTGGTCAGGTCTAGTGTTCCGCGATTTTCCAAACCACACCGTGAACCCAACCCACTTCCAATTCGTTTTAGCTGCTCACTCGACATTTCTCCCAACTTCTCAACCATCAACTCAAGTCTTAACCCTAATTTTATGAATCATGTCTCCACCTTCATTTATAAACCACATTACGCCACAAAGTAGAGAGAATCATGTATTCATATAGTATTATGTTAATGTTTATGACGTTATGGTGCAAGTTAAGTTGCACTGACTGTTAGTTTTGTTATTTACTTGGATTTATGGTATCAAAATTAAGCATGTTTTAGAATTTATGTTGTAATGAGAAAACATATTTTTCTTGGTTAATGATTTTTTTGTGTGATTGGCTAAAAAACAATTCATTTTTCACTAAATGTGGTATGCATATTCTATATCGTACAAGACCTACCGCACATACGTGGTTTGGTCTGAATCGTAAGTGTAGTATTTGGTCGGAGCTTTGATCTATGCTCTAGCTTCTCGATATACACTATAGATCGTATGTATGATCTGAAAAAAAAAACACCCCGTTTCCCGCACCTGATTCTTTTCATTTATTATTTTTATGAGTACGTTAAGTTTTATGTTTGTTGAGATTCGGATATTTTTGAATTTTGCATGGTACGTAGTTGTTACTGAGGGAGGGATTGATTTGAGATAAAGAATAATTAAAGGTAGTTAGACCATCCACATTCATGAAATACCATTTCTATTTCATATGCGGCCTCTACTGCCAAATCAGCAACTTTTTTCATTCCACTACATATCACTTCCATTTCCTTTACATCCATGAAATCCACTATCTATTTCATATGGTGGGTCCAGCTTACTTTTTAATACATCAAAACATTTTATCTAACCTATATGATTTTACTAATTTAAGATGTATCAAATAATTAAAATAATATATTGTAATTATTTGATTATCAATAATGAAATAAATTTACCAATTCATTGAAAAATATATTATAGCTTTATTCAAACTTTGTTCCGTACGTGAACTTTGTTTCATATTACACTTTCAGAATCTACAAATTTAATTTATCCAAACTTAATGAATTTTCGATAATTTGAAAAAATTGAAATGAAAAAAAAAACATCACATACACAGACATAAAAAAATGCCTTTCCTTTTTTATCATTTGTTATTAAAAGTATAATTTCAAAACAAAATGAAAATGGAAAAAAAGAAACATCAAATGTGGGATGGAGCCCACCCTCCACTCACTTGCTCTTCCATTTGCTATTTCATTAAGTGGAAGATCCCACTTTATGAAATAAGCACTACATCCATGGAAGAGACAAATGAAATGCCATGTCACAATGGAAGGGGCCTTTTGACAGGCGTTGGGGATGGTCTTATTAGACAAAGTTGAATTGCAAGAATTCTTGTAGTTCTATTTGAGAATGATTATGAATCAAATCAAGGAATATTTGTCCAAAGCCAGCTCCCTCACTCTCCTTCTCCATTCGTTACTCCTGTTCTCCCACCAATCCCACCGCTCCAATCGCATAAACTCCCGTAACATGTTATTCATCACACGACGGACGTAGTAGAACAATAGCACTGGCACATGTATATAAGTTGGGCAACAACACAATAAACAACAACAACAAAAAGTACATAAAAAGTTCAAGTAACATCGAATTAAAATAAACACAGTTACCACCACAATAGCAAAACGCATAGTTTGCGGAAATGATTACACCAAAAGTGACCACGAAAAAACAACATCAAATCACCACGGCTGGCCTTAGCGGTATGCAGCAAGCTAAGAGTGCATCGATGAAAGCATCTTTTCTTTGGGCTCTTCAATCCTTCTGGCCTGGTGGATGGTAACCTCCTCCGTGTGGCCAATCCCCTGATCATAAACAACGGAGATTAGATTTAGGGCTGCAGGCGTACGTATATTAATTTGCTTGCAAGTTACACATATATAGCATGAATAATTACGAGGTCGATCGAGGAGGGTAATTAAGACGACTTACAGCCATCTGGTTTGACGACTCCAACTTCCAGTAGAACTCTGGAAGCCTTTGCCGGGGGTGACGAGAGAAGTACGAACACGATCATCACCGCTACTGCCACCACCAGTTTCCAGCCAGCGATGGTGTTCTTAGAAGAAACCATATTTCGAAGGATCGGTCGCTCACTTATAATATTTGGGATGATTAATGTATCTCAAATTCTGATGTATATATGATCGGAAGTAGTGCTTATGGCGCCTTCATTTATAGAGGTTTCTAAGTCTTCCCAGTCAACTGTACATGTTCATCATTCCCTTCCCCTATAGCCAAGCCGCTTTGACTTGCAAGTGGTAACCAGAAAGTCATATGTATAGTATATCAGTGGTGGGTCTCGCTTGCTCCATGCCCACTATATGATAGGTTTACAGAAAGTCATCATTTACGCCTGCTAGGAACAAAACTGATTAATTGACTCAATTATTCCAACTTTTTTTTTTTTTGGATGTATGTATCTGATCTGCATGTGTGTCTCTTATGATTACGAGCCCCACCGAGAATGGGCTTAAGTGCTTAATATCTGGTTATACAATCGTTCTACATTGGAGAATATGAGTTTAAATCTATAAATTGTCAACAATTTAAAAATTCTAACGCTTCGGATTGTTGAAAATAGATTTGAAAATGTTTATTGTTTGGTAACTGTGATTGTTAACATTCAATGAAAATAAAAATAAAAAATTTATATTAAATAACATGTTTATCCTTAAAAAAAAAATTAGTGTAGTTCGAGAAATATTAAAAACTTTGTTGATAAATATATTTAATATGATAAATAAATAAAAGAAAGAGAAAATGTAGGAGAAAAAAAATCTCACGAATCAAGATATAAAATCTCTCTTATTATAAGAGATTTGATATCCGTAGATTTTAGAGATTTCAAATATCTAAAACTAAAATCCACAATAAAAAAAGCAACAAAAAAACATAACTTTCTACAAAATCTACGGATTCAATGAATCCACGCCCTAAATCTCGTTCTCCAAATGACCCCTATGATTTATTCATATCATCGTGATACTTCCATCCATACTATATGTATGAAATTTTGTGACAAAAAACGATTATATTTGTCACAAAGATCAATGTTTTGACCACACATGTATTTTGTCTAAACTGAAGCACAGATACAATTTATTATTTAATGTTTGAATCAATGTTACTTGAGTTCCGATTTCACAATTATCCCTTTCTATAAGATATAATAATTTCAGGTAAAATACATTTCCTACTTGGTTGAAGAAGCTCTTTCTATAGGATATATTCAATGTTTTAAGATTTTCAATTTAAAATTTCGTGAAGCGAGAGTGAAAGTAGGAAGAGTATTTTTGTTATAACAATTATTATCTACTTCATATGAAAAAGTATCAATATCAAAATTTGAGTCATGGTCTCTTCAAACAAAAATAATAATCACAACCAATTACACTAAACAAATTTATTTTATCTTCATAGATTGTAAACATGCATTAAGCAAAGATTTGAAAAGCATAGCACTTTTCACGGTTAGCTAGCCTATTAAATCTTCTGAAAAGCAAAGTTTAATACGTGATTTATAATTTTTATAACCTATATAATGACGGGTAATCTTAAAATTGCAACACAAATTTCATTGCTTTAATTATTGCATATCGAACTACAGTATTGAATATGCAAAAGCGATGTAGAATTTTGTAAATTAATATGAATTTTCAGAACTAGTATGAAACAATAATATTTTGTACAAACTATAGGTGACTGGTTCTGTAAAATATTAGCCTGGTTAACTACTAAACATTAATCAATTTATAGGGCATTAACATATAAAAGAGTTATAATTAACCTCATTATACAATTTTTACTCTTTAGAATAATTAATTTAATCTTAATATTTGTGATGTTTGAAATATTTTATTTATGATTTTGAGGTATAATTATTATTTGTGACCTCCGTTGTAGTTTATTCAAAAGTAGTATTTCATTAGGTAGTCAAAATCGAATACTGTGTGCATTTATGACTGTTTTTATTTTGGTGTTGTGAATAGGTAAAACTTAATTATTACAATGCATATAACTATACCTAGGCACATAGTCGATCTAACTATGAAGACAATGTATATGGATCGACCATGTACAAGAATGAATTCTTCATGTGTCGTACCAGACTTAAAATCCAAGGGCTCGCACACAAGTTCGAGCACCACACAGTCTATATTGGTGAACTCATGTTTTATAGATAAATACGTCATTTGATAAAAATTAAACAAAATATTCTAAAAATAACATGTACATTTTGAATTAATGAGTAGTTTCTCACATTAAGGTGTGACGGCTCATGTTCTAAAAGGTTTTAAAATACATTCATTGTTTATTTTGAGACTCAAACCTTTTTCAATGTATACAACTAAAAATTCATTTATAAATTCATTCTTGATTAACTTAATAGATGAAAAGTCTTTTTTTCAGCTTGCAGTAATAACAAACAACATCAACAATAGCTTTAGAAGCAAGTAAAGTGAAAAAGAAATTGTGATTTAGTATTTGTTTACAAATGTGTGTGAGGGGGGTGGGGAGATTTTTTTTGTCTAGAAAATTTGAGAAAGGGTTTAAAATCATATATAATTTGTTTGAATATTGAATATTGCATATTGAATTGGAGTATTGAACAATTTTGAAGCGATATATAATTCTTAAATTATTTTAAATTTTCAGCTCGGTTGACTAATAGCTTTAGACCTTTTGCTAATCTGACATGGATCCAATAATCATAAGATGAGATTTAGTTTGATATGACATCGGTTCAAAACCATTTTTTATGTGTAATGAAATTGTACGACAGATACATGTAAAGTGAAGATGAACCTGATTATGCATTTGGATTCTTTATATAAATACAATGGTTTAAGGCTTTAAGCGATAAACTAACTATACACTCACTCAATTGGTTTAACGAGTTCTACTTTTTATCACTTCTAATAATTAGCTTATTCACAAGCTATCAAACTACTTTGCTCCATCGATGAATAAGCGACCATCTATTCGCCAGGTTACAAGTGCTCCGATTCACACTATCGACTATGAATAGAGAAGAAGCATTACGAACGCAAAATTGGAGAAGCAGTTGGGTTGTTTCTAGGTTTCTCTCGATTCCTCGCGATGAGAAGAAATAGGAAGGGAAAATGGGGAGAGTTGTGAGATACAAAGTTGAGAGAGAGATGGAAGAACAAATGGAAAAACAAAGAGGAAGGCAAATAAATAGTGAGAGGACACATTAAAAGAGGAGGAAAATGAGGTAGTGTGAAATAATTGTCCTTCTTCTTTGGATAGTGGATATTGATGGCCCTTTTATGTTGATTTTTGATTTATTTTAGGAGATGACATTATATTTGACATATTTTTTCTATTTCAATTTAAAATCCTAAATCAATAGTATCATTTGGAAGATTTTTTCCTTAATACGATTATTATAATTTCTGAGATTTCAGGGTATTTGATAATGTCAATATTTTAGTGGATTTTTATTTAAGGTTGTATTGAAAGATCGTACGTACCGGCAGTTAGACCATGAAACTTCACATCATAGGCTAAATCGATAGGTGATATTTAACAATATGACATGGTTGAACCACCAATAAATTATGACTTCATTGTAAAATACTCTACTACCAACTTTTTCAATACGATTTTACAATCCTTTGGTTCAAACAATTCTTTTACATGGGTGGAAACAAAAGTTTTAAGGCACATTTTGAACTATCTATTGCATAAAAGCATAAGTCAGTTAGCGATAATGAGAATATGTTATTTCATGCAAACCAAAAGACACTTTGCAACTTCTATATTTTAAAATAAATGTATGCTACATTGCTACTCATACCCTCGCTTATTCATCAACTTAATGAGTAACATATATTTCATGTAATATTATTTTCATATGTTTTTATTTATTGAATTATTTCATGAAAAAAATATTTGCGGCATGAAAATTACTATGTTGTTGCTAGATATGGCTGCGATCTGAGAATAATTTGGGAAGTCCGAACACAACACATTGTCCAACTAACTATTAGCGACAACTTAGCATCATGTCTTATATATTTCAAATCAAGCAACTTCATATTAATTACCAACAGTGTGGTAAAAAAATGCTCTCTATTGGGGAAAACTTCATACTAAACTCTATGAGACATTTTCTTTCATCCTAAAGGTTAATTATGTATGTATGTATATATTATGAGAAGCAACTATATGGTTTTAATTAAGTAATGAATGACAATTAGTTATATGCTTTTTTCATTCAATAATTATATGTAATGCTTATATTATATTTTTTTTCTCATTTCATGGAGGTCTAAACACATTATGCATAGATGTATCACTTTCAAAAATGTTATGTGCATAACTTAGATAGAAAACAATCATTTCATGCATTTCAAATCATCTATTCTATCAATTATTATATACCATATTTCTCGACAAAATTCTTCCGGCCAATGGGCCGAGTCCTATACTAGTATTGATGACAATAATAGACACATTTTACGATCGGTTAGGGATAAGGTTTGACAATCCTTACAAAATACGTTAATCCTTACCAATATTAAAAAAAATCCAACTTCAAAGTTCAATCTATCTACACCCTAATTTTTCAGATACCAACATCGATGAGAATCGAACCTGGAACTTGTCATTGCATAGATCTTTTAATCATTAAAAATTAAAAACCCAGCCCCATATACGTCACCATTTTCAATGAAACAAAATCATCGATCAATGTTGATATGAGATATGTATTCTTCTGATCAACGAGACGGCACGACGACGGCCGGTTTAATCTGGCGAATTCCCATTCATACGCAGCAACGCCAACGATAGAAGGCGGAGTAGAAGTCAATAATTGGAATGAAATCTAAACGTTAGTTTCAATTCCGACTCGGAAGGATTGCTAAGCCACGCTGATGTTGCCACCAATTGCCCTGCCTCGGCTTCTCCATATAAAAAGCCAGAGCTATCGACCCATAGAAATCACAAAACCATCTTTCTTCCACTTCATCACACATTCATCAAATCAAAACCTTACAAATGGCAGCCCTGAACAGCAATCTGCTCCTCCTAGCTTCCATCTTCACTCTCGCGGTTCTGGCTTCCACAGCCACGGCACGCCACAACCCCCACGAGGCCGACGTTCGCCGCAGGCACGAGCAGTGGATGGCGCGCCACGGACGAGTTTACAGCAGCCCCAACGAGAAGGAGACGCGGTACCAGATATTCAAAGACAACGTAGCTCTCATCGACTCTTTCAACGCCCAAGGCGCCAAACCTTACAGGCTTGGAGTCAACCAGTTTGCGGATCTGACCAACGAGGAGTTCAGAACTACCAGGAACAGGTTCAAGGGCCACATGTGCTCCCCGCAGCGGGGAACCTTCAGGTACGAAAATGCGAGCGACGTGCCATCCACCATGGATTGGAGGAAGAAGGGAGCCGTCACTCCGGTGAAAGACCAAGGCCAGTGCGGATGCTGCTGGGCGTTTTCGGCCGTTGCGGCGGTGGAAGGAATTAATCAGCTTAGTACGGGAAAACTAGTGTCCCTCTCGGAACAAGAGTTGGTCGACTGTGACACCAGTGGGGAGGACCAAGGCTGCAATGGCGGCTTGATGGATGATGCTTTCCAGTTCATCATCCAGAACAAGGGCTTGACCACCGAGTCCAACTACCCTTACACCGCAGCGGATGGATCCTGCAGTGCTAGCAAAGAAGGCAAACACGCCGCTGACATCAAGGGGTATGAAGACGTGCCGGCTAATAGTGAGTCCGCATTGCTCAAGGCCGTGGCGAATCAACCCATTTCGGTCGCGATTGATGCAGGGGATTCCTCGTTCCAGTTCTACGAGAGTGGGGTCTTTACAGGGGAGTGTGGTACTGAACTGGACCATGGTGTGACGGCCGTTGGGTATGGCGAGAGCGGCGGGATGAAGTTCTGGTTGGTGAAGAATTCTTGGGGGACTCAGTGGGGAGAAGAAGGATACATCCGTATGCAGAGAGATGTTTCTGTCGAGGAAGGCCTTTGCGGCATTGCTATGCAGGCTTCTTACCCTACTGCTTGATGATCTTGCTGCTCATATAGTTGCAGCTTATGCAAACTTAATTATCTCTATTGTATGTTGAATATGATCATTATTGCTATGTTGTAATTATTACTGGAGTATGTGGCGAAGATATTATCTTGTACAAATGCTTCTCTGTATTGTAATATAAGATGGATATATTGAAAATTGAATGTTGGGTGGTTAGTAAGGAAGTCTTAATATGTAGTAACTTGTAAGAAACCCTCTTGTTAGGGCTTTTAGGGGCTGATCTTCGGCACCCGTGTTACTCGTAATAAATAGGGATTTAGAGATTGAGATTAAGAAATTAGGGATTTAGATAGAAAAGGTGGGGATTTAGGTTAAGGTACAGAATTGGGGAAGAACTAGGGAGAATGGCCGGCGGCCTTTAGGGGAAGAGGAGACCAGATTTGTGATGGTTTTGGGAGAGATTAGGGTTGGAAATTATTCTCAATATTCTTCTTGCTTGATTATAACGTCACCCGAAATTACATATTTATAGGGAAAATAAGGAAAACCCCTACTAAATAACCTAATTCGACTATATCTCTATTAACCATAACGATAATTATCCTACCATAAATAAATAGAGAAACCCACGAAAATTGGATTTCTAACAATCCACTCCAATTGAAAATGACATTGCCCTCAAGGTCGTAGCCGACTTTCGTCTTCTTGACCTTTCGCTTCCTTTATTTTTAGTTGCGCTCCCGCTTGTGAATAAGTCATCTTCAGCAAATCCAACTTCTCTCGACTCTTCTTTAATCCCGTGACACATGTCACCTTCTACATTGTCGAACAATTCTTTGTCCTCGCTTTCAAAGTCCACGAAATATGAGTCGAAGAAATGTTCTTCTTTGTACTTCAAAAATTCTTCCATGGACTTGGTGACGAAGGCAAGTTCTATCTTTGCCCAACCTTCTCTTCTTTCACCTTGAATTCGACCCATAATTGCTTGGAAGTTAAACATGTGACCCAAATCATTGTCAAGTCACTTTGTGTTCTTTCTCTTAATTTCGTTTGGGCTTGAATCCTTTAAAAACCTATCTGCTAACATTAGAAATTCATCAAAGCCTGCCCTTTTCCAAACATAGATCCAATTGAGCTCAATACCTATCAGCTGACACGACCCAATTCGCCGTTGAGACACATATGATCCCTTCTTGTTTGGACCAATATCAAACCCCTTCTTAGCCCACTTCATCTCCATTCGTAAACGAAACTATCAAGCTCTTTACTCTTGGTCCGCGCAAAGAAAACTCATGTC
Source organism: Linum tenue (assembly GCA_946122785.1). NCBI lineage: Eukaryota > Viridiplantae > Streptophyta > Magnoliopsida > Malpighiales > Linaceae > Linum > Linum tenue. Next base: position 12,146,384 of record CAMGYJ010000002.1, on the reverse strand, counting down.
CACTTTCTCCATTAGAAAACCCACTCCTCTTGGCCCATTACCATAGGTGATCAAAATAGGTTGACCCCGCGGATCCAACTTACCCATTCCCGAAGAAAGATGTCACGTACAAAGACTCTGACTGATCGGCTTGGGCGAACGGAGCGGCCCGCCACAGTGCTCTTTGGCTCAAGGCTGGCGTCCTAGGGTTCATGGGAGAAAGGAAGACGTCCGCCTCCTTATCTTCGTTCTTCGTAGTTTGCAACTCCCTCGACGGTGCCGTCTTCATCCCGGTCTTCTTCTCCGGTAACAATACTCGATGACCACGTGTCTAGTCTGACCCCACCGCCATCTTCAGCTTCGCCTCATACTCCGACTACGATTCACTCTCCGGCTTCTTATCCTTCCCGATCGACGATTCGATGAAGGTTGTTGTCAAGCGCAGCGTTCTTTGTGCGATTCGCGGCTCCGATGACTCTTTTTCCTTCTCTTCCTTCGTTCGTTTCGCCACACACCCCTATTTCTTGCTCCACCATCTCGGTCGTCGTTGCCATGACTCGAGCGACTGGTGGTTGCGTCGCTGCTAGAGGTGATTGAAGCGTTTGCGGAGTTGATTCGCTCGAAACTACACCGCGAATTAATCCCGAATAGAGCCCAAGTTTTTAAACTTTAGCCGGGTGCAGTATAGAGCAAGTATTTAATTGTCAAACCCGGGTCGATGCATGTACCCCTACTTCAATCGCTTAGGTTGTTATCTAGCAAACGTTTTTGGTTTTAAAACTAAGAAACCTACAAATGAAAACAACCAAGTAAAGTAAATTGAGGTTGTCCCAATGAGAGAAGAGTTCACCCGAGTGTTGCTCCCTCTAGCTAGCAATTACAACTTGATGGATCGAATGGCCGTGAGTGGTGAGGGGGTTGTAAACCGCAGGGAAGTCTAAGAAATAGCCAAAGCTACCCTCTTAGTCTCTAGGTTGAGGAAATGGGATACGATCCAAGCCACTAATGTGACCCTCTCAACCTATTGACTAAGGAATGGTTAGACTTCACTCTCGAATTGGAGTTTGGGCGGCCACCCACAACCAAACCCTAAGTGCTAATACGAAATAGGAAGTTTGCCCTTAACTAACCTAGAATAGGAGGCATGAAATGCCCAAGGAAACCCATCTCTAATAAAGCCTCTTAGGTTAAGGAGGGTTCTCTCTAAACTAGTTTAGGAGGCATTGGATGCCCAAGGAAACCCAACTCAAATTGAGCCTCTTTGGTTAAAGGAGGTTTCCTCTCTAAACTAGCCTAGGAGGCATGCAATGCCCAAGAGTGGTAATTAGATTGACAAGCTTTCACACAACACAATCATTCATGAATAATACCTCCACATTCACATTAAACACAACCGCACACAAATCATTCAATTCACACAAGCATTCACATAATTATAGCTAGGGTTTACAAAAACCCAAGTGAATAGGTAGGCTATTCTATAGCTAGGCAAAAGAAAACAAAGAAAAGGAGAGAAAGAACCATGAAGAGATGAAAATATTTCCTCCTTGTTGCTTGAATATCCCTTGAGAAGAAGAAATCTTCACTCCTCTAACTTGAAATAAGCCCAAATCTCCTTATTCCTCCTTTGAATTGCACTTTCTCTCTCTAGATTAGGAAGAGGAAAACCTAATCTCTCACTAGAAACCCTCCTTTATTCTGAAACTAAAAACCTAGAAAAAGCTCCATTTTCTCCTTCAGCTGCCTTCTCCTTTTATACCTAGATCGGGCTCCGTTCAAGGTCTTAGGCTTCAGTTCACGGCCGCGTTAATCAGTTCAAGGTCTTAGACCTTAGTTCAAGGATGTGTTGATCAGTTCACGGTCTTAGACTTCGGTTCACGTTCTGGGCTTTCAGTTCACGGTCTTAGAGACAGTGAACTGACTTGATGTTAGTAACTTCCAAAACCGTTCTGGATATTGGTCACTTCATGGTCTAGGCTTTCAGTTCACGGTCTTAGAGACCGTGAACTGAAGCTACATCTCGTGAACAGAGCTCAGCCGCCACTTGTTGGCTTGTTTTGACCTCCGAATGACCCAAAACTCGTCCCAGACCTTCCTACACGTGCTAGGACATTAAATGTACCAAAACAAGCACAAGCTAGCATAAAATAGGTCGAGAGATGATGAAACGCAAAGTCAAACTATCAAGAAATGAGGGGGAAAATGTGTACAATTGGACCCGAATCAAGAGTCGCCCGACGGTGGATTGCAATTTCCTTATAGCGTCGTCGTTGGCCGTCGAAGAGAATCACATCCCTCAATCGGCGATGGTGGCGGTGATTGTGCGTCTCCTTCCTCATGTTCGGTTGCCGCCACGATTGGAGCCGGTGTTCGTTGTCGCTTCCGACTCGCAGCGCCGACTTGCCAGGCAGGGGGTTCGTCACCTTCCCTCCATCTTCTCAACCCTCACCGGTGTCGCGCCGTTTCACCGTCGTGGAGTCTCTTTCGGAACTCCTCATAACCTGAATTTCAATCACCTTGATGGATGGAGAGAGCAGAATAATGCGCAGCTCGCTACACTCTGATTTGTCATGGAAACCAGGACTTCCAACCCCATATTTTCTTTCCTCTTTCTTCCGGTAAATCCAATTCGTAACGCGATAGGGTGTTGATCTTTTCTCCCAGCCTTCAACCTTCCTGGGTTCACATTCTCAAAGCTCTGATGGTTCAGGGACCTTGTTCATATTGCAGGTCGTGGAGGAGACACTCATGGCTTTAGATGAAGCTGTGAACATCAGTTTTCCAGCGGCTACTACCCTGTTTGCTGCGAAATCATTCGCTCCTTTGACATAGGTGTTCTTAGCGATGGCAGTTCGATGCAGAGCAAGGGTTTACTCGATCGTCTCTCGCAGCAGCCCCGTCTTCTTTGGCTGGTTATGTTTGATGGTAATAACAATGCTGGGGGGCGATGGTGACAGTCATCATGGGCAACTTCTTCTCGATCTTCATAGCAGTGGTTGGTGGTGGCGCTGGCGTATCTTCTGTGAGCACATGATTCGCCGCCATCAACTCATCCATTGTTGCCATTTCGAGCTTCAGCTTCAACTCTCTTGTGAGTTCTCTGAGCGACAGTTCGAAGCTTGCCATAGCTTCGGTATGGATGCCTGCAACCGGGCTATGATACCACTGTGAGAAACCCGCTTCTTAGGGCTTCTAGGGGCTGATCTTCGGCACCCGTGTTACTCGCAAGAGATAGGGATTTATGGATTGAGATTAAGAAATTAGGGATTTAGATAGAAGAATTAGGGAATTTAGGTCAAGGAACAGAACTGGAGAAGAACTATGGAGAATGGTCGGCGGCCTTTGGGGGAAGAAAGGACTTGAGAGGGTTTTGGGAGATATTAGGGTTGGAAATTATTCTCAATATTCTTCTTGCTTGATTATAACGTAAACCGAAAGTACATATTTATAGAGAAAACAAGGGAAACCCCTATTGAATAACCTAATTCGACTATATCTCTACTAATCATAACGATAATTATCCTAACATAAATAAATAGAGAAAGCCACAAAAATTGGGTTTCTAACATAACTCTATACTTCGCTTGTTTGATGAAAGGAGAAGTACATATATGTAAGTTCTGCCTGTCATATCCAATCAGAATTTAATACATAAGTACGGGACTAGATATTATAACAACACCCTTTGTGTTGTTATTGTAACAACACTAGCCTCCAACCAATAGGAAGCTAGGGTTGTGATGACTTTTTATTAGATGAGTTGACCTAGTGTAAAATCAAAGCAGGGGTATAATTGTCATTATGAAAAATATGTTTAAATAATAATAAAATTTAAAATTTAAAATTTAAAATTTAAAATTTAAAAAAATTAAAAAATATTTTTTATTTTTTAGGCCCAAAATTTTGGTCGCCGGAATTCTGTCACCGGTCGCCGGAAAATGGTCGCCGGTCACCGGAATATGCTTTTCGTCGCCGGAATATGCTATTTTCTCATCGGAATATGTCACCGGCGCCGGAATATGCTTACCGGAGTCGGAATATGCTTACCGGCGACGGAATCTAGTCATCGGGGCCGGAATATGCCTATCGGCGCCGGAATCTGCTCACTGACGGTCATCGGAGTTCGGTCAACGAACTTCGTTGACCGGTCAACGGTCAACGACCACCGGATGCTATGGTCTGCATTGTGAGATTTATGGTTTGGTTTCTCACATTTTTGTATTCCTTTTGTGGTTTGCTTTATCGCGTTTGTGGTTTGCATTGAGAAGTTCCTGGTTTGCTTTATCGTGTTTGTGGTTTGCATTAAGAAGTTTCTGGTTTGCTTTCAAAAACTTTGTGGTTTGCATTATGAGGTTTCTGGTTTGTTTTAATATATTTGTGGTATGCATTAGGAGGTTTCTGGTTTGTTTTTGTGGTTTGCTTTAACGTGTTTGTGGTTTGCATTATGAGGTTTGTGGTGTGTTTTTGAAAATTCTGTGGTTTGCTTTGTGAGGTTTCTGGTTTGTATTAATAGATTTTTGGTCTGCATTAGGACGTTTCTGGTTTGTTTTGTGGTTTGCTTTATCGTGTTTCTGCTTTGCATTAAGAAGTTTCTGGTGTGCTTTCGAAATTTTTGTGGATTGCTTTGCGGGGTTTCTGGTTTGTTTTAGGAAATTTGTGGTCTGCATTAAGACGTTTCTAGTTTGCTTTTGTGTGGTTTGCTTTACCGTGTTTGCGGTTTGCATTAGGAGATTTCTGGTGTGCTTTCGCAAATGTTGTGGTTTGCTTTGTGAGGTTTGTGGTTTGTTTTAGGGGATTTGTGGTATGCATTATGAGATTTCTGATTTGCTTTTTTGTGGGTTTTTATCACGTTTGTGGTCTGCATTAGGAGGTTTCTGATATGCGTATGAAAGATTTGTCATCTGCATACCAATACGATAAACATAATAATACACCCATCATCTTTTCCACAAAATCCACCTCCTCGCTTTCTCGACCACATCTCAAAATCAGCCCACTTTCAACACCGTCGGCTGCTTAGACAATTACAATTCCACCACACCTCCCGTCTACACATCAAACCTCGCCTCCCTCCTAGTCCTTGAGTGCGTATGAAATATTGCCGGAAGTTAGGGTTTTTGCTACTCGGCATTGGTTGGATTCGATTTGGACATCCTCCAATTCGGTTGCTCTGCTTACTTTCTTCTTCGAGCTTCATGTAGGTTTCAGCAACAACACCGTGCGTCAAGATGAGGATTATGATAAAGGGCGGTGTTTGGAAAAACACCGAGGATGAGATCCTCAAGGCGGCGGTTATGAAGTATGGGAAGAATCAGTGGGCTCGTATCTCTTTGCTTCTCGTTCGGAAATCTGCCAAGGAGTGTAAGGCTCGCTGGTATGAGTGGCTGGACCCGTCGATTAAAAAGCTACACGCGACCAGACAGTACACGCGACCTCAGGGAAAGCGGCGGCGTCGGTCAAAGATGCCCTCCGGTATGCGGAAAACGTGCGCCGCCGGAACCGCCACTTTCTCCGCGTAGCCTCCGCCGCTGAGGAGAGCGCACACCTGATCGCCGATTTTCCATCGAGAAACGCTGCTCCCGGCAGAGTGTGTCGCGACAGTGCTCAATCGGCCATGCTCGATGCTAGGATTCGAGCTCCAACGACCACCGCCTTCTCCGTCACCATCTTGATCTGCCATTGATGAAGAACAATTACAAATAGAAAAGCTAGGTGGCGGAGGAGAGACCAGATCTGGTAGGGGAGAGTACCTTAACGTCGAGGAGGTTGGAGTTCTCTCAGCTGCTAGACGGCGAGCAGCAAGTGAAATGCAAGGAAGTCGATTTGGCGCCACTGCCGCCGTTGCGTTTGTTGGGAAGGATATAGCTCGACGGAAGATGCAGGATGGACAGAGTCAGAGGTGTTCTGGGTGGGAGGAGGCAGAGAGTGGGATTGGATGCGAGGAGAGAGACGAAGAAGGTTTTATTGATATTTTTAATTTTGTATGTTAGTTTACTTTTTTGCCCTTAATGAATTCTGTTGTTACTATAACAACAACAAGGCTGTTGTTATACTATCCGGACCCCATAAGTACAGTCGTAGAAACACATATGGTTCATGAAACTTATTGCAACAAAAGTAAACGCGACCAAGGCAAACTCCGATCTTTGTGCAGCAAGCCTCTTCAGCCTCCACCTGGATAATGTCCTCCATGAGGCTGGTCATCTGATGATCACCATCAATTAGATTGAGTAATTAGATTTACGATGCAGGTTAAAACACTAATCAGCTAGTCTGTCACCTTTAGCTTACCAGGTATTGCTACAAACTCCAGTAGCTTTCTTGAAGCCACTGCTGGGACTGATAAGAGACCAAGGACCAACATGATCATGAACAACAGCAGTACTGCCACTACAGCTTTGGAATAAACCATACTTGGTCCTTCCATTGCCTTCTCTGAATAACTCGTATATATCATTTTAGGCCCAGCTCGTCACCATTTATAGAGTCTGAAGTCTCTCCACCGATCGAATTGTCTTCATGAATTTCGTTTCTTTCCCTTTCACTTGCAACTACCCATAGTACCCAGCTTGAAACGGCATTGCTCGTCCCTTGCATGCACGCATCTGCAGGCTACTTTAAACGATTTGTCGCCAAAAGTCATCATGATGACTAGAGAAACTTTTGAAGATTTCAAAGTCTTGGTCATATGGGTGAGTTAATAAATGAGATTTTGAAATGCATGCATGGTGATTGGTCATCCGAAGACTTGGCATATCTACAAAATTTCCACTTACGACGATCTCATAATATACTTGGGTACAGTAGTAGTTAGTCTGATTTAACATGCTAACAACTACTTGTTCAACAAAGACTAATTAGTAATTACGTACTCACAAATAATTATTTCAACTAAATACTTAAAAGTATGCTCAATATTCAACAGAAATCCGGATCCTGTCGCGAGACTGTCTCTGTAGGTGATGGTGGTTGTTTGGGAATGCAGCCCAAATCCAAGACTAAATATAGGTACGTAGTGGCGGAGCCAGAAATTCGAACGAATGGGCTAACTTGAATTGTCGTAATTGGGGGAGTGGGGTCAAAGTCTTACCGACTATTTTAATTCCTAAATTTCTTTTTTTTTGTAGGATAATTCCTAAATTTCTGCACAATTTACATATAATTTTACTTATATTTCAAAATTTAAGGCGCTACAACCCTCTTAATTTCAACCTAGCTTCACCACTAAATACAGGTGAGAGATCGATCAGGATTAACATCAAGAGAAAGAAGGGGGGAAACTAAAGATGGATTAAATGATAATATGGATATGATAACATCTACTGATTGAGTGTTAACATGTTTGCGGAAATATTTGCGACGACTATGTTCGTCGCAGAAGCTGAACTACCTTCTACGATGGATGGTACCTTTTGGTAACGATACACATATTTCCGTCGCAAAACGCTAGGGTGATGTGGTATGTGGAAGGATTTGCGACGACAAGGTGCAGTTTGTAGTGACAGGTCCTTGCAAACTCATTTGGCAACTTAATTCTAAGCAGGGGTATACTGTTAACTCTATGTACAAATTAAATGGCTTACCTCTACAAAGTTTCCAGGCGATTTGGGTTTGCCCAACAAGGTCATTTGGTGTTCGCAGATCCCGCTCAAGGTGTGTACTTTTCTATGACTCGCTTAAATGACGTATTTAAATTTAGGATAGTTTGCAACGTCGTGGGTGGCTACTCGCCAATAGATGCATCCTCTGTATCAAAGCCGAGAAATTTGCTGATCATCTTCTACTCCGTTGCGATTATGCCAAAAGAGTAACAAGTTCACTATTACCCATGGTGCTGAGATCATTCAGTAGTACAGAGAGCCTTGTTGAGATGGTTAAAAGGTGGTCATCATCAACACCGACTGTGTGACATGAATGGTTTAATCAATGTATTCTACATGCCTATTTTGGGAACTGTGGAAAGAAGGTAATAAGCTACTTTTATGGATTCCACAGCTGCCATAAGATGGCATGGAGGGCACCAAAGTTGATCCATCCCTCAAAATCATCCGGCTTGTCAGATTTCCAACTATTGATAGAAGATTGAACATCATCTCCGGGTGGCTCAATACTCGGACATAGCACTTGGCTTCTGCACCAAACCTCCTTGCTGAACTCACAATGTATGAAGATGTGAACTGCTGTCTCTTCTTCCTTCTTGCAAAGTTCGCACCTATTGGCCAAATGTCGACCTCTTCTCTTAATGATGTCAAGGGTGAGATTCTTCTCGAGGTAAGCCAGCCAGATAAATGTGCAGATCTTCGAAGGGATGATCGTTTTCCAAATGGCCTTGGCGTGGAAGATGTTGATGCCCGGGAACTGTTCTTTCGTTAATGCCCTGTACATGGAACGCACGGAAAAGGGATGATCCGCGCAAGGAAGCCAGACAAGTCTGCTAGGACCATTGGACAGCCTTGAAACGGCGTTAGTCTCAAGAAAGTTAAGCAACTCAGCCCGCTCCCGCTCAGCCCCCCTCTCAGAGAAAAGTTTAAAGGAATCACCCAGTTATACTCACTACCTGAATGAACTCTGCTGCCGGAAACCGTAGCATCAGGATTACTGGTGACGGCGGCGATGCGAGGGAAGGTTTCAGACAAAGAGGCTTCTGGGATCCATCGATCGTGCCAGAACGAGGTCCAAGCTCCGCTACCGGGGTCAATGCAGGCTAAATTCCAGAAACTGCTGCGCTCTTTCATAATGTTCGCCCACGCCGAATTGGCATAACCGCCATCGATCTTACCAGTATGCCAACACGAGTGAGGGTTCGGATATTTAGTATTGATAAGTTCTCTCCACCACCTATTGGTCTCCGTAGCAAAGCGCCAATGCCATTTAGAGAGCATGGCGCTGTTGAAACTCGCAAGGTCGAAGATTCCCAGCCCACCTCTGGATTTAGGAGCCTTGCACAGATCCCAGTTAACCAAGGGGCTCTTTCTTTCTTCTGAAGTTCCACTGCATAGAAACCTTCTTTGGATGCTCTCCATAGTTTTAATGATCGTCTTTGGTGCTTTAAGAATCGAAAAGTAGTAAACAGACTGCCTCGACAACACTGCTTGATTCAAAACGAGCCTGCCTCCCAAGGAGAGAAACTGACTCTTCCAACCTTGTAGCCTGTCCCTGTACTTCTGAATGATGGGTTCCCAAGTGGAGGCAGCGTTCAATCTAGCCCTGAGCAGAAAACCAAGATATTTGGATGGCTGGTCACTCCATCTGCAACCGAAAAGCGAGGCAAAATAATCCGGGTTAGGAACATCTCCCACTGTGAACATCACAGATTTCTCAAGGTTGATCCTGAGTCCGGTAACCGCCTCGAAACAAATGAGTGTAGAAAGCACATTCAGGACTTGTTCGTAAGAAGCTTCGCAAAAGATCAGAGTGTCGTCGGCAAAGAGGAGGTGAGTCACTTCTCCGCGTCCCCCCTGTTCATCCATGAAAAATCCTTTAATTCTTCCGTTCTCTTTAAGCTTGTTGATCATATAGTCTAGGACATCCATAACCAGAGAGAAGAGACCTGAAGATAGTGGATCGCCTTGACGAAGCCCTTTGTGCATAGGGAAAAATCCATGGAATTCCCCACTGATGAGAATAGAAATAAGAGGCGAACACATAGTACCCTTGATCCAATTATTCCACTGCGAAGGAAACCCAAGTTTGGAGATAACTTTGAACAAACAATCCCAACTCACATTATCGAACGCCTTCTCGATGTCTAACTTGAGCATCAAACCCGGTTTTCTGCTTTTCTTTCTGCTGTCAATAAGCTTGAAGGCAATGAGACCGGCATCACCAATCTGCCTCCCCTTAACCGACGCCTGTTGGTTTGAGGAAAAAATATTGGGTAGGACATCCCGCATTCTGCTGACGAGAACTTTGCTGAAGAGCTTGTTGATGCAACCCATCGGGCTAATCAGGCGCAAATCTTTTGGGTCTTCGACAACATCTATTTTGGGCAGTAAGCAGAGGAATGAATGAGTGACGCTTTGGGGGGGGACGCCAGTGCTATGGAATTCATTGAAAGCGTTTAAGATGTCACTCTTGACCCAATTCCAGCCTCGTTTGAAAAACTCCCAAGTGAATCCATCAGGCCCTGGTGCCTTGCTGCCATCGCACGCCGAAAGGCACGCCCAGATTTCATGTTCACTGAACTGTCTGGTGAGGAGCTGAAAATCGTTGTTCGAAATACGACGCTCGACATACTGTCTGGGGAAGGGCCGATTCGAACATTCTTCGAGAAAGATATTCCTATAATGATTAACCAATCCCGCCGCAACATCCTGCTTTCCCTCGACCAACACCCCACTGATTCCGATGCAGTCAATTCTATTGATTTTCCTCCTGAAATTGGCCATTATGTGGAAAAAGTTGTTGTTCTTGTCGCCAAGTTTGAGCCAGCACTCGCGGGATTTCTGTCTCCAAGAGATCTCCAGCAGATTAAGGAGCCTTCCCAACTCAATCCTGGAGATGTCTCTGGTCGCTCTCATGTTATCGTCTATAGGGTGAGACTCTTCAATTTTGTCGATGTCCGAAATCTTAGCGATAAGCTCATTGATCTTGACGTTGATATCTCCAAAAACCTCCTTATTCCAAGACTTGATTCTGCTCTTGAGGTGTTGGAGGCGACGCGCCCAGATGAATATCATCCCCTGACCTTGAATCGGATCCTGAAACCACTGATTCATCCCCATGAAGAACCTATCATCTTCGAGCCACATGTTCTCAAACCTCCATGGTCGTTTGAGGCGGGAGTGACTACCCCATTTGAGCATGACAGGGTTGTGGTCGGATTCAATTCTCTCGAGGGCGGTAAGATGGCAATCCGGGTAGATGGCGTCAAAATCAGCCGAGATGAAAGCACGGTCAATACGCGAAAAGCAATCGCTGGATCTTCCCCTGCTCCATGTAAAATGGCTGCCCCTCAAAGGCATCTCCAAAAGGCCGTTACTGTCCACAAAGTTATTGAAAGCCGTCATGATGCTCGCATCTCGTCGAGCGCCCTTGTAGTCATCATGGGATCGAACCATGTTGAAATCCCCTATAATGCAAGAAGGGGAGGTGACCTGGTGGCACAGACTGCCCAAGTCGTCCAGGAAAGCAAGCTTGTCGTTCCTGTTTTGAGGGCCATAAACCACCACCAGCGTCCATTCCTTATTGGACTTGATATCGACAAGATCCACCGCGAGGAAGAAAGTGCCCGCTAAACTGTTAACGGCTCTGAAGTGATTTTGGTCCCAATATATAACGATTCCACCCGCACTGTTGATGGCATCCTTGGCTACCCACCCTACATTTCTGGATCCACTGATGCTCCCAATGGTGGCGATATCGCATCTGTCCCACTTTGTTTCGCTTAGTCCGACTATTGTAGGTTTGCGTCTGTTGATGATGCGCTTGATTCTTCCCCGCTTGCTGGCTTCGCCAAGGCCTCTGACGTTCCACACAATTATGGATGCCTCCATTACTCTTCAAGATAGTTGGTATTACTTTCCCTCCGCCTCCTATTTCGTCGAGACTCGAGGTTCTCAGGAATCGATGGGCCAAGGCGGTGCTTTTTCATCTCGAGCTTTGTTCTGCTGCTACGCACTTTCCTTCGATGAGTATCCCTGGCTTTCTCCGCAACCAAGCTGGCCGGATGACTTTCTCCCTCAATATGATCTAAGGTGAACAGGTTGGCTAAGGCGAGGCTTGTAGTGGTGAGAGTATTCAGATCAAAGGGATACGCCTCCTGATCCCAATTGCGGGCATTGGAGTCGGAGGAACAAGACGGGGACGGCAACGTGTCGACGGAAGGGGTTAGGGTCGCGGGAGTTTGGATAGGGGATTGGGGTGTCTCCGGCACATAGGAACTTGACTGGTCGAAGAAAGTCGGTGATGTGGTTGAGGAATCTGGGCTCAAAGATACAGGTGAGTTGGGGGTGAGTAGGGGATCGTCCAAGTCGACGATTCTTGGTCTAGGTCGGGTTTGGGGCAGGGCTGGTGATATGGATGTGCGAATGACTGTGGTAAAGGAGGGTAGGTGCTCAGGTTTGGGGATTTCGGAGGGAATGGATAGGGTCGACAAGAGAGTGAAGGTTGGGTGGTAATGATGAACACGGATGGGAGTGGTTAGCCCAATCACGCTGAGAAGGTAAGGGATAATGGACTCCTGAAAGTTTTGGATGGGGGGCTGGACTATTGAGGTTTGCACAGCAGATTTAAAAGGGATGATTGTGTTGGGTTTAAAACGGGCGAGAGGGTTGGGTAGTGGGCCCTCTTTGCGGATCCAGATCTGCTTGAGAATCTTGGCCTGGGAGTTGGCCTGTCCCGTCGAAGCTTCCGTTAACTGGCCACATGGTTGACCTTCCATGCACGCAATGGAGACGTTACGCCGCGTGCTGCCTAAGCTGCGACCCTTAGACTTCCGGGAAAAATTGAAATTATTCATGGCCTTGTGAGTCTCGAGGCTGTTGCCTTCCAGCTGTGGTGATTGTTGCCCGTTGTCGGAGCGGTGGCCCTCCAGGCTCTGGGGCGGCGACGCGTGTTTATTGTACTAGTGACTTAATAACAAGTTTCATGTAATTTTATTACTCTACCCATTTTAAATGACATAATTTAATTATTTTAATCAATGATTAAAGCTATAATATATTTTTCAATGAATTAATATATTATTTTAATTATTTTATACATCTTAAATTGGTAAAATAATATAGGTTAGATAAAATGTATAGTTGTATTAAAAATTAAGTTGGACCCACCAAATGAAATAGATAGTGAATTTCATTGATGTAGAGAAAATTGAAGTGATATGTAGTGGAATGGAAAAATCTATTGATGTGGCCGTAGGAGCCACATATGAAATAGAAATAGTATTTTATGGATTTCGATGGTCTTCTTCTGTGTACTAGCAGGGATCTTGTTATTTTTTCCCTTTTTCTCTTTGTTTCTTTACCCCTTCTCCTGTTTTGGTTTTACTTTTCATCCTCTTCTTTTATTCTATACTTCTTGTGTAGTTTGTTTTTGTTTATTGGTTCCCTCCTTTCCAATGTACATATCTCATTTTTTCTCTTAATTACGAATTTCACTTTCATCAAAAAAAATATCTACCGCACTCTAAATTCAATTCTTTGAAAACAGAATAAAATATATACTTATGGAAAAGCCTCAGCTATCACAGGTGTACCACTCAGCATTCTCGCTGGCTACAATTGCTTTTCGAGGAGTTTCGAAACGCTCTGCATGCTAGACCTAAACTTTGAGATATTCATGATGCACGAAATGTTGATTCTCTAAACACCGCCACCATTTTTTATTTGGCGGAGATTTTCCTCTTTTCCTTCTGGAATCGACATATGTTCATCTACTATAGCTTCCAGCTAAATCCTCCTACCGCTGGCAGCGAATTCGAACGTGTTAGAAGCTTCCATGGATGCTTCACCATTGTTATTTCCAACAGTAGAACTCCAAAAATGTACATGATGCACCAGCAAAGCAGTCAAATCGGGATTTTACCTAAACTCGAAAACTGCGGTAAAATCCGAATCGGAAAATTGAATCGTAGAATCGTAGGATTTTAAGTACCATATAGAAATTAATATACAATAATATTAATAAGGTAAATCATTAATAACACAAAGACATTTAACATTTAAAATGATAAGTTTCAATATTAATGTTCTAAAATCATCATTTTAAGGATTTTGCTACGGTGACATGCATGTCACCGTGACATGGACTTTTCGGTCGACCGGATCCAACTTGCGGTCGACCGAATGGACTAATTCATGTATGTTGGGTTCCTGAAGGCGGTCGACCTCTTACAAAATGCGGTCGACCGCTTTGGTGGTCTAACAGAATGAAAGGTCGACCCAAATATCTCATAGGCCGACCCTTGTGCACCTAACAGGTCGACCGCATTATGAAGAGGTCGACCGCCTTCAGACCGTATCCGTATTGGATATGGATTCCAACACCAGAAAGGTTCCACAATTGGACAAGGAAACGAATTGGGTCGACCCATTCACGTCCTAAATCTCTATAAATACGAATATGAGTCCCCTTCAACGCCACCAAGTCTGAATTAGGTTTTTTTCCGACTTAGAGCCTTTGTGAATAAGATCGTTCGCGGGTGGCTCCGGGAAGGCCATTGACGACGGATGCGTATTCTCATTTCGAGAATTACGGGTTTCTGGGACCCTTCATCGAGCAAGAGTGGTTGAAGGTGATATCACTCAATGGGGTATTCAAATCTTATGTGAATGGGGTGGCGATGCGCATCAGCAAGAATGTGTTGGCGCAAGTACTGGAGGCTCCAAACGATGGGAGGAGAATCAATTCTTACGGTGCTTGGAATGAAACCCATTTCACGAGAGCCAAGAAAATCCAGACGGTATGTGGTCTTGATGAAGAGGAAGATGCTCAAGGGCGCAATAGGCCATCGAGTAACCACCTGACAGTTCAAGCCAGAGTTCTTCACCACATGCTCTCCTACAACATTCTGCCAAAGGGTGGACATCGGGAGACAGTCACCTACTTCGACATGGAGCTCCTCACCAACCTACTGTTAAACGAGAAGGTGAACTTGCCATACTTGATCTTTAACCACATGCTTACTGCTGCGGAGAGTTCAAACAGGAATCTTCCCTATGGGATGATCCTCACTGTGTTATTTGAGCATTTTAATGTGAATTTAAGTGAAGAGGTGGGGTTAAGGATCTCAAGGCAGGAGTTCTATACTGTTTCATCTCTGAAAAAGATGGGCTTTGAGCTGCGTAATGGTGAGTATGTCAGAGCAAACATGGCTCATGGTGGTGCTGGTGATGATGATGATGATGATGAGGATGATGATGGTGATGAAGGAGCTCGAGACGAGCCAATGGGGGAGGCACAGACTTCAACTCCACCGATCACCTTACATCGTGTGTGGGAGCGCATGGATGGCATGTACGAGTACATGGGCCAGATGTCCACCCAGATGACTGGCATGTACGACTACATGGGGCAAATGACCGCCCAGATGAGCACAATGCAGGTGACCGTGAATGAGATGCGAGATGAGTGGCGATCTTTCAGCGGAAGATACATGCATCCCACCACATCCGACCACCATGCTACCACCACCAATGAAGAAAATGAAGAAAATGTGGATGAGGGAGAGGGGGAGATGAGTAGTTTTTAGTTTTATTTTTATGTTATTTTTTTAGTTTTATTTTTATGTGTGAACAATTATGCTATGATGGTTTTTTAGTTTTATTTTTATGTGTGAACAATTATGCTATGATGGTTTTTTAGTTTTATTTTTATGTGTGAACAATTATGCTATTTTTATGTGTGTTTTATTTTTAGTTGTTATGCTATGGATTGATTAGTCCTTGTTATAATTGACTAATTATGATGGTTTGAAACATAATTTATACGATTAAATTAACCACACAAATCGACATACATAAGCAAAAAAGACACGTGGCATAGGTTGACTTTCTTGTATTCGGTCGACCTCGTACCGGATTAGGTCGACCGAGAAACAAACACTTGATCTCCATTTTACGTCAAATGATTGGACACTTTGATAGAACACTTATCTTCTATCTGGTCGACCTCTGTCCTTATCCGGTCGACCATTTTGTTAATGACTGCCATCAAGTGGTCAACCTATATATTAGGGGGTCGACCATGTTGTTTCTGACGCCAACGAAATGGCCGACCGAAGTTTTATTCTTGTCGACCAAAAATACCAACTTAAACTAAATGCGGTCGACCGGGTGGTCGTGGCTGTCGACCGCAACGCTTTCTCGTGCTGCCCAAATTGGTCAATTCGGTCGACCGCCCTCAGGAATAGGTCGACCGAAAAGTGCATGTCACCGTGACATGCATGTCATAGTAGGCATACCCTCATTTTAATTGTTATTTAATGCATAACTCAAAATAATTTATGAGGAAGGGATATAGCTCATAGGGTTTGGCTATTATTTTCATATTGTGTTCAGGTAGTTTAACTCACAGTAGTATTCCGAAATCGTCTACTAAGCATGATTTAAAACTAAGAATAAATGAACTCCAATAAAATAATTACTGTCATTAGCTTGGTGCAATTATATTCATTAATTAATTATTTGTAAGTGATGATGTTAATTCTTACGTATTTATAATATTATTACAGTTGTTTTACCGATGAGTTAAACAAGGGGAAGGGAAAGAGGTTAACCTAACCCTAATTTGTTTTTTTTTTCCTTTTGAAATGTTCTTTGAATAGGAAAAATATCTGAGAAGATCCTTGTCATTGCCCTTCCCACCGAAATAGTTCTGCTTCTTTTGAATTGGCTCAGACCGCCTATATTGTTCACATAGGATCAAAATCCCGATTTTGGTACGATTTTAACGATTTTAATCCCGATCTTGAATGATTTTAAGGTCCACCGATTTATAGTAAAATCAGGATCGGAATCCATGAAAAAAATCCTAAAATCCTATGATTTTACGATTAAAATCCCGATTTTGACTGCATTGTGCACCAGGAGTGGAGCCAAGGTTTAGCAACGGAGGGGCTCAAAGTTTCTTGATATTTTACCGCAAAAGATTAAAAAATACTAATAATTAAATATTTATTAAGCCAATTTTTTTCGTTGAATCGCTAATTTTATTTAGTTATAACCACACAAAATACTTTTCGCATTAAATTTATAACAAATCATAAAAATGAAAATAATAATGCATATTTAATTAATATGTTGTCACACATCTATTTTCATAACTAAAAAATGAATGTCTATCAATATCAATACTTAGCAAAAATATTCTTAATATATATCCAAAATTATCATTAAAATGGAATAACTTAAGTGATCTGAATTTAAATCATTAAATGAACCAAAATTTGAAATTTAAATGATTAACTTGATTTATTTAGCCAAATGAAAACTTAAAAAGGGGAAACAAAAATTATTCATCGTGAATTTCAAAGTGTCTTAAAAGTTGAAAGAACTAATTATCTATTTTCAATCAGAAAAAGAACTTGATTTAAACTAAAATGAATTAATTAATTGGTGTTAACTGAAATTAATGACTAAAGTGAACGATAGAAGTATCTATTAGCTACTTACCATATAAACAGGGGGAAAAGCCATAATTAGTGAATGTAAATGGTAACACGTTAGGCGAATCCCACATCGACAAAGTACGAGAGAGATTTATGGTTCATAAGTAAGAAACAGGCTTTAACTGATTAGACGCGTTTTGAGGTGAAATGGAGGAGTCCTTGTGAGGACTCTGAAGTTAAACATGCTCAGTGTGGAGTACAAGGATTGGTGACTTTATGGAAAATGACCTTGAATTGCACCCCAAGTCAAAAACCGTTAAGGTCGAGACCCAAAAAGGACAATATCTTCATCAAAAAAAGGTTCGGGATGTTAAATAAATTACCATTCAAAAAGTAAGGGTGAAATTTGTAATCTGCTTCCCTTTGGCATCGAAGCCAGGACCTTTTGGACAGAATTACAAGCGCCTATCTTTTAGGAAGCAACCCTTGTAAACATATGACCAGTGAATCAACAGATGCTGCAAAGACCGAGATATATGAAGGGATTTGTATCGTCAAGGAAACAATATGTTTCCACATTTTTGTGATTTAGAAGCATAAAAGTGTAAGTTTCAAATTTTAAATACGATTTTGCCTATATTAGTTTGAAAAAAGTGTGATTCAATATAGGAAAAAAAAATTGTGGGATATGTAAAAGATTTTTTGTGACCTAAAACTGTCAAAACGTAAACTTTTAAACTTTAAATCACGATTTGGACTACGTTAGATAAGAGTATTGAGAACATCAAGAACTATGCATCAATGGGTCAAGACTATGTTTCCCCTTAATGAATGGGCAAAATTTGGCTGCAGGGCGGGTTGCAGCCATCCGCTGCTACCCAGCCATGTGGCACTATATGATTGGTCCAAATTGGTTAATTAATTATTAGCTCAGTGATAGACCATTGATTGCACATGTTTTTACCCCTATTCTTGAGCCGTTTGAGATGTTGATTATCGTGTTTTAAGTTGCAGTGTGCTGGAGATGCAAAATACCCGGCCATGAGCAAAAATACACGGCTGGGTATTAATGTGAGCAGACTGGGGAAAATGACTTTTGGACGTTTGATAAACAAAAGGGGGCCCGGTCGTAGCGCTTAAATCCCCGGTCGGGTATTCTTGACCTTGATCGGGGATTAATCCCTTGTCCTCGACGGTGCGTTTCAACAATCCCCGGTCGCCACCTAAAATACTCGACCGGGTATTCTGACCGGAGATCGCGATTGACAGCTTCTTAAGGGAAAAGAAGGGCAAAGTTGGTGGGTTCCGAGTTTTAGAGAGAAAAAGCGTATACCTAGAGGGAGAAAGTGAAGAACCTGATTCTTCAGGCGCCTTAGTTCGATATCCATCACCATTGGAGCCCGGCTTGAGTTTGGAGAATTGCTTATTGATTTCCAGAAGCAGAATCTCATCCTTCACAGTATGGTTTCCGCATCTGAGCTAGATTTCCCGTCTCTATCTGTGGAGTAACTTTCTTATTCACCTGTGTATGAAGAACCCTAGATTTGTATGTTAGGTCTGATTGTATGAACCCAAGTACGAATTCACTGATATGATTATATTCAATTGAGGTTTGATTTCTTGAATGGCATAAATCCTGATCAAATTCCTGTTATTTCTGCTTTGACCTAGAAAGAGAATATCTGCCTAGGTTGATAGAGCACCCTTGATTGAAGGTAGTGAATTGGCAACTTTAGTCGAGGAGTCAATTCACTATTATGTACCGGATTTACTTCGGTAGAGGAGTTTTGGTTCGTTAGGGCCTCAATCTGTTTACTCCGGTGGAGGTTAGTCGCCCGTTGGGGACTCAGATTGAGAGGGTCTGGAGACCTTTAGTCGAGACTGCATAATTTTTAAGAACATCCCGCAGTATAACTATCATTGAAATTGAACTTGGTAAATTACAATCCGGCTTAACTACAGTCTAGGGGGAACCATATTCGGGTGACCTCTCTCAACTTGAAAACAACGTTTAACTGCTTTGCTTGTTTGCTTGTTTGGACCTTCACTACACTTTCACTGCTAAATAATAAGAACTCACGGAGTAGTCATCACACTTAGGACCCGGGTTGACATTAAAACCCAAACCGCTATACTACGCTTTAGGAGGTGGTTACACTTGGCCATATTCTAGAGTAACAGTAGGAGCGAGTCAAGTTTTTGGCGCCGTTGCCGGGGATGGCTAGGTTGTTGAAGAAACGTGGTTTCTGTTAATTTAGCTTTTCTTTTTAGCATTGTTTATTGCTTTGTCCCACTTGTGCCTTCACTGGTTTGCTGCTTGACTGTGTGCAGGTAGTGCATGACCCGTAGCCAGTTGAGAGGTTTACTGTCGTTGGATCCGGAGCTTGAACGCACATGTCGCCAACTTAGGAGACAACAACAAGCTAGACTGGCTATGGAGGAGCGCATAGACGGCCACTTGAGCAGCGATTCTGAGGAAGAGTACGAGATGGATGGTGAATATAACCCGCCCCAGGGGATACCTCTCCAGGTTCCCCCAGTGAATCAGATCCTGGGGAACAACCCAATACCCCAGGCAGATAAGGTTCAACATCAACCACCGTCGCCGGGTCCCACCTTGAAGTATTATTACACTCCACGGGTCGCTGATATCTGCCCTGTCATCCTCTATCCGCACATTCCAGCAAACAACTTCGAGATCAAGCCATGCTGGATTCAACTCATTACATCCTCTATCCAGTTTCATGGCTTGAAGGATGAGGAGGCAAGGGCGCATCTTTCCCGGTTCCTGCAGCTGACAAACAGGTTCAAGATGAATGGTGTACCCAATGATGCGATCTGCCTTCACCTCTTCCCCCATTCTTTGGTGGGGCATGCTAAGAGGTGGTTAGAGACCCAACCCCCATTGTCCATCACTTCTTGGGACGATCTTGCCTACAAGTTCGTGCATAGGTACTATCCGCCATCGAAGACCACAGAGATCCAGCGGGAGATCACTCACTTCCGCCAAGAGCCAAATGAGTCACTTCGTCATGCATAAGAGCGGTACTCAGGATTTTTCTGGCAGTGTCACCATCTTGTCTTCAGTGATGCATTCACAGTGGGGAACTTCTATAGTGCTCTCTCTCCGGAAAGCCAGAGGGTGATTGAGTCTCTATGCCCATGAGGGGATATTCTCACTAAGACTCCACCCGAACTGAACCAGACGATCAGTACCGTGGCCGCTAGAGATCATTCCTGGGGGCAGAGCACCAGAGGAAGAAATTCCAGGGATCGTGGTGTGCACGCTAGGGAGGCCAGATCCGGGCTAGAGCGGGAGGTGGTCGAGTTGGTGCAGACATTGAAGCAGATTCCGGGCAGAGGTTTGGCCGGACCTCCAATAGCTCAATGTTAGTGGTGTGAGAGCTCGAACCATCTGGTGGAATACTGCCAGGCTATGCGGGAGTCCTCTACACCCCATGAGCAGTTGGACTTCATCGCCAATGTTCGGCGCCTCGACCCTTACAGTGGTACATATAATGAAGGTTGGCGCCAGCATCCCAACTTCTCCTGGAATACCAGCAACACCACTAAACCACATGGTTTCCCAGCACCAGCTGGTGGTTTTCAGCAGAGGCAGCCTTTCCAGGCCAGACAGGAGCTAGTTCCACAGCAGCAGCCTTACTAGTCTAGGCAGGGGCAACCATTTCAGCAGCCCCAGCGTCAGTATGCCCAGCCACCAGCAGTTGCAGCTCCGGATAATCAGATGACGGAGCTGAAAAATATTTTGCAGGCATTCATGACCACCGGC
Organism: Linum tenue; assembly: GCA_946122785.1. Lineage (NCBI taxonomy): Eukaryota > Viridiplantae > Streptophyta > Magnoliopsida > Malpighiales > Linaceae > Linum > Linum tenue. The sequence goes on along the minus strand of CAMGYJ010000002.1, from coordinate 12,125,565 downwards.
CAGGCGAATTTCACGAGGATGGACCAGAACATAGCCTCACTAGAGGCAGACCAGAGGAACCAAGGTGCCATTTTGCAAGATCTACATAATCAAATTGGTGGCATAGCTCGCCAAAACACTACCAGAGCACCGGGGACTCTGCCTGCCACCACCATTCCGAACCCTCGCGAGCCTCACCAGAAGTGGTAAGACCACATCTGCTGTACCTGCCCCGGCCAGGCAGGAGGAACCACTACCTGCTTCAGCACTTCAAGCCGACGATGCAGAAGCGAGGGTGGAGAAGGAAGCCCCTGCTCCCAAGCCACAGCTAGTGGTTCAGGAGCATGTACCCCAACTTCCCTTCCCCACTCACCTACACAAAGACAGGCTAGAGACTGAGTTTGCCAAGTTCATGGCAATGTTGAAGCAGGTCAACATTAGCATGCCGTTCGTGGAGGCACTATCGAAGATTCCCAAGTACGCCAAGTTCATGAAAGATCTCCTCACCAACAAGAAGAAACTTGGGGGTCTTTCGACAGTGATGCTGAGCGAGGAGTGTTCTGCTATCTTGCAGAACAAGCTAACCGAGAAGCGTAAAGACCCAGGGAGTTTTACTATCCCTCTTGTCATTGGCAGCATACATGTAGGAAAGTCCTTGGCGGACCTAGGCGCTAGCATAAATGTCATGCCCTACAAATTTTTTAAAAAGCTAGACTTAGGTGAACCTAGAGCTACTAGGATGAGCATTCAGTTACCTGACCATTCCATTATGCATCCTAGGGGTACCATAGAGGATTTGCTTGTTAATGTAGGTGCATTCACATATCCTGTTGACTTTTTTATTCTGGATATGAATGAGGATGTGGATGTACCTTTGATTTTGGGTAGACCGTTTCTCGCCACCGCCAAGGCGCTTATTGATGTGCATAGTGTTAAATTGATCTTGCGTGCTGGGGATGAACAGGCTACCTTTTCTATGTCTGAGAATGGGAAACACTCCCATTTGCATGATGACTTAGATTACTGTGATGTGTTTGCCAATTTTGAGACCGCACTCGCCATAACGATTGCGGGTATTGACGATGCTCTTGAGCGTTGTATTTTTCTAGGTGAGCAAGCATCACATGAGCCGCAGCTGGAGGAGCAGTTGGCCGTGCTGGAGAGTGGCGCATTGCTGGAGGGCGACGGGCTGTTCAAACCGATCTCATCCTCACCTCGCATCACCACCTCCTTGGAGGAGCCACCAGAGCTGGAGCTAAAGCCCCTCCCTCCTCACTCGGAGTATGAATTTCTCCGGGAGGGGAATAAGCTTCCAGTCATCATCAGCTGAACCCTCACACCCGAGCAGAAGGTCAGACTGGTGGCCTTGCTGAAGCACTATGAGCGAGCTCTAGCGTGGAAGATCACAGATATTCGGGGGATCAACCCTCCTTTTGCTCCCACCGGATACTGCTGGAGGATGAGATGTGGCCAGTGAGACAGCCGCAGAGAAGACTAACACCGAACCTGGAGGCTATGGTTCAGGCGGAGATCGTGAAGCTGATGGACGCAGGGATCATCTTCGCCATTTCTGATAGCGAGTGGGTCAGTACCACCCAGGTGGTACCCAAAAAGGGTGGGATGACCGTGGTGCCTAACGAGAAGAACGAGCTCATCCCGATGCGCATGGTGATTGGGTACCATGTCTAGATTGATTATCGGCGTCTCAACAATGCCATTAGGAAGGACCACTTCCCGTTGCCATTCATTGATCAGATGCTGGAGAGACTGGCAGGGCACGAGTTCTACTGTTTCCTGGATGGGATGTTCGGGTATTTCCATATCCCCATTGCACCGGAGGACCAGGCGAAGACCACTTTCACCTGCCCCTTTGGCACATTTGCCTAACGGAGGATCCCATTCGGGCTATGCAATGCCCCGGCCACTTTTCAGCGATGCATGCTCTCCATCTTTGACCGCCTGGTCGGCGAGATTATGGAGGTTTTTATGGACGATTTATCGGTTTATAGAGACTCGTTCTCTCACTGTCTCCATAACCTGGAGCTCGTCCTTAAACAGTGTGAAGAAACGAACCTGGCACAGAGTTGGGAGAAGTGCCACTTCATGGTTCGCGAAGGCATAGTTCTGGGGCATAAGATCTCCAAGATGGGGATTGAGTTGGCCAGAGCAAAGATCGAGACCATCAGTAAGCTGTCTCCTCCCACATTTGTTAAGGGAATCCGGAATTTTCTAGACCATGCATGGTTCTACAGGCGTTTCATCAAGGATTTTTCGAAGATCGCCCTGCCCCTAACTAAGCTCCTTGAGAAGGATGCCCCCTTCCAGTTCACTGATGCATGCACAGCGGCATTCACGACCTTGAAGGAGAAACTGACCCAAGCTCCTATCATGGTTGTTCCTGACTGGTCCCTACCATTTGAGCTGATGTGCGATGCCAGTGACGAGATCAACACTTCCGACCTATCTACTACGCCTCGAAGACCCTAAATGATGCCCAGGAGAACTACACCACCACGGAGAAGGAGCTGCTCGCGGTGGTGTTTTCCTTCGACAAGTTCCATCCTTATCTGGTCTTGTCCCATGTGACCGTGTACACAGATCACTCCGCGATTCGATACCTGATGAGCAAGGTCGATGCCAAGCCTAGGCTCATACGATGGATCTTACTATTGAAGGAGTTTGACATCGAGATTCGGGACAAGAAGGGAGCTGAAAATGTTGCAGCCGATCACCTCTCCCGGTTGGACGCACCTCCTGCGGACAACCTCGAGGAGGAGATCAACGACTCATTCCCAGATGAGAGACTGATGATGATGTGCTTGGTGGAGAGTGTCACCCCTTGGTACTCCAATTTTGCGAATTATTTGGTGGGCCAGCAACTGCCCAAGGGGATGACAACTCACATCAAGAGGAAATTATTCTCCGACCTGAAGCATTACTTCTGGGATGACCCTCATCTCCTCAGGATCGGAGCCGACAGGATCATCCATCACTGTGTTATGGAAAGTGAGATGGAGGACATTCTATCTCACTGTCATGAAAGACCTACTGGCGGGCACCACGGAGGAAACCACACGGCGAGGAAGGTGCTACAATCGGGCTTTTACTGGCCCATGCTCTTCAATGACGCAGACGCCTTCGCACGCAAGTGCGACCGATGCCAGAGGTCAGGTAACATCTCTGCCCGTGATGAGATGCCCCAGAATGTGTTTATAACCTGTGAAATTTTTTATGTCTGGTGTATCGAATTCATGGTCCCCTTCCCTCCATCCTTTGGCAATACTTACATCTTAGTTGATGTTGACTACGTCTCTAGGTGGGACGAGGCGCAAGCTTTGCCCACTAATGATGCTAGACGTGTTTGTGGTTTTTTAAAGCAGCTATTCTCCCGGTTTGGGACACCTAGAGCCATCATAAGCGATCGAGGCACCCATTTCCAGGGCCAGTTTGATAAGCTACTGTCTCGTTATGGTGTGACTCATAAGGTGTTTGTGGCCTATCACCCTCAAACAAGTGGCCAGGCCGAGCTGACAAACCGGGAGCTCAACCGTATCCTAGAGAAGACGGTGGATCAGTCCCACAAGGATTGGTCCACCAAGCTCGATGATGCTCTCTGGGCATACCGCACTGCCTACAAGACACCCATTGGTACTTCACTGTACCGGCTGGTCTATGGAAAGGCATGTCATTTGTCCGTGGAGCTAGAGCACAACGCCTTTTGGGCCCTTAAACTGCTAAACTTGGATGTTAGTGTTGCAGGTGTTGAACGCATAATGCATATGCTAGAGTTGGAGGAATGACGTTATCACGCACGCCTATGAGAACACCAAGCTGTACAAGGAGCGCACTAAGCGCCTGCACGATGCACGGTTGCGGGGTCCGAAGGAGTTTCAGGTTGGTGATCGAGTTCTTCTTTATAACTCTCTCCTGAAGCTCTTTCCCGGAAAGCTCCGTTCCTCGTGGTCTGGACCGTTCACGATCACACAGGTGTTCCCGTATGGCACGATTGAAATTGCCAACCCGAAAACTGAACCGTTTAAAGTAAATGGCCATCGTCTCAAGCTCTATTTGGGGGACGAGGTCGAACGTGCGGAGTTGGTAGTGGAACTCGAGGACCTTTAGTTCCGCCATGGGCGTCCAGCTAAAAGACGGTAAAGAAGCACTTGTGGGGAGGCAACCCCACCATGGTTTGCATTTCCTTTTCCCTTTTTCTGTGTTTTTGTGTCATGTTGAGTCAGTTGTAGGTCTGAGTTGAAGTTCGGTCGTCTGTTTTTGCCTCGGTTTGGTGTTTTCGTGCAGCGGAGGTCAAAAATTTGAGAAAATGTGATTTTTGACCAAAAGGGGAAAATACCTGGTCGTGGCCAGTACCCTTTCTGCCTGCCGGGGAGAAAAAGTGCAAATCCCCGACCTTGACCCAAAAATTCCCGACCGGGTATTTTTATCTCAAGGCCGGGGATTTCCCAGCCATGAACGCAGCATTGTCCAAAAATAAAATAAAAACCCCGACCTTGGCCCAAAAATACCCGACCGGGTATTTTTGGCTCAAGGCCGGGGATTTCCAAGATCATGCAACGCCGCATTTCATAACCCCCGACCGCGTTTCAAAAATAATCGATCGGGTATTTTTGAGGCCCGACCGAGGATTTTTGCTATTTAAGCAAACTCCAGGTCGCCTCTCTCTCTCTCCTCTTATTTTTTTTTCCAAAACTTCCCCTCTCTTCCTCTCAAATCCTCTGCTCTCTCTCCTCTTTGGTCGCCGCCAGCCGTGAGTATGAATGGCTATAGCTATTGTGTGTGTGCTGCCCGTTTGATTGAATTGGTCGGTTATGCATGATTCTTGCCTTGATTGCGGTTGTGTCGCTTGAGATTCAACCGTTTGTGCTTAAAACTGTTAGCTTAGGTGGTCCTTAAGTGTGGGGGAAGTGATGAACCCATACTGTTGGTCCTGGCGAGTTTTTCTTGGCTCCACCTTTGGTTTGTTGATTTTGCAGGATCATGTCACTTGATCACCCGTTCGTGCAGGACCTGCGCCTGCACCCGAATTATGCTGACCAGTTCCACAAGGTCACCCGCGGAGTACTCCAGCGCCACCACCATATGGAGTGGGACGTCTTCGAGCAGCTCCACTACTTGAACGAGATCTCCACCGCCATCAGCCACCGTGATTGGCGGACGCTGCTAACCATCGAGGCGCCCACCTTCACAGAGCTGGTGTGGGAGTTCTACACCACCTACCACTACCGCCCCAAGGCGGCCCGGGACTCCCTCGCAGTCACCTTCAGGCTGGGTGGCCGGCCACGGCAGTTGACCATTGATGGGTTGTCCTACGCCATGGGGATCCAGTACCACCCCTACTCGCACCAAGAGGTAGAGAACTCGCACCCGACGAACTAGAACCAGGACAAGTTCTACCGTCAGATAGCTCGGGGCGACTACAGGGCGGACTTCTTCGACGCCGGCCAAACATCCGTTCGCACTCTTAGGACGCAGTAACACATCCTCAATGTGCTGATCACTCGCTCCATCGTCCCCAATGCCACTAGTTCACACAAGATTCCGAAGCGGGTGCTCTATGCCATGTATTCGATGGGGGTACCCGGAGCACATGTTGCACTTGGGTTCTTTCTTGGCTACCACCTTTTCTCGGTGCCACAGGAAACCCAACCATCTTTTCTGTGGTCCCCTGATCACCCGACTGGCGCGCCACTTCGATATTGACTTGGAGGGACTCACGAATTCCTCAGCACGGGGCGGCTCCACCCCCCTCAGTCGGGACGTGCTTCACAATGCACTCCTCCTGGCCAATGATGGCACCCGCTCCTGGGTGGATGGGTTGTCTTTGCCCCTGAGGAGGATGCGGATCTAGACGAGGATGAGGAGGACGACGACTACTCCGGCGAGGAAGAGGCCGATGATGATGATGATGACGATGGCGGGGCCATGGATGCTGATGAGCCGGAGCCCCCGCTCTCCCCACCAGGGGACCTTCAGCCACGACGGAGATCCGAGAGAGGCGAGTCCTCCTCCGGTCCTTCTGGTCCGTCGATGGCTTCAGGCCCGTCGATAGACTTCTTACGGAGCAGCTCCAGCAGATGGGTCTCCAGTTCCAGCAGCTCGGGCTTCAGAACTAGCACCTCATGGGCCATCAGGTCCAGTTCTACCAGTAGTATTCGGCCCACCAGGCCCAGATGACGGTTGTGGATGAGCGCGTCGACCGGATGGAGGCTCAGATGGGCGTCACTCGTGATCACATCGAGCGAGAGCAGGATCGTAGCGGCCGAATGATGGAGTACCAGGAGCACCTGCTCCAGTCCTGTCACCCACCTCAGGAGCACCACTGGATCACCCGGTGGAACCACTCACCACCCCCGTCACCACCGCCAGATGGGGACGACGACCTCATGGATCAGATCGACTTCACCGGGCTCTAGTAAGCTGTACTCGTGGCCTGTCTTGTGTTGTTTGTGTTTGATTCGGAGTGGAAACTGTCTTGTGTTTTGGTTTCCTTTCTTTTCTTTTGGATGATGTACTATTGGGCTGACCATTGGATCTAACATATTGTGGCTGGGCTTTTGTTTTCCCTTTAGCTGTGCCTTTGCCCCGGACTGGTCCCCTCTCCAATGCTCTTCACTCAGACTGGTCCCCCTTCCAGTCTCATGCAGTCCGTGCACACCGGTAACATCGTTCCCCTTATCCTTCCCTCTTCTCCATTGAGGGAAATGTCAAACTTAAGTGTGGGGGGGGGGGGATGTTTCTCTTTTGACTGCATTAGATCTGTTTGTGTGCTTGGAGCCTAGTCCACTGTCCAAATTTCGATTTGAGGGCTCCAAGTACGTGTTTCTTTGCAAATTGCCTGCTCAGTATGCTTTGAATTGACAATCTCTATAGTAATGTGCAACCTAGGGAGGTAGTGTAGCATTATGGAGGATGTTGAAGTATAAGATTTTTCCTATCTGGCTCTCTGTTGTGCCAGTTGATTTTGTGAATTAGTGGATCTAAGACCGTAGAATTCATGTGGTAATGGTGACTCTGATTGGATTGTGTTATGGACTCGTATGGTATCGAACAGGGTGCTCATGTGGGAAATGAAAAGCAGTTGGTCCTTCATGTCGAAATCATTGAAATCTTAAACATGGGGTAAGCCCAACGTGTGTGGCACCGTTCATAGCACAAAATCGGTTTTTGGAAGAGATTTTAGTGATCCTTAGTGGGGTACTCTTACAAGGTGAAGCTAAGTTGTCTCTAGTACAAGTAAAACTTCCACCCGTTGAACGGTTTGTCTACTCGAGGATGTATTTTTAAGGGAACGGATAGAGCTTCCTACCCCCCTTAATTTCATTGACCCTCCACACGAGTTGAGGAATAGGAGTTAAAAGAAGTACTTTGGCGAGCGCCAGATGTACAGAAATTGCTCTTGCTCGACTAATAAGGGTCGACCGTGCGAAAGACTACAGTTGGAACCCCCGCCAAGTGAATGAATAAAAAAAATATATAAATGAAAGTGCAAGAAAGTGGTTCCAACAGTGAACTGAAGTGAAAGAGCACCCCGGTATAATGAGTCCTTGGTTGTGAATGGTGTGATTCCCTTTATCCATGAAATGGCTGTCTTACATCCACTTCTTCTCATGATCCTGGCTTGAGTCTAGTACTCGCATTGAGAGAGATAGGGGACGTCTTAGAAGACCAGTTGACCTCGTAAGCTGCTATATGATCTAGGAAATCCTCTACCGATGATCGAGGTTGTTTGTTGCTATAGAGGTATGGAGACAAGCAAACGGTTAAGTGTGGGGGAATTTGATAGACCATTGATTGCACATGTTTTTACCCCTATTCTTGAGCCGTTTGAGATGTTGATTATCGTGTTTTAAGCCAATTTCACGCTAGGTTGTGTGTTTATGTCATATTTCAGGGCTTGGCGTAGACATCGAGGCGAAGAAACGAGTTTCGGGTCGAAAGGAGCTCGTTTAAGTTGGAGTGTGCTGGAGGAGCAAATACCCGACCATGAGCAAAAATACCAGGCCGGGTATTAATATGAGCAGACCGGGGAAAATGACTTTTGGACGTTTGAGAAACAGAAGGGGGCCCGGTCGTAGCGCTTAAATCCCCGGTCGGGTATTCTTGACCTTGATCGGGGATTAATCCCCTGTCCTCGACGGTGCGTTTCAACAATCCCCGGTCGCCACCTAAAATACCCGACCGAGTATTCAGACCGGGGATTGCGATTGACAGCTTTTTAAGGGAAAAGAAGGGCAAAGTTGGAGAGTTCTGAGTTTTAGAGAGAAAAAGCGTATACCTAGAGAGACAAAGTGACGAAACTGATTCTTCAAGCACCTCAGTTCGATATCCATCACCATTGGAGCCCGGCTTGAGCTTGGAGAAGTGTTGATTGATTGCCAGAAGCAGAATCTCATCCTTCACAGTATGGTTTCCGCATCTGAGTTAGATTTCTCGTCTCTATCTATGGAGTAACTTTCTTATTCACCTGGGTATGAAGAACCCTAGATTTGTATGTTAGGTCTGATTGTATGAACCCAAGTACGAATTCAGTGATATGATTATATTCAATTGAGGTTTGATTTCTTGAATGGCATGAATCCTGATCAAATTCCTGTTATTTCTGCTTTGACTTAGAAAGAGAATATCTGCCTAGGTTGATAGAGCACCCTTGATTGAAAGTAGTGAATTGGCAACTTTAGTCGAGGAGTCAATTCACTATTGTGTACCGGATTTACTTCGGTAGAGGAGGTTTGGGTCGTTAGGGCCTCAATCTGTTTACTCCGGTGGAGGTTAGTCGCCCGCTGGGGACTTAGATTGAGAGGGTCGGGAGACCTTTAGTCGAAACTGCAGACTGTTTAAGAACCTCCTGCAGTATCACTATCATTGAAATTGAACTTCGTAAATTACAATCCAGCTTAACTGCAGTCTAGGGGGAACCATATCCGGGTGACCTCTCTGAACTTGAAAACAACCTTTAACTGCTTTGCTTGTTTGGACCTTCACTACACTTTCACTGCTAAATAATAATAACTCACGGAGTAGTCATCCCACTTAGGACACGGGTTGACATTAAAAACCAAACCCGCTATACTACGCTTTAGGAGGTGGTTACACTTGGCCAATTTCTAGAGTGACAGTAGGAGCGAGTCACTTAGTTTGGCCCTGCAGCAGGTTTTGTAGAAACAGCTTCTGGTTGGAGTTTTTAGATAAGTACTTTTCAAAAAAAGCAGTTCAGTGTTGGCTGTAAACCTATTAGAATTGTTTTTAATATGAGAGGTTGTATAAAATAACTAGAAAGGACTTATAATATAAAATAAGAATAAAAATTCTAAACAATAAAAAGTTGTCAAAATGGATCTTGTTACATTTCTTTTATATCAAATAATATAATTTTATAATTTATCTTATTTTTAAAATGATATAAATGAAGGAAAATTATATTTTCCGAAATAAAATTAAAATATGTAAGTATAATCTTGTATTTTCAAAACAGCTTTTCGCAGAAGCTCCAAATCGGAGCTTCTGCTTTTATGTTATACAAAAGCGCTTTTCAGCTTTTCAAAAGCCGTGCTTTTAGAGGTGTTTGGCTATGCTTCAACTTTTGAAGCCGAAAAGCATTTCTAAAAATCTTGGCAAACATAGGCGTTAGATGGATGCTGGATTTGGACGGAACGAAAAGTGGGATTGGAGGCATTTTCTTTGTATGGGACACGGAGGAAGGAGTTGGTCGACGTCAGGTTAATTCATTTGTTTTATATTTGTGTTATCAATTTTTATCAATTAAAGTGGGGAAATTATTAAAAAAGTATTTTTCTTTAGGTTTTTTTGCCTGCGTACTGAAGTCAATCGCCGACATCTGCACTAGGAAAGGGAGGGAAAGTAACAGCGTGAACCGTCTCTTCTGCTACTCCGGCCGCATCATTGTCGACGCTAGCTTCTTCGTGCTCCGGCGACCTTGCAATTAAGTTGTAAAGGTAATATCGATTCCTACCACCATTATCCTTTGGATTCTAGGATTTTAGCTAAAACTGATCTAACCAAAACATTATTGCTTTACTTTGATATGAGCTGCTTTTGTTATTATTGTACAGAGAGATCACCACAACCAATATATATGAAACATGAGAATTTTCCTTTCTTTCTATGCTACAAAGCAGGCTATTAGTTCATTAGGTTACTGACAATTCAATTTGCTATTTTGCAGATTTGTGTTATGCATGTCTATTTTATGGAACTTGAATGCTCTGCAAAGAGGAACACATATATGGCTTTGTCAAATTTATTGAAATTGTTTTCTAATCCACTTTTAGTTTTCTCTCTGCCTATTTTGGGTGTCTATGTATATCTGTCAGGGAAGCGGTAGGGAAGAGATTGATGGTGTGATTTTGATCACTCTACTTAGAGTGTTATTTTCCCCCACTACTTTATTGTTGGTAAGAATTAGACAAACCACTACCAGGATTCCCTCCCATCAAAGTCGGAAAGCATCAATCTTTTTGACTTCTGTGTTTGTGTTTTGAGAAGGAAAACAAAGAGAAGAAGATGAACGTTGGAACTCAATCTTCTGGCCAACGTCTCTTATATTGTGAGAAACGGCAGTTCCCTTCTCAAAGGTTATGTCGTTTCTCGCAAAACTCAAATTCAATTAATTATCCGAAATTAATTAATAAAAATTAATTCTATAAATTAATTAAATAGCCAAAAATTCAATTCCGAACGTGTCGCACAAAGTGCTAAGTGTGTAGTGCGATTTAATATGTCAAATTAAATCGCTCACACTTTTTCCAAAAGCCCATTAACCACTTTATCCAATAACTAAAGTGGAAAGCAAACTTACAAACCACTTGCACTTTTCTTCTCCCACCAATGTGGTATTTCCTTTAACTCTTTGACTACCCTAACAATCCCCGACTTAGTCAACAAGAGTCGAGAATACCTTCCTCTAACAAGTAACGCATTCATAAAGGTATCTTTTTCAATTTGAACCTTTACCTAGTGTAAGCATCTCAAATTTCATAGCGAATCAATGACGGGCTCAAGCTTAGGAGTCAAGACCCAGAGCTAGAACCGGAGATACCACACATGTACTTATCTCTTCTCTAAAACACAACCACCAACAAGGGTAGCACTATTATGGCCATGTGTTGATCCTGGTTTATGAGAATATAAAAAAGTTGACCTTTACTTATGTTAAAGCGGCACCACTCCAAATGCTCATATAGATGACATTCCAGACGAACGTCATTAAGAGTTCTGTAACTCACCCTTCTTACAACTAATTTACTTGTACAATAAATTAGTTCCCAGTTAGAGTAACTTGTTATTACCACATTGAACCTTTTAATTAGTGAATGCCTAAATAAAAGGTTGGGTTTCCATTACTTCTAACTATACAGAAGGTCTCAATCCCATCCCTTGGGATGTCTCGCATAGATCATGCCTCTTGGCAAACCCTTGGTAAGAGGATCTGCCAAATTGTTGCATGATCGCACATACACAATCGAAATTATTCCATTAGTAATCAAATACCTAACGTAATCATGTCTTAGGCTAATGTGTCTAGACTTACCATTGTAAATCTTGTTATAAGCTCTAGACAATGTAGACAGAAATGGTCGACATTAGTTGTGGCCACAACTCTATATCTAACAACATGTTTTTTAGCCATTCTACTTCTTTTCCAACGCCGCAAGGGCTAGGAATTCGACTTCCATAGTGGTGTGTGTAATACATGATTGTTTCTTTGAAGCCCAAGAAACATCTTCACCACCTAGTGTAAAAATCCATCATGTTGTGGATTTATCATCACTAGCGCTCATGATCCAACTAACATTAGAAATTCCTTCTAGTACAGTGTGGAATTTGCTATAGAATAGTCTCAAATCTTTGGTTCTTTTCAAATAACCAAAGACTCTTCCTATAGCTCTCCAATGATCAACACTAGGATTACTAGTGAATCTAGAAAGTTTGCACACTGCAAATGCAATATCGGGCCTTGTACAACCCATTGCATACATCAAACTTCCAATAGCACTAGAATACTCAACTTGTGCCACTACCCTTACCTCATTCGCACAAAGCTTAAAATAAGCATCATGAGGGGTGTTAGCTTCCTTTATGTCCAAATGCTCGAATTTCTTGAGCATCTTCTCGACATAATGTGACTAACTCAAAGCAAAACCCCCCACTATGTTTCTTTACTCTGATGCCAATATAGGTACCAACCTCTCCAAGATCTTTCATTTGGAAGCAGGAAGTTAGATACTCCTTGGTGTCATTTATGCCCTTCATGTTAGTTCCTATTTATCAACATATCATCAACATAAAGGCATATAACGACCATATACTCTTTTGTGCACTGTGAATAAATGCACTTATCAGCAGAGTTATGAGAAAATCCATGAGCCAAGACAATAGAATCAAATTTCTCGTGCCATTTCTTAGGTGCTTGCTTTAGTCCATACAATGACTTTTGCAACTTATACACCTTTCCTTCATTTCCAGGCAACACGAACCCTTCCAGTTGCTCCATATACACTTCTTCATCTAGCTCACCATTTAAAAATGTTGTCTTTACATCCATTTGGTGTACAAACAGATTGTAAATAGAAGTCAAAGCTAAAAGAACTCTTATGGAAGTGATTCTCGCAACTGGTACATGTGTGTCAAAGTAATCTACTCCTTCCTTTTGCCTAAACTCTTTTGCTACCAATCTAGATTTGAAAGTATGTATTGATCCATCCGCTTTATACTTTATCTGAAATACCCATTTACATCCAATAGCTTAAGATCCAGGAGGCAGAACCAAAAGAACTCAAGTCTTATTTGTTAATAATGAATCCATCTCAGTCTTTTAACAGCGTCATTCCAGAAAGCAGAATCTCTAAAAGCCATTGCTTCTTGATAAGTTTTGGGATCATCTTGCACATGGAACAAAATGGGTATCTTTCTTGAAACCTTATTTAACCTATCTCCCTCTACAAGAACTTGAGGATCAATAAATTCTGGACCAAAACTCTTTTCCTTTCTAGCCCTTTGACTTCTTCGTGGTTCATTAGCAACATGGTCATCTAAATCCCTTTTGCTACTAGAACCAGTGTCAAATGCGGGAGTAGAAATAGAATGATATGGGGAATCTGCAGAAGTAACTTGACATGGTTCTACATTTTTTTATAAATGTGAATATTGACATGGTTCTACATTTGCAGGATCACGTCGAAACTTGTTCTGAAAAAACTCAACATCTCTTGATGCCACAACCACATTAGATTCTAAATCTAGAACCCTATAGGCTTTCGAGTAATCTGCATATCCAAGAAAAACACCTTTCAAAGCTCATGGATCTAACTTAGTTCTCTTAGGATATGGGACTCTATAGAAAGCAAGACAGCGCCAAACTCTAAGATAACTCAAGTTCGGTTTTCTTCCCTTCCACAACTCATAGGGAGATTCCTTTAGCTTCTTAGACGGAATCCTATTGTGTACATGGCAGGCTGTTAGTAAAGCCTCACCCCGCAAATTGTTTGGAGCACTAGCATTAATCAACATAGCGTTAATCATGTCTGAAAGAACTTCATTTTTCCTTTCTGCTACTCCATTCTGTTGTGGGGTGTAAGGAGCAGTCCTTTGGATGTATCAAACCATGTTTCTCACAAAACTCGTTAAAGGTATTGGGAAAATACTCTCCACCTCTATCACTTCGAAGGATTTATATTTTCCTACCTTATTGAGTCTCGACAACATATTTATACAATTTAAACTTATCAAAGGCTTCATCATTGGTTTGCATTAAATAGACATAGGTAAATCGAGTACTATCATCAATAAAAGTAATGAAATACCTACATCCTCCTCTAGTTAATTGACCATGAAATTCACAAATATCAGAATGTACTAATTATAATAATTCTGAATTTTTATCAACAACTTAGGAAATGGCGTTCTCTTCATCTTAGCTTGCACACAGATTTCACATTTATCTCCACTATTATCACTACAAACTACTAGTCCATTTCTAGACATGTATTTCTGAGTCTTAAAATTAACATGCCCCAATCGATTATACCATAAATCAAATGAAGTACTTTCTATACTATAATTTGCATGCACATCGATATAAGCAGAACCATCAACTTTATTATTATTACCATTGTCAATACTTAGCTTAAACATACCATCACTAACATAACCCTTCCCAACAAACATACCAGCCTTGGACATAATCACCCTATCATATTCTATCACAACTTTTATCCTCTTCTTACAAAGCATGAAACCAGAAACCAAGTTCTTCCTAACATCAGGAACATGAAGGACATTGGTGAGAACAAATTTCTTCCCCAAAATGAAGAAAAGCTCCACGGTTCCAAATCCAAGTACCTTGATCGTGCGATGGTCACCCAACAGAACTTCATGTCCATCCGTCGACTTTGTGTAGTCTTTGAACATGCCTCTCTTGTTGCAAATGTGAGCGGTTACTCCTGAATCATACCACCAATCAGTACTGGTCATTACTCCAGGCATGTGCAATTCCTGAATCATAGCCACATGTAAGTCAGAAACATTACAACAATCTCACTAGACTCAATTTTCTCAATCACATTTGCACTTGCAGCCCCTTCGTTCTGGTTCCTCTTTGGATTAGGACAGAAGCAAACAATATGTCCCAATTGCCCACAATTGATGCAATTCTTAGTAGACATAGGGGTCAACTTCTTCTTATTCTTCTGGTTGTTGGTCTGGTTGTTGGAATTGTTCATGGCCTTTATCTTCTTTCCCTTCTTTTTCTCCACAACATTCACTTTGGAACTTGATGGTGCCTCCAAATTCAGATCCTTGTCACGGATTCGAGATTCCTCCTTGATCCTAAGGTGCTTTTGAATTTGTTCCAAAGTGAACTCCTCTGACGTATGAAGTAATTTCTTCCTATAGTTGTTCTATGATGAAAGCAATTTCGCAATAATTGCCCCCACTAGAAACGCATCAAGAAGAGTTATCTTCAACGCAGTGAACTTAGAGGCCAAGATCAGGAATTCATGAACTTGATCCAGAATTGAATGCTTATCAATCATGCTAAATTCAAAGAACTGGAAAGTGACAAACTTATATGCGCCTTGTTTCTCTGATTTTTACTAGTTCTCCAAAGATGTCCATATCTCAGTAGGGCTCGCCAATTGGGAGCAGAGATCACAAAGGTGGTCAGATAGTGAATTGAGGATGTATCCTCGGCACAGCAGGTTGTCATCATTCTTCTTCTTGTTTTCAGCCTTCAATTCATAAGAGTCAGTGTGTTGTGATTCTCCTAGCGGCACTAAATCAGGATCCAGTATGTACACGATCTTCAAAGCAGTCAACAAAAACTTCATCTTCTCTTGCCAGAGGGTGAAAGTGGTCCCATCAAACTGATTGAATTTATTGGAATCAGAGGCATACGCATTCAAGGTGCTCTCCACTCCAGAATCCACTGTCTCACGAAAATAATACTCTGAGATTGTTAGGGAAACGGTAGGGAAGAGATTGAAGGCATGATTTTGATCACTCTCCTTAGAGTGTTATTTGCCCCCACTACTTTATTGCTGGGAGTTCCTCCAATCAAAGTCGGAAAGCAGCAATCATTCTGACTAATGTGTTTGTGTTTGATAAGAAAAACGGAGAGAAAAAGATGAACGTTGGAACTCAATCTTATGGCTGACGTTTCTTATATTGTGAGAAACGACAGTTCCCTTCTCAAAGGTTACGTTGTTAATCACAAAACTCAAATTCAATAAATTATCCGAAATTAATTAATAAAAATTAATTCCATAAATTAATTAAATAGCCAAAAATTCAATTTCGGATGCGTCGCGCTAAGTGCGTAGTGTGATTTAATATGTCAAATTAAATAGCCCACACTTTTTCCAAAAGCCCACTAACCACTTTATCCAATAAACTAAAGTGGAAAGCAAACTTAAAAACCACTTGCACTTTCCTTCTCCCACCCATGTGGTATTTCATTTAACTCTTTGACTACTCTAACAATATCACTATTAATCAATAATCAAATCACCTTTGCTCTTTCAAATTCTTTACTCCAGGTACAAATCATATGAATTCTCAAACAAGTGCTGGAAAAGTTGAAGTGCCATGTATAGGTATGCAGTTCGGTGGGGATGATAATGCTTATGAATTTTATAAAGCGTATGCCCAAAATGTTGGTTTCAGTGTTAGGATGGACTATATAAATCGAAATCAAGTAGGCAAGTGAAGAGAAGAATATTTTGTTGTTCTGAAGAAGGCAAAAAATGTTTTGATAAAAGGTAGTAGCATGTGGCTTTTGAGAGACCAATTTCAAGAATTTGATGTTTAGCACAGATGACATGTCAACTAAAAAATTATGATTTGCTAGAGGTTGTTTCTTTTGAAGCAGATCATAACCATGAAATCGCCCCCACTCCGATGAAGCACTTGTTGAGATCCAACAGAAAGATAAGTTATGCTCAAAAAGCTATTGCATATGATGCTGAGAGAGCTGGATTACCAATAGGGATGGCAACCCGAACCCAAGGGTACCCACCCGACCCAACCTGGTCAACGCGGGTAAAATCCGTGTTGACGGGTTTTAGACCGGGTTTGGGTTTAAACCTGTTCACTATTCACCGGGTTGGATTGGGTTTGGGTTTAGGTAAAACCGACCCATGGGTACTCGCCCACACACATATAATTAATTTTCTCGGTATAATTAATATTCTAAATAACTAATCTTATTTATGTTTGTGGAGACATGTCTAATTTTTTCTTTCTAATCGTGTAGAATGAAGTTGATGTTATCGAGTGGAGAGTGAAGAAACTTAATTGAAAGGAAGAAGCTTTCAATTAATCATGTTATTTATGGATAATTTGTGATTTGCTTCAATTTTCTTGAGTTTCCTAGATTGGTGTTGAACAATTTGTATAGTTAATTTGTGATTTGCTTGAATTTTCTAGAATGGTGTTTTAAATATGGATAATTTGTATTGAGAGATTGATATTTGACTTTAATTTTGATAGGAACTTTTTATTGTAAATTTTTTACGACAAAAACATGTGGGTATCCATGAACCCGCGGATACCCAGCGGGTTGGGTTGGGTTTGAGTTTTTCAAACCCAGTGGGTTTTACCCCGGTTTTTTTTCACGGATAAACCCATGGGTTTGGGTTTTGGTTTGGCAAAACCCGACCCAACTCGACCCATTGTCATCCCTAATTACCAATCAGGCGACTATTGATTTACTAGCAATACAGAATGGAGGTCGTGAACACAACGGGTTTCTAGATTCGGACAATATAAACTATATTGCTACACAAAGAAGGGTTACAATGATTAAGGACATGGTCTGGCAATTATTGATTATTTTCATAAAGCACACTTAGAGGATCCATCATTTTTTATACAGTGCATCTTGATGATGATGATTTTATCATGAATATGTTCTGGGTTGATGGCAGGTCAACCATTGACTACAAGTACTTTGGAATTGTTCTATATTTTGACCACTTATAGAACCAACAAATATTGTCGACCTTTTGCTCTCATTTGTTGGCGTCAATCATCTGAAGCAGACAGTGATTTTTGGGGCAGCTTTACTTTATGATGAAATAGTCGCATCTTTCAAGTGGTTGTTTGAAGCATTTTTGGGTGCAATGGATGGAAAGCAACCTAAGACCACATTGACAGATCAATCAGCTGCAATGGCCAAAGCAATTTAATAGGTATTTATTAAAACTCATCATCGTTTATGTGTTTGGCATATTTATCAAAATGCTGTTAAACGCTTGAGCTGCGTTTCACGGATCCGACCAATTTGCTAGTGATTTTAGTTCATGTATATATGATTATGAAAATGAAGATGAATGGCTTAAAGCTTGGGATGCTATGCTTAACAAGTATGATATGGGGAACAATGAATGGTTGCATGGGATGTTTTCAGTTAAAGAAAAGTGGACTATGGTTTATGGACGTCATATGTTTACTGCTGATATGAAGAGTACACAACGCAGTGAATCAATGAATAGCGTGTTGAAGAAGTACCTGAAGCCAAAACACAATATGGTATTTTTTTTACCGTTA
The DNA here is from genome assembly GCA_946122785.1 of Linum tenue. Classification (NCBI taxonomy): domain Eukaryota; kingdom Viridiplantae; phylum Streptophyta; class Magnoliopsida; order Malpighiales; family Linaceae; genus Linum; species Linum tenue. The sequence continues at coordinate 12,107,505 of CAMGYJ010000002.1, read as the reverse complement.
TAACAAGTTGGTTGTAGATAGAAGGTACCAAGAACTACTTGCATTCAAAATGAGGGACACCCGACCAGTGTTAAAAGTCGATGTTGAGATGTTAAGGCATGCATCAAAAGTGTACACTCCTAAAGTCTTTAAGTTGTTCGATCTCAAAGCTTGGGATTGTACGATTGATAAGATTGGAAAAACCGAAGATCATACAGAATATATAGTGAGATATTTTGGTAGAGGTGCAGGGCATCATGTCAGGTTTGAGTCTTCATCTAAAGCAGTTGAATGTAGTTGCATGAAGTTTGAGTTTGTAGGGATTTTATGTGCTCGTGCTTTGAAGGTTATTGACAAGAAAAAAATAAAGCACATCCCAAAACAATATATATCAAAGAGATGGACAAAAGATGCAAAAGATGGAGATCTACGAAGTTCAGTTCGGATGCAGGGAAGTTCTGAGGAACTCGTTGGGAATCGTTACTTCAATTTTCATTATAATTTTCGAGAGATATCTGCACTAGCAGCTGAGAGCAACGAAATGTATGAGCATGCAAGTGAATTTTTTTCGTGTTACAAAAGAATTTGCATACAACTGGTGGAACTTCTAATGAGATAATATGCTCTAGTCATGAAGAAGAGCATACAACTGTAGCTGAAGTGAAGTCAAAAGCTATTGTTGGACGACCAAAAGGTAGAATTAAAAGTGCTTTAGTTCAGTATTACTTCATAGTCACAAAGTTCAATCAAAACCACAGGTTATTTTTCCCCTTTCGATTGTTTCTATAATATGAAACTATTATATTTTTATTTCCTTATATATTATTTATTAGATATCATTATATGCAGAGTAAGAAGGTGAAAGGTAGTTCTTCTCATATAGTATTTTATAATGAGATAAAAGTGAAACTATCCTATGATCCATATCTTAACACCTGGTTAATTTTAGATGACGAATGGACATCAATTCCAATGTTTGATTATTAGTTCAGTTGGAGTTAAGTTTAATTCTACACATTCTATAAGCAATATATCATTCACACAATTGTTACAGTTATGAAATCGATTTGATTATGTATATATTTAGTTTGATTCTATTAAAAATCTCTAGACTAATATAATTCTATCTTAATTCTCTAGTCATAGGCCCGGCCAATTGGCCGGATTCAATCGTCAATCACGTAAACAATATTATAAAATTGCAGGTGAGATACATGGGTTTTGTTAGTATAAAGAACTAAAAATATTCAAATTGATTGATTGAATAAGAGAACGCAAATTATTAAAGTACGTCAACAATTCAAAATGATCAAAATCATAGGATTTTTCGACATTATAACTGGCGTATCGACTAAAATCTTTTTATGGAAATGAAAGGCAAATCTGAACCGACTCCTAAAGAAATTTTAAAATCATCCTTCTATTTACTCCTCATCGTGAGAGGTTACTGCACATTTTCTTTTTGACTTATTTTCACTTCCTCCGTTATGAGCAACATCATCATCTGCACACAAATAATAATGCCATCTCCATTGTCAATTTCCCCTGCCTTCTTCTCTTGCATTTAAGTAATCTCTTTCTTGTTTTCATGCATTTTATTCCGCACAAAAATTTGATTGTAAAATATTTACAAACACCAATCAGCTTTTTCATTGGACTTGGAGTATAATTTATCTCGTTCAAATTATGAACAATATCCAAAATTTGTTCTTTCTCCTCATCACTGGCACAGATCCAGTACATCCACCATTAGCAGTATCATTCTTAATTGTTCGCTTTCATTAGCATTATGAATTAAGATCATTGGCATTCAAAAAAACACAATATATTGTGTGATTGTCTAGAATCATATGTGCTTAATATATGTTTGAGTTAAAATTCCACTGGAGTTTTATGTTATAAACGACATGCATTTGCCTATACATTAAAGAATACAACTAAGTGTTATTTGTACATGGTTTTAAAATTGATACATTTCGTCAAGGCGTAACCTACAGTAGCAATTAGTATGCGCGATACACGTTTATTTGGTATGCAATATAAGAAAAACTCCAAATAATTAAAATACTTGAACCATTCAAAAGGATCAACATCATAGTGGTGGTGAAGCTAGGAATGAGAGTGATGAGAGGCTGGAAATAACAAATAACAATAATTTTCGATGATTAAACCTAAAGATCGGAGGAGGGGCTAATTGCCCCATCCTACCACTTCTGATGGTTTCTCAAGCTACGAATACACACATTATAACCTTAGATGAAAAATTGAGGGGAGGTTGTAGCCCCTCCTGGACTACACGTAACTCCATCACTGAATCATATTGTTGTTCGACTCATAGACTTAAAATCCTTTACCAAAATGAAAGACAAACCGTATGCAATGGAATCGACTACTAAAAAAATGTTCAAATCACCCTTTCATGTACTCATGGTTTTTAGAGATTAATGCACGTTATTTTCGAACTTGTTTGCATTTTCTTAACCATGACTAACATCATAATTATCTCTGCCAATAACAATGTCTTCATCTCCTTTTGTGAAACATTCATCTCCATTATCAATTGCCTCGTCTTTTTTCTCTTGCATTTCAATAGTCTCTTACTTACTTTTGTGGATTTCATTTAACACAAAAATTCAAATGGTAAATTTTTTGAAAATACAAATATCTATTATACTGGAGTATAATTTACCTTATCCAACATCCACAATGTGGTTTTGGTTCCCTCATGAACCATTTTGTTCCTTTTTCTCAACCACATCATCATCTCCAGCATCGATTGATTACCTCCAAGGGTCCAACATTCAAAGTCTTATTCGTGTGCTCATGAATTAGCATTATTAGTTTAGATTATTGACATTCAAAAGTACAATATAGAGGGGCTTTATCGAATTATAAGTGATTAAAATATATTGGAGTAAAAAGTGTATCCGGATACAATTACATGAATGTTAGAGTTCCATTTGAGTTTGAAGTTATAAACAACATGAATTTGTCTACAAATTAAATACAACTAAGTATAATTTGTTCAGGCTATAAGAATAGATGCTTTAAAAATTGAAGATGTATACAGTTTATAGCTGGATAGTTAGTGGATGATAGACACAATCAAATGCAATACAAATGAAATATCCCACGGGTGCATGTTAACAATATACTCCAAATCAAATAGAGAATAACGCAGCCTGTAATTAATATGGAAATATTTTTTCAAGCAAGTAAAATTTAACTTGTTCAAGTGAAAAAAATCGTTTGCATTCTGATGTTCCTCGTACTTCCATATAATGTAAACCACATACTCACTTTGTTGGGTTAGAGATTTGGTAATTTGTGAGGTTGATTCAATATCATCCCCTCAATTTGTAGGAGATGAGCAGATGAAAGTCCTCTCATTTGATAATGGTTTTGGAATAGCCTCTCAACTAACATTCCAAAAAAAAAAAAAATTGAGCTCCAACACAATTGATAACAACAAAAACAGCTTCAGTTGTGTTGTCCACAACTAAAAGGTGGATCATGAATATGCATAATGATAATACTAATAATAAATAATAATAATAACACACACAACCACATGAATTGTGTTAAGTAATATACTTTTTTATATAGTTGGTATTGTAAAAGAATTCAAATTATTCTATTACTAATAGAAAAAGTCATCGTATTAAAATTATCAACAGAAACTTCAATAATTACCAATATAAACTACATGCAGATGCCAGTATAAGAAGCACTTATGGAATATTGAAACGATTACCATATATTTATTCAAAGACAACCAAAATGCCGAAATGTATACTTTGTTAAGGGTCTTTCGTTAGCCACCTCATGCCAAACTATATGTCCTTTGTACATAATGTATCCTTAGTATGCTTTGCCAATTATTAAGAAAATATTATTTATTGTTGCATTGGTAATGAAATCTACGTTGGAGAGAATTAAACACCCAACCATCTAACATATATATTCATCACCAAACTATAGCAAACCCAACTTTACATTAATTTTAATATTGGTTGCAAGTTCAATAGGTTGTTACCTAACAGTTGTCGTCTTTGATGTCATTGTAAAGTTTTCATAGAAGTACTCGTGTGAGTCTTCTTTGAGTTTATGTAGACAGGTTTCGCTTCAGCATAATACCACCCATTCCTAACTCTGACAACTTTGCATTTGATAGGATACATATTTTCCTACATGTTACAGAAAGTGTTAGCATTTGATAGGTAAGGAGCCAATTAATTAAAATAGATACTAACCTCTTTTCCCTCCTTCGTTTAATTTATTTAGCTATTAAAGTGTTTTGATTTGGATTAACTTTTGAGGGTTTTCTATGCTTTTCACTCGAGGAGGTGGTACATCTCCGTCATTTGTTCACAAAAAAAAAAAAAATAATAATTAATCTCTTTTTCATTTTGAATCTTGAAACTTATGACCAACAACCAAATACAATGATTAATTATAGTGACATTTCACCTTGGCCTATAATTAATGACTTATGTTATTCTTGGATTTGCTAGCAGTAAGGTCGCTTTATGTGAGGAGAAGGTCTTCTCGCCTGCAACTTTCACGGTCGTTTTATTGAGCATTATTATTTATTTTCAAATGGTTGATTTAATGATAAAATAATCAAGATTTGTCTTTAACATTGTATGGAACGCCATATATTGATGTAATGACATAGATGAGAGGGCGATCACGCGCACTTCCAACAATGACATCTAATGGGCAGCTATCCTACCAAATATATTATCTTCTCAAACAATCTCATGTACCCTAATTATATATTAGATTTACGATTAAAGTTAAAGTAATTCACGCTATTTTAAACTTAAAGTTTAAAAAATATATACTCGAGAACTTTTAGTTGGTGCTCCTTCTATATAACTTGTGAGTCGAGTTGGTGTCAATAAACCCAAATACTGAATACGCTGGCAACCCCTTTGGGAATTGCCACCCAAATATCAAATCCTGAAGGAAAAGGTAGGCATATTAATAATATTTCAAAACTTGAATCATATAGTTGAATTTGTGTGCTTGTTGTTAGTTTACCTTTGAGTCAACAATTATGATGAAGAATAATATTTGTGTTGGGATTGATTGCAGCCACTTCCTCGAAACTTGATATTGAATAATCAGTTTCAGTTATCATATCAATATAGACCACCCTCCAATGAAAACATCAGTTAAACAATTATTTTTGTTTCACAATGGATATCATTACAAAAAACTATAACGTAATAATCACAATGGATTAGCCCTTCTAAAATAAGAGTCTTAGCATACCCAACTATAAATATTATTTACGTAGTAAAATTTGAAAATTAAATGTAGAAGTAGGATTGAAGAACTGTCGTTAGTGATGACAATTACCCACTTATGGGTAATTTCATCCAAACTCAAGTAAATCCATTGTTTATGGGTAGCGTATCAGTGAAGTCTATATGAATTTTGGATTTTTCTAGATGGGGTTGGGTATAGGTATTGACATCCCTAATTGGATCTATTTGTAACACTTAAAAATTTTAGGTATAAAAAATATTAGAGGTGGCAAATGGATTGATCCATGGATTGGTGGATTGGATTGGTTGATCCATGGATCAAATGTATTGGATCCAATGGATTATTGGATTCATGGATTGGATCAAGTGGATTGGTGGATTATCCATGAATCCAAATGACATCCTCAACCAATGACTAATAAGTAAAATGTGAAAATTTTAGGTACTAAAATATCATAATGAAAAATTTTAGGTACCAAAATATAATTTCCAATGATATTTTTCATATAAAAATTAAATTTTTGGTACCAAAATGTAAAATATAAAAAGTATAGGTACCAAACCGTAATTTGTTATTTAATCCAATTGAATTTGGATCAAATGGATTGGATTAGGTGGATATTTTTAATGGGTTAGTGAATTGGATTGAGAATTACCACCTCTAATCAAAATTGTCATCCCTAACGGTTAAATTCAATTTAAACCTCGCACAACCATGAATATACATGAATTGAAAATATTAATTATTACTACTAATACCTATTAACATGTTAGTAGGTAGAAACTTGCTAAACTTGCTATTGGGCAGTGAGTAGGAATATGATAGTAAGTTTAGAAAAACATCAACAACATTTCAATAGGGACTTGCCGATGAAAGTATAAGTAGTGACAATGACAAATAAAGAATACATGCAATAATTCATACTTATTTTGCAACACAAATATTTTTTCAATTATACAATATAATAATCATTGTAAATAAAACTCAATTCTACAAAAAGAAAACCACAAGCCAAAAGCGCTAAGGAAGAAGTTTGGATGCAAAATTTCCGCACATAAACCAAAAATGGGGCTGAATCAGACAATGAGACAAAAAAAATCTTCTCCCTCGAGTGACCAGCTGCTCTGCGTAATGGTTGCTGCCTCCTGCGCGGAAATTGATTGCCCCACATGCGGAGAAATCAATTGAAAGCGGAGCAGTTGAGGCGGCTGAAGAGATCGCCACACATAAACAGAGGCAAGTCGGGAGCTGCAAATGGGAAGCAGGGGAAAAGGACGACATGCAGGGGGGAATTGAGATCTAAATCAGAGGCGGAGAGAAGAGGGTTATCGGCGGCGGGATAGCAAAACCGTGAAATTGGGGGAGGCGAGTTGGGAGATTCAATTGAAGAGCAGGGGAAAAGGCGACATGCAGGGGGAATTGGGATCTAAATCAAAGGCAGGGAGAAGAGGCTTATCGGCGGCGGGATAGCTAAACCGTGGAAAGTCAGGCGGTGAGGACTGAAGAGTTTTATGGAAGGTGATTTCTAATCGTTATTGTGGGCTCGGCCCCTCACTTTAGCATGTATATAAAAGGTCCATAAAAGTAATCGTTGTTGTAAAACTAAAATGACCAATTCACCCCTCCGTGCTCTGCGCAGGAGGCAGCAAAAGTTGAAGTAAAAGGGTCCTGGGGAAGAAACTCCATATAATAGTTGTTTGATGTTTGATTTTACAGGATGCCATAACAAATCCACACAGACACGGTCCTGAATAGTGGCAAATTTATTTTTCTTAGTACTTTAGTAGGATTATTTTTATGTGGGAAGAGATATTTTGACATAATTTCCTTTGGCATTTAGCGTAGATGAATTTCATATTAGCATTTTTTGGTACAATTCATTGGGAGGCCTTCTGTTACTCTAATAGATAGACTTAATTTATTTGATATTATGCTTCGGGAATTTCCTAAAATCATTGACTTAATTCACTGGGATGCCTTGTCCTTAATAGTGACTTAAAGTCTCATGCTTCATATAATACTGGTTGTGGTGATTTCTCTGTACAATAATAACAAAATCATCTCATATGAAAGGAAAGCCATCATGTTTTTGTCCAAATGTATAGTCATTCCCATACATGTATGTTTTCTCATTATTCCAATAACAAAATCCAACTCAGAACAAAATAAATATTTCGGTATACCTAGAAATAGAATCTATGCATAAATAAAAGGAAACACAAGATAAAAGTTATTCATCATCATCGTAAGGTTTATAAACCCTAACTGAGAGGGTACGTCCTATGGCAACAACAACAAAAACTAAGAGGAAACGTCATCCTCTTTTCTAGAACCGGCCGGACAAAACACTCTCCAGACTCCATCTTGTTTCATGGCTTTGGACAACGCATATGAGTGGCAGGCAGCGATACTCTGACGTCGATTTAGCGTTTGGGAATGGGAGATCCATAGTTCCCCTTATGACTTATGAGGGTCATCGCTGCGTGAAAACACCCTCAGAATCCTAGCAGTGCATGTGAGTCCTACTCTTCATCATCAGCCGCTCTTCAAGCCTTCCATCTGAAACTCGAAAAATCTCATTTCGTAAACTTGAATCTCATTGCATGCTTACAGAAAAAATAAACACCAAAGAGTGTAAACATAAATCATAATAGCATGGATCTTAGAATTAGATGATTTCACGAATCGGTAATAAATCAAGGAAACCTACCTCGATCCATGACGAGAGCGGCGACGGCGCTGTTGTAGTAATCACCGGAATTGAGTTTCACCCTCTTGACCCCTTTAGGTTTTAGGTTTAGAGATTTCTGTGATGGCTAAGAAATTCTACGTAATGGGTTGAGAGATGACCAATCCTAGAGCTTCTTTATATAGACCCACCATCAGGGCATATTAGGAATTTACTTTTCATTAACCTAATCAATATAGGATTTACCTTATATATTAAACCATTAAGTGATAATTACACTTGGGCCACAATTATTTCCTAGTCACATACGGGAATTGGGCTTACATTCTCCCACTTGGTCCATGTGTCATTATATATCACAAGATCTAATAATATACATAAGTGTGCACATCATAAGATAAATCCATAATATTTGGTTCACCATAAAGTCACAATCAAGTATGAAAGCTAGATTAGGATCATGGCGATTCTATATCAATTTATCGACATAGTCCCTTCCATGTACCACAAAACCAGTCTCATGCTCAATACGACACATAACAAGGTAGTCATAATGGTCCAACAATAATGTCTTCACTAAAGAAAAAATCTTGTTCTGTTCACATAATGCATAATGTATATATACTGGTCATAATAAATAAAACAAGATTCATAACTTTATTTCAGAAACAAAATAAATGAGCTCAAGTGTCAATCCATGAAACATAAAATTACTTTAGTCATGACGTCGTATAATCCCCATCCTTTCGACATGTTCACTAAATGTCTTAGGAGGCAATCCTTTTGTTAATGGATCAGCAATCATAAGCTGTGTGCTAATATGCTTGATCGACACCCTTTGTTTCTGAACTTCTTCCTTAACGACAAAGTATTTCACCTCCATATGCTTAGCACCCTTCGAATACTTGTCATTCTTAGAGAAGAATACCGCTGCGGAATTATCACAGTAAATTTTCAGCGGCTTGGCGATAGTGTCGACAATTCCAAGTCCAGAAATAAAATTTTGCAGCCATAAACCATGATTCGTAGCTTCATAACAAGCTATGAATTCAGCTTTCATAGTGGATGTGGCAATAACAGACTGCTTCGCACTCTTCCATGAAATTGCCCCTCCGGCTAGAAGGAACAAATAGCCAAAAGTAGACTTCCTGGTGTCTACACATCCTGCATAATCTGAATATCCAATCACCTCAAGGTGATCAGATCTCCTAAAGGTGAGCATGTGGTCTTTTGTTCCTTGCAGATACCTTAGTACCTTCTTTGCAGCTTTCCAATGATCTACTCCTGGATTACTTTGATACCTGCCCAGCATTCCGACAGCAAAACTGATGTCTGGTCTGGTACAAGTTTGTGCATAATTAAAACTTCCAACAATATATTCATAAGGAATGTGTTCCATTTGCTTGCGTTCCAATTCATTCTTTGGACATTGTTTGAGACTAAATTTATCTCCCTTCTGAATTGGAACGACATTTGCAGAGCATTCAGCCATGTTGTATCTCTCTAGGATCCGGTTAATGTATGATTTATGAGACAATCCCAACAGTCCTTGTGATCTATCACGAAATATTTCTATTCCAATCACATAGGATGCCTCACCCAAATCCTTCATTTCAAAGTTCTTAGAGAGAAACTCCTTGGTTTGATGTAATAAACCAAGATCATTAGTAGCAAGCAAGATATCGTCAACATACATATAAACTTACTCCCACTAATCTTCAGATATATACATCGATCGACGATGTTCTCCTTAAATCCAAAAGATGTAATGGTATCATTGAACTTAATATACCATTATCGGGAAGCTTGTTTAATTCCGTATATTGACTTCTTTAATTTACACACCATATGTTCTTTTCCCTCAACCACAAAACTTTCAGTTGATCCATATAGACTGCTTCATCTAAATTCCCATTCAGAAAGGCGGTTTTCACATCCATCTGATGGAGATCTAGATTATAATGAGCTACCATTGCCATGATAATCCTTAAGGAGTCTTTCTTAGAGACGGGTGAAAATGTCTCTTTATAGTCAACACCACTTTTCTTAGTGAAACCTTTGGCAACAAGTCTGGCCCTGTGTCTTTCGATATTGCCATTAGAGTCGTATTTGGTCTTCTTTACCCATCTATTACCAACTCTTTTAAAACCTTCAGGCAAATCAACAAGGTCCCAAACTTCATTTTTATACATAGATTTCATCTCTTCTTTCGCGGCAGCTAACCATTTATCAGAATGCTCACTTTCCATGACTTGTGAAAATGAAACTGGATCATGATAGAGTCCTAAATCAGATTCTAACTCGTGAAGATAAACCTCATAATCATCAGAAATTGCAGGCCTTCGATTTCTTGTAGACCTTCTTAATGCGATTTCTTGTGGTTCATCTATGTTAGGTTCATTCTCAATAGCAATATTAGGTGGTGCTTGACCGTTCATTTGTTGTTCCTACAAATCGTTATCATGCTCAACATGTGCAGGAGCAACAACTTGAGTAGAGGGTAGAGGTAAAGATATTTGCACTCTAACTTCTTGAATTTCCACATTGCGTGGCTCTAAGCTCCTACTAACTTCACCATTCTCAATGAACCTAGCATTTTCAGTTTCAACAATTCTTGTACTATGGTAAGGGCAATAAAATCGATACCCCTTAGATTTTTCTGAATAACCAATGAAGAAACCACTTATTGTTCGTGAGTCCAGTTTCTTTTCATGTGGATTATATATTCTCACTTCCGCTGGGCAACCCCAAACATGCAGGTGCCTAAACTGGGTTTCCTTCTCGTCCACAGTTCAAAAGGTGTCTTAGGAACTGCTTTACTAGGAACCCTGTTTAACAAATACACAGCAGTCCTTAAAGCGTGCATCCAAAATGATTTGGGTAAAGATGAGTTGCTTAACATGCTCCTAACCATATCCATTAAAATACGATTCCGCCTTTCTGCAACACCATTTTGTTGCGGTGTTCCTGACATAGTGTATTGAGCACAAATACCACGTCTTTCTAGGAACTTAGCAAATGGACCAGGGCATTGTCCACTTTCATCATATTTTCCATAATATTCTCCACCTCTATTAGATCTGACAATTTTCACCTTTCTTTCTAATTGCCTCTCAACTTCATTCATAAACACCTCAAGGGTATCTACCGACTGAGATTTTTCATGCAGCAATTAGATATATCCATAACGTGAAAAATCATCGATAAAGGTAATGAAATACTTTTCTCCACCAAGTGATGGAACATCAAAAGGCCCACAAATATCAGTGTGTATAATTTCAAGGAGCTGTGAGCTTCTTGTGACTGCTTTCTTAAGTGTGTGTTTTGTGTGTTTTCCTTTAATACACTCAACACAAATTCCAAGGTCGGTAAAATCCAAATGAGGAAGGATCTCATTCTTTACTAGCCTTTCCATTCTTTCTTTGGATATGTGACCCAAACGTTTATGCCATAAGAAAGCAGAGGATTCATCAAACAAACCACGTTTAATACCAACATTATGATGCAAGGTTAGGAGAGTCTCAGCGAATAGGGTATCAAGCTTTAGTTTGTACAAACCATCAACAAGGGTACCAGAACCCAATAAAACATTCTGTTTGAACAAACTAATAGAACCATTTCCAATGTTCCAATAATACCCAGCCTTATCTAGTTGAGACACCGAAACCAAATTACGAGAAATAGAAGGAGCATAAAGGGTATTGACAAGGTCCAAATGATGACCAGTATCTAAAACCAAACGATAAGTCCCAATAGCTTCAACTGGAACTTTGGCTCGGTTTCCCATATAGATGAACTTCTCATTTTGCCTTATGGTTTGGGTCGTAAGGAATCCCTGCATTGTTTTGGAAACATGAATGGTACAACCAGTGTCAACCCACCAAGTATTATAAGGAACCTCAGTTAAATTTGATTCGAAACATATTGAAGCACTAGGCTTACCCTTTCTTTCAAACCATGCCTTTCTTTTCAAGCAATCTTTCTGATAATGTCCGGCTTTCTTACAAAAGCGGCATATATCCTTACTTGGTTCCTTCTTGTGGATTTTGGCAGATGACTCATTAAGCTTTGATAGTCCTTCCTTGCCCTTCCCATTCTTGTTCCATGGTTTCTTTCCAGCTCCTTTATGACCAACAAGATTGGCAGAATGATTTCCTTGTTTCTTAAGCCTTGCTTCCTCTTGAATGAGCATGCTTTGTAACTCATGCACATTCCATTTATCCTTTAGAGTATTGTAATGCACATGGAATGTGCCATACTCTGGAGGTAAGGAATTAAGGATGAACGTTACTAGGAAATTTTCATTCACTTCCATTCCCATGGTCTTTAGTCTTGCTGCAATGTTCATCATTTCGACGATATGCTCATGCATGGTACGAGAACCATCAAACTTCATGGTGGTTAGCGTACCCATCAGTGTCCCAGCAAGCGACTTATCAGCAAACTCAGATTGAGAGCTTTCTTTCACGGAATTCATAAATTCCTTAGCACTTTCAGTATCATTGAAAGTTGACTTAATGTTGTTTGCTACAGTCATTCGCATAAACATTAGGCTTAGTCTGTTAGATCTTTCCCAAGCTTTATGGAAAGACTTTTCCTCAGCACTGCTAGCATCAGTAAGAGCAGCAGGTTTCTCACTTAAGAGTGCCAAATCAAGATCCAGGAAACCGAGGTGAAACTGAACCTGTTCAGCCCATTCAGAGAAGTTGAGGTCATTAAACTTAACAACAGACGTGGCTTGCGAATGAAGAGAAACAGGAACAGATGCTGCAAACATATATAACATGTATACACACATTAATGCCTTGGGTAATAAGCATAAACCATAATACAGATTCGTAAGCATAAACATAAAACATATATTGGTGCTACCTTTGGGCAAAATAACAATATATATGCGATAAATAATCGTAATTGATGCTCAAAATAATAATATAATTGGTGATAGACATACTCAAATTAGATATACTTGCAATCTTTAGATATACTAAATATATCTAACCAAGCACATCAATTTACCACAATAATGTTCATGAATTATAAAATGAGCAATCAACCTTTGGGCGATTCGAAAATATTTTATAATCACGAACTTCAACTTTAAAGCATCACATAAACATTAGTAGTTGAACTTGATTCAACTTGATATCTATAAACCTTCTAATTTGGCCACTTTGGTGACTAACAAATTAATCATAACATAAATATCAAAGATAAAATTTAACTAAGTCAAAGCAATTGTTAATCATAATCCTCAAAACACATACGCAAAACTTTGTTTCATTAATGGGATTTTTTTATTTATTTATTATAATTACTTAACTGATCAATCACCAAGCCTACTGATCAAATTAATTATCAGAGAAACTCAAGCATGTTATCACAAACACAAGAACTTTATCAACCCATCTCATAAATGTATTCGATAATCACATCCGAAGCCAAAATAGATAGCAACGTGGGGAAAAGAGAATAATCAATAATGGCTCTCGCATACGCAGCCATTGTGAATATAATGGCCTTGAATATAATTAGCATGGCAATGGTTCTCGCATACGCAGCCATTGTGAATATAATGGCTTTGAATAATTAGCTTAGCGTACAGATGCAGCGGAAAATATACATAATCGAAAAACTCATGTAAACTTAATGCTCTGATACCACATGTAAACATAAATCATAATAGCATGGATCTTAGAATTAGATGATTTCACGAATCGGTAATAGATTAAGGAAACTTACCTCGATTCATGACGAGAGCGGCGGCGGCGCTGGAGTAGTAATCACCGGAATTGAGTTTCTCCCTCTTGACCCCTTTAGGTTTTAGGTTTAGAGATTTCTATGATGGCTAAGAAATTCTACGTAATGGGTTGAGAGAGGACCAATCCTAGAGCTTCTTTATATAGACCCACCATCAGGGCATATTAGAAATTTACTTTTCATTAACCTAATCAATATAGTATTTACTAGGGGTGGGCATTGGGTGGGTCGGGTGGATTTTAACCATAAAATGCACCCACCCGCACTTAAACGGATTGATAATTTTTAACCCACCATCCACCCACATTTAGTCTCGGGTTGGGTCGGGCGGATGGTGGATGATGCGGGTGGGTTTGTGGGTTCACCCACATCACAATGTATATAATATAAAGAAGTCAACTTGACATGATAATAGGTGAAGAGAATCATCGAGGGAAACAAAAAGTTGAAATAGGGCGAAAAATGTAGAATTAGTTCTTAAATTTGATAGAAATTCTATTATGAAAAAGTTTTCTACAGATTGAGACGATTATTAGGTGCAAGGAACTAAGGAAAATAATTCCACAAAGGAAAGAGCGGTGATCTAGGCACAAGAATTAGGGGAAAAAATAAAGGGAAGAAGAGGGGATCTCTATTTGGAAGGTTGGCTTTGAGGTTCAAATTCCAGGAGCAGTCCGAGTTTATATCTAACGTCTCCACTCTCCTCTCTCTAGCGCCAACAACTTTGATCTTTTTGCTGTTGGGTTGAGCGGGTCACCCGCACACTCACCCACAACCCACCCACCACCCGGCGGATGGCTCCTAGCGCAACCCGTCACCCACCCATAGACCCACCCATTTAACGAAATTCGGGTCAAATGAGGGTGGGTCGGCCCAAACCCGCGGATGATCCGCCCGCATGCCCAGCCCTAGTATTTACCTTATATATTAAACCATTAAGTGATAATTACATTTGGGCCACAATTATTCCCTAGTCAAAATTGGGCTTACAAAGAGAAACAGATCGAGCACATGACTTATGGGAACGATGGTCATGCATGGATGAAGAAGAAACCCTACCCAAGATTGACCGTGCTGCAACTACTTGATGATGATGTGAATTGTTAGCTAACAGAAGGGTAGAAACCAAGATGATCAGAAGCCAAGCATTACTACTGCTGCTAATGGAGATTCTCTTGAAAGCCATCATGCGCACATGCTTAATTATATGTATAACCACGGTGGATGGATATATATTCTAGGCCAATACTATGGTGCCGCGGTAAAAAGTGCGGCACCGGTGACGCAGAATCTAATTGGTCCACGTGGAACTGATGTGGCATGGGCTGGCTTTATTTAATTCGAGCCCAAAACCTAATGATCCATTAGAACCGGTCCGAACTGCTACTTGACCAAACAGACGGGATTCTTTCCGTCTCCTTCGTTTTCTATATTTGGTATTTTTTCCCCATTAATTTGATCCGCTTTTATTTTTGTTTTTACGCCACAACCCATGGAAAATAAACACGAAGGAAAAGGAAGGCGGTCGTGTAGATCCCCTGTCCTGCTCTCCGGCACACTTTGCAACCCCTGTCCTGCTCTCCTGCACGGCTCCGATCACCGACGGCTTCCTGAAGAACACCACGTCCAGCGACGTCCACACCAGCAAGCTCGTCGCCGCGCAAACATTCGTGTTCAGAATCGCCAGCGAGGCGTCGATGTTCGCCGCGTAAGGCGCCCCACCGTTGAACCCCGACCACCCCATCCACAGAAGCCACGCGCCGGCGAGCATCAGCAGGACGTTGTTCGGCGGGAACCTTTCCCTATCCGCTTTCAGCCGCGGCCCAACCTGCCCCGCCAAAATCAAATCATTAATTGCCCTGATTCAATCTCATCTAATCTAGTCAATCAACTTCAATTGAATTGAATTGAATTAATTACCCAGTAAGCGGCAGTGAAACCGGCGATCCCGGAGGAGAGATGAATGACGTAGCCGCTTTTATTTTTGTACCAGCCAAGCCCTTATCAACGAAGAAGATAGTCGGCCAGCCTCTACGTCCTCCCCCTTGGGTTGTGTCGTCACTTATTAAATCGACGAAACCAAGTTTGTGGAGTTGCGGAACAACTTTTCGATCTAATACAAACGGTTCCAGCCACTTCCAGGTACTTGTGAATGTAGGAGGATTTATTCGAGTCTTTTTGATTCCCTATGGCATCTGAACTTGTATGCCGTGGATTATGCATTGGGAGGTTGTATTCGTGTTTCACTGCTATTGTTGTTGTATTCCTCATGTTGATGTGCTGTAATTCTGTTGTTGCGTGTTAGCTGTTACTGTAGTTATCTTATTCATTATATGACCTCCAATGAAAGAAAGTGGTTGTTTCCATGGAGATCAGCAAAGGAAGCTGAAAATCTCTCAGGTTAGTGGTGGTGGTCCTTCTGGCTTGTTTGCTTCTCTTGTATTTGCAGAGCTTGGTGCAGATGTTACCAACCACCATGGAAAAATGCCAACCTATTGAGCAAAGGTGCCGTGACATTGATACTTTGGTCACATAATATTAGCATCTGTAAACAACTTTTGCTTCCACGATTTGCTTACTTTTGCCAGATTCTTGGACAAGCTGCTTCTTCCTATAGGTCGACTTCTATTGTTTGATTGATTAATGACTTCTGGATGTCATGGTGGCTCATGTACTTCTACCGATGGGAATCTGGTGGGAAGAATTGGAAAGAAAAATACTTGTTTTTCTTTTATAATTGTGATTTGGTGCTGAATAACTGGCTGGATAAGATATGAACCAATCACTCCAGTACCTAGGCTTACACAAGGCATGTGATCGAGACCATTTCAGCTAGGCAATCAAGAGTTATAATCAGTTTGGATCTTTGAAGGTTCTAATGTTTCAAACTCCAGTAGTGTTACCCTTCCTGACATCTATCAAGTCCCAGGTCAGCTATCTACAAAATGTTGTGGAGCGGAATGAGAAGAGAAGACCAATCAGTTGAGGGAGGGGCAGCGTGCTTGTAGGCCGCTGATGTTGTTTGATGTCTTTAACTTTTGAGTAGTTTTTTTGTTGTCATGAATTCTTGTAATTGAGACTAACCTGTCCCAAGCAAGAAACTATGGCAACAAAAAAAACCTGTCTCAAGCAAAGTAGTGGACTTGCATAGATAGTAAATATATATTCATTGTTTTTCCTTTTATGGATATAAATTCAAGCACAACAGTTTTGCAATGAATTCATTATTCAAATAGAACTTCCAAAATGGAACAATGAATCCTCAAACCAACTTGCAGTAACATCACAATGGAAGTAAACTATGATTGCGGAGCCGGTCCATAAGAATCAATAAGTACTCTAGTGAGTTAAGAATGTAAGTTGCATAAACAAAAATCCAATTAACATGGCTTCAATGATGGAACTCTCTTATTGACGCTAATCTACAATTAAGGAATCATAGTTGACAGAAAGATAAACTTCACTCTTTTTTCCAGTTTCAGCCTCTTGCCGACTTTTGAAGTCCTGCAAAAAAGATAAACTTCAGACTTCTCAGGTGCTGCATTGATGTTCTCTCCCAAAACCCATTTCAACTTCTTACACCCGAATCTCTTGATCAATCTTGTTTCTCTGGGATGCTAGTGGTGGTGTTGCAATTTGGAGTTTGCCAAAGGAACAACTGAATGACCTGCAATCTGATCACCCTAAAACTGAATGGCCTGCAATACATGCATAAAGTCCAAACTTTTTCCAGACTGGCAATTAATTGAGATATGATTCTGAAACAGAACTCAGTTAAAAGGGAGGGATGGGTTCTATACAAACCTGGTCTAACTCAGGCTCGTGGACAACTTTACCATTCCACCAGAACTCCATCTTCAAGTCCTTGTTTATCTTGTTGTAGCTGAACTGTTTCTTCCAACCTTGCACAGTAGAGTCAGGCTTGTTCTCCCATTTGGATAACGTCTAAGCACAGCACAAACAGATGATCACAGCTTGGAATGCATGCAAGATGTACATGATAAGCCAAACCAGACCATCAAAACTACCAACAAACAAAAAGATCTTCATACATAACAATTAACCAGTCAAAAGGGGAAAGATGCAATGATTTCAGCTTTCTCTCCATATACTGTCACCGAGATCACGCCTTTATGGCTCGGGTTAGGCTGCCTAACCTTCCATATGCGGCGCAATTGTGTCCAACCGATCGTCTAACTATTGTGTTGAAGCAAACTTCATAGATAGAGAACTTCACCACCTGTCAAAGGCCACAAACATATAAAATGATTCCATTATAGGAGCCAACAATTTGAACTGATTTACTAATAATAGAGATGCAATTATGTTACATGAACCAAGCTTAACTGCAATAATGGGTTCGTGGACACTATAAATTGATGTAGTATTATTTGACAGATACAAGAGGGAGGTAGAGAATTTAATCTTAATGATGTGTACTCATCAGCTCAAGAGTTGCGTGCTGATGCGGAGCGCAAACCAAGAAAGTGGGTAAAATCTCCATATGCAAATGAAAAAACAAGGAAAGTTTTTTTGGTTGGTCCGTTCAAAGTGGGTCGTCCTGCCTCAATTGAAGACCTTTCGCTGATCAAGTATCTGTTCGAAGCTGACATGAATGACTGGTTAAAGTCTATACCTAACTCTGTTTCTAATATCATTGTTTAATTCTTTGTTTTCACATACACTAACATTTGTTTGTTATAGTGATGTTGTGGTATCTAGTACCAACGTGTATATTATATGTGTTGATCTAAGGTCCTTAGCTCCCAACCAAAAGATCGAGTTAGGGGTAAGTATTGCATCATGGTTTAGTTTAACAAAGTTTGATATATGTTGCTATGAATTAAGTACACGTTTCATATTTAAACTTTACGTTGTGTTCATCACAAAAAAACAATGACTGCATGGAATGCCTTTGCTCTCGAGAAGCTGACAAGAACACTCGATTCTCCTATCTGCTGGGTAGTAAACCACAATCCAAGAAGCATTAATGTTCGAATATTTGCTCACCTCATAAATGTGCTTCTCCCCATTCACCCTAGTCGACACACAATATAGCAATGGCTCCTCCTTAATCCTCTTCCGCACTTTAAAGAACATTTTGCGAGTATAAATTCTACCAAAATGTTCCTCAATACTCCGAAGATGTGTATCACACACAGGGAAGGTATCAACACTCACAAAATCCTCCTTTGCCTCCTTGTTTCTCAACCTTCATAGACCTCTATCGACTTGTACGAATAACTCATACAATTTCAATTTCCTATCCAAAAAACGATTCAAATAAGAGTTCATCCCTTCAACGCGTTGTGAACTCTTCATTCCATCAGTGAACGTGCCAGAGAAAAATGCTTGAGCCCATTTATGTCTCTTCTCATACAATTCAGACAACCATTCATTGCTGCCTAACTGGAACTCTTCCATACCTTTCCTCCATACCTCCTCAAATTCATCAACCGAGTCAATCCGTTTTAACAATCTGTCAAATACTTTCAGAAACTCCTTTGGACTAACATTCGATTCTGCATTCCTTCTCAAGTGCCAGCAACAAATCCTATGAGCAGCACCAGGGATCAACTCCTTAATGGCCCTCTTCATTGACATACACCCATCGGTAATCACAACACTTGGGTGCTTACCTTTCATACACAAGAGAAAAGTTTTAATTACCCAATTGTAGCTCTCTACAGTTTCGTTGGGTAACAAAGCACACCCAAACACTGTAGTTGCGTGATGGTGATTCACCCCAACAAATACGACAAGAGGCATCTTGTATGCGTTTGTCTTATAAGTTGAATCAAAAACTAACACATCACCAAAGCAAGAGTAATCAAACCGGCAGGTGGAGTCGGCCCAAAACAAATGTTTTAGTCTGCTATCCTCATCGAGTGTGAACTTGCAGAAGAGTTCTGAATCAATTTCATACTTAGCACGTAAGTATGCTAATGCAGACTCTGCATCACTATGCACTTCAAAATTCTTACCTCCATCCACGAAATTGTACAAATCCTTGAGAGTAAAACCGACGTTGTCATAGCCACCTACTTCATTTACCCTCAAATCCATTATCTGACTCGGTTTCACACCCACCCCTCGCAGTGACTCTACTTGTGCCTTATCACCCTCCTTCAGTGACCGATGAGACCTTAAGAACTGCACTTGTTCAGGTCCAACTCTATCATGATTATGCTCGGAAACAAACTCCTCTACCTTGTACTTCCCATCTTTTTTATCAAATTTCACCTTGAACGAAGCAAGACATCCGAATCTAGTCACCGCCTTTGCTTCCCTCTTCCTATTTTCTCTATTCGCATTTTCTTCAGTTCTGACTCCTTCTTTACAACAAACCGATTTTCGTGATGTCCATTTCCCATATTTGTTAACCTTTCTGTCCCTTTTTCTGACACCAAACCCCATATACTTGCTGTAATTGTTGTAAAAGTTTTCAGCTTCATCAACAGAATCAAATGTTACCTCCTTCAAATCATGAAACCCCCAATCCTCTATGTTTCCAGGAACATTAACGTTCAAGAGCGACATCCCCGTATTTTCATGGGAATGACCAGTACTTTGACTTTGGGCAGCTGTATCAGCATTCTCAGTAAGTATGTCATTCTGAATATCATCTCCATGAGCTAAAGAGAGTTCTTCTGATCCTGCATACCAAATTCACTTATTAATGCACTTTATAACAATAATGTAATCCTGATAGCTCAATGTGTAGAGATGCACACCTTCCATTCAGGTTGCACTGTGTTCACTTTATCGCCTAGCCTCTCTATTTCAAACAAACCTTCAAGGATAAACACTACCCTTACCACCTGTCAAAGATTACAAAAACGTCATATGAACCGTCATTACCAAGCTTACAAATTGATAGGCTACTTCATAGAAAAGTATTGCATCCCTAGCAGCACAATACAATTGATTTGAGTTTTGGAGATGACCAGCAAATATCCTCAAACATGATTGAACAACCATTAGATAAAAAAGCCTAGATACTCCGACTGCAAGAATGACTCCATGTTTCTGCCTCTCAGGGAACTAACATGCATTACCTACCCAGGAACAACACTACTGACCGCTCCTGATTCATTCAACTTCTCCAATCACTACTACTCTTCTATACTACTTGGAAGTGGAAATCACATCTAGACGTCCCTTAGTTTCTTTCAAACGGGGTTTGATGGAAGGTTATCATGACTAAAAAACGTGAAGATTCTTGGTAATGAAAGCAATTATGAGATTTTGTCACTAACATCAAGCATATTAGCATCTCTACTTGTCCTCTCGTCTCTCAAACTCATGGACTTCAGCAAACTATCGGGATCAACTTAACTAGTAGGTTTATGCGGAATCACTTGTCTCCTTCAGTTCAAGGGTTTAATGGACTTCAGCAAAATCTATGAATCATCATAAACATCACGTTGGTAGGTAGTTCATCCTGGTTAAATGGTCTACATAAGCCTGAAGATTCCAGGTTTCGAATTCGGATTCGTTAGGCAAAGTGACATTTTCTGTTCATTGCCATAAGCTATGTATAACGAAGGAAAGCCACAACTTTGAAAACTCTATTACAGTACTGAAAACAAAATAGAAATGCATCATCTAACTTCATGCACTAGAAATCCCATGTTTTATATAATTGTTAGTCAACATCGAATCTATCAAGGAGCTGCAAATCCTGCCCTGCAACTCAAGATAGAAAATGTAGCCGTCTTTGGTCAGGAAGGTCCAATCATTGATTAATCAGATTGAAAAATATCTTGCCTTCAGATTTAGCATATGAGATTAAGACAAGCAAAGCAGAAAGGGTGCTCATGTATCGTAATCGATCAACTGCCTCAAACCCCTAGGCAAGTAAGATTCAGTTCTTTGAACATGTTTCACTAATCACAACCATATCCGTCATTTAGTCAAAACACACTCACCCATTTAACAACTGTTTACCACTAAACTCAGGTGAGGATTTCCAGCATAAACTTACATACAAAACATTAACAATGACAAACACAGTGAGACTTCATTACCGAAGATGGAGTTCAGTAAAGTGCTTACCGTGGAATGTGGTTGGATCAATCAAATTGGCGATAGAAACCTCCAAGCTTTCCGAATAAAGGTCCTTGGTGTCTCCAACTCGGCTGTGTATGCTTAATGTCCCACCGAGTCACCAACGACACCAACCCAACCGAGATATTTCCTTCCTAGCTACGGCGCAATCCGCTGCCTGTCTCCCACAAAGTAAAGTATCTCCCTCCCTCTTCCTCTACGGCAAGCAAAGAAGACCAGAAATCAGTTGCCAAATTAAAACCCCAATTATAGGGATCCTAGTGTTGGAGGAATGACTTGCTGCAATTTCACTAATAAAGATTAAAAAAAGACCAATTACCAAAACCAAACCAAACAACATTATCAGGTACTGGAATCAGAATGTGAAAAACACCAACCAGAAAGGGGAATAGCATACAGGCAAAACTGAGAAGTTGTTAGCCAACAGAAGATAAAGGAGGAAAGAACAGCACATAAGCAGAACAGGGACACAGCAACCAATTCCCTGCTGCCCGGTTAACACAAGGAAAGCGAAAAATATTGCAAAACAATGCTCCATTGCAGAATCCATGACATTACAGTTCAGAGGCAAAATGAAACTTAGCCAAATTCGGCAACAAAACGAATCAAATCATTGTTTCAAGGATGATGATGGACGGTGTTTGTTCTCCATTAAACTTTTTATCACCTAAAATTAACTTCAAAATAGATCAAACAAAATGTATTAAGCTACATCTTATAAATTTATTATCGAGCCCGCTGTTTCATTCATCTCGTTCGTCATGCTAAGAGGAGTAAGAGTGCAAAGAGAATGAATGATGTAAGACTTTTGTAGAGGCCACCCTACCTACTTCGGTTTGACTTTGTGTTATAACACTAATCACTTCATTATTTGCTCTTTCTAACACACACCCGGAAACAAACATTCAGAATATAGATGAACTTCATTATACAGCCTTTGTCACCGACTCGAGAAAGTCGATTTGGACTCGCGTGGGGTTCTACATAATCTCAAAAGTGTGTGAAGGAGAATTCCAAGAACTGGATGGAAGATACCAATATAACAGCAGTATGAACTAATTATACTTCTATTGTCGTGCAGTGATTTCAACCAACCATGTAAGAAAACAAACTAAGGGCCCGTTTAGTATCATTTTGTTGTTGTTGTGGTTGCAGTGGTGTTGTGTAAACAGATGTACAACCACAACAGGAAAAAAACAGAAAACACAAACCTGTTTAGTTGATAAATCTGAAAAATCATGAAAGCTGACAACAAGAAACAAAAACGCGTTTAGTTACTACTGTAAGAACTAATGATCAATGAACACAGATTCAGCTTTATCACCCCATATTTTGCTATCATCCCTCTCCCCATTATCATTTTTCTGAATCTCCACACAATCAACATCACTATTTTCAACAATTTTCTCCATAACTACGGTAAACCACAAAACAAAGAACATAGCAATCAATCCAAATTCCCAAAGAACATAGCAATCCTAAACACCATGAATTGTTGGAGAGACAGGCTCATCTACTGGTCTAATCATCCATCGTTCTTTGTTAATGAAAGGTGCATAACAATATAATGGAACGTCACTGACCATCTACAATTTGTCCAACCGAAATTCATAGAACATTCAATACAAGAGCAAGTAAAATTAGAGCACACTTCTTAATGACAGGGAACCCAATACACCGGAAGACTATACCTGAGCTACAACTGTGTGTGCTGGGAGGACGTCGGCGGGCTGCGGCGGCTGCGACGGGCGGAGACAAGGCGGCGCTGGGCGGAGGCGAGACGACGCGGGCTGCGGCGGGCGGAGGCGGAGCGACGCTGGGCGGAGGCAGAGGGGTCGCGCCGCGCGGAGGCTGGGAGAAGAAGATGGGTGCCGACTGTGTTTTGTCGAGAAGAAGAAGAAGAAGGAAAAGGGGCGGCTGTGTTCTGTCGAGAAGAAGAAGAAGAAGATGAAAAAGGGGAAGTAGAGTTTTTTTTTTTGGGGGGGGGGGGCTGTGTTAAAAAAAAAAGAAATTTATTTGCTTCTGTGGGGATTCGAAAACTGGTATATTTTAATGAAATCAAGCGCCCAACCAGTAGGAATCCCGTGTACAACATGTTTAAGAATCAGATCCAAAGCTATAAATTGTTGTTTCTCATATTTGGGCCTTGTTGTGCAACTCTGATTCACAACAAAAAATAAAAACCCAACTAAACACGTTTTTTTTTTCTTGGTTTTCCAAAATTCTTAAAACACAACAGGAAACAAAAACAAGCAACAATATTAAACGGGCCCTAAGAGAAATGAGAAAACGCTATCAGAAAGAAGCTCTATCCTTTTAAGTTGCATACCAAGTCCTCTCAGACTTGGAAAGAGACCAACTTTCACAAAGAAAAAACTGAACCCGGCAACAAGCATTTAGGATGGTATAAAATTGCTCTATAATGCACCAAAGAGCATATAATGTCATGATTCTCATAACAGATACGCGATTCACATGCCATCCATATCGAAAACACTTTATAGAAGTAGATTTAATTTCAAATGAAAACATGAGGAAGTGACTACTGAATATCTATTAACTGATGATGTGTCTCATGCAATCTATTATCTCTCTGGCATTGTACATCTCTTTTACAGTATGAGCGATGCATACAGCATATAATTAGAACAAAAAAAGTAAGAGCACTAGGAATCTGATAAGTCTAGATTCACAGTGAGCCGGAATGTCATAAGAAGAAGACATTAAGATTTTGAGAATTTTGAATAAACAGAAGGAAACAAGACTCGAGGAATAGCTAGATGCACTATGTTTTAAAATCAAGAGAAGCTTTCCCACTCATCAGTCTGGAGAGTTCAGTCAGTGCAACTGAAGGAGTACATTCGGATATAAAAATTGAATAGTAAACCATCCCTTCTGACTACAGATACCGAACTCACAGTCATTGCAACTGTCACTGAGCTTCAAACTCATCAGTTTAATAGATTATTGAAACGACAGACCTTCGTTGGACAATTCAATCTCACCTCAATTATATATAGAACAGAAGCGCTTCCCGCTGATCAAGGTAAGTTTATCATCTTAAATTCCCCACTCATACAAAGTTGGGAAGAGATGAGCAACCAAATAAAAGAGGGGCAACCAAATAAAAGATCGGAGTGGGTGGAGTTCGAAGGAAAACGAAGAACTAAAAGATTGATTGACCAACCTGGCTCAAGTCGAAACCTTGTGCTGTTCGCTGGAGACAGAGGCCCGCGAACACGATTGATTCTTTCGCCTCTGTTCTACCAACAATGTAGGACAGTAGGAGGAAACAGTGACGGATTAAAATCGAGGCTTGACCTCGGAGATGGGGTTGACGACGCACAATTCGCCGGACTGATTTTGGCCAGACCGCCGTAGGAGATCGAGGAATGGTGCTTTGGCTCGTTACCCGTTGTTCCCCTGTTTTTGATTCTTCCGAAAAATAAAACTAATATCAGTTTTTTTTTTTTTAATGACACAATGGACGTTGGACGGAGAAGGTCTTTCCGTTAGTTTTGGGTTAGTGGTTAGTACTCATGGGCTAGCCGGCCAGAATTGGATAAATAAACCAGTCAGGCCACGTCAGCGCCATGTGGCCCAATCAGAAACGGCGTCACCGGTGCCGCACTTTTTAGTGCGGCACTGTAGTATTGGCCTATATTCTATGGTATGGATGAAAATCTATATAAGGAGCCAAAGACAGGGGCGGAGACAGTGTCTTAGAAGGGTGTGCCACGGCACACCCTTGGATCGGAGCTAGAACATCAAAAAATAGGGGTATTAGTTTATGCTATAGCTAGGATTTGAACGTGGAACCCCCTTACTATTAGCTTTGACATTTTCCACTAAACCACAATTACTTACATGATACACTAATATGTTTTATTGCATATATATAATTTACACGTTTACAAATAATAAGTAAATTAAATTAAAAAATCTCATAATTACATATGCTTATTCAAGAAGTAAACGAACCCGTCGTGGATGATG
Organism: Linum tenue; assembly: GCA_946122785.1. Taxonomy (NCBI): domain Eukaryota; kingdom Viridiplantae; phylum Streptophyta; class Magnoliopsida; order Malpighiales; family Linaceae; genus Linum; species Linum tenue. The sequence continues at coordinate 12,081,734 of CAMGYJ010000002.1, read as the reverse complement.
AATGAATGTATTTTACAGACTTTTCAAAATATGAGAACCCGTCGTGGGTCACTATAAAAAATTGATAGTCATTTACTCATTTTAATTTTTTTTAAATTGGCACCCCCTTACCCAAAATTCTGGCTACGCCACTGGCCAAAGATGGTACGATTTTGAAACTATATCCGCATGAATAGAGTAGTTATACTTATATATGCTCAACAACCTCCATTAACGCACTAGCTAGTTAGACAAGATCAATTTTCAAGTTGTTTACAGAGTCATATACGTGGCTCCAGATTTTTAATTGTTAGTCCATGCTTACAGTCAATCTGTCACACGCACGAGGGAGACTATTAGATGTACCAGTCAAATTATTTGGTAGATTATTTCAACTTCGCCCATTAATTTCATTAGTACAATATTGTCCGCATTGAATCAAATTTGCACTGATTTACTTTTGGGATTTTTGCCAAAAGATTTCTTAGTAATGGAGCTCAGTGGACACTAATGTATAAAACAAGGATTGACCATATGCATATGCATTCCCTATGTGGTATTTGGATCGTACCAAAATCAAATAGCTTCTTCTTTCTAAGACCAACTCCAATAATATGATGATCTTATATTCATCCACAATCACATAAAAAAAAAATTTACTACTACGTTTTTGGGGTCATGGTGATGCATATGACCTGTTTTTGCCTTAAGTGGCCTCGCCACTGAGTTATAATTCAATTGCTTCATTTATGTTATTATCATTTTGTGTTCAATTTGTAGTTTAGAGTCATAGTAGGACGACCCATTTGATAATAATAATAATAATAATAATAATAATAATAATAAAAGAGTGTTTTCTTTGTTCCTAGGGTTCTATATTAGCAAAGGCCATGTGACCCCCTTCTCCTTGATAAGAAGAAGAGTGATGTTTTGAAAAATAAAGAACACAGCAATGGCCATATAATTAGGAGAGTGCAATGGTTTCCTCCGGTTCAAACAATATCAAATTCATGACAATCGAGGTCTAATAGTGTAACACCTACCCTATATGTATTACCTAATCATATTGTTCATACATTTGCAGTGGAAATAATCTTCTGTGTTACATTAATTATCAAAATTGACCCAAAATAAAATTTCGACATGAACTACTCGCGTAATGGGCTAACACAACCACACAAATATACACATAGACCTGCATTCATAGATATAAATATATATCCACAACCATATACATTGCCTCTCATAGTCATAGTCACAATTTCATACTCCATAACTGCATGCCATACTTATACATGCCATAATCATCACAACTTACACAACCACACAAATATACACATATCATCAACCTTCCACACCTGTGGATATCTCACACTACATCAGAAGCTAGTATGCACATGAAAAACGTTCTCAAAATATTTTTACCAAAAGGTGTGGATCACTGACCAAAATCCCAAGTAGTAGTCCAAACACAGAATAGTTGAAGACCATACATTATCTTGGCTTCAACTCTAACTCCTCTCCCACCTAACACTCATCTACTACTGCTGCTAATAATCTGCTTACACATAGCATAAGCAGAGAAGAAGAATAAAAGAGGGTCAGCTCATAGCTGAGTGAGATAATCATCGCATAGTGACTTCATAACCAGCATACCCCTACCATACATCTAACAATCAAGCCAAAACACTAGGATGAGACCTCAGCCATCTGACATCCCAATAGGCAAAAGACTCAACCATCTTGACTTATGCATATGCATCTTATCATGTTTTAATCATAGTCGCCCGGCTACTCCCATGCTAATTACTCTTCCGGGCATACGGACCAAACATCTCGTGGATGTGGTCATATCGGACCCACCACTGCTGGTGTAGTCATATCGGACCTGACACCACTCTGGGTGTGGTCATATCGGACTCAACACCACTCTGGGTGTGGTCATATCACATGATGAATCAACGATCAACACCACATCAGGGGTGTGACATAACATATCATAACGGAGTAATAGCATGGGGAGCCCTAATTACCATGTAATTAACCATGAGACCAAATCACTCATATTTGGTATCTTTATACATGATTCATATCTCATCTTGCTTGATCATAATTCATTACCTGCACATGTACTTGACTTGGCCATAATTGGCTTAACATAGGTAAAACAGGAGTCGTATGATTGCACTTCCTCGGGATGAACCCTCGTGCAAGTCATCCTCCTTAAACATCATAATATCACCCTAGGGAGTTTATTCCCCCACTTGTGGATCCAAATACAACCATAATATCACATCATGTCAAAATACCTTATTGAACAACCATGAAGTCATATCAACAGTTAAGCCACAAATGGCAAGATGTATGCAATCATCAACATAAACAAGGTCCATATCGATTAGGGCAAGTCAATAATATCATACAGCAGTCCAGGGTTCATCATATAGCACAAAATTCCATACACCCCTAATCATGCCATTCTAGTTCACCTAGGTCAATTATAAGCATCAATATAATTATCGTGATACGACAAACCCGGTATGCCATGCTAATCCCTCACTAGTTCTGGTAGTTCAAACACCGGTTCTAGCCTCCTGTACCACAACTTCACTTTCTCAAACAAACCCGGAATCAAAATCCGAGATTGTCCTAATATCCCCTGCACTGTCCCCGTCAATGTTAGTTCTAGGCTCCGGATCAAATTCTCGATAGAAACACAGCAAACCCTGGCCAGAGCTAAATTTAGCGATTTGGACCCCGACCTAAATAATTGCCGAAATTCATGGATTAGAACTAGAGGATTGATTACCTCACTGCAGGAAGCTTTATATGAAATTTGGGCTCAATCCGGCTTTCGGATACTCCGAAACCCTAATTTGGCTTATCGAGAATTCAAGAAATTCCTGAACAAAAAACTCGTTTTAAAGCTCTAAATCGATAAATCACGATGTATAGATGAATTAGGCATTACTTACAGGATTTTTGGATTGCTAAAGTTCAAGAATCAAGCTGTGAAAATTTTCCCAGGAGCTCCCCTTTGCGCGGCTCTGTTTCTGCTTCTCTGTGGGTTTTGTGAAACCGCAAATGGAAAATGGCAGGGGAGGGAGAAAAAGTCATGTATATATAGCGGCTGCTGCCGCTTCTGCTTGCATTTATTATTATTTTTATAATAATTATATATAGGGTCAGACTGGTGTACGTCAGGCGTATACTATACGTCAGGTACTACTAGTGAGATATCTCTATCTAGACCATGAATTAAATCGAGTTTGGGGTATGATACTATACCCTAACCTCTAATGGATAAACCCCAGGCACCGATTTTCTAAACCCCAACCCGAAGTATGATTTAATGAAAAACAAAAATTGACCGTTGAGATCGGTCGGAGCTCATCTAACTACATCTAACGGCTAGATCACCTGACGTATACTATACGCCTGGCGTACACCAGTCATCACCATATATATAATATTAATACGTATACTTATCCGATCGATCGATACCCCGATTTTCATCGAAATACTATCAAAACACTCGATTTTAAATCGTGAAATTTTCTAACGACTGTAATATGAGTTTAGCCGAAATGGGATGTTACAATTCTCCCCTCCTTAAAAAGATTTCGTCCCCGAAATCTAACCTTGAGTCGTACCTTAAGTCTGCTTACTTATCCTTAACATGATCGATCGTACATAAGGTTATTACCTAACTCTTAGGTTAGGTGATTCATAACATAGAAGGTAACACATAACACCTCAAGTTCCCATGTTTAGGTTTCAAAAACCTATACTGGGCTATCACAACAAAAGCATATCAGCAAGTTCAAAACATAACTTATTAAGCAAGATTGTTAACTTGCAAAGTATGTCACTACCAACTCAGGGTACTTCTCTCGCATACTTGCTTCAGTCTCCCAGGTAGCACTCTCACTTTCTTGATTCCTCTAAACAACATTCAACATTGGAATTTCCTTCCTACGAAGAGTCTTAATCTGAAAATCAACAATCTCAACTGGAACCTCCTCAAAAGTCAAATATGGACCCAACTCGATATCTTCTGGTTGTATAACATGGGAAGGATCCACTTTCTACCTTTTCAACATGCTCACATGAAATACATTATGGATTTGAGATAGTTCTGGAGGCAATGCCAACTTGTAAGCCACTGGTGAAATCTTCTCTGTGATTTCATATGGTCCTATATATCGAGGAGCAAGTTTCCCTTTCTTACTAAATCTCATTACGCCTTTTGATGACTCGGTATTTGCACATGTTTTCCCCTTTGTTTCTTGATTGTTTCAGCTTGAATTATCGTGTCTTTGGCCTATTTTATGCTAGGTTGTGTTCCTTTGTCACATTTCAGGTCCTAGCACATAAAGTAAAGCATAGGCGCAAGTTTCAAGTCAATCAGAGATCAATTGACGATTCGGGAGAAGAAACTCCGGTATGACCTGAAGAAGAATGGATTTCTACCTCACTTTATGGACAAAGAATCATGCAAGCTTGTCATGATAAGAAAGAGGAAGAGACTACGAGCATCTGGGATCAAACGGTGACAGATTCGGAGTCCGGACGAGAGAGAAACGAAGCATTAAACAGAGGCTGAGCAAGCCACACGGGCACAACCCACACGGCCGTGCAAGGGGCACTTTTGCCCGTGTGGAATTCACCGAGCCTTCACACGGGCAGCTGGGAAAGCCACACGGCCGTGTGGCCTGGCCGTGTGAGTCGGGAATTGATGTTTAAAACCCGATTTTCAGCAAAAGGAAAGGGGGAGAGCGGGGTTTTGGATCCCAAACACCCAAGGGACGAACCCTAGAGAGAGAGAGCGACTTGGGAACATTCTTGGAGCTATTTTGGAGGATTTCTTCGCCATTGGAGCTCGGGAATCAAGCTTGGAGATGGAGATTGAAGATCTAGATCAGATTTCTGCAGTCTCTCTCTTCTCTATGGAGTAACTTCCCTTCACTTAGGTTTTGAGGAACCCTAGTTCCATGTGTTAGGATCTTTCTTGTATGAAGTTTTGGATGCTATATTGTTTGATTATAATCGATTGAGGCATGATTTATTGAGTCAATTGAATCTTGATCAAATTCTCTTGATTTCTCCTTTAACCTTTGATAGATAGAATCTGATTAGGTTAAGAGAGCTTCCTTGATTGATAGTGGTGAATTGGTTGTGCGAGAGTCAATCAACTCACTGCTTTGTATTGGAATTCATTCCAGTAGTGGAGTTCTGTGTTCATAGCCTCAGCTTTCTATCCTGGTGAAGACTAGTCGTCTGCCGGGTAGTTGGACTGAGAGGGCTTGGTCAACTTAAGAGATTCCAAGCTAATTTAGGATCTTCCGCAGTTTAATCAACAGTAGATCAACCAAAGGTAATTGAGGATGATAAGCTGAAGTAAAATGCAGTTTAGTTCCCAAGGCATCATGTAAACTTTGGCAAAACCGAGATGTGAAGCTCGGGTCTCGATCAGAGACAATAGAAATTGGCACACCATGCAATCTGACGATCTCCTTAATATATAGTTGAGACAAAGTCTCCAGTGATGGTTTCCATCTAATGGGTAACAAGTGAGCCGATTTGGTCAGTCGGTCCACAATAATCCATACTGCATCTTTTCCCCTTGATGATGGGAGACCATATACAAAATCCATTGTGATTCTTTCCCACTTCCATTCTGGAATTGGAAGTGGTTGCAGTTTCCCACAGGAGCTTGATGTTCTGCCTTAACTTTCTGACATACCAGACATGTGAAAACATATTCAGCCGCTTCCTTTTTCATCCCACGCCACCAAAAATATGGTTTGATCGTGTGATACATTTTAGTTGCTCCTGGGTTCATAGCATAAGCAGAAGAATGAGCTTCATCTAGGATCTCTTTCCTCAAGTTATCAACATTAGGAACAAATGCTCTTCCATTCATCTTCAACATGCCATCTACCATTTCAAATGGGCTTTCTTTTCCTTCCACAATGTCTTGAATGATTTTTGCCAACTCTGGGTCCTCCTTCTGCTACTCACGAATTTTTTCATGCAACAAAGGTCGAATGTTTAACCGAGCTAGTAACCCTGTCACACCATCCACTTCCAAATCAACATTCATTGCCCTCAAATCAACCAAATCATTTATGTTCTTTTTCCCTTTCTGGTTAGGGCATAAGCAACTACATTATCTTTACTTGGATGGTAATCAATTGTACAATCATAATATTTTAGAAGTTCAATCCATATCCTCTGGCGACTATTTAAATCCTTCTGATCCATAATATACTTCAGGCTTTTATCATCAGTTAGGATTTTAAAAGTCTCACCATACAAATAATGTCGCCAAATCTTGAGAGCAAATACCACCACTGCCAACTCCAAATCATGAGTGGGATAATTTACTTCATGAGGACGCAATTGCCTAGAGGCATATGCGATAACTCTTCCATCTTGCATTAACACACAGCCCAATCCTTGATACGAGGCATCACTATACACCATAAACTCTCCCTGATTCGAAGGTAATACAAGTACTGGTGTTGTGGTCAATCTCTTTTTCAGTTCATCAAAACTCTTTTGACAAGATTCATCCCAAACATACTTGGTATTCTTCCTCAACAGTTTAGTCACTGGTGCAGCAATTTTGGAAAATCCTTCTTCAAACCACCGATAATAACCAGCCATGCCAAGAAAACTTCTCAACTCAGACACATCTTTTGGTGGAGTCGAACTCACCACTGTTTCCACCTTTTTCGATCCACCTCGACACCTCTTCCAGAAATTACATGTCCCAAAAATATTACCTCCTTGAGCCAAAACTCACATTTTGAAAATTTTGCATATAATTGTTTCTCTCTTAGAATTTGCAACACAATTCTAAGGTAGTTTTGTGCTCCTCTTCGCTTTTAGAATAGATGAGAATATCATCTATGAACACAATCCCAAACTTATCAAGATATTCATGGAAAACTCTATTCATAAGAGCCATAAGTACCGCTGGCGCATTAGTGAGTCCAAAAGGCATTACCAGGAACTCGTAATGCCCATATCTTGTTCTAAAAGCTGTCTTTGAGGTTGCTCCATCTGCCACTTTCAGTTGATGGTATCCCGACCTCAAATCAATCGAAAAAACTGATGCACCCTGCAATTGATCAAACAAGTCATCTATTCTTGGGAGGGGATAACGATTCTTCACTGTTGCTTTATTCAACCTTCGGTAGTCAATGCACATTCTCATGAAGCCATCTTTCTTCTTGACATACAAAACCGGTGCACCCAATGGAGAGATGCTAGGTCAAATAAACCCCTTGTCTAGCAATTCTTGCAATTTTTCTTTAAGCTCCTTCAGCTCAATTGGTGCCATTCTATATGGTGCCATTGAAATTGGTGTTGTGCCAGGTACCAATTGGAGCCATCTTTCTTCTTGACATACAAAACCGGTGCACCCCATGGAGAGATGCTAGGTCAAATAAACCCCTTGTCTAGCAATTCTTGCAATTTTTCTTTAAGCTCCTTCAGCTCAATTGGTGCCATTCTATATGGTGCCATTGAAATTGGTGTTGTGACAGGTACCAATTCAATATCAAACTCTACTTCCCTTTCTGGTGGAAGGCCGAGAAGTTATTCGGGGAATACATCAGGAAACTCCCTTACCACCTCTACATCCTCAACCTTCTTCTCATTTACAATAGTAACTTGAGCAAGAAAGGCTTCACAACCTTCCTTCACTAATCAAAAAGCTTCCAAGGCAGAAAGAAAAACATGAGTCTCCTTTTTCTTAATGCCTCAGAATACAACAGGACCATTATCTGGTGTGTTGAATAACACTTCTTTCTTTTGACAATCCACAACAGCTCCATGTGTTGCCAGAAAGTCCATCCCAAGGATGACATCGAATTCATCAAAAGATAGCAGAATTAAATCTGCTACTATGAAAGCTCATTCCACACAAATGAAGGAACTTCTAATAACTGAATCTACCTTCAAGGTATCTCCCACAGGTGTTTTAACATTTAAGGTATAACCTAGCTTATCTGGGACTAAGCGTAGTCTATGTGCAAACTTATATGACATGAATGAGTGCGAGGAACCAGTATCGATCAAAGCATATAATTTCTTGCCAAGGATAGAAAGCATACCGGTCACAACTTCTGCCTCACCTCGAGTCATTGCATAAACCCTCGGTGCTCCCTGTGCTCTGGTACCCTGTGTACCACTTCCTGATGGCTGATTTCGACCACCACCTCTACCACCCTGTAAACCACCACGACCACTCTGAAATCCACTACGGCCTCCTTGATAACAACCTCTAGTTGGGGCTCTACTAAATTGCACTGAAGGTTCAGACTTAGTAGGTCTTCCTCCTCCCCTATAAGAACAGTTCCTCATGATGTGACCCGGCTGGCCGCATTGAAAGCATACTCCAAAAAACCTCCAACACTCTCCAAAGTGTCTTTTTTGACAAACTTGACAAACTGAAGCTTGTGTGGCTGAGGGAACTGGTACCTTGCATGATGTTCCCGACATAGATTGACTTGGTGTTATCCCAAAAGTGCTGGGACCTCTCCTGGGTGAGTAACGAGGTCCAGAATAACTCACTCCAAACTTCCTCTTCTTTTCCTCTTCTTTGGCCTTGTGTTCCTCTCGGCTCTCAACTTCATAGGCTTCATACTTAAGTGATGCCTCCTTGATTGTGGCCATGCTATCTTCATCAACCATGTGGATCTTTTCTTTCAACCCTAGGCATAGCCCATGCAAGTATCTCATCTTCTTCTTATGCTCAGTATCCGCCAACCCATCTTCAAAGTAGAGTTGTCGAACAAACTTGATGGTATACTCAGTAACTGTCATGTTCTCCTGCTTAAGGTTGGAGAATTCATTATTCTTTGCCCTGATAAAAGCTTCGGGAAGAAACTCTGTCTTAAAGGCCTTCAGGAACTCTTCCCAGGTGAACTGAACTCGTTGGCCATTAACTCTTGAGATTGAGGACCACCAGCTCCTCGCGTACCCCTTTAGGAGAAAAACAACATATTTTACTTTTCCTCTGGGGTTGCATAAAGATACTCAAACACATCTTCCATCTCCCTCAACCACTCTACCACAGCATCCGGACTCACATCTCCCTTGAAATCCCTACCACCCAAACTTTTCATCTTTGCATAGTCTAATACCGGCGGTCTTGCATCAACCGCCTCCACTCCTCTCGACTGGTCAATAGGAACATTATGAAAACTTCCATGCGAGCTACAAGGAAATATTGGCCTTAGATTGATCCACACAAAATTCATTCTTCACCCACTCTCTCACTTGGTTAAAACAAAATTTTCCCGAAATAATTACTTGAAAAAAAATAAGTAAAAACTCAATTTTGAAAACCATGATGCAGATAATTTCATCAAACATACCAATACACATAATCATGTCAAACTCAATTCCCAGTTTAAGTCATTATGGGGTACTCCCCTCCTTAGGAGTGTATAACCTCCCATAGGGTATAGTACGCCATAACAACAAAAAGAGGGAACTGGGCTCTGATACCAAACTGTAACACCCTACCCGATATGTATTACCTAATCATATTGTTCATACATTTGCAGCGGAAATAATCTTCAGTGTTACATTAATTACCAAAATTGACCCAAAATAAAATTTTGACATGAACTACTCGCGTAATGGGCTAACAGTTCTTGCAACTAGAGCTGTGATAGACCGTTAATTACACATGTTTATACCCCTGTTCTTACACCGTTTGAGATGTGATTTCTCGTGTTTTAGGCTGATTTCACACTAGGTTGTGCTTGTTTGTGATATTTCAGGTCCTAGTACGTGAATGGAGGCTTGGGAGCGAGTTTGGGGTCGATTGGACGAAGATCGGACGGGTGGCGAGGTGCTAAGGAAGCCGCACGGGCATCCCTGGACATCACACGGCCGTGCAGAGCACATTTGTGGCCGTGTGATTTTCGCCGAGAGCAAACACGGGCAGGATGAAAATCCCACACGGCCGTGCGACCCTGGCCGTGTGGGATGCCTGAATTTCGACTTAAATGATACGATGCGTTTTGACTCACACGGGCAACTGGGTGAGCCACACGGCCGTGTGGCCTGCCCGTGTGATTCGGGAAATCTTGGTTTTTCAGCCAATTTCGAGCAAAAAGGAGAGAATCGGATTTTCAGAGCAAAAGCATAGCCCTAGAGAGAGAAAGTGCGAAGAACACATCCTAGAAGCTATCTTGGAGCTGGGTTTCATCAAATCGAGCTTGGAGATCGTCATAGGAGTGGAAATCATTATCCCGGAGCAGATTTTCCTCATCTTTATGAGTATGACTACTCCGATTACTGTTTTCTTCTCTCTCTCTATGGAGTAGACCCCTTCTCTCACTTGGGTATGAAGAACCCTAGTTCCTGGTGTTAGGGATTTGATTGTAATGACTTGGGATGATTATACTGTTTGGTTTTAATCGAATGATGCATGTTTATTGAATTGATTAAAGTCTGATCAGCTTTTCTTGATTTCTGCTGCAACCTGAGATAGATAGAATCTGATTAGGTTGTTAGAGCCTCTTCATTCGATAGCAAGAGATTGGTTATACGAGAGTTAGCCAGATTACTGCTTTGTACTGGAATTCAATTCCAGTAGTGGAGTTCTGTGCTTATAGCCTCAGCTTTCTATCCCGGTGAAGACTAGTCGTCTGCCGGGTAGTTAGACTGAGAGGGCTTGGTCAGCTTAAGAGATTCCAAGCTACTGTCGGATCTTCCGCAGTCTAATCAACAGTAAATCAACCCAGGGTAATTACAATTGAACCTAACTAAGGAGCTAGGGGGACTCATTCCCGAGTGACTCTTTCCTGCTTGAGAAAACGGAATAATTTCCTGCTTTCTTACTGCTTTTGCGTTACACAACAATCACTCGACTTAGTTGGCTAGATAATAGATAATCACGGAGTAAGCAGTAGATCTAGACCCCGGGTTGATAATAGAACTTGCCTGTTACTGCATTCCCAGGCTGCGATTACACTTGGTCGCAGTTTGGTGTTGTGTTTTGGCGTGTCAAGTTTTTGGCGCCGTTGCCGGGGACCCTCTAGGTTATTGGGGAAACGTGAGAAATTGTTACTCTAGCTTTTTATTTATTGCATTTTTTCTCTTCCACATGTGTGCCTTCACGGGTTGCTTCTGCTGATTGTGTGCAGGTTGTGCATGACCCGTAGCCAGTCGGGAGATCTACTACCATTAGACCAGGAGCTTGAACGAACCTGTAGGAACTTCAAGTGAGCTCTAAAGGCGCAACTAGCTGCGGAGGAGGCGCTATCACAGCTGCAAATCGAAGAAGAAGAAGAAGAAGAAGAAGAAGAGATGGCTGATCCACAGAACCATGATGTGATCAATCCAGAGGAGCAGACCATGGGATCCTACTGGACCGCTAGAGCTGCGGACATGAGGTCACCCATTCAACACCCTCATGTCCCAGCCAACAATTTTGAGGTGAGCACCTCAGTAATCACCATGTTGCGCGGTTCGGTGATGTTCCGTGGTAAGGAGGGGGAGTGCCCCCGATCACATCTCAGGCGATTCCACGAGCTCATCGATGGAATCAAGATCAATGGGGTACCAGCAGACGCCATCCAGCTGAGGTACTTCCCATTCACTCTGGAGGGGCAAGCCAAGGAGTGGCTAGACACTCGACCTCCGGGCTCTATCACCACGTTCGCCAACCTGGCGAACAAGTTCCTCACCTGCTACCATCCTCCATCCAAGACAGCTGACCTGCAGAAGCAAATTACCCATTTTGCTCAGGATGAGGATGAGACCATCAGGGATGCATGGGAGAGGTACAACAGTCTCTTCCTGAGGTGTCCAAATCATGGCTTCAATGATGCCTTCAAGGTGGGCACCTTCTATCACGCCCTCTTCCCGGAGGACAAGCAGCTGATTGACTCAGTCTGTGGCGAGAACATGTTGACCAAAACACCATAGCTGAATCAACTCTTTGAGGAGATGGCGGAGCACGGGTACGATTGGGGAACTGCCAGGAGATCGAGACGAGCACCAGGACGGGGTGTGCATGCTGTGGGCACCCAGTCATCTGATTTGGTGCAGGTGGTATCGAAGCTGATTTCAGCTATCGATCGCTGTGGTTTGATTACAGGTACAGGACAGCCGCAAGTGATGCTCTGCCACTGGTGCGAGAGCACCCATCACACGGTTGAAGACTGCCAGGCGATGAAGGAATCAACCACACCCCAGGAGCAGGTGAACTTCATCAATAACGTCAGGCGCAATGACCCCTACAGTAACACTTACAATGAGGGGTGGCGCCAGAATCCTAACTTCTCCTGGGGTGGGGCAAATTCCAGACCACCAGTCCCTCAGGGACCACCGGGTTTCCAGAGGCCACCATATCAGCCTAGACAGGGGCAATTCCAGCAGCAGCAACAGTCTCTCTACCAGCCCATGCCGGGGCATGCTGCTCAATCACAGCCTCGACCTTTCCAGCAGCCAGGTGTAGCCCCTGCTACCCCAGTGCAGAATGATCAGATGGCTGAACTGCAGGACTTGGTGGGTTCTCTCGCCAGTTCTAGTGCTCAGAAATTCAACACTATTGAGCAGTTCATGGAAAAGGCCTCGGGTAAATTCCTGGCTCTTGAAGCTGGCCAGAGGAACACACAGGCTGTCTTGCAGGATATCCAAACCCAGCTGGGGAGCGTAGCTCAGGCAGTGGCACAAAGGGCTCCTGGTACTCTACCCGGGCAGACCATCCCTCATCCGCAGACCCCGAATGAGCACTGCAATGCCATCATAACCAGGAGTGGCAAGGTGACTATTGATCCACCTGCTCGGGAACAAGAGAGAGAGACCCCTGTCTTAGCGTCTCCAACGGTTGAAGAAGAGGCAGAAAAGGAGGTTGAGGTGCCTGCACCTAAGCTGCAACCGGTAGTGAAGGAGTATATCCCGAAATTCCCCTTCCCTACTCGGTTGCACAGAGACAGGCTGGAGGCAGAGTTCGAAAACTTCATGGCCATGCTTAGGAAGCTGAATGTCCAAGTGCCCTTCCAAGAGGCACTATCTCAAATGCCTAAGTATGCGAAGTTTCTGAAAGAGCTTCTCTCGAAGAAGCAGAAGCTGAGTGAGCTGGCCACTGTGGAGCTCAGCGAGGAGTGCTCGGCTATTCTGCAGAACAAGCTTCCGCAGAAGCAGAAGGACCCAGGTAGTTTTACTATCCCGTGCTCTATTGATAAATTGCATGTAGAGAGGTCCTTGGCGGATTTAGGTGCTAGTATCAATGTTATGCCGTGTAAATTGTTCAAGAAACTAGGCCTAGGTGAACCCCGCGCTACTAGGATGACCCTTCAATTAGCTGACAGATTTGTAGTGCATCCTAGGGGCATAGTGGAAGACCTTCTGGTTAAGGTTGGCAAATTCAAATATCCTGTGGATTTTGTTGTCCTGGACATCAATGGACACAGAAGTGCCCCTTATACTGGGAAGGCCTTTCCTAGCCACCACCAAGGCTCTCATAGATGTGCATGATGGGACCTTAGTTTTGAGGGATGGTGAGGAGCGAATAACGTTTTCAATTGCTAATACTCTACCTGCTTCGTCGCCTCTGCATGCTGTATCTCACCAGGAGCACGAGTCTGTCGTGTATCCTTCTGTGCTGCCTATTTTGCAGGATCCGCCTCCCATACCTTCGCTGCCACTCCAGTCCACACCGCCCCCAAAAGAATAGATCAAGGAGGAGTGGCGGCCGAAACTGCAGGCAGCTAAGCCTGCTCGAAAGAAATCCGGAGACCACTATGAGCTGGTCCCGCCCCCACCTTGGCCATCCGAGTATTCACTCGCTTGCATCTTGCCGGATGGCCAAGTCGAGCTGGCGAATGCTGGTGGCCACATTCGTCGCGTGCATGGCCACCATTTGAAGTTGTACCTCAAGAGCGATGTGGATCCGCTCTTGAAGGCACCTGATCCTACACTTCCCTGAGCATCCATACTGGCGTCCAGCTAAAAGATGGTAAAGAAGCGCTTGTGGGGAGGCAACCCCACCGAGGTTTGCATTTTCTTACTTTTTTTTCCTTTTGTTTTTTGTGTTTTTTGAGTCTTGAGATGTTGTTCCAGAGTCGAATGTCGTTTTTTGGTGAAAACAGGTTGATTTCGGGGCTCCAGCAGCTCACACGGCCAGGCCATATGCTCGCACGGCCGTGTGGATTTTATTCCTTGGCCGTGTGAGCTCTCGGCAAATTCCACACGGCCAAAAGTGCAAATTTGCACGGCCATGTGGATTGACCTGGCCTGGCCGTGTGGCCGACACGGGCAAAACATCTTCTCGCACGGCCGTGTGGATTTTATTCCTTGGCCGTGCGAGCTCTCGGCAAATTCCACACGGCCAAAAGTGCAATTTGCACGGCCGTGTGGAATTCCATGGCCTGGCCATGTCGGCCAACACGGGCAAAAGTGCACCTTGCACGGCCGTGCGACCCTGCCCGTGCGGCCGAGCCACGGCCGAGTGGTCAGAATTTTCAAAACCTTCGCCGGAATCCTCTGAAATCCGCCGGAAAACCGCGACAAACCCACCCCATTTCGATTTTTCGGCCATTTTGTGTCATTTTTTCACCAAACCAACAACAAACCCACCCTTCCCACACCAAATGCGGCCTATCCCTCCATTTTGAGCAAATTTGGACGACGTTTTTGTCGCCGGAGGCGACTCCGACGAGGCTCCGACGAGCACTTCCGGGCACTTTTTCGGCGTTTCGTCGCTTCCATCGCCTTCCCCTCATCATCCCCTACACCTCAACTTGAGTCTCCAGGTTTGATTTTGCCCTTAACTATGTTAATTGTGGAGAATTGGGTGTTAGGGTGCATGTTTAGAGAACCTCATCGAATCTTGTGATTTTTGTGCAATTGATTGAGGGGAATGAATGGAGTGTGTTTGAATTGTGTTGGGCAAGGTCCCCCTTGATTGTTTGAGCCCTTGTGTGCAAGAATTTTGCCAATTTCATGCTTACCTTCATAGTGCACACAAGGTGTTCGATGAAATGCCTGTTTTTCATGCCATGTTGTGGCCACCGGTTGGGGCCCTTAATGATGTGCTTTGAGGGTGTATTTGCTATGGATGTGAACCTTAAGTTGCCTACTTTATCGTGAATGTGCACCCCCACTCAGATTATGCTTGATTTATCGAGTTTTTGACCCCCGAACTATGGATGAAACCATGGTTAGGCTGTTTTCTGTTCTTAAGTGTGGGGGTGTGATTGACCTTTTCTTTGGCTCTTTTGGTTCCACTTTGGGTTGTTCTTGTGCTAGACAATGTGGAAACCTGACCTCAGGCACCCGTTCATCCGGGATCTGAAGAGGGGCCCCGGCGAGGATCGCTTCAAGCAGGTCCTGGCATGCCCGTTTGGGCAGCACCATTGCTAGTCCAAACGGGAGTTTCGGAAATTGAACTGCTACGAGCAACTCTCCGCCGCCGTCACCAACCGCGCATGGCGCCGTTTGCTCTCCATCTGGGAGAAGTTTTACTACGAGCCCGTGCTGGAGTTCTACACGACTTTCAGGCACACACCCACGGACGATTGGAGAGACGGTACAGTCGTCAAATTCAGGCTCGGCGGTGCCCCCCGGTCCATGAGCTACCACGAGCTGGCCGAGGCTCTCGACCTCGACCTAGACGATGGTGGGCGCTACATCACCGAGGTCAATGACCCGCCGGAGGTGGACTTCAGGAGGCTGTACACCCGCCTAGCTCGGCCAGGCCAGACACGTCCCTTCTCGGCTGGGAGGACGAAGGCATCTACCCTGCTGCTCGACAACCGCCTTCTCCACCACCTGCTGGCGAAGTCTTACACCCCAGTGTCAGACAGTGCCAGCGCCATCACCAAGAGGGCCATGTACTTCATCGCTCCGATCCGCCAGTACAACCATCCTCTCCACTTGGGTTCGGTGGTGGCCAGGACCTTCGAGAAGACTGCTACGGAACTGAAGAGCCTCCACTGCGCCCCCCTCATCACCCGCCTGGCCACCTACTTCGGGCTTTCACGGCAGGGGTGCACACAGCAGGGGGACACCATCGTCTTTGGCAGGTCGACGATCAGTCACATGCACCTGCTGCGAGAGAACCGCGGTATTCTATGGATCGAGGGGTTTCCTGAACCTCAGATCCCCGTGGAGGACCAGCCGGCGGACCAGCCAGAGGTCCAGCCAGAGGGCCAGGAGGAGGAGGCAGGTGAGGATGTCCACCCAGATGATGTGGACGCTGCTGTTGATCCACCACAGACTGACTTCCATTATGGAGGTGGCAGCTCCACTTTCCCGGGGCAGGATTACTTCACCTCCCAGTTCGAGCAGCTGCGTCTCCAGAACCAGCAGATCCTCGACCATCAGATGCAGTTCCAGTAGCAGTACGCGGCTCACCAGGCCGAGTACCTCCAGAGGATGGCTGCTTATGATGAGCGCCTGGACATGATCCAGACCCAACAGGGGGTGACTCCCGCACACATCGAGCGGGAGAAGCGCCGCTCTAGGCGCATGCAGGAGGTTCAGCAGCACTTACTCCAGCTGCTACCGGGCGAGCAGCCCGTCTGGAGGACTCCCTGGGAGGACTCTCCACTTCCACCTCCCCCAGCGGATAGTGATGATGATGTTGATGGTGATGACGCCTTCATGGACGACATCGACTTGGATGATCTTGGCGACGAGTAGGCTGTACTCGTTGCCCATCTCAGTGTGTTTTGTTTTTCATTTTAGACTTGTGTGTGTTTGCTCCATGTGTAAGGAGCTTGAACAAAGTGTCGTTTGTTTTTGTTTTTGGTTTTCTTTTTTGGATTGTTTATGTTGTAGCCGTCTGGGCTAACACTTATCCCTAACGCACAGTGTGCTAGTGTGTTCTTGGTGTTCGTTTCGTGCAGAACTGTCCATCTTCGCGTTTGTTTCTCGCTGACTGGTCCACTTCCAGTCCCCCAGCAGTGTTCCAATCCGGTAACATCGTTCCCCTTATCTCTCCCTCTACTCCATTGAGGGCAATGTCGTGCTTAAGTGTGGGGGGGTGCTTTGTATCGGTTGGAATATATATTTGTGTGCTTGGAGCCTAGTCCGCTGTCCGAATCTTGCGATTTGAGGGCTCCAAGTACTGCTGTTTGATCATATTGGCCCTGTGCTTTGATTGATGAATTGAATGGTTTTCGGATTGATGCATGACAGCTTGATTGTGACTAGGACAACCTATGATGAGGACTGAGATGTGCAGTAGAATTATGTAGGGGTTCAGTTTTTCAACTGTTTGCTTACCAACTGTGACTTGATTTAATCACTTGTTCTTGACAGTCGTTTATGCATCTAGTTCAGGGTATCAGAATGTGAGATAGAGCATATAGGTAGCCATGTGAGATTTGAGCCTGCTCGTTTCTTTCTTGTGCGATAGATCCCTCTTCCATGATGTGTAGCATTCACGTTGTCACTAGCTAAGATGATGGGGGCATAGGATTAGCCCACGACCAAAATTGACTGTCCTGATGTGTCATATCCCCTAGTCAGCCCCTTTGAGCCGTGCATTATCCTTTCTTTTGGTCTTTAATGAAAAAAATCACCCTTTTGCATCTTTTAGAAGGTTCCACAGAGTGGTTTTTACATATTCTCTGCTGTTTCTGCTAAATTTAATTGCAGTGTTGGAGGTAGTGCTTAAAAGTTGGGCATGTGTTTGAAATATATGCAGAAGTGGTGGGCTCTCTTAAGAAATGAAAAGAAAATGAAAGAAAAACAAAGAAAAATTGAAAGCAAAAGAGAGCCACTACCAAAAATCTGAATAATGCCCAGTAAGTAGTGTTTCTTAGCAGTCTGGCTTGGAAATGCTGACATTTATACCTCCTTCGCTCTTGTGCTCTTGAGATATTGAGTAATGCAGAATAGCGGAAAGGAAATACCGGTTGGTTTGACTGTGATTGTGTGAGTTTGGAAATGTGGAACCTTGTGCTTTGAATACTTCCACCACCTAAAAGGCCTTTTCCCCATGTCCAAGACCCTGGCCAGTCATTTGAACCTGTGTCTAAGACCTCCTGATTAGTTAGTGGTGACACCCCATATGTGAACTCTAGCATTTAGAGGCTGCCATCATGGTGAAGAGATGTTAGGGATTGAGAGAAAGAGCATATGCATCTTTCGCATCAAATTGTCCTGACCCCACTGGTCGAGAGTGAGTGATTCATTTTCATATTCTATATACTCTTGTACCTCGGTGAGGACCTAGATTGCTCGGTCTCTATTCTGATGTCTTGAGTTGGATGCATGAGTTGAGTGTTGTTGGGCATGTGACTTGGACCTCTCCGCGCCAAGGAGACACGTCAGGGGAACAACATGTCCGGCGGCGCGATAAAGGCGAAAGCTGTACGCGCAGGAGAAGAGACCGTTACGCGCGGACCAGATCAAGGAGCGGCGGAAAGCGTCATCGCGCTCCCCAAGAGAGGGTCACATCAAGGTACTAGATATAATCCTAGGTAAACCCCTGACAGGCCCTAAGTAGGGGTATGGTCTAGGTAGGGGTATGGTCTAAATCCCTGACATGACGTCACTGGTCATGTCAAGGTACCATCATGTAATCTACCCACTCACCCACCACCATGTAGCCTATAAATAAGGCATTTACTCCGGTGGGTGAGGGGATCGCATTTTGGACATTCTATCTCTATAAACACCAACTTCTCTCTCTAAGATTCGAAGCTCTGAATCTCACCCTTCTCGACCCCCATTCCCCAGAAAACAGTCAATCCTCCCTCGTGTGCTCTTCTTGACCCACATTCTTCCCTGAGCCTCACTTCTACACTCAGTTAGGCTCAAACAATTGGCGCCCACCGTGGGGCCAAGAAGAGACGCAAAAGAAAATCAACCAATGGCGGAACGCAACCACGACTTGCCTGACGAAGCAACGCCCATCAAAGCAATGACCGACCCAAGGGTGTTTGCAGAAACCAGCAACCTCAATGCGGTGCTCATCAAAGAGGAAGAGCCCGAGCTGACAGCCAAAGAAATGAGGCAGCTAATGGCAAAGCAAAACAATGTTATAGCCGACATGCAGAAACAAATGAGCCAAGTCATAGCGCTCATGATGAGCAAGGAGGCCGCGGCGAAAGCGGACGCGACGGCAGTCGCGCCTCAACAAGCCCCGGGAGAAGCGTCGGGAACCGCCCCGCCACCCCAACATGCGCCAACGGAACTCCCCGCGTGTGAAACACGGGGAGTCGAGCTGCCAGGAAGGGTGGACCTCAGTTTCCTGGAGCAACACTTGTCTCCGCAATACCGCCCCAACCCACCTAGAAAGGCCCTCCACCAACCATTGAGCGCAGAAATCATGGCGGAGCACCTAAGTGGAACGCCACCCGCCCTCCCAACATACAACGGCACGACTGACCCTGAAGACCATGTGAGCACCTTCTGCCTGCGGATGCAACTCCAAACCAACTCCAACGCGGCACTGTGCAGAACATTCCCGTCAACATTCTCGGGAATATGCCTCGATTGGTATAATAGGCTCCCGAACGGGATCATCCGCTCGTTCGAGGAGTTCATACTTCTATTCACGACGAAGTTCGCATCCCAGAAAAGGAGGCCCCTCCACCTCAAGGCGCTGATAGACATCAGGCAAAATGATGGAGAAAGCCTGCGGGCATTTTATGCTAGATGGTCTAGGGTGGCAATGGCCGTGCGCGACCTTACCCCCGAGACCGCCGCCCATCACCTTATGGAGGCCACTAACAACATGGAGCTTAAGCGAGCGCTAGCAAAGAGGCCCGTAACACTATCAACAGAATTGAAGATGAAGATCGAGAAGGCAATCACGCTGGAAGAGACCCTCGGAGCGGGATCTGTCAGGCGTTTCGAACCACCGAAATTGCCGCGAGAGAAACAGGGGCGTCGGCAACTCCCCATCCCACGAGACCAGTTGGCGCAGCTGCATAGCGGGCCAAAAAGCCACCCCCCTCCCCCACAAGAGCAAGTTCAACGCGGACGATCGCCAGACAGGCGCGCATCCAGCACCTTCACACTACTTAACGATTCCATGAGGAATGTGTTCCACGTTCTCCGTGAAAAGGGCTACAAGCTCAATTGGCCCGCCCCGTTGAAGTCCCTACCCCACATGCGCGATCCGAAGAAGCATTGTGACTTCCACAGGGCAACGGGTCATTGGACAGAAGATTGCCGAGAGCTACGTTACGAAATAGAGGGCCTCATACGGCGAGGATTGCTGACCGAGTTCACTCACGAAAAGGAGGAACAAGTTGAGGGGCCCCAAAACCCGCCACCACCCCCACAAGCCGACTACAACGAAGCTACTGGCGCGTATGTATTTGCGCAAAGAGATAGGGGTGGTAACAATAGAAGGAGATCGCCCCAAGAAAAAAACCAAGCATGAGCGCGCAATGGAGTGCGCGGCGGTCGACACACGGGCGAAGTTCAACCTGAGCTTCGACGATGCGGAGTTCCCACGAGGCATCCCATCAGAAGATCCACTCATCGTCACCGCGCTAGTTGCCGCCTGCAAAATCCACCGTCTGCTGATAGACGGAGGTAGCACGGCTGACATCCTCTTCCAAAGCACGATCGACCAAATGGACATCGATCCGCGCCTAATTAAGCGCGCGCAAGGTAACATGGTCGGGTTCTCCGGGATGAGAGTTCCGGTAATTGGAGTGGTCACCCTCCCAGTAGTAATTGGAGACCAAGAGCCGCGCATCTCCAAGCAAGTGGAATTCACAATAGTCGACTGCAAATCGGCGCACAATGGCCTCCTTGGCCGACCGTTCCTAGCAAAATTCATGGCCCTCCCGTCAACGTGCCACCAGAAGCTTAAATTCCCCACCCAAACGGGAGTCGGAGAGGCACGGGGAACGCCATGGGAAGAGCGTGGCGAAGTGCGCCAAACCAACATCGTCGACACAAGAGCTGAGGAGCCTCGCCCGGAATCCATGGATTCCGATTTCGAAGTCGCGCTGGACCCCGCCGAACCGACCAAGAAATACGCATCTCCACTCACGTCCGTGGTGATGCGATCGAACCACTAATATCGCTGCTGAAGGAGTACAAGGAGCTGTTCGCTTGGTGCACAGAGGATATGCCGGGAGTTCCCAGGCAAATAGCTCAACATTGCCTCGCGGTCCCAATCAACGCGGAACCAAGGCAACAAGGGCGAAGGACGTTCACTGGTGACAAACTGAAGGCCATAGAAGAAGAGGTGGCACGCCTACTAGCAGCAGGATTGATCCGCCCCGTGAAGTATCCAAAGTGGTTGGCAAATGTGGTCATGGTTAAAAAATCTTCAGGGGCCTGGCGGATGTGCGTCGACTATACCACAATCAACAAAGTATGCCCGGGCGACCCCTACCCCCTACCGCGCATCGACCAATTGATCGACGCGATCGCCGACCATGAGACATTGTCCTTTCTCGACATGTTCTCAGGATACCACCAAATCCCAATTCCATTGAAGACGAAGAAAAAACGGCTTTCATGACGCCGTTCGGAAACTTTTGCTTCGTCGGGATGCCGTTCGGGTTGAAGAATGCAGGCGCGACGTACCAAAGAATGATTGACGCGGTGTTCTCACAACAGATTGGGCGGAACATCGAGGCATACGTGGATGACCTCATTGTCAAGACAAAAGCGGGCAATTCACATCTCGAAGATCTGCGCGAGACATTCGAAGCCCTCCGCAAGCACAGCCTTCGCCTCAACCCACTAAAATGCGTCTTCGGAGCGGAAGCAGGGAAGTTTCTTGGGTTCATGATAACCAAGCGTGGCATAGAAGTCGACCCAAAACAAATCACGACGGTCCAACAACTGCTGGCGCCTCGGAACGCATTGGAAATCCAATCCCTGAATGGCAAGATAGCGGCATTAGGGAGGTTCATACCAAGGTCTGCCGACAAATGTGCGCCCTTCTTCAAGACGCTCAAAAACGGCGCATGTTTCGCATGGTCCAAGGAGTGCGAGGCGGCATTCCAAGAGCTAAAGGCGTATCTTGTATCCCCCCTGTATTGACCGCTCCCAAGTTGTATTGACTTGCTGTGTCGACGAGGGCTGTGAGCGCGGTACTGGTATCTAGAAGGGATGGCAAAACCGAGCAACCTGTGTACTACACTTCGCGTACCCTCCGCCTTCGTCCGCAATCCCGCCGCTGCCACCGTTGCCGGAGTCGGCCAGATCCGGTGAAGGATCAGAAGAAACAGGGGAGAAAGAAGAAAGATTACCTTCTTCGCCTTGCACGACCTCAGTCTCGTTGATGTTGGTGCTAGCCATGGCTACACTCCACGAAGAATTGAGGCTGCAGAAGGAGGAGAGGAATCTCGGAGAACAGGAGCAAATGGGAAGAAAAGGAAAGACCAAGAACAACTCAATGGGAGCAGAATGAGAAGAATGAAAACCCCCAAGGGAAGACACCTATTTATAACTACTGATGGGAATTCGAAGGGTTAAAGTGACATGGGGAGTCGCAACCGTCAAGGATTTTCGAAATTCAAAACGGCCGCCGAAACCGCCCAATCACACGACGACACGTGGCAGACCCCTTAACGCAGGCAATCATAACAACCATAGGCACTAGCCGTTGACGTCACCAGTGTCGCACAACGCCTGGGGGGGCATGGCATACCCGCGAAGGAGAAAAAAGCCCAAGAGAACCGCACGGAGATCGCGCAGATATCACCAAGAAAACCTCGCGGGGAATCCGAAGAATCCCACCCACGGGCATCGCGCAATCCCGAGTTGATCGGGCTAAAATCAAACAACCGCGCACGCAAATCCGAAATCAAAAACATCTCAGAATCCCATCCACGACCCAAGGTAGCACGCATGATGGTAAGGAAACATCAAGCGGGAAAGTCAAAAGGGCGCGCTCACAGCAATGAGCACAGCGCGTAACAAGCCCGGAAAAATCTCACACGGGTCCGAGTCTATCAAGCGAAAGTCTCAACAGGTGGTATTCGCGAAACACCCCCTGCTGGGGGGCAATTGTTGGGCATGTGACTCGGACCTCTCCGCGCCAAGGAGACACGTCAGGGGAACAACATGTCCGGCGGCGCGATAAAGGCGAAACCTGTACACGCAGGCGAAGAGACCGTTACACGCGGACCAGATCAAGGAGCGGCGGAAAGCGTCATCGCGCTCCCCAAGAGAGGGTCACATCAAGGTACTAGATATAATCCTAGGTAAACCCCTGACAGGCCCTAAGTAGGGGTATGGTCTAGGTAGGGGTATGGTCTAAATCCCTGACATGACGTCACTGGTCATGTCAAGGTACCATCATGTAATCTACCCACTCACCCACCACCATGTAGCCTATAAATAAGGCATTTACTCCGGTGGGTGAGGGGATCGCATTTTGGACATTCTATCTCTATAAACACCAACTTCTCTCTCTAAGATTCGAAGCTCTGAATCTCACCCTTCTCGACCCCCGTTCCCCAGAAAACAGTCAATCCTCCCTCGTGTGCTCTTCTTGACCCACATTCTTCCCTGAGCCTCACTCCTACACTCAGTTAGGCTCAAACAACTATTTTCAGTAAGCGGTTGAGTCAAGTCTAGGTTGGTTGGTGAACAGAAGGGAGACTCTTCCTTTACTCGATTTTGCTGCACTCGAATGTCCTTTGTGGTGGTTGTCCAGGTTGCTATTGAGGTTGTTCATGTGTTGATGTTTGAGAACCAGTACGATTCACGTGTTCTGTGCCTTTATGACTTGTCCCCAATGTTGGTTGATTGAATAATGTAAGCTTACCTTGTGTCTGATTTGGTTTGCTTGGGGACAAGCAAACGGTTAAGTGTGGGGTAGTTTGATAGACCGTTAATTACACATGTTTATACCCCTGTTCTAACACCGTTTGAGATGTGATTTCTCGTGTTTTAGGCCGATTTCACGCTAGGTTGTGCTTGTTTGTGATATTTCAGGTCCTAGTACGTGAATGGAGGCTTGGGAGCGAGTTTGGGGTCGATTGGACGAAGATCGGACGCGTGGCGAGGTGCTAAGGAAGCCGCACGGGCATCCCTGGACATCACACGGCCGTGCAAAGCACATTTGTGGCCGTTTGATTTTCACCGAGAGCAAACACGGGCAGGATGAAAATCCCACACGACCGTGCGACCTTGACCGTGTGGGATGCCTGAATTTCGACTTAAATGATACGATGCGTTTTGACTCACACGGACAACAGGGTGAGCCACACGGTCGTGTGGCCTGCCCGTGTGAGTCGGGAAATCTTGGTTTTTCAGCCAATTTCGAGCCAAAAGGAGAGAATCGGATTTTCAGAGCAAAAACAGAGCCCTAGAGAGAGAAAGTGCGAAGAACACATCCTAGAAGCTATCTTGGAGCTGGGTTTCATCAAATCGAGCTTGGAGATCGTCATAAGAGTGGAAATCATCATCCCGGAGCAGATTTTCCTCATCTTTATGAGTATGACTACTCCGATTACTGTTTTCTTCTCTCTCTCTCTATGGAGTAGACCCCTTCTCTCACTTGGGTATGAAAAAACCTAGTTCCTGGTGTTAGGGATTTTATTGTAATGACTTGGGATGATTATACTGTTTGGTTTTAATCGAAAGATGCATGTTTATTGAATTGATTAAAGTCTGATCAGCTTTTCTTGATTTCTGATGCAACCTGAGATAGATAGAATCTGATTAGGTTGTTAGAGCCTCTTCATTCGATAGCAAGAGATTGGTTATACGTGAGTTAGCCAGTTTACTGCTTTGTACTGGAATTCAATTCCAGTAGTGGATTTCTGTGCTTATAGCCTCAGCTTTCTATCCCGGTGAAGACTAGTCGTCTGCCGGGTAGTTAGACTGAGAGGGCTTGGTCAGCTTAAGAGATTCCAAGCTACTGTCGGATCTTCCGCAGTCTAATCAACAGTAAATCAACCCAGGGTAATTACAATTGAACATAACTAAGGAGCTAGGGGGACTCATTCCCGAGTGACTCTTTCCTGCTTGAGAAAACCGAATAATTTCCTGCTTTCTTACTGCTTTTGCGTTAAACAACAATCACTCGACTTAGTTGGCTAGATAATAGATAATCACGGAGTAAGCAGTAGATCTAGACTCCGGGTTGATAATAGAACTTGCCTGTTACTGCATTCCCGGGCTGCGATTACACTTGGTCGCAGTTTGGTGTTGTGTTTTGGCGTGTCAACCTACAAAATAATTTATCCGAATATCTGCATTCATAGATATAAATATATATCCACAACCATATACATTGGCTTTCATAGCCATAGTCACAGTTTTCATACTCCATAACTGCATACCATACTTATACATGTTGATATGATCCAAATTGGACACTTCTACAAGTCACAATTACTTGCCAAAGAAGCTATCAAGGTTGGAAAGAAGAAGGGCAGAATTTGGCTAAGTCAAAATCCGTGTTCAGGGTACATACTTTGGAGGCATGGTTCTCTCAATTGGCTTGGTGGAAATTCAAGTTTAAGGGTTTGTTTCACAGATAACGTTACCAGGTTTCCAATGGTATGCTTTGTGGGTCCAGATAATGTCATTAAGATTGTTTTCCAAGGCCTCAAAGTTGCTACCTCAAAACTGGAAAACTGCCAGAAAATGACTAAGGCAGAAAACTGTTCTGTGAAGCCTACTTTGGAGCTCAATTCAAGGAGCGTGGACGGGATCCAAGTCAAAAGGCTTCCTCAACATGAAACTAGGTATATTTGTGAACAAAGGGAAGGAATTGGATGAAGAATTGGAGCTCTGGAAGGCCTCGAACAAAAGGCACGAAGTTAGTACGAAATCACAGAATTTCTGCCTTTGTAAAACAGGATTTTCTTTCCTTATTCAACTATGATTGTTAGATTTGATTCCTTTTCGAGTTAGATTGTATTTAGACTTCCTTTTTAGTTGTTAGACGTAGCTTAGGTTTATTTAAGCTTTCTTTTACGTTGTAAACTCAGACTTTGTTGAATAGAAATCGAAACCTTTGGGTTTTTGCAAGTTTGCGTACTTGTGTGAGCTTTGGTGGATTCCAAGCTCGTTGAGCTCTTGTATCGATCAAGAACGCGTTGATCGTGGTCGGGCATCTACTTTTTATACCAATCGAGCGTTCCCCAAGTGTGGAATCGTCCTTTTGGTTCCGTTTTATCCAAGTTCGTATTAAGAACGCGTTGTTCTTGATTCGAGCTCAATCGATTCTTCGATTGAGTTGTTTGCTGCGTTACTTTGATAAACATACACCCCCCAGGGGCGTATTAAGTGGCATCAGAGCCTTAGGTTCAAGTCAGTGGCGAAGGAGTTTTGGAGGCTGAGTTTCGTACGAAAGTTAAGCCGCAAAAACAGAGAAGAAAACAGAGATGATTTCGGCAGCAGAGTTATCCCAAACAATGATCTTCACGCGCTGTTCGATTCAAGATAAAGTGTGTTTGATTCTCGTCGATGGAGGCCAAGAGAGGAATTTGATTTCCTCTAGGACAGTGAAGAAACTCGGGTTGCAAACACAGTTTCATATGAAACCATATACGCTTCAGTCGCCGTACGAAGAACGCTGTAATTTCGTATTTTTCCAAGCGATTGTGTCGTTTTCAATCAGCCAGTATAAAGACCAAGTTACATGCGACGTGGTCTCTGATCTTCCCAGTAGCCTCGTCTTGGGCCAGCCCTGGTTCAGAGAGCGTCAAGTGTATTTTACAAGCCGACGGAGCAGGAAGTTTCGACTTCGGACTCGTAACAAAGTGTTCGTCATGAATCCTTTGGCTCCGGAGGCCGCTGCAGCCTATTTAAAGGAGATTAAACAACTCCAGGATGAGGATCGGAGGGACTTGCTATCGAAGCCGTGGCCGTGGAAAGTTGCTCCAGCAACGACGCCGAACAGAACTGAAGAATCCTGTTCGTCGACGGTAGAGCAGAGGAGAAGAAGAATCGGGCAGCGACATGAGGGACGATTCGAGCAAACGAAATGCATCCGAGACGATTGTAGACACCCCAGGAGTGGATGCGCAGGAAGAAATCGACTCGATTCGAGCAGAAACGACGACTGTAATCCAAGCTGAAGACCCATGTATTTCGGCGGTAGAGCAGGGGAAGAGAGAGGGTCAATTGCGTAGAGAGTTCGGCGAAGAGTCGAAGTCACCCACCGGTGCCGACGCGATCCCCACGAAC
Organism: Linum tenue; assembly: GCA_946122785.1. Taxonomy (NCBI): domain Eukaryota; kingdom Viridiplantae; phylum Streptophyta; class Magnoliopsida; order Malpighiales; family Linaceae; genus Linum; species Linum tenue. The sequence continues at coordinate 12,054,641 of CAMGYJ010000002.1, read as the reverse complement.
CCGACAACGTCAAAAGAAGCTTCATTAGAGTCCAACGTCCCCGGAATTGACGATTCAATCTTCACGAAATCGCCTCTGTTTGTGAAGGAAACTGCCGACCAAAACCACTTCTTGCACAGCATACCCCAGTTCAATTCGAGCCGAACTCATGTTTCAGAACGATCAAAGGGGTCAGCAGGAAGGTGTAGGAATGCTCAATTCGACTCGATGATGGCTGAGTTTAAAATGCCCAAAATCGAATTGGGTACCCTGGTTTTGACAAGCCGCAATGGTGGGAAACAACGAGGAGATGGTTCGACACAAATGACGCCGATTCGAGACGAAGGGATGTTTCAGAAAGTCGATTGGGCATATGGCAAAGCTTATGAAAGCAATGAATTGTTATGGAAGTGCTTAAATCGAAAAGCCCTGATTTTGCTGCTCAAGAACAGTGTCTTAGTTTTGCAGAAATTGGAGTTTGAGCAGCCTTCTTTCGATCTGATTTGGGAGCAGTTCTTTGACGAATTTGAGAAGAGGAAGGTACCAGCTTTGAGGGCAAAGCTTTTTGAAGAGGGGGAGCCTGATATGATCCAAATTGGACACTTCTACAAGTCACAATTACTTGCCAAAGAAGCTATCAAGGTTGGAAAGAAGAAGGGCAGAATTTGGCTAAGTCAAAATCCGTGTTCAGGGTACATACTTTGGAGGCATGGTTCTCTCAATTGGCTTGGTGGAAATTCAAGTTTAAGGGTTTGTTTTACAGATAACGTTACCATGTTTCCAATGGTATGCTTTGTGGGTCCAGATAATGTCATTAAGGTTGTTTTCCAAGGCCTCAAAGTTGCTACCTCAAAACTGGAAAACTGCCAGAAAATTATTAAGGCAGAAAACTGTTCTGTGAAGCCTACTTTGGAGCTCAATTCAAGGAGCGTGGACGGGATCCAAGTCAAAAGGATTCCTCAACATGAAACTAGGTATGTTTGTGAACAAAGGGAAGGAATTGGATGAAGAATTGGAGCTCTGGAAGGCCTCGAACAAAAGGCGCAAAGTTAGTACGAAATCACAGAATTTCTGCCTTTGTAAAACAGGATTTTCTTTCCTTATTCAACTATGATTGTTAGATTTGATTCCTTTTCGAGTTAGATTGTATTTAGACTTCCTTTTTAGTTGTTAGACGTAGCTTAGGTTTATTTAAAGCTTTCTTTTACGTTGTAAACTCAGACTTTGTTGAATAGAAATCGAAACCTTTGGGTTTTTGCAAGTTTGCGTACTTGTGTGAGCTTTGGTGGATTCCAAGCTCGTTGAGCTCTTGTATCGATCAAGAACGCGTTGATCGTGGTCGGGCATCTACATTTTATACCAATCGAGCGTTCTTCAAGTGTGGAATCGTCCTTTTGGTTCCGTTTTATCCAAGTTCGTATTAAGAACGCGTTGTTCTTGATTCGAGCTCAATCGATTCTTCGATTGAGTCGTTTGCTGCGTTACTTTGATAAACATACACCCCCCAGGGGCGTATTACATGTCATAATCATCACAACTTACACAACCACACAAATATAAAAATATCATCAACCTTCCACACCTGTGGATATCTAACACTACATCAGAAGCTAGTATGCACATGAAAAATGTTCTCAAAACATTTTTACAAAAAGGTGTGGATCACTGGCCAAAATCACAAGTAGTAGTCCAAGCACAGAATAGTTGAAGACCATACATCATCTTGGCTTCAACTCTAGCTCCTCTTCCACCTAACACTTATCTATTGCTGTTGTTCATGATCTACTTACACATAGCATAAGCAGAGAAGACGAATAAAAGAGGGTCAGCTCATAGCTGAGTGAGATAATCATCGCATAGTGAGTTCATAACCAGCATACCCCTACCATACATCTAACAATCAAGCCAAAACACTAGGATGAGACCTTAGCCATCCGACATCCCAATAGGCAAAAGACTCAACCATCTTGACTTATGCATATGCATCTTATCATGTTTTAATCATAGGCGCCTGGCTACTCCCATGCTAATTACTCTCCCGGACATACGGACCAAACATCTCGTGGATGTCGTCATATCGGACCCACCACTGCCGGTGTAGTCATATCGAACCTGACACCACTCTAGGTGTGGTCATATCGGACTCAACACCACTCTGGATGTGGTCATATCACATGATGAATCAACGGTCAACGCCACATCAGGGGTGTGACATAACATATCATTACGGAGTAATAGCATGGGGAGCCCTAATTACTATGTAATTAACCATGAGACCAAATCACTCATATTTGGTATCTTTACACATTATTCATATCTCATCTTGCTTGATCATAATTCGTTACCTGCACATGTACTTGACGTGGCCATAATTGGCTTAACATAGGTAAAATAGGAGTCGTATAATTGCACTTCCTCGGGTTTGAACCATCGTGCAAGTCATCCTCCTTAGACATCATAATTTACCACGAATATAGTGGTTTTAAAACTATTTACAAGAATATTGTGTTTTTAGGAAGGAAGTTGGCGACGGCGCCCGAGACTCAGATATTCGAGTTTTAAAGGCTGTTGATAGCGACGACGCCCCAGTCTCGAGCTTTGGCGCTTTCTGAAATTTCAAAAATTTTAAAAGGCGCCAAAGCCCGAGACCTGGGCGCCGTCGCTATCAAGTTTTTTTTTTTTTACCCCCTTCCTCCCCCTCCCTCTCGCACCACACCAGACCCATCCCATCCCTCCCCTCTCCATCCCAGCGCCGAGAACGAGCGGCGACGCCGAGAAAAAGGCTGCAGCACCCCAGTCCCAGGCGGCGGCGCGCGGCACACGGCGAAGGCGCTCCATCTATAGCGGCGGCGCTATGTCGGACGACGAGCAGGCCCCCGGCGGCAGAGGAAGAGGCCGAGGCCGGCGTGGCGGCGGTGGCGGTGACGGCGGCGGCGGCGGCGGCGAACGTTACCGGAGTGAGTCCTGCCGGCGGTGACTTTTTTCCGGCGACATTTTTTTTTTGTGTTCTAATATTTTTTTTTTCAGTTCCTAGGCTTATCGATCCTTGTTCGATGAGACCACCACCTACGACAATCGATACTGCTCCGAATGATCCAGAACTTCTTTGGGGGCATGGTCACCATCGGATTGACGCAGTTTGGGCAAATGAGGTAAGTTTTTTAAATTAAATTATTTCTATAGTTTTTTTTATTAGCTGTATAATAGAAATAGAATATAATAGAATTAAATTAAATTAAATTAGACGAATAGAATTAAATTAAATTAAGAATAGAATTAGATTAAATTAAGAATTATTAGATTAAATTAAGAATATTATATTAGAATAAGTTTAGTTTAGAAATATGAAATTACGTAATTTGGGGCTAGATCATCTTCTCTCTCTTCTCTCTCTTCGCTCTCTTCTCGTTCTAGGGTTTCGTTTGAGATTTCACGAATGGCGGCCGTCACCGGCGAAGCCTCCTCAGGTGCCGTCGGTGACGGACGCACTTGGGCGTCGCTATTTTCATTTAATCCAGACCTCAAGCTGGATTACTACGAACCGGAATTCATCAATGGCTCGCTGCGAATTCCAAAATCGGTACTCGAGGAGGGCTCTAAGCGGTGGGTTAACTGTCTAGTTGGTCAATTTCTGGATCGGCCAACCTCTCTTTCATCCATTCACTTCTGGGCGAATTGGATCTGGGGGCGGGATGGAGCTATTCGGGTATCGTGGCTGGGGGAGCGGCTGATCTTGTTTCAATTTCTGACTGCAGAAGTCTGTCGGTGGGTCTTCGAAGGAGGCCCTTGGCATCATCGTGAAAACTTGCTATTCCTGCGAAAGTGGGAGCCAGGTATCCAACCTTTGACTATCGATAACTCGGTAGTTCCAGTTTGGGTGAAGCTCTCGAATCTGCCGACTGAGATGACAACCAAGGAGGCTCTAGGGCGAATTGCCAGCTCGTTGGGTAAACCTTTGTGTATGGATTATCCAACGAAGCAAGGGACCAAGTTGGGGATGGCAAAACTATGCGTTGAAATCTCGGTAAGTACTAATTTGGTGAATAAGCTCAGCGTTACCCCTGATGATTGCCCGGAGATGTTTGTGGAGGTGGAGTACTGTCATGTTCCGAGCAAATGCGAGAAGTGTCAGTTATTTGGCCATGACTGCTCCAATCTTGGAGGGAAGACGAAGAAGGTTTGGGTTGTGAAATAGCCCAAGGTGAAGCAGCTTGAGTTAGCTCAAGACAAGGGGAAAGAAGTGATAGTGGAGTCCTCGAAGGAAATGGTTCAAGAAGTGGTAGTTGTTGAGGAAGGTAAGGCTGCTACTCCTGGTTTGGTTCAAGATGAAGAAGGATTCCAGGTGGTTACTCACAGGAAGAATAGGGTGAGGGCTCCTGCCCCAGGTTCTGTCTCGCGAAGTCCTTGGAGTTTATCAGCTGGTTCGAGCAAAAGTTTATTGGATGATCAGGTATTCCCTTCTCTAAGTAGACCTATTTTGAAGCGTCCTGTTGACCCTCCACCTATTGCTCCTGCCAGGGGTAAGGGTCGAGGGAAGAAGCGGGGTAAATGAAGGTTCTCTGCTGGAATATCAGGGGTTTCAATTCCCCTGAAAAGCACACTGCTGTGCTGAAAAAATTTTGGAAGTTGAAGTTAGATATAGTAGCATTGATAGAAACTAGAGTTCTGTTTTCTAAGTGTTCTGATATCCTCCACAAGAAGTTCAATCAGTTTAAGCATCTAAATAACTACCCTAAGTCTGCAAATGGACGTATCTGGTTGCTCTGGAAAGAAGGCATCGATGTAGTGAAGGTTGAAGATGGTCAGCATTTTATCAAAGTTAAAGTGGCAGGTCCTGTTCCTTTCATCCTTCTAGTGGTTTACAGTCCTAACAAAGAAGAAGATAGGGTTGTGTTGTATGAAGAGCTTCTGCTCCAGCAAGAAGTTACTATTCCTATGGTTATTATGGGTGACTTTAATGCGGTGATTGATCCAGGGGAGACTTCAAACCTTGTGAGTATAAATTCGAGCATGCTAGCTTTTAAGTCCTGGATTGATGATATGCAAGTGATGGATCATAAGGTTGTAGGGTCTTGGTTTACATGGTGGAACAAACAGGAAGGAAATCCCATTGCGAGGAAGCTGGACAGAATATTTGTTAATGAAATCTGGCTATCTATTTTTAAAGCTAGTTTTGCCACTACAACTCCACCAGGTATTTCAGATCATAGTGGTTTGTTACTGACAGTTAATCCTGAGATGCAAATCTTCCCCAAGCCGTTTAAGTATTTTAGTTTTTGGAATAGTCATCCGGGTTATAATGAGCTAGTAACAGAAGCTTGGAAGTATAAGGTGTCTGGCTGGCCATATTTTGTGTTCTATGGGAAAATTCAAAGGGTTCGTCAGGCTCTCTCAAAGCTGAACAGGGATGTCTATGCTGATATTTCCAATAGAACGAGAGCTTGTGAAAGTAGACTTGAGGCAGTGCAATTGGCTATATTGGCTAGTCCGGATCCTTCACTAGTGGGGGAAGAGAAGAAATTAGCTATGGAATGTCATGAGTTGCAAAAAGCAGAGGAAGGGTTTTACAAGCAGAAGGCTCGGGTTAGAGGAGTTCAAGAGGGAGACATGAACACTAGATTTTTCCATAGTTCTGTAAAACTTAGGTCTCATCACCAGCAGATTACTCGTCTACTGAATGCTCAAGGGCAGGAGGTGACTGATATAAAGCAGCTGGGACAAGTGGCAGTTGAATTCTATCAGAAACTTATTGGAGAGGCTGATCCTGCAGTGTACCAGCATCCATCTAGCTTCTATGAAGGTTTGGCACTAAAAACACTTACTCAGGAAGCGGCTGGGAGGTTGATTGCTCCGATATCCAGAGAGGAGATCTGCAAGGTGTTTAGAAATCTTGGACGGGACAAGGCACCAGGGCCCGATGGTTTCCCAGCAGAATTCTTTAAGTTGCACTGGGGTTTAATTGGCAAAGAGGTTGAGGAAGTTGCTCTGAGTTTCTTTTCTTCTGGTATAATGCCACGGGTGGTGAATTCTACACTATTTACACTTGTGGCTAAGATTCCAAACGCTGAGAAAATGAAAGATTTCCGGCCCATTTCATGCTGTAACACAATTTATAAGGGAATCTCGAAGATATTGGCCAACAGGTTAGCATCTGTTCTACCCTGCATTATATCCTCATCTCAATCTGCTTTCATCAGAGGTAGATCAATTGGTGATAATATATTATTAGCCTCAGAACTAGTAAAGGACTATCATAGAAGTAGAATAACCCCTAGATGTGCTATCAAGATCGATATCATGAAAGCATTTGATTCTGTTGACTGGAATTTCTTATTTGCTGTGCTTAGTCAGATGGGTTTCCCTGATCTATTCATTAAATGGCTGAAAGCATGTGTTTGTACCCCTAAGATTAGTGTAGTGATGAATGGTGGAATATGTGGATTCTTTGAAATGAAAAAGGGGTTGAGACAAGGTGACCCATTGTCTCCATATCTATTTACTGTGGCTATGGAGGTATTGGATGGTATGTTAAAATTAGCTGTACAGCAGAATCAAATCCCCCCTCATCCTAGATGTAAGCCATTGGCAATAACACACTTGTGTTTTGCTGATGATTTGCTTGTGTTTACAAACAGTTCTATAAGGGGGTAGCAGGAATTTGTAGAGTTCTTGATGCTTTCTACAGAGTCTCTGGTCTTAAGTGCAATCCAGACAAGTGTCAATTGTTCTGTGGGGGAATAACAGAATCTGAGCTGCAATATATCTCGGCATATTCAAAATTCCCTATTGGTATTTTGCCAGTTAGGTATCTGGGAGTCCCTCTTATCACTGGAAAGTTATCTAGGGCAGACAGTCGTGTGTTGATTGAGAAAATAACAGCAAAAATTACTAGCTGGAGGGCAAGAACTTTAAGTTTTGCTGGAAGATTGCAGCTTATATCGTCTGTTCTGACTAGCACATTACAGTATTGGATGGGAATATTTCTCCTTCCTCAGTTTGTTATAAAGGAAGTAGAATCCATATGTAGCAAATATTTGTGGGATATAACAGAGAATTCAATGAGGACAAGGGCAGTGGTTTCTTGGGAATCCCTTGCTAGACCGAAGGACGAAGGAGGCTTAGGAATTCGTGGATTTGCAGTATGGAATAAAGCTTGTGTACTTCGTCATTTCTGGGCAGTTCTAGCTGAACAGGGGTCTCTTTGGGTGGCCTGGATAAAGCGATATAGGGTCAAGCACATGTCAATCTGGGATCTTAAAGTGTCCTCCTCAGCCTCGTGGATATGGAAGAGAATCTTGAAGTGTAGGGAGCTTGCTCGGCCTTATGTATCTGTGATGCAGGGAGACTTGGCATGGGATGGAGAGATTATGCAAACATACTCTATTAAAAGGGTATGGCAATCACTTCGACAGAAATGCAGTAAAGTGGCTTGGAAGAAGCTGGTTTGGGATAGTATAGTTATCCCTCGACATGGGTTTATTCTGTGGCTAATAATTCAGGATAGATTGAAAACGCAGGATCGACTTATCTCTTGGGGGAAACCTCTCACAGGACTATGTTTGTTGTGCCCTGGAGGAGTGGAAACACGGCACCATCTATTTGTAGAGTGCTCTTATACAAGGTATGTGCTTGATCAAATTCTCAGGAGTGCTACTCCGCCTTCCCTAGTGGACTGGCCTCAAGTATTGCAATGGTGTGTTACCAGATGGAAGGGGAAGTCTGCTTCTCCGCGCCTAAATAGGCTGTCATGGAGTGTAGTGTTGAGTCTGGTATGGAGGGAGAGGTGTTCTAGGATGTATGGACTGCATGGTGCTTGTTCTCCAGGAAAATTAATTTTGCAGGCTAAATGGGCAATTGAGTATCGTTGTATGCTCGATCAGAGCTTGGTAGAATGTTTTATTGCTAGAGGCTTGGGGTAGATTTATTTGCTTTGCTGACTTGTACAGATTGTTGTTCCGAGGAGCGCCATAGTTTTTTTGCTATTGGTTGCCTGTTCTTAATGAAAATTTGATCTAAGTATCAAAAAAAAAAAGATATATAAATATAAATATTAGGTGAATTGAATTAATATAGTTTTGTGCATTAATTAATTATAGGCTGGTGATCGACCATACCACATTCGTCATACGGGCAATTTAGTTCGATACAATCCACTGTACCTGCCGTATCTCGTCGATGCCGGCTTGTCTAGTGTTCTGCCACTAGCCCCTCTTACCGGTGATCCGGGTTTGATTACTGCGCTCGTAGAGCGTTGGAGACCCGAGACATTGACATTTCACATGCCGTTCGGTGAGGTGACGATCACCCTAGAGGACGTTGCGACACTCACCGGATTAGCGATCGACGGTGATGCCGTCATAGTAGACATACCAGACGAGGACTGGTCGGCTATGTGTCTTCGACTGTTAGGACAGGCTCCTACTGATCTTGGTGGCGGCGTCATCCGGATTACTTGGCTCAGGGAAACTTTCGATGAGCTACCGCTTTCTGCATCACCAGAGACGACAGAGCAGTATGCTAGAGCGTATGCGCTGTCTCTGATGGGAGGTGTCTTGTTCTCCGATCGGTCTGGAGGTTCAGTTCACCTGCCGTATCTACTTTTGGTAGAGGATTGGCGCAGAGCGGGGAGGTTTGCTTGGGGAGCAGCTGTGCTATCCTACTTGTACCGTGAGATGGGTAGATCGGCGCTGCAGATGACGGCATCTTCTTCACTGGGTGGTGACTTTGGTGGATGGGCCGCCTTGCTGATGATCTGGACGTGGGAGCGGTTTCCTCATACATCACCACTACATGCGGTGACGGGTGCGCAGATTACTCAGGACGCAGTGCCACGTGGCATTCGGTGGCTTCCGGCCCAGACCCGTCAGCATGGAGATCAGTTCTACTTGTAAAAGCTATGGTTTGACGAGTGCACGACATTCGTGGTTAGTATATCACATTTCGTTTTATAGAATAGTTTTAATTGATTTATTATAGATTTAGGAGTAATTATGTGACCAATCCTTGTGTGCAGTGGCGTCCGTACTTTCATAGAGGTCAGGACTACAGCGGTACTGTGATCCAGTCCCACACGTTTCGAGCAGTAGTTCCGCTGATCTGCTTCTCATCGCAGATGTGGCATCATCCAGATCGCGTGCTAGGACAGTTTGGAATGGTTCAGGACCGGCCTCATCCTCCACGTTCCGCGGCTGAGATTAGATTTTTTCTTCGTGTGGGACAGCATGGACCATCACGTGGCCAGCAGTTCATACAGGCAGCCAGCGAGTCGATTGAGTTGTGGAACCGTCGACATGAGTTCGTAGCGCAGACGAGCTACAGTGACGTGGAATTAGCTTACCACTCGGAGCATCAAGAGTGGTATAGAGATGTCACTAGACGTTCAGGCACACGGAGAGTTGCTGCACTGAACGCAGCGGTGAGTTTTTTTAGTAATTAAAATTTGTGTTTTAATTATTTTTAGATGTGTGGAATTTCTGATATTTTCCATTTAAATTGCAGTACGACTGCATGGAGACCGTTGAGCAGGGTTTACGTGATGGGATGAGAGCAGGAGGGCTATCATATGACCAGATGGCGGAGTATGTTGACCAGTTGGCGGCAGGGGTTACAGCTATAGGTTTTAGTCATCGCCGACATTCGGATACAGAGCCGGTACAGCGGTACCCTGATGACCGTAGCTTAGCCAGCTGGCCAGAGCGTAGGACTCAGCCATCGGGCTGGGGCGTGCCACCGCCACAGTTCACAGAGGAGCCCAGGAGGAGGAGACAGCGACGTGAGCAGGATCGGATGGCATGCTCCATGTATCATCACCGTCATCATCGTCTTCCTCTCCATCCCGATCCTCACTGAGCTCAGCATGTATCTCAGCACCCAAACAATAAGGATTTTGTGCCATAAAATTCCAAAGCACATTTAAGCTATCATCATCGACAATAGGCATTGCATAATGAAATAAAACACCATTCTGCCATTCTGGAAGACAGTAGGTGAAACCTGTAATCACAACACTATCTTGTACTGTTTCGTCTCTAATCCGTATTCTCCGAATTAGATGATCACAAAGTTTCTGATAGTTCACCCTGGATGGAATAGTCATCTGGAAACTTAAACCACCAACAAAATAGACACCCAAATTGTCTTCTACTTTCTCTGATCGCCACCGAACAGCTAGTTCAAATCTCCTAAAACCACTACATTAAAAACAAACTCTAATTACTAACTGGACAAAATCATTATGATGAATACATGAAAAAAAAATTACGACTCTTACCTGTTATTAGCCATCTTCCCAGCAACCGGACAGCAACACCAGAGCTTCTCTCAGAACTTCTTTCAGTTTTTTGGTGATGAAGAACCGAAGGAAAGGTGCAGTATATATATGAATGGGTGGTGCTGGAGTGGGAAAAAATGGCAGCGACGAAGCCCCAGTCTGGGGCGCCGACGCTTTTTCTTTCTCAAAAGCGCCAAAGCCCCAGTCCGGGGCGCCGCCGCCAAGTTTATTTTTTTTAAAAGCTCCTAGCGGCGGCGCCCCGGACTGGAGCTTCGGTGCTTTCAACATATCAAAAAATACAATATTCCTGTAAATAGTTTTAAAACCACTATATTCGTGGTAAATTAAAAAAAAACAATATTCATGGAATTAACCCTCTAATATCAACCATAACACATCAACTAAATCTGAGTTGCAGTTCTATTTGGTGGATCATTTGGTACCTACCTTTGGAGACATTGGCGGAGTCTCTTTGTTCACTACAAAAAAGCGTGTCATTAGTGAACAGAGGTCTATGTCGATAAAGGCCAAATGTCGTCGCAAATGGGATTTTGCGACGCCATGAGGCCATCCCGCGCCGTTCCAAATATGAGCGTCACAAAAACTTTCTAATTTACGAGCCATCGTAAAAGCTATTTTGCGACGGGTTGGAGTCATCTCTAATGCCTATTCAAATTGACGAACTACCCAGTTTTGTATTTGTGACAACAAAGAATCGTCTGGAAAATTAACAATCTCGTCAGTAATAAATTCTCATTGACGAAGATTGACGACATTGTCCCTTTTTTTAACGAGACATAGTCGTCATTATGATACAAAAATTCATTGATAATACTTATTTTTGACGACGCTGTCTATTTATGACGATCCATATTCGTCTCTATGATTAGTAAAGTCATCGTAATATATTTTTATAAACGACGTTTAAAGGTATTTGGGACAACTGAACATCATCACAAATATTATATTTATGCCGAACAAGGGATATAACAAATAGAGATTCCAATATTTGCGACGTTGCCAAATCTTGGCAAAAAAATACTATTATCGATGATATGTAGTTGTCACAAAATTATTTGGTTTGACAAAAAAAATACAGTTCGTGATGATATGTAGCTTTCACCAAAATAAGTAGTTAGTCGAAAAAATATTGTTCGCGATGATATGTAGCCGTCACTAATTTAATTAGTTTGACGAAAAGATACTATACTATTAGCGACGATATGTTTCTTTCATTTTTTATGAAATATGGTTGTCAGAACTATGTAGATTTGTAACAGAGAGACTATATTCAAAACCAGGTAATCTAAAAAATTAAATATTCCCAATGTTATAAGTAATAATATTCTAAATTACCAATATTTGATAAACATAAAATAGATAAATATGAAATTCAAGAATATGAAAACAACTCCAAGAAAAACAAAATATCAATCTTAATTATCTTAGTCGTATTCTAAAATTTCATCATCTTCTTCTTCTCCTCCTTTTCCTTCTCCTTCTTCTTCTTCTTGTCTCCTTCTTCTTCATCACTGCTGCCTCCGTCACTTCCGTCTCCATTTTGGTTGGTCTTGTTAACCTATTAAACATTAACAACAATAAGATTAAGAAAGAATTCTATAGGTAAAAATAGTACGAATTGTAACATGTTTCATACCATTATACCAAACTGCATCAAGGCAGCTTGACCAAGCTGAGAAACTGAATTTCCACCGATACCATCTTTTCTTACAATTCTTTGATGAATGCGTCACTCTTTTCTTTCTCCTTTAAGCGATCTTCTTGGCTGCATTTACTACAACCATCTGTTGAGGAATAGCCATTCAATGTCAGATTGAATCTTGAAGGCGACCCAGCTGGTTCAATTCATGAATATTGTTTTTTTTTAAATTTGCAGTCATGGCTTCAATTGATAAAGATTGGATGCATATTCGAAACATATCATGTTTGGAATATTTTAATGGAGTGGAAGCTTCCTTGAATTTGCATTCGCTAATTTGGATGAGGAAGACATGAAAATTAAGTGTCCTTGTGTAGATTGTGACAATTTGCATCAATGGGAAAGAATTGAAGTTCAATCACATCTTCTATACAGAGGATTGAAGAGAGATTATACTGAGTGGGTGCACCATGGGGAGCTTGATGATCCTACTGATTCTTCTTCTAATGAGGCTGAAGAAGAATGTAATGGAGACAGATGATATAGATGGATTGCTAAATGATCTAAGACCACATTTTGATGGGGAAGTGGCCGGTGGAAGTGAGACAGAGGAGCCTAATGAAGAAATCAAAAAAAAAATTAGGCTTCTTAGTGAGGCCGAGAAGCCACTGTATTTTGGATGTGAGAACCATACAAATTTGTCATTCTTGATCAAGATGATGCATATCAAGTGTTTGAACAGTTGGAGTAAAAGCTCGTTCACCATGACGTTGAAGGACATCCACGAAGCATTACCAATGACTGATTACTTGCAAAAAAAATATTACGAGGCTAAGAAGATTTTTAAAGATCTTGGATTGCATTCGGAAGAAATTGATGTTTGCAAAAATGATTGCATCATCTATTATGCTGAACACAAGAATGCGCTTTCATGTGAAATTTGTTCAGCTACAAGGTATTAGTCGGTTTACAAGGAAAAGGAAAGGTAAAAAAGATTCCATGGAAAATTTTAAGATACTTTCCTATTGCGAAGAGGCTGCAGAGGTTATTCATGTCATCACATATAGCTAAACATATGGTATGGCATCATGAACAACGCTCAAAGGATGGACTCTTAAGACATCCTGCTGGCTCTTAGGCTTGGAGGGCCCTTGATAAAGCTAGTCAAACATTTGCTTCTCATCCACAAAATTTCAGGTTAGGATTGGCTATATATGGTTTCAATCCTTTTGTAAATATGAATAATAATTATAGTTTGTGGCATGGTCTTGTCTTCCAGTACAATCTCCCTCCTTATGTGAATAAAAGTCCGTACTTGTTCATGTCATTGCTCATTCCAGGGCCAAAAGATCCAGAAAATGACATTGTTGTTTTCATGAGGCCTCTTATTGATGAGTTGAAGATGTTATGGGATGATGGAATTGTTATGTATGATGCATTCAGAAAGGAGAACTTAATATGAAAGCTGTAATTTTGGGACTATTAATAATTTCCCATATGCTTGTCTTTCTGGTTGGAGTACAAAGGGAAAGCTAGCATATTCGTGTTGTGCAGGTCAAACTTCATCTTTGAGATTTGAGCATGGAAGTAAAGAATGTTATATGGATCATCGTCGTTATCTGCCTTTAAACCATAAATGGCGGAAGCTGAAGAGAGATTTTAATGGAAGAGTGGAAAAAAGGACTGTTATATGGATCAGTGTCGTTTGTTAAGAAGGGAAAGAAGCGAAAAAATTGATGGATTTAGCAAAACTCATAATTGGAAAAAACGGTCAATCTTCCTTGAATTGCCATACTGGGAAAAACTCTTGCTACGACACAATTTGTTATCATGCACATTGAAAAGAATGTGTGTGACAGTATTGTGGGTACGATAATGAATCTACCAGGCAAAACAAAGGATGGTTTGAATGCTCGTCTTGATTTGAAGGAGATGAATATTAGGCATGAACTCCACCCTGTTGAAGAAAATGGCAGAACCAAGCTCCCTTGTTCTTTCTACGGTATGACAGTTGATGAGAAAAAAGCTATTTGTCAATGGCTTTCAAGTTTAAAAGTCCTTGATGGTTATTCTGCCAACATATCTAGATGTGTTAACCTTGAGGAGCACAAAGTTACAGGGATGAAAACTCATGATTGTCATATCTTTTTGGAAAGATTACTACCATTTGCAGTTCGTGAGCTATTACCGAAAGATGTTTTTTATGCACTCATTGAGTTCATTAGTTTCTTTAGGAAAATATGCTCAAAGGAGTTGAAGGCTGAGGATCTACATACTCTCGAGGAACAAACAGTCGTGACACTGTGTAAGTTGAAGAGAATTTTCCCACCGGCCTTCTTTGATGTTATGATTCACTTGTCAATCCATCTTTCGTGGGAAGCTAGAGTAGGTGGTTCAGTGCAATATCGTTGGATGTATCTGATCGAAAGGTATGAATCTTCTACCATTGGTTTCTTTTATATCTTCACATTAATTTAACTCGAAGTTTGACGGTATGTTTTACAGACAAAAGAAAAGTTTGGTGGTTGTTGTCCAAGAATGTCGCCATATAAGTTTTATTATACTGACTGGTCACATAAATGAATAAAATTTGTTTGTTTGCTTATGTCCAAAAAACGTGTTTCATAATGTTGTCCATAAAAATTTGGATGCACTAATTGGTTGCTTTCAATAAACTTCTCGTCTGTCTTTTCTATCATATTCAGAGCAATTACAGCCAAAACTTGATCATTGAATGGGGTAAAAGTTGTATTGGACTTCTATGTTTTTATGTAGAAAGACTCACAGCTGGAATCCATTAATTGATTACTTTAGAATTTCTTTTTCTTTCAAAATTGGTTGGGCTTGGTGTCCACGTGACCCAAATAAGCAAGTGTGTGTTTATTGTAATTCCTTTACGTTTCCAGAGTAGCAGGTATATTGTGGGCCAAGTTCATTCGGCCAGAACAACTCTCTCTAATGCCCAAAATCTAGTCCCTGAGTACCATGTTTATTGTGATTCGTTTCCATGTTTTTTCACTTTTCACGCACTGCTTTCCTTTCTTTTTGTTGGTCTGTTATGTTAAGACGGTTATTATTGTCGGCTTAGTACAGGTTTCGAAAGAAGTTAAAAGGCTATGTTGGTAATAAGGCACGTCCAGAAGGGTCTATTGCTGAGACTTATTTGATCAATGAATGCCTCACATTATGCTCACGTTATTTGACTGGAGTGGATACTGTATTTAATCAGTCAGAGAGGAATGATGATCATGTCAATCCTTCTTCCAAGTCTCACCAACTATCTATTATTTCATTTATGGGCCATCATTTAGGAGGAAATCCAAATGTGGAAGAATTAGAAGGCAACCTACTCAATGCTGCTATTTTTTATGTCTTGGAAAATTGTGATAAGTTACAAGAATATTCCATGTGATTTAGAAATCATATTTCATTATATTTTTGAAGACTACTCTTTTTCATTTCAGTTTTATTATTAACTAATTATGCACATCATTTTTTATTAATGTATAGATAGCATAAAGACATGTTAGCTTCCCGGGGTGTTCACCGGATTGAACAAATGCACAAACAACAATTTGCACAATGGTTCAGCAAGAAGGTGAGTGCACTCAATTATTATGGTAGATTCAAGGCATAAGAAATACCTATTGATTTTTATCTTATTAATTGTAGATCATGATGACATATAAGGAGCATCCTAAAAGTGTGAGTCTTTCTCTAGTATCTCTAGCTCGTGGACCAGATAAAAGAGTCAACTTTCATTCAGGATATTATATTAATGGGTTTCTATTTCACCCCAAAACTCGTGAGAAGAATAGACATACTCAAAATAGTGGTGTAATGGTGAGAGGGGAGAATGATGGCAATATTCCTTATTTTGGGACTCTAATTAAAGTCATTGAACTTCGATACACAGAAGACCTTCGAGTTGTGCTTTTTCAGTATGATTGGTATGACATAACTCGGGAAGGCATTGGCTACAAGAAGGATCATCATGGTATTACTACCATCAATAAGGCACGACTATTCAACACTCAAGAACCTTTTGTCTTAGCCAGTCAGTGTATACAAGTTTATTTTGTGCCTTGTATCAAAGATCCTAATTGGGCAAACATTATTGAAATAAAGCCTAAAAATTTGTTTCAGATGCCAGAAGATGATGATGGTGATGATAGTGGTGCAGCATATCAAGAAGAGATTATTTCATCAAGTACTACTCAAAGGATTGAAATTGCTGAAGATGATGAACTGAATTGAAGCATAGAGGGGCTTGAAGATTTGTAGATTGAAATGTTTATCTCTATTTTGCTAAAATAATTTAATTATGAGCTTACACTAGTAGAATTTGAATCTATATCTTCCTTTTGTCCCATTGCTTTCTTCTTTTTTCTTTTTCTTTTTCTTTTTTTTTTATTACCTTGGGGGCCACCTGCAATCAAATTCGATGCCAACAGGGCTTCGCCCCCAGCAGTCTTGTACCAACGGGCCTCGCTTGGATTCGAACCTGGGATCTGCAACTCTCAAACCTTCACTGTCGTGGCAGCTTTACCGTTAGACTTTCTTACCCTTGGTTGTCCCATTGCTTTCTTACCTCCCTTTTATTGTTACTTTACACTAACGGCAAGAAGATTTTGTTGTCTTCTTCCTTGCAACTACTGCTTTAAAATAATTTAGTATACAGAAAAAGAAAAGTAGGAGACCAACAGGTTGTTCTTTAAAATTGATCAATCATTCCCAATATCGGCATTGCAGTGAGCACTTGATTCGAATTTCTTGGCTTCATTCAACCTCCTCGAAGCCTTCCTAAAATCTTCATGGATGACATAATCATTTTTTGCAAGAACTGCGGACATTCCGGCTTTAGTACATACGTTACAAAAATCAAGTTAATATAAACATAAAAGTGGCTCCTATGAGAATCAAATCAGCAACCCCAACAAACAAAGAACAAATCTCTTCCGCCAAACTACATACATACTAATGTGATAATATTTAGGACAACATTTTGTAATAACATAAATACACTTTATACGTAATTTTCAAACCATCGACAACATTTTATTACTGACAAGATATATGCTTTGTCACAAATACATTAATTCTTGATGAAACGTTACTAACAAAAGGATTTTCTCTGTCGCAAATAAAGTTCTCACCAAATTTTACCTCCAACGAATAAACTTAGTAACGAGAATTCAGGTTTTACCGACGAGGAATTTCCTTTGTCACAAATACATTTTTTTGCTCTAAAAATTTACTGACGACCATATTTTATTCATCCCAAATAACCTACTCACCACTTTTCTCTCCAGAAAGTAGACTTAGTGACTACGATTCATATTTTTACTAACATGATAAAGACTTTGTCGCAAATACATAACTTTTTTACGAAACATTATCGACGGAAGTGTAATGTCGTCCCTAAAGCCTTTTTGCGACGAATTTGACCCGTCTTCACTAAATTTACCGACAAGGAATAGCCTACGTCACAAATACAGTGTTTTGCGATGAAACTTTATTGAAGAACAAATTATATTCATTCCAAATAACCTACGCGCCAACTATTCCATCCGGAAAGTCGACTTAATGACAACGATTCATATTTTTACTGACAAGATATAGACTTTGTCGCAAATACATAACTTTTTGACGAAACATTATTGACAGCAGTGTAATGTCATCCCTAAAAGCCTTTTTTGCAGCGAATTTGACTTGTCATCGCTAAATTTTGTTACTAATGGTTGTCTTTTTTGTAATGGTTGTTTCCTTATGATGTCTTACAATATTGGAAGGACCATCAATTTTGATTTTCTAGCCTATCTATATTGGCAAATGATGTACTCTCTATTCCAATTCATTAGTTGTATTAGAGTCATCTTTTAGTTTTGGAGGTAGAATTCTTGAAGTCGTTGTGACAACTTTTAATTCGATATAAGAGGATACTGAATGGGTAAGAAAAAAATGAACTTTTATATTTTTGTTACATACGTTACTCTCTTTTTCTTATCATTTCCTTTTTTTCACTGTTTAATTATACAGATGAGAATGATGAAGATGTGAAGGCTGATGGAGAAGAAGTAAAGCTTCTGGATTGATCGTCATGTGAGACTTCATTTTGTTTTTTGGACATGTTTTATTGATATTTGAAGGAAGTGAAAATATGAACTATGCGTCTTTATTGTTGTTATAATCAGAATTATGTGAACTATTATCAATCTTCTTATGGTAGGACCTATAGTATGTATTATAAATCTTAGGACTTTGCTACGGTGACATGCATGTCACGGTCAACCTCATATAGGATTTGGTCGACCTAATCCGTTGTTTCAGTATAAAAACAGTTTCATGGTGCCTACTTTGGAGATTCATATCTTACAGTTGGCTAGATGGAAATTGGAGATTAATGACTTGTTTTGAAGCTGAAGTGTCCCTCTACACATTAAAGTACTTGGGAGCTCGATAGGAAGTCCAGAATACCATTTTTTAACCTGATCAAAAGGCTATGCCAAAACTGGGAAACTGCCTGAAAATGGCCAAGTCTGGGAACGTGTTTGTGAAGCCTACTTTGGAGCTCAATTTGAGAAGCATGGATGCGATTCGAGTCCAGTGGCATCTACCACGTTAAATTAGGTATGTTTGTCTACAAAGGCAAGGCATTTGATGAAAGATTGGATATCTTTAAGGCTTCAAATAAAATACTCGAAGTTGCTACGAAGGCTGTTTTTCTAGTAGCTTGCTTGAAGCTACCAGAAAAACAGCCTTCGTAGCAACTTCAACCCTTTTGTTTGAAGCCTTACAAATACCCAATCTTTCATCCAATGCCTTGAATTTGTATAAAAACATACCTAATTTAACTTGGTAGAGGCCCCTGGACTCGACTCGCATAGTCGCATTCATGCTTCTAGAATTGAGCTTCAAAGTAGGCTTCACAAACATGTTTCCAGACTTAGCCATTTCCAGGCAGTTTCCCAGTTTTGGCATAGCCTTTTGATCAGGTTCAAAAATTGTCTTCTGGACTTTCTATCGAGCTCTCAATCACTTCAATATGTAGAGGGACACTCCAGCTTCAAAAAAAGCCATTAATCTTCAATTTCCATCTAGCCAATTGTATGATATGAATCTCTAAATTAGGCACCATGAAACCATAGTCTATAAAACCGTACCGTACCGACGGTTCAACCACGAAATACCAGTATCGGAGGCTAAAACGGTAGGCGGTATTTAACAGTCTAACGGTTGAACTATGGTTAAACCACGGTTTTATCATAAAATATCATACCGCTGACTTTTCCGATACGATATCCGGTACGGTTTCATGGACCATGCATGAAACTGTTTTTACACTGAAACAACAGATTAGGTCGACCTAATCCTAACTGAGGTCGACCGAAAAGTGAAAGTCATCGTGGCATGCATGTCACTGTATCCTACTATGCTAAGTTAATATTTGATAATGTTATTTGTAATATTAGGTGAAATCATATATAACTATATAGTGTTGGAAAACAAATCTTCCTATTAGCTAATTAGGATCTCAATTTTAGCCTTTTGCTAATCTCCATTGAAATCCTTCTCGTCTTGAACAACCGTATGTGTGCCATTTATATATTCGGGTCAAACAAGCTGGTTCGAATTGAATTAATCAGATCATGAATCAATCAGGTTGCGGAGTCAATGGAGTTGCGAGTCATTCTATTGACGACTTTTAATCAAACTAAATTACAAGTCGGATTGATCGGGCGGTTTACTCAGATGAGGTTATATCTTAAAAGCAGTATATGATTGTATCATAGAAATACAATTTTTTTTTCTTTTGCCAATCGATCAATCATAGAAATGCAAGTTGAACTAGGGCAGATCTGTCGAAGCCCTTGAGTAAACTGGGCCGAATTCAAATATCAGACAACCCGCTTGGGCCTAGACATCTGATAAATTAACAAATGGTTATTTGCATAGACTTGGGTCTCTCACGCTCGGCCCAAGGCTATAGTTTTTGTTTTTGCACCGGATAAGTAGGAAGAGAAGCTGATATTATTAGAGATTTGAAGTTTGAAATTAAAGAGCCGGGGGGGAAAAAGAGCGTGCGTGAAGGTAGTGGCGGTAGTGGGGGTAACTGCCATGCTCAACCGTCACTACTTCACTACTACAAATACCCAAAAGAAAGAAAAACACTGCCTTTCCGCACTCTGTATTTTCCCGGTCGGAGTGCTTCGTCAGAAGAATGTAGGCTCTAGGTCTGCTGTACAATGATTTGGAAAGAGCAGCAGTTGGACTGAAATCAGACAACTTAATTAGAAGAGACTAGAGATTAATAACAACTGATCGATTAAGAATGGAAGCAGCGACGGCGGCGAAGAAGAAGACGAAGAATAAGAAGAAGAAGGAGGAGAGCACGGTAAGGAAAGGGACATGGAAAGCAGAGGAAGACCAAGTGCTGATCAGGCACGTGGAGAAGTACGGACCCCGCGAGTGGAGCTCCATTCGATCCAAAGGCCTATTGCAGCGCACCGGCAAATCCTGCCGCCTCCGCTGGGTCAACAAGCTGCAACCCAATCTCAAAACGTATCCACAAATCGATCGCAATTTTTATTTTTATTATATTAGGGTTTTTTGGATAATTGAATTGAATTGATTTTGACATTGTGGTCTGTTGTGGGGACAGGGGATGCAAGTTTACAGAGGAGGAAGCGAGGGTGGTGATCGAGTTGCAGGCCCGCTACGGCAACCGATGGGCCAAGATCGCCACCCATTTGACCGGCAGAACTGATAACGACGTCAAGAATTTCTGGAGCAGCCGCCAGAAGCGCCTCGCCAGGATCCTCCGCACCACTTCTGCGCCGCCGGCGTGTTCTGCTTCCTCCCGCAAGAGGAACTCCCCTGCCTCTGCCTCTGCCTCTGGAAATCTGATTTCCCTCCCTGAGGTTAATTCAATTCAATTCAATTCAACTCTCCTTCTTCTTTCATCATTCACATTAGTTTGATGCAATGAATGGTGATAAATGCTTCTTTTTTTTTTTTTTTTGGGTATGCAGTCATCAAGATTGAGACCGTCAATGGAGGAAGAGACCCCGGTCAAAACGGTGTCGTTCTGCGATCCGAAAAGTGAAGCAGGGGAGGAGGTGGTGGGCCCGTCGTTGAAAGTGGAGCCAGTGGAGATTTCTGAAGCGGCGATTTCCTTCCCGGAGATGAAAGCTGAGCCGCTAGGGGCAGAGGACTTCATCGCGTTCTCGCCGGAGAGCCAGGAGATATTGGCCGGACTGGGAGTTGGAGTGGGAGACAACCCTTTTCACCTCTTCGATATATTTGGATCGGCGGGAGATGGGGGTAATAATCTGATTGCTCATCCTCATCATCAGCTCTTGGACCCGAAGCTGCCAGGAGCTGGCGGCGGCCATGTGAATGATATTAACAATCGGGGTGGTGGAGGATTTAATGATGTCGGCGGCGAAGAGGATGAAGACTACTTACCTACTAATTATGTGTTTGATGATATTGATGATCTTCCTAGCCCTTCCAAGTGGTGACTGAATTACCATGGATTTCAGCTATAGCTAGTGCACGAACTGTTTGATGTTCTCTTTGCTACATTGTTTTAGTCTCTAAACGAATTAACTTGTCTCTCATTTTTGCTTTCCATGGATAACTGCAATATTTCTGGAAGTTTTATATGGAATGCTAAATTTAAATTTGCTAATTATTTATTGTCCTAAAGCTAAAATGTAAATTAATAGATTACTCTTTGTAATATAACAACAAAACAACACAATCGAGCCTTCTCTTTTCTCCTCCCCTATCCCCGGCGACCTATCTCTCTTCTCACATCCAACAATCTATAATTAGCGACTTCCAGCAATTTATTGTTAGCTTAATTCGTATGAATGGTCAATGAAATTGTGTGGGATAAATAGTAAGAATATACGGTGTAAATGTTGGGACAATTTTTTTCCCCATAAATTATGCAAAGAAATACCTATCATATAATGAAATTTATGTGCAATCCACAAATTGTGGTAAGCAATCATTTTTCTTACAAAACATACCAAGGTGTAGCAATTTCTGGTAGGCACGAACTTTTATTGGTCTTTTATGTTTATTTGTTACAAACACCCTATTTTGTGAGACGAGACAAAATGCCGGCCACAAAACACACCATGTCATGTCTGTGGAACTCTATTGCAGCCATGAATTCCGTAGACTGCTATGAATCATCCAACTGTTGTTGGCAGTTTAACAAGGTTCATTAATTACAGTATCTGAGAATCCATCAACTACCTAATGAGTTGCCAAGCAAGCAAGCAACCATTGGCTCCGAGGTTGAGACCGTCAATGGGGAAGAGACACCAGTCAAAACGGTGCCGTTCTGTAGTCCGATGGTGATAAAGCCTGCAGGGTGTAGAGTACAATTTCTTGCCACCGAAGAGTGAAGCTGCGGAGAAGGTGGTGGCTCCGTCGTTGAAAGTGGAGCCAGTGGAGATAATTGTTGTAGGATTAGTTTTAGTATTTCACATTTTTTCATTTTTCGATTTATGGATGTTTTTGGATAATTAGAGATATTGGGAGGATTTGATTACCTCCAATTTGGGGGATTTGGGAAGAATAATTATGGGATAAATCAAGGTAGTTATAGAAGGAATTTCATTATATTAGGGTAGGAATGTTCGGGAGAAATCATTAAGCATAATATTAGTATTTGGTGAAATCTTCTTCCCTCTATCTCCCGAGTCTTGTCTCCCCAAAACCTCCTCCCATTCTTCTTCTCCTTACTTCCCTTGCCCAGCAACCCTTCTTCCTCCTCAAAGTCCATTTTCCTTCACAAAACCCCAAAACTCTTCTTCCTCCTCAAAGCCCATTTTCCTTCCCAAAACCCCAAAACTCTTTTTCTCTTAATTAAGAAAGTCAACCGCATACACATCTCAAGATTCACGCCTACAACAAATTGGTATCAGAGGCTTGTTGAGCGATGTAAGCCAGCTACGACTAGACAGATGTCAAAGAAGTCAGGCAAAGACGAAGTCATGAATGACGAGATCAACCTGGAGGCTGACATGGCTCAACTCCAAACTGTGGCCATAAAGCAAAGCGAATTTGAAGAAAAGCTATCACGATTAAGTGAACAATTGGAATATCACATGGAGCATGCAAACCGAACGGCCAAGGAGGCGGAAGGGACCATGAAGGCTGGTCTCAATGGTCTCGCCGAAGTATTGGCCCAGATCCTAGAAGAAGTGAGAGCCGGCAACGGCCGTCTAGGCGGGCCGGTCACCAACACCACGTCACCTCCAACTGTGATCTTGGTCACGGATGATCGTCGCACAGCCCCCAAGGTGAAGAAGGTGGCGGCGAGAAAAATAGCTCGGAGACGACCTCTGCTCCGCCGAACGAAAAGAAGAAGGACGAGGGTCTCTTCCCACTTTCGCGAAATGTCATTATATTGCCAAAGGCTAGGGGTAAGTTGTCACAAGGAGAGAAAGGGTTGGATGGCGGCTCAAGGCAGGATGGACCTCGCGATTTTGCTAGACATACCGCAGCTCGAGGAAACTACCATTACGGGTGCGGCTAGGGTCGTGGGTTGAATGGTCGAGTCTGGACCGGGGCTGGGCAAGCTAGTGGCGGTGCACGAGAGGCGTGTCGCGGAGGAGACTGGCACACCCAAGGCACGAGGCCCCATTCGTGGTAGCGGTAGTTTGGCTGGAGGTCAGGGCTACAGAAGAAATGAACACGATCCGTCGAATGTGGAGGGTGAGGATGGATGGGAAGTAATCAAGTCGGGAAGACATCAAGATCCCTATGGGCATGCGCTATACTGGGGGGAATGGTGAGTACGGTCAGAGCAGCAGTGAAGTGGAGATCATGTTTCGGGCCAAATTACTGGTGATTAAGTTCACCAAGTTTTCAGGACTGAAAGACGCGGGCGTTTGGTTATTCCGAGTTGATCGTTGGTTTTGACATCAAGGAACCAGGGAGGAACAGAAGGCGCACCTGGCGCTCTTCTATCTAGCGTAGGAGCGCAGCAATGGTGAGAATGGATGGAGCGAGCTTACACCACAGCTAGACAGGAGATCACATGGGAGCGATTCAATGAGGAATTCGGCATACGATTGAACGTGTCGGATGGGTCTGCTTCTGAATAGCTGGTCAAGCTTAAACAATCAGGCATTGTAAGTGCGTTTCAATTCGAATTTGAGCGTTTGGGTAATCTGTGCTATGGTATTCCAGAAGAGACACTAGTTAGGATTTGTTTGGCGGGTTTGAAGAATGATATCGCCACGGCGGTCAAGTTATCCGAGCCAGACTCGCTTCTAATCACCTTCAGAATAGCGAAGAAGAAGGAAGAGGAACTGGATGGGCAGAAGGCGAGTGCCAGGCCATTCAAATTAGGAAGTGGAGGGAGTGGCGCAGGAAGCGGAGGCGGATCTGCCACGATGGGAGGCGGTGGCGCCACATGAACCGTGGAGAACTGAACTAACCCGATGGACGGAGGAGGAGCGAATGGAGCAGCAGGTGGCAGACCAATCGATCGGGCGGGACCTCCACTCGCCCCAAGAGAGTTGGTTCGGCTAACTCCGACCGAGATGGATAAGAAACATTGCGGCAGGAAATGTTGTAACTGCGGGAAATGTTCTCTATGGGCCACAGTTATGCTAATGCCAATTTGATGTTGTTGGTGGGGACCTTTGAGAACGGAGCCGAAGAAGTCGAGGCGGAGGCGTGCAAGGCTAAAGGCGAAATGCAACTTTGAGGGCAAGGTTGATCCGAAGCGGTGGAGATTATTGCAGGGTTATTTTTAGCATTTCACTTTTTGTACTTCTCGATATGTGGATGTTTTTGGATAATTATGGATATTGGGAGGATTTTATTACCTCCAGTTAGGGGAATTTGGGAAGAATAATTATGAGGATAAATCAATCTAGTTATAGAAGGAATTTCATTATATTAGGGAAGGATTGTTTGGGAGAAATCATTAAGCATAATATTACTAATTGGTGAAATCTTTTTCCACTATTCTTCCCTCTCTCCCGAGTCCTGCCTCCCCAAAACCTCCTCTCATTCTTCTTATCCTTACTTCCCATGCCCAACAACCCTTCTTTCTCCTCAAAACCCCTTTTCCTTCCCAAACCCCCAAAACTCTTCTTCTCTTGATTAAGAAAGTCAACCGCATACCCCTCCCAAGATCCACGCCTACAACAATAATATCTTACACGGCCATTTTCTTCCCGGAGATGAAAGTCGACCCGCTGGGGGAGGAGGACTTCATCGTGTTCTCGCCGGAGAGACAGGAAATATTGGTTGGACTGCGAGTGTGACATGTTGTCGTTACTTAAATTGAGTTATTCTTGGACCTTGTTGGCCTTGTTCGAATCGTGGCATTAGAGTTTTTACCCTAAGTCTTTCTCTATATAAGCTTAGCTATCAGCTTGTGTGGTAGTAACCCGTCAAAATGTAAATCTAATAAGAAATTCGGTCGTGAGCTTTGAAGAGCTCAGTGTGGATTAGTCTTGTTCACATCGAACAGAGATACAACACCATAACTAGTAAAATACATGGGCTGGCTCCTGCATCAGCTTTTCCTAGCTTGTGCAGTTTTACAACAAACACACAAAGCAAGCCAAGAACGGGATTTCATGCATCAGTAGGCGTCTCGACAAAGTATCCTCTGTTTTTTGGGGATCGTCTCTTTTCCCTAGTGTGAGCAAAGTGCGGCCTATAACCTACACCATCTTCAGTTGCTCTTCATCATGTCATGCGTCTGTAAAACAAACATCAACTCGCAAGGCCAGCAAAATGATGGGGGGAAACGAACACGACGGTGCAAAGAACTTACAAGTTGGATTACGCATGGACTTGGTACGCGGCGTTGTTCCCATCCCCAATTGCCTTGATGCCGCCACTGGCACGACCACTTGTTGTGAAGCTAACTAATGGAGGCACGAGTAGAAGTTAAGGGTATTTTAGTAAGTTTAGTCGGGTAGGTTGATTAGGGTTTCTTCCAACCCTAATTTCCTCTCTTCTCCCTATATCGGCCGCCGGCCTCTTTTTGCTCTTCTCTCCCAAATCTTTGTATAAATCTCTACCTATTTCTATTCATAATTGCGTCATATCACGACAATCTCGGGTGCCAAGATCCGTGCATTCATCAGTTGGTATCAGAACTTGGCTGAAGGCACCCGTACCATAACCATGGTCAATTTCGATGAACTTATCACATGCTACGTCCGCGTCTAGAAGAGCTTCAATGAGACTCATGAAAGACAAAGGAGGTTGAAGGAAATAGCTTATGCAGGGACGAAGGAATTCAATGAAGCGTTTGTCGAGCCCTCGGCATAGTTCGAACAAAATCAGGCAGCGTTCAAGGATGTCACTAACAGCCTATGGGTGATCATTGAATGTCGCAAACGCCAATCCGACGCAGCAACTTCTAACGAGTACGAAGCTTGGCTCAGAAATAACTAGCTCATCGGCAAAGTGCCCAGGATCAAATCATCACCGACAGCGATTTCAGACTCCTCGATCATCGCACCGCCAGCCGCTGCCGTAGACGAGACGCCAGCAAAAGAAGAGGTCCAGCCACTGGTCCCCGCCGCCATGCTCGTAGTCTCTGCCACAAAGGGTGCGCTCGGTGCCGCTTCTACCAAGGTGTTGCAGCAAACCCACGGGTCCCGCACCATAACCCCCGTGATGGTTCCGCTTTCTTACGCCGCCATGCCAACGGCGACCATCATCGCTCTTGCTAGGGATCCCGGACGAATTCCGTCTCGTATCGGTCCGCAGATGCCAGCACCACTGCTCAAGGCTATCTCTGGTTCGGGCAACGTCATAGAGAAAGAAACAACTCGCGACGGTACCTCTGCTGAAATCAAATTCATGTTTGATCAAGGCAAGTACGGTGTGAAGAGGAAGGGCGTGTATTCTAGGCTTCAAAACGAACTGAACGGAAGTACGACTATGGCCGATGCCGGCCGCAGCTTGTTCTATCTGGTGAGCAATCCGTATATAAATTGTTCTCACTTTCTCATTTGTGTGGTTTCGTGGTTGGTGGGTGAGTACTATCTCCAGGGAGCAATACCACCAGATATGAATGGGGGAGTTTTCGAATGTGAGGAGGTTAAGGTGGGGTGTTTGTTGGATATTGAGAAACACCGAAAGCGGCTAGGGGTTCTATGGTTACGACCATCTCAGAAGAGGAAGGAATCAAGAGCTACTGGATGGGGAACACTAGCTCAGGCTGCCATGAGCGAAGGCGGCAAGAATCCCATCCACTCGACCCAGCCGCCCAATTCTATTTGGTTGGGAGAAGCTGAAATTGGGGTATTGCTTGCGGAGTGCAGGGAGACTGATGATGCGGCAAAAGGGTTGGATGTGACGCCTATGGAAGAGGCTATTACTTGGAGGGTTGTAATAGAGTCTTCCGGTAATAATCAATGCTATAGTACCCTGCAGTTCTTCAACTACATGCTTCCATCTTGTGTCCCGGAAAAGAATGGAGCAACACTAGCTGAACTTATAAACGTTGGCAACCAATGCTTGGATCATAAAGTGAAATTAGTTAGTGATGT
Organism: Linum tenue; assembly: GCA_946122785.1. Taxonomy (NCBI): domain Eukaryota; kingdom Viridiplantae; phylum Streptophyta; class Magnoliopsida; order Malpighiales; family Linaceae; genus Linum; species Linum tenue. Next base: position 12,027,178 of record CAMGYJ010000002.1, on the reverse strand, counting down.
TATTTATATTTATATATATATGAACTGTGGATGCCATAGTGCTGCTGCGTGCATGGTATAGCCAAGATTGCAGTTTGGATTGTGTTCTCTTGGGCTAGCCTGAATGATGCACAGGGTTCTGAAGCCCTAGAAGAAGAGGTTGTTGAACGGGAAATGCAATTGAAGCTAACTAAAGTCATACAGATCAATGGGGAAGTGAATCCCTTGGCCAAGCTGAAATAAGACTTGTGGGGTGACATTATTAGCGGAGATTGCTTCTTACCAACTTTGAGTCATGCGTGGAAGTCAAGGATTAAGGTTACTAGTGGCAATGAGAACCATGGCTGCTCGACAATGGTTAGGTTAGCACTTAGCAGGATCACCGATGGAGTTAGAGAAGGTTGGGAAGGGATGAACAATGGTGGCGATGAGGGTGGTTATTATTATGATGGAAAAGCAAAGCCAATAGGGTCGGAGGAGTTTAAAACGAACGAGCAAGCAGCAATTATGGTGACGATGGTCATGGTGTACCACTACGAGAGGGCAAATTTAGCGGAGAAGCTGGTGGATTATGGAACTTCATGCGATGAAGTTTTGTTGGCTACGATTATCCGCTTGAGTTCATGTTTAGCTTCATTTTCAACGTGTTTTTATTCTTGTGTGCTATCGATCGTGTTAGTGTTGATGTTTTGTTTCAACCTTGAGGTCAAGGTTGTTTTTATGGGGGGTGGACTGATGGAGGCACGAGTAGAATTTAAGGGTATTTTAGTAAGTTTAGTCGGGTAGGTTGATTAGGATTTTGGGTTAGCGTCTATATATTTTCGTTCACCTATTTCGTTAAAATTAATCAAGAAATAATCAAAGAATAGTTCTACGTATCTTCCAACCCTAATTTCCTCTCTTCTCCCTACATCGGTAGCCGACCTCTTCTAGCTTTTCTCTCCGAAATCTTCTTCTAAATCTCTACCTATTTCTATTCGTAATGGTGTCCTATCACGACAATCTCGGGTGCCAAGATCCGTGCATTCATCACTAACGCCAACATAATCACCGCAACGAGGAGAAGTATACCATCATTGGAGCATCCTTTCAAACCCATATCTTTAATTTACCAGCTCCTCTTTTTGGTTATCTAATATCTCTGTGGCTACGTCTTGTGTTGTGATAGAACCAGGCTCTAGGATTCTATCGGGAATTGGAATTTAGGGATTAAGAACAGAATTAGGGATTTGAGAAGAGAAAGATAGAGAATCGGCCTATGCCTTTAGAGGGATTGGGAACGAGAATTGAGAGGATTGGGAGAATATGGTTTTGGAGATTGTTTCTTAGAGGTCGTTTGGAAGTTGTGATTGTTAGAGTTGTGTTTGTTAAATACATGTATTAAGCACAATACAATATTTGGAAGTGTCAAGTTGTAAAACAATACATGTATTGTTTTGTGTAGGCCCCACCAACAATCACAAAAAATGATGCATTATACAATCTCAACTAAAAGTTGAGATTGTTGTGATTGTCCTTTTAGATTTGTGTCCACTTTTTCTTTCCATTTATATCCCCAATATTTTTTGTTTTATACTAAAAGGTGAGGGTTAATGTGACATTTCCCTATAAAGTAACTTTATGCAAATCAATACATAAACTAGAATATCAACAACCAAACAATGTATTGTCAAAATGCATCTATTGTATGAATGCATGTATTTATATTGTAGTGATTCATTACAATACAACGATTTAACATTCGCAACTTCCAAACGACCCCTTAATATTCTTCTTATTGATTCCGAATGAATAGGCCTATTACATATTTATAGCGAATATAGGAAAACATTACTAATAAACCTAATTCTACCATAATACTACTAACCATAATAAGAATTACCCTATTCGTAATTATAATAATAAATATAGAAACCCTAACTAAGTTGGTTTCTATCATCTCCTCCCCTTCAAACCAACCTTGTCATCAAGGTTGACCGTCTTGACCCAAATTTTCTTCCTTCCCCCGCAATTTGCAAGCTAACTAACCCATTTCTTGCGCTTCTGTTTCTTTCAATCATGCTCCACTCTCTGACCAGGCCTTCTTTCTTCACCCTCCTGGGGCTGCCCCATGGTCGTGACTTGCATTTCCAGTGGCATAACCCTCGCATCCTCGAAGTATTCAAACTTCAATAATTCTTCTTTCGCAATCATCGACCTCCAGCAACTCAAGGAACTTAAAAATTCATTCTCGTTCAAGAACTCATCCTTAAGTACCAACTCATCAAGACCTGCAAATTTTATTAATGGAGGTAGCCCATAAACTTCTCCAATTGCATTTAGCCCATGCTCTCTTGTAAGCCCACCAACTAAGGCTCTACACCCTTCCTCTAAGCCCACCTTCTTCAAAACACAGCCCATATTGACCTCAAACCCTTCTTGTCTCGGCCCAACACCATATAATAGTGCACTTGTTAAGTTGTACTTGGGAGGTCCCAAAGCTGGCCCGTGCGAAGCCCATCTCGGCCTCAACTCCGGCCTGTCCTCAGACTTTCTCTCGGCCTGCTTCCTCCCAACACTCGGCCCATCTGTTCCCCTCAGCTTCGGCCCGCCAAGGCCTAAATGAGTCGACCCAAAGCTTGATCCGTCCGACCTCAAGCATAGGCCTTTAGAGGGATTGGGAACGAGAATTGAGAGGATTGGGAGAATAAGGTTTAAGAGATTGTTTCTTAATATTCTTCTTATTGATTCCGAATGAATAGGCCTAGTATATATTTGGGTTAATACCTTATTTTGGCCCGAACTATGATCACATAATCAACTTTGGCACGTGGTTTCAGAAAATAACATATTGGTCTCAACTATGCAGCATATAGACTAAATTGGCCCGACACATGCTTTGACCGTCAATTTGTACGGTCAACACCATTGACCGTTAGTCAACACGCCATGTCATTGCCTAATCAACCTAAAAATCATTAAAAATTTGAAATTCAATTTTCTAATTATTATTATTTTATCATTTTGAAATTAACCAAAAATTAAAATTTAAAAAAATTGTATGTTTTATCTTTTGGGACATTTGAAAATGTTAAATTTAAAAAATTATATATAATTTACATTTTATTGGAGTAATTTAAAAAATCTATAATCTTTTGATAATTTATAAAATGTTTCATTTTAAAATTATCAAAAAAAGAAAATATAAAATTATTTTATGTTTTTATATTTATATTTTTTTGTTTAATTTGATAATGATAAATAATAAAAATTAAAAAATAATTTGAATTAGAAAATTTATTCTTTGGTTTATGTTTTTTATATTTCTTACATTTATAAAATTTAATTTATAATAATAAATATAGAAACCATAGGTTTATCATGTTGTGTGTATATGTAGGATAGGTATACGTTAGTGCAGGTTTCGTTACAGTCTCCAAAGGAATGGGTTTCATGGCCACGTCACTCATTTAACGGTCAACTATAATAGTTGACTGCCACATCAGCAAAAACTAACGGAGACTAACGGAGAGTGACCAAACTTGAACTATTGAATTAATCTTAGTGACCATGAATGAAATTAAATATTTGCAGTGACCAAACATGAACGGTTTTAGTAAACCCAGTGACCATTCTTGCAATTAACCCGAACACAGTGGCATGCCATATTGCCATTGCATTAAATGGCTGATGAAAGCCCTGCCTGGTTAGTTGTCATACGATTCCAAACCTTTTGATTTATGTGAGACAAGACAGAATGCAGGCCACATAACACAAAGTCATGTCTGTGGAACTTCAATGCATTCATGAGTTCTTCCACAGACTGCTACGAATCATCAAACTTTTGTTCACAATTCAACATTGTTCATGAATTACAGTATCTGAGAATCCATCAACGACCTAATGACTTGCTGAGCTAGCAATGCTCATTCTATTCACATCCCAAAAGTCCTCACCCTCATTAAAACTGAGCTTGTCTACAGGCTACAGCCAGCTAAAGAGGGGTAGGCAAGCTGCACGTTACAAGTTGCCCTACCAATATCATACATAACAGAAGATGCTGAAAGTGTAGCTCCAGTTGTCTTCTTCAGCAGCTCCAACCCTTGTAGTTATAGGGAACATTGGGGAACTAAAAATCAACCCACACAAGTTATAGAGTAACTAAAAAAACAAAGATTGCATAATAAGTTATAGTAGCACTATTTAGAAGAAGAAAATATAAGCTGTTGTCTTCAGATGAGCGAAAGAATGGCGGGATTAATTTTATGCAGCTGAAAGTTGCAATCATTTAAACCAGCTGGCAACTTACCATCATTTGCTTTGCTTAGCAGCAACAGTCCTCTGGACAGTGGACACTCCATCCACGAATTTGGTCCGGAAAAGAACATTGGCGTTGTTGAACATGCCTTCTTTCAGAGAAACCACAATGAACTACAACATCAAGTTTTGGAGGGGGAAAAAGCATCAGACTGAAGTTCTGGTAACAGAGTCCACTGAAATAACTGGTACTGGTAAGCACAAAAAAATATACGAGTAAAACCGGGAGTAAAAAAAACATTAGAAGAATGGTAGGACCTGAGAGTGTGGGAAGTGAGTTTTAATCATTCTTCCAATGTTCTGGGTATGACTTAGATCCAGTGCTGCATCAACCTGCCAACCACAAAGCATAAATCTCAGATGTTACTTCAGCCAAGAAATAATAGCAGTGACAGATCATGTCGAACTGATGTGGTGCAATATAGACACTTGAGATAATAAGTGAAGCACAGACCTCATCAAGAATGTAGAGAGGAGCCGGCTTGAAGAGCAGAAGTGCAAGTATTAAAGACAGAGCTAACAGTGATCGTTGACCTCCACTAAGTTCCGACAACGACTGTTTCCATACACTGCCAAATGCAACTCGAACCTCCAGACCATCTAAGAAGCTACAAGCTTCTGGTGGTTCTAGCTTTGCCATGGTGCCCGGTAATAGTGTAGAGAATATGGATCCAAAGTCACTGAATATATTTGACAATGTCAGTGATTATGGTAACAATTGCTGTGAAAGAACACAATGTGTTACATAAAACCCCCAACATAACTTGCCTGTTAACTTTCACCCAGGTAACTTTAAGTGTTTCTTTCTTCTTCTCATCGAGCTCCTCGATCACTTTCGTTATTTTGGATTTGTCAGTCTATGGTAAACACAGAGTTAGAGCAACACATTTAAGGATCGACTAACACAAAAAGATCTTTTAGCAGCATGATAAGGATAGCCACCTCGATAATGTTTTTCTTGGACATCAAGTCATTGTATTCATCCTCTGCTTTCTCAAACATTGCCATCACTTTCTTGTTCACCCTTTTCTCCAAACTGCAGTAGGTTTATATACAAAAACGATACTGAGCAACAAGCATCACTAGGTAATAGAACATGCAAATCTAAAAACTGCAGAAAGGTGTGTGTATGTATGTGTGTGTTGTGCACAAAACAGAAGGATAGTTGTTCTTATGCAGAAAGGTAGGTGAAGTCGCATCCTTTCACTTTCCAAGCCCCGAGGTTATATAACAGATTGCACTGTCACAAAAACCCTTTACTCACCCGGATTGCTCTGCTTCTAACTTCTCCAGTTCCGCCCTAGCCCTATGAGGATCACGTGATTCAAAATCATAATCAGTTCCACTTCTTCCGAATAACTGTTTCTCAGTTGCAATCCAAGCATGCTTCTCCAGCAGTTTCTCCACTCTAGTAGAGCAATCCTTGTGCTCCATTTCCATTCTTTTTACCTATTACGGAATGGTAAAACATCATGTTTTAGATTGTTGAGCATGCAAAGTGTTTAGTGCAAAACTAAAAATTTACCTCATTTTCCAACTTCTTTCGCTCAAGCTTGATCTCAGTAATTTTGTGATGCCGCTTTTGCTGTTCCTTGACAATGCTACTAATTTGGCTATCACACTCTTTCATCGTAAGGCGGACAGAATCAAGCTCAGATTGAGCACTATCACAATTCACGCGTATGGATGCTACCTGCAACAGTAGCTTTGTTCAAGTACCCGAGCAACTACGTGCATAATACATGTAACAGAGTCCCGAACCAGGTCTAGATATTTACCTTGGCTTTTTGTTCTTCTACGTCAACACCAAGACTATTGATTTGTGCATTCAGCGAGGCTAATTGACTCTCTAATGATGCCTGTTCTTTGATGACTGCTTCACGTTCCAAAACCAGCCTCTCTCTTTCATGCTCATGCTCCTATTAACAAGAGGAAACATATTAACAACTGTATGCAGATATTCAGTTAGAGAACTCTTAGCATTTCACAGTATGGAACTTTTGGTGGGTACAATTTAACAATTCAATAGCAATCCAGGCAGAATAGAGAAAGCATTCCTGACCTTGAGATCCTTCGAAGCTGACTGCATTTGGGCCTTCGTCTTCTTAACCTTCTTCTCCAAATCTTTTAGCCTTGTTTCCCGACTATTGTCATGCTCCTTGATTGACTTCTCAAGCTGTGCAACAGAGCTGACACACTGATCATACAAGTTTTGCTTTTCTTCTGCTGCAACTTTTGCATTGTCAAGATCTTGCTCAATCTTCTTCACCAATTCACCAAGCTATGACACAATGGAGTGAGAAAAGACACAGCATGAATCTCTCGATGAACAGGCCTGTTAACTTATGAACAGAGTTAGATATACAACCTTATGATGCTCATTTTGTTCAGCCCTCCCTTGAAATAGTGAAAGATCATACATCTTCAGCTCTAGTTGTTTCCTCAGATCCACGAACTTTCTGTAAAGAGGCAAGAGCTCCTTGATCTGCATTGAAGATGCATAAAACAGACAACTCACTACAGTAAGAACATCATTTAATGGAAGCTAGGAGCCACGAACCGAACCTCCAAAGAGCACTGATCTATATTCCATGAAGCTTAGACCATTTATTAAAGTAGAGAAGGAAAGGACGCACAAAAAGGGAAAAGGAGACTGATGCCACAACAAAGTACTACACCCACTAAAGACAAGCTCTAAATGAAATTTATGGTTTGAACAATGCTATGCCAGATAAACGGACACTTACTGTTAACTCGAAATAGACTATGTAACTATTCAGCACATGGGAAAAGAAACTGCCTTGATATGCACTAAAACTTTCTTCTTCTAGCTTTCTTCTGCATTTAAGAAAAGAGTTTCCTGAATCTACCTTGGCATCAATCTCAGACAACCTTTCCTGATGCAGTCTAAGCTTTGATTCAGCTTCTGCCAATTCATGAAGTTGCCTTAATAGATCACCGCCACCTCTGTGACAAAGAATTCATAGCCATATTAACAATCCCCCTCTGACATCTATATATAATGCATTCATAAATATAGAAGTTTATATACTATACTTAAAGATAAAGAAATGGTATAACTAGCCAATTCTGATGGCATAACAAACCCTCAAAGAGTGGCAAGACTTTGGGTGTTCAAAAACAATCAAGGACGAAAGGATTGCTATTTAACACTTTCTGAAAGCAACTGCAAATTCCATTGGCAATACTAAAGCATATGAGCAACAAACCTGCGGCTACCACCAGTTAAAAGGCCACTCGGTTGAAATACGTCGCCTTCTAGAGTAACACTTGGTGTCCGAATTTCTCGACTAAAAGCAACCTGAAAATTACTCGATGAATGACAGATATAAGGCAGATGAGAAACATAACCTGGTAACTAATTGATATGCCCCTTAGAATGGCCTCGCGGTTCAAAGAGTAACAATAACCAAAAGGAAAGACTTACCTCCTTTGCAGCGTCAGTCGTTTTGCAGACAAAGGTTGATCCAAACACAAATTCCATAGCATTCTGCAATAAACAAATCAAGTTTAGTGGCTTGAAAAATCAAGTTTAGAAAAAAAACAGTATCACAGGCAACAGGCTTTTGGAGTAGGCAGGATAGATATTTGAAGAGGGCATACAAAACAAGAGATAAATTGAACATTGCACAGTGTAGAAACCCTCAAAGTGGGAACTGGGACGATGCACAGAACCAGTACTAGCCAGAAATAATTTTCAGGATAGGGGAATAATACCTTTAATTCTTCATCATAACCCACTAAAGAAAGTGCCAATTCTGCATTCTCTTTCCCGACCTGAAAATTCGACCATATATATCACAGATTTATCTTCTTCAAGCAATGATTGAAGAAACAATAAAAGAGACATTAAATCAAGAGTTATGTAGAAATCACCAACCAACTTAGCAGCAGCCTGCTGAACTCTTGGCGGTACTCGGTGGGCTTGAATTTTATTTAGAGGAATAATTGTTACTCTTCTGCGAAGTTCACCATTTTGAAGAAGTTGCTTTCCAGTATTTTCAGTGTCGACAACTACATTATACAACTTTCCACCAGCAGTAACCTGCTCGCAAGCACAATGTAAGAACACACACAAGTTTGCTAAAGCATAAAATCCAAATGGAATACACAGTTTCCTTACCTCTAAGGCAGTCATTGCTGATCTATCCTTCACTTCAATTAGCTTTGCTACTACCCCTTTAACTTTGGTCCGGTCAAAGTTTTTCACCGGATCACGGTAAGTGAACTGAACGTTTGATAAGTGTGCTGAGCGAGCTCTTGTTTCATCTTTTAGCTTCTGCATTAGCTCCATCTCGGAAGCACGATCCTAAAGAAGGTAAGTTATAGAAAGGCATTCAGGTGATAAGGAGTCATAAGTAAGTCCATCTTGAAGGACAATGTAGGCCAGGAGATATAGTATATGAACCTTTTCTAGAGATTCCATCTGGCCCTCTCTATATGGAAGAGATTCCAATGCCGATTTAACATTATCCAGATCTTTTTGCCTAGCATTCAGTTCATTCTCCACCGAAACTGCTTCTTCACGCTTTGAATTCAATTGCTTCCTTTTGTCTTTGAGCTCCTTTTCACAATGGCTAATTTTTGTTTTTAATTGCTTTAGTTCTGTTTCTGCATTGCCAACAGCACCTTTAGCTTCACTTAATTGATCTTCAAGGCATTTCTCGTCATTCCCACTGCTCTTGCCAGCTAGCACACCCTGTCAAACCACTTTGATGAGCGAATGGAATATGAAATCAAAGCATTTGGAATGTGAAATCAAAGCATTTCTCAGTACCACGAATAAAAATGATCAACTTGCTACACTTACTTGGTATTCTTTCTCGTACTCTTCCAAGCTCTTTGAAAGTTGCCCAGCCCTCTGCTTGACATCAGCTGCTCCATCTTCGCATCTTTTCACAGCAGTGGCTTTATCTTCTATGGACTGCTTCAGGTCTTCAATATTGTGGACAATCTAATAAATCAATAGATTTTCAGATTATGGTACAAAGAGAAACGGAAAAAGAGAAATAAATTAAGGACAGCAAAACTCCAAGTGCTAAAAAACAATCAATAAGATCAGATCAGATCAGATCAGATCAGGACACCTTTTCAGCATTTTGCCTTTCCCCCTGAAGAGTATCCTCTTTATTACTCAACACAGACACCTCGCGTACAAGGTCCTGAGAGAGCGCATCAACTTTATCCGACAAGACTTTTACTTCTCCCCCCATTCGGGCTTCTTTTTCAGCTGTCAATTTCAACACCTCAGTCTCCATATCCTTTATCTCAACTTGCATCTTTTCAGTATTCTCGTCAATCTCTCTAATCTTCCCTTTGATTTCCTCCACCTCACCAACTGCAGTGTCTCTTATCCTCTCAGCTTGAACATACTCATAGGCAATACAGAACCTCTTCAGCCGATCCAATTCCGCGTTGCCATTAGCCCATTGCATGTACTGCAGTCGTTCCTTCCTCAACTTCTCCAAAGCAGGTAGTATTTCATGGTCAAGAAGCTTATTAATCTCATCAACCTTGCCCTGCTTCTTCTCAAGCGTTTTCAATGCAGACTCCTTCTTTGTCTCGTACATTCTTGTTCCAGCAGCCTCCTCAAGCATAGATAAGATCTCCGGAGGTTTCATATTTAAGACCTTCGTAATGCGGCCTTGCATAATGAGAAAATGTGGATTGTTGACATTCAGCTGCACTGAATGGAATAAGTTCTGGACTTGACTAGGTTGAGCAAGCTTCCCATTTATAAGATACTTGTTCCTTCCTCCAACCACAATCTGCAAATCACCCATAAAGATTGGTCTCTTGAAGCAATAAACAAGTTGAGCAATTTCATACATCTTGGTAGCATCTGCCGAAATCTCTAGATTAGCAAACAAAATGCATACCTCCCTCGAGTGTCAGTTGTGAGATGACAAATTAGTGATTCAAGAAAAGAGAACCTATGATATAAGGTTTACTGTCACTAACCTGTCTAGTAACAGTGATTTCGGAATGGTCTTCGTATCCAAGAGGACTCCTGCTCCGATCCGAGTTATCGAACACAACAGAGACCGTGGCCTTCGTAATTCCTGCTTGACCTTGCTTGTAGACGAGCTCCTGGAGGTTGGAAGCACGAACCTGCTGCAAATTGGTAATTCCCAGCACGAAGCAAATTGAATCGAGGATGTTCGATTTGCCAGAACCGTTGAGCCCAGTGATAGCATTGAAGAACGGATCGAAACCCTTTACCACCGTCCTGGTGGCATAAGATTTGAACCCCTCCAAGCATACCTCCTTGACGTACATTTCCCCCTCTTGAATTTCAAACGAGAAACCCTAGCAGGTGCCGAGGAGGTCCTTGAAGGAGAATGGACAGCGGGAAATGAAGCCGACGTTTGGAAAAGGCTCACTTCAGGGGTTTCCGAGTTAGAAAGCCATGAATCGCTGAGCTGAGCCCGGAAGTTCGAAATGAAAGATGCAGAACGAGTTCAGTAGCTTGTGTGACTGTGGAGTTTGGACTGTGGACTGTGGAGGGAGACGGACGCCGATTTTTCGAATTTTTTGGGATGACGCGCTATCTGCTCTCGGGGGGCAAAAAGCGGGAAAAACTTTTTGCATTTGTCTGTTTTGCCCTTTCTCAAGGGCCGAATTAGGCCCATATGCCGCAGGCCGTTGAGAACTATGTTGGGCTTTACACGCTTTCGGCCTGTTAAAAAAACTATTTCCTAGCAATTTTTTAAGGAAAATATTTTCATACATCAAATTTAGAAAAATATGACACGTAAATTGTAATACCTTAAGATTCCAAATTCTATTATGAAAGGAACTGGATATGGTGCTAACACCCTACAATATTAGCATCCTGACATACAATTTTCATAAGAGTTATCGTTATCATTCGTTCGCCGTTAGCTTCCGTCCACCTTCATTCCCACATTTAAGACAAACAGACCCCATTTCTCCACAACGATTAATTTGATCAATTTCAATTATCATTCTCAACTCTTACGCGCTTCCGGAAACCGCAAACCTCCATAACAGCACCGATCATTCTCGGAGCTTCCGCACAACTGACCATCGTTGAAAAATCCTTCACTACGTCGCAAACACAACACCAATCAATCATCGGCACTTCCACACCGCTCGGCGCCATTTTCAACCATTCTTTCGAGCTTCCTATCATTCTTGCGTCGTAAAAACCAACTCCAAGCTATAGCAAACTAGGTCAACATTTTCTCGTTAGTCCAATTCACTCTACGCATTCACGTTTGTGGCGTCTTTAATTAGGATTATGGTGCATTTCCACATATTTGTGGTCTCTACTTTGTGGTAAACTTTAGTACTGATGTGGAATAATAAATCTTAGGTTTAAATAGTTTTCAACGCTTGTGGTGTCTTTTCAACGAATTTGTGGTCTAGAGCAGTAGGTTTCTAATTTGAATTGACTTCGACACCTGTGATGTGCTTTATTTACTTCCATATCCTTCAGATTTGTATTCTCTATTTTGTGGTCAATTTAAGTAATGGTGAAGAACAATAGATCTTACATTTACGTAGTGTTCAACGATTGTGGTACCGTTTCAACGAATTTGTGGTCGGGATTAGTAGGTTTCTTATTTGAATTGACTTTGACACTTGTGGTTTGTTTTTCTTTACTTTCCGATATGCTTCATTAATCTTATTGTGTGATTTCAACATATTTGTGGTTTGGTTAAACAGGTTACTGATCTATATCCATGGATTTCTGGTTTTAATTGTGTTCAACAATTGTGGCTTGTTTAATCACTTTTGTGGTTTGCTTAATTAATGTTCTGGTATGCATTATCTACATAGTGGTCCGCTTCATTTCGTGAGTGTTTATCAATTGTGGCTTGTTTAATCACTCTTGTATTTTTCTTAATTAATGTTCTGGTATACATTATATGTATAGTGGTCCGCTTCATTTCATTAGGGTTGTGATATTGTTCCACAAGTTTGTGGACTACCAAATTAGTTTATGTTCTCTTTCAATAAAGCGTTGTGGTGTGATATTTGACATTTCTAATATGTTTTTCCTACGTTGTGGCCTACCTTATTCACTAACTTCTTTCTCTGGTTTCCTGTGTCATAGGTACAAGTAACAATTAGTGCGATTATGTTAGAGAAAGCAGTGAAGATATACAACAGGCAAAATAATATTAAGCTTATAAAAGGACCAACACAAACAACAACAACGGAAGCTTCTGGCAAAAATGGAAAGAAAACTAGGAAACCGTGTTCAAGTTGTCATTCGGCAAAAGAAATCGTTGCAACCCGATAGAATACTGGATGTTATCGTCAAAGCTAAAAATGTAACTGATACAAAGTTGAGCCAACTAAAAATGTGTGGGTTTGAACATGTGGCAAGTGTGAAGATCACAAAAATGTCAAATTCTTTTGTCATGTGGGTTCTCAAAATCTTTGATGTGCAAATCTAGTCTTTCCATCTATTGCGTCATAGTGAAATCAATATAACAGAGCACGACATGGGGAGGGTGTATGGGCTGCCACGAGGTCAATATGAGGTTGATATTACAAAAGAGTTAATCACACAAGTGAAGAGTGCATGGGGAAAGAGTTCAGGTCTTCCACATGTAGCAAAGGAAATGCCAAGCTCGAAGATGTGACCTCGAGCTCGGGTTCGGGTTTGGTTAAAGCAAAACCGAAACCCGAAAACCTGAATGCCTAAGAATACGGATTGAGTGCTAATTCTTGGATGTTTTCAGCCGAAACCCGAAAAACCGAACCCGAAAACCCCGAAGCCCGAAACAAACCCGAACCCGAAAAACCAAAAATGTATCTAATCGGGTCTGTTTTGGATAAACCCAAAAAACCGAACCCGAATGGACACCCCTATCTGTGGGCTGCTTTATACTTGTGTTATGCTTTCTCAAATTTATGGACTTGTTGCAGTGTCTAGTGGACAACTTTGTGCTACTTGTGGCCTCACATTTATACCTTGAAAACTCCATATACTTCTCTTCACAACTCCTTTGGTCCTCCATAGTTGTACAATGGTTGATCCAAATTCTCATAGGTCGTGTTGTACCTTGAAAACCATAAAAACATACCAAGAATACATCAAAGAGTACAAAAACATATCCCAGGTCTATTAAAGGTTCATTGATCAAATAGTTATGATTTATGTATTAAATACAAGAAAGTACTAAATATGCATTGATAGAAGGGGAAAATGTATCAAACATGGGAGTGATAAATACTAAAAATAGAGTGTCATCAATAGGTGCTTCAGACCATATATCATTTCGTAAAACCTTATTCAGTGACCAACACCAAAGTGTCTGGTACACATATAGGATTAATCAAATTGCCATTGGTTTCTTTATGTATGATGTGCTATTAGTCCTTAGATTTCGTAAAACCTTATTCAGTGACCAACACCAAAGTGTCTGGTACACATATAGGATTAATCAAATTGCCATTGATTTCTTTATGTATGATGTGCTATTAGTCTTTATGTATGATGTGCTAAGTTCAGTTAGTAAATTAACTAGAGACTTCCCAATCTCATTACAATTCGAATATGATAATTTTCAAATCAACGACCTTCTAAGCATTGAAGAAGATGGGTTAGCGAGAGAAACTAGAAGACTCAATTATCTTCCCTTTCCTTCAAGTCATTGCAAAACCTTGCAGCCTTTATCCAAACGTCAAATAGCTTCTTTCAACCACAAACAACTTGACCTGTCACTAGAGATTGAGACACCCTTGCCATGATAGAATTTTTTTTAACTCATCATACAACTCTAGCTGTAACTAGTAGTAGGATCAAGCATTGTGAATTATGTCACCTATCTAAACATAAGAAACTCACATTTCCTATTAGCAGCAACACTGCACCTGATGTCTTCCATTTGATTTATGCAGATATTTTGGGTCCTTTATCGGTTACTTCTTATGATGGGTACATTTCATTTCTTAATATGGTCGATGATTGCTCTAGAGTTGTTTGAGTTTACTTAATGCACCATAAAAGTGAAGTGAGAGTATTAATAGAGTGATGTGTAGCTTGGTCAATCATTAATTTAACAAAATAGGCAAGACAGTGAGAAGTGACCAGAGGAAGGAATTTGAAATTTGTGAATCTTTCACAAAAGAAGGCATAGAACACCAAGTCTTATGTGTAGAGACACCAGAAAAAAATGGAAGAATGGAGAGAAAACATTAACATATACTAAATGTTGCAAGATCTTTGATGTTTCAATCTGGTATTCCTCTTGAATATTAGATTGGCTATGTTCTTCATTATGTGTATCTCATAAACATAATTTCAATGACTATTTTAAGCAACAATTCACCTTATGAATTCTTGTATCAACAAACTCCTTTACTGGGAAATCAAAGAGCTTTTGGTTTCTTATGTTATGCTAGTACGCTAGCTTAGGAGAGAACTAAACTTGCTCCCACAACTAGACAATGTGTGCTTTTAGGCTTGCCATCGGGAATTAAAGGGTACAAGTTATTAGACTTACATGATAACAAGGTGTTAATATCAAGACATGTCACTTTTTTTTGAAGACATTATTCCTTTCAGGAAAGAGGATTTTGAGTCAAGCATCGATCCTGTACCACCCACCATTTCATCTACTTCCCACGTTCCAGCTTTTTCTCCTGCCATTGTTGTCCCCCTTTATGATCTTCTCAACAACCTTCACTTCAACTTCTTCATCATCTCTTCAATTTCATTCATCTATAGATGAAGGGGGCATCCTAAGGAACACACCTCCTCTTTCAAATCTAACCATTACAATTACTTTGATGCTTATGAGCAAGAATTACTCCCACGGCAGGATGTGAATCCAAATGAGATTGGCTTAATGATATAATGAAGACCACCTAGAAATATCAATATTCCAAATACTATCACCTAGACACTTCTTTGCAGTTGTATTAAGTATACAATATTTTTGAATGTGTATAACTTGAGTCCAGCATATAGAATATTTGCTAAGAGTGTTGTGAATCAAGTTGAACTAACCTCCTATTATGAGGCAATTAAGAGTGATGTATGGAATATAGTAGTAGATGTTGAGATACATTCACTGGAAGAGAATCAGATATGAGACATAATCCCATTATCAAAGGAAATTGGTAACAAATGAGTGTTTAAGATTAAATTTTTACCTAATGGCACAATAGAAAGGCACAAGGTCAGACTTGTAGCTAAAGGATCCACCCAAATACACGGGACTGGTTTCTTGGATACATTTTTCCTTGTAGCCAAGATAAATTATGTCAAAGCATTTTAGGTAGTAGGAATAATGAAGAGTTGTATACTAAAGCAACTTGATGTGTCTAATGCCTTCTTGCATGGAGAATTGGAGAAGGAAGTTTACATGAATATTCATTTGGGAATCATAGTACCTAATTCTAATGGACAAAAAGTGGCACACAGACTATAGAAGTCATTGTATGGGCTTAACCAAGCCTTAAGGCAATGGTTTGCAAGGCTGACAAGCTTCCTAATGGATAATGATTTTGCTCAATCAATATATGATAATTTTGTCTTTACTAAGTGGGTACATGGAAAAATTGCTATACTTCTTGTGTCTATGGATGGCATAATCATTGGTGGTGATGAACATAAGGATATTGATCCGGTGAAGATAGTCTTAAGTGGGGTTAATTGCAACGGATACCGCATAAGTATTCGTTTCGTTGCATACTAACCACTTAAATTTTTATAGTTGCAACTAAACCACATAAGTCGACTTTTGTTTGCACCGTTATATTTTCTCTCCTTTAAACTTAACGATGGATATCAAATTTAAGTTTTCCACCTTAATGTACACCATGCTATTTTTCTTTCACTTTCTTACTCTAAATAAATATTTCTTTATAAAAATGAAGGATTGATTAAACCCGGTCACAATAGCCCTTTGAAATTCTTCTCTTGCTCTGTGGTTATCTATCCTCTTGTAAAATTATTTATAGAGTTGGAGATGGGGGCTTCAGCTGCGAACTTCGGTTGAAAAACTGAGTTTCACTTGGAAGTTTTTCTTTAGCAGAATACTAGTGAAAAAGTTATGATAAACTTCACCTGAAATTCCCTCATTACTTTACTCTTTTTGTTGCTCGATATTACTGCTTAAGTCACGTTTCTTAATTCTTCTTCACTCATCCAGTTTAAAGCATCCCCGTGTATTTAATCTCCACATACTTCTTTAGTTTTTATCTGATCGTCATCTGAAGTTCAGGTGTGCAGAACTCAGGTAAAGAAAGACTCTTTATGCTGGAAGTTCTTTAATCACAAATATAAATTACAACACTTATACAACAATAACATGTACAAATTCATTTATAATAGATGAATTTAAACAATTTATAAAAGGGCAACCAAAAAGCTTTCCCTCGAAAGAAAAGTCTATACTGAGGTGCCAACTATGTAAAACATATTATAAACAAAAAAATAGAATATAAATTGCATTTCACCTTCCACATAAGTTTAAAAATTTACTTTATGAGAAAGGAAGCCAAAGTTTAATTCAATTAGAACAAAAAAATTAAAAAAAATGAAACAATTGTAAATTTTGACGAACACAGTAAATTAGGGCATAAGATAATTAAAGAGAGCGCTAGTAATACCTAAATGAAGATGGAAGAATGTGAGGGAAAATAGAATTGTGTAAATTGATGCCGAAAATTTCAATGTGTTACTTGCCGCTAAGTTTAAGAATGGAAAATATAATGGTGCAACCGGAAGTTGACTTATGTGGTTTAGTTGCAACTAAAAAAATTTAAGTGATTAGTATGCAACGAAACTAATACTTATGTTGTATCCAGTGCAATTAACCCGTCTTAAGTGAGAGTTCAAATCAACATATCGAGACCATTGAAGTACTTACTATCTCTGGAAGTAACCAGAAATGCACAAGAAATGAGTGCATTTCAAAGGAAGTTGAGCTGCTCAAAGACACTGGATACCTTGAATCAAGGGGATGCAAGTCTCCAATTGATACAAAGTTAAACTGGTTGCAAAATGAACTTTTCTAGAAGATGGAAATTGTTATAGAAGGCTAATTGGGAGACAACACTATCTCACCATAAGTAGACCAAATATAGCATTTCATGTGCAGTGTTATGTCAATATCAAAGAAACCCTTTTCATGAACATTTGAATGTGCTTATAGGGTAGATGTTTGAAAAATTCTCCAAGTCAAGGCATTCTCTTTAATAGCAAAGCAGATTTGAGATTGATTAGTTACCGTGATTCTGGGTGGGCAAGTTGCCCTGATACAAGGAAGATTTATGTTTTGTTATTGCACATCTCTGGGAACATCTTTGCTTACATACAAGACTAAGAAGCAAACAATTGTGTCCAGATCTTCCTCTGAAGCAGAATGTAGAGCTATAACTCGTCTTGCTTGTGAATTCCAGTGGTTAAGGAGATTGCCAGCAGAAATGACAGTCCATGAACCCTTATCAAACCCAATCTACTCTGATAACATATCAACAATACATATCGTAGCGAACCTTGTTTTCCATAAGAACAAAGCATATTGAGATATATATGAATGTTACAAGGGAAATAAATAAGAGTGGTTTGATTAAACTTCAACATGCCAAATATGTGGATCATAAAGTATATATATTCACAAGGGTTTGGATTGTTTTTGTTAAGGGGAACTGTTGAACAATTTGGGATTTGCAAGTGAAGCTTCATCGTCAACTTGAGGGGGAGTGTCACATGGGAAATGATGGATACGTAGTGGTTCCATGGAGCTGTACAAATTACTGGAAGAAGAAAAACCTTGTATTTCAAATGGGCATTTCGTTTCTATTTGTGATACTTGTTTTAAGTTGGACGATGTCGTTTTATGAGGTGTTTGAACCTTGAAAACACAGTTTGGCTAATAACATTCAATATTAGGTTCCGATCTGGACTCTCTTGCTTGATCACTCGGCAGTGGAAGACTTTGTAGAGAGGAGGGGGCGGCCCTCATGATCTATGCTCTAATGTCCAATTTAGTGCGAGGTAAGAATAGTGTATGGGAATGTAGAGTGAACAGGTTTGGAGAAAGTGACCTTGTAGGAAGAGAGAAGAGGGTCCTTTGTTTAGACGGCTTGAGCCTCCTTATATAGGGGTTTGAAGCCTCCTTAAATGTGATTGAGCCCAATACTGAGACACCTTGGGGTGGGCTTGAGCCCGTCGATGATGTAGTAGCTTATCAGATTATGCAAATTAATACATATCTCAACATAAGGGTTTATTAGTTGTCTGCAAAACACTATTTAATTGGCTTAACGACCATAACAACAAAAGACATGTGTAATCATATTATTAAGTTGCTTTGAATTTGAACTAAGGATAAAAGGATCAAATGACTCAACAAAGTTTTCTAAGCTTCCTCCTCAAGAAATCGTGTGTAAATCGTCTTAAACCTCTTATATATCATTCATGATTTTACACGAGGAATATGTACACTTTAGTAAATATACATACATTATTATTATTATATTATAAAAAGGATGGTTTTCAAGTGACTATTTATTAAGCGGTTAATTCGTAATTAACATCAGCTTTAGGGATATAGTTGAGGAATGACACATGGCAAGAAGAAAGGACATTAGCTATGAGTTTTTTTTCAATTTTATTATTGGTTTCTTTTTTCTTCTCCTTTTACCATTTTTTATTATTTTTTCCCTCATTAATCTCTCCCCCTATTCCTTTTATATTATTGTTTTTTGTGCTAAAACCGATAAAAAGGATGGTTTCCAAGTTACTATTCATTAAGCGGTTAATTCGTAACTAACATCAACTTTAGGGATATAGTTTAGGAATCACACATGGCAAGAAGAAATGACATTAGCTATGAGTTTTTTTCAATTTTATTATTGGTTTCTTTTTTCTTCTCCTTTTACCATTTTTATTATTTTCTCCCTCATTAATCTCTCCCCATGTTCCTTTTATATTATTGTTTTTTGTGCTAAAACCGATTAACTTTCGTATTCTTAATCTCACAAAATTCTATTATAATTTCTATTATAAAGAGGATGGTTTCCAAGTTACTATTCATTAAGCGGTTAATTCGTAATTAACATCAACTTTAGGGGTATAATTGAGGGATGACACATGGCAAGAATAAAGGCCATTAGCTATGAGTTTTTTCCCATTTTATTATTGGTTTCTTTTTCTTCTCTTTTTACCATTTTTTTTAATTATTTTCTCCCTCATTAATCTCTCCCCCTATTCCTTTTATATTATTGTTTGTTGTGCTAAAATCGATTAACTTTCGTATTTGTTTTTGTATTCTTAATCTCACGAAATCGATGAAATCGTTCGAGACCGACTTTCGTGTTTGGTTATACATTTTACTCATCTCTCTCACTCGATGTTGAATAGAAAGTTAATGATGAAATCACTCTCTCCCATCGAATGTCAAAAGTCGAAAGTCGAAAGAGGCATCAGAACCAATGAAATAGCTCGAGACCGACTTTCGTATTTGGTTAGAGACCGACTTTGGTTCTTGATTATACAATTTTACTAATCTCTCTAACTCGATGTTGAATAGAAAGTTAACGATGAAATCACTCTCTCAATCGAAAGTCGAAAGAGACATAAGAACCAATGAAATAGCTCAAGACCGACTTTCGTATTTAGTTATGCATTTTTACTCATCTCTCTCGCTTGAGGTCGAATAGAAGGTTAACAATGAAATATCAGACAAGCAAAAAGTACGAAGTGGCATTGGAATCAATGAAATTGCTCGAGATCGAATTCCGTATTTGGTTATGCATTTGTACACATTTCTCCGACTCAAGGTCTAATAAAAAGTTAACATTGAAATTTCTCACTCTCAATAAAAAAGTACAAAAGTGACAACAGGACCAATGAAACGAGATACTAGGTTCTTCCTTCTTTTCGTACTTTTCCTTTTCCTTTGCATTTGTTGAATTTTTTTCATATCACCTATTTCTCTTCTATTTACCATTTTTGTTGAAAATCGAGGGTATATTCTAACTTTATATTTTTGTTTGATGGACTTAATAAACGAATAATTAGTTATCTTTTTGTGGACTTAACAAGAAAATTACAGTAATAAGTCTCAACAATTCAAATCAAGTTCCACAACAAAAAAGAATTTCAAGTATACTTTTATGTTTGTTGTTCTACAATCGGTAGCTATTCATTGGCCAACGAGTCCATTTTTATTATTTGCTTCGATTTATTGCAAAAAGTGTTTGCTCAATTTTTATTCAGCTGCTTAGATGATCCTATTCTCGATGCTTTACCATGATTGATTTTATATTGCTCGCTTGACTCGAGCTTCTCTAGTACGAATAAAACTATACCAACTATAACATGGTTTAGTCAAGTCACCCGTTAATAGCTTAATGCAATACAGTCTAATAATTACAAACATGAACAATGGAAAAAAAAGTCCTAAAACAACATAAAAACCGGGAAATTATTACAAACAGGTCCAGCAGAATTACAAAGAAAATGTCACTATCTGAAATCAAACTCCATCACCATCGGAAACCCCTCTAATGGATTCAGCAGCATCATCGGGAGGGAACACAACATTGTCATAAACAAGCCCCGCAACCGCCGCTCCGATCAACGGCCCGACCCAGTAAACCGCCTGGTTCTTGAACTTCCCGGCAATGACCGCCGACCCAAAAGCACAAGCCGGGTTCATCGACCCGCCGGAGAACGGCCCCACCGCCAACACACCCGCTCCAGCCGTGAGCCCAATCACCAGCGGCCCAATCGCCCCGAACGGCCCACGTCTCGGGTCACTAAAAGCGTAGACCGTGTACACCAACACAAATGTCAAAAGCCCTTCCAGCATCGAAGCCCCAAATCCGGTCATTTCTTCTGCAATCGCGTACGCCGGAACACGCTGTGAAAAACAGAGAAAGGTCTAATTAGGCCAAAAACCTGAAATCGATGGATACCAAAAGGTACTATTGGAAATTGGAATGAAACTGATGGGATTACTTGAGAAACAGTCATGACTCGGAGAATGAGAGAAGCGAAGACGGAGGCCAGCATCTGAGACAGCCAGTAGAAGAGTGCGGTAGGGACGCTGATGTGGCCGCCGACGGCCATTCCAAACGTGACGGCGGGGTTGACGTGTCCTCCGGAAACTCCTGCGGCGATGTAGACGGCGGAGGAGAGGGCGAAGGCATTGGCGATGGCTACTGTTATTAGGCCGGATGTGTCGCCCGCTGCTTCAGGTGTCAGTTTCTCTGGGATTTTTATTTTATTTTTTTATAATACCAGAGATTAGACCATAATCAGAACCCAGTTGAAGAAATCTGGTTTTCAATTGAAAAAGGGAAATAGAGAAGAATGGTTTAGACTCACTGGAAGCCATGGAAGAACCGACGACAGAGAACACGAAGAAGAAAGTGGAGATGAATTCTGCGAGATACGATCGGAGAGCATCTGGCGCGATGGATTGCTGGAATCGGGAGGAGAGGGAGAGATGAGGCATTTTCCTGATCAACATGAGAACGCGAACAACGCTGAATCGTACTACAAAGGCAGTTTCTTTTTCTGATTTTGCAGAGCAGTTAGTTATGGTGATTGCAGGCAGAAAACAGGACACAGTGATGCGTTATGATCACGAGGAAGAGATAAGCACGAGAGTCTTCCATGTATTTATAAACGTTGAAGGAGTTGCGACTGTTGGCTCCAAGAGGCTCTGTAATTTGAAAATGTAACCGCCAAATTTTGCTTTGTGACATAGCCCAGATGGTGGTTTTCCATAATCCATCGGCGGTGCTCTGCTTTTGGGCCGTTAATAGCAGCATGCATTCTTTTCAGAACAGATATAAGCGGGCCCAAGGAGTTGAAGATGAAACTAACGAATCAAACTTTAGTACTGCCTAGCTATATGATAACACTAGCATTGGTTCCGGCCCGTTGGTTGGCAAAGTTTTGTGAAAGATAAAATGACTAATAAGATGTTGTTTGAATAAACACACACCAAAACTATTTACAATCTAACTTGAAAGCAAACCAACATAAGTTGACACTGGATGATTTTGAATAAACCACATAAATTGTAGGAATAAGTTGTTGTTTGAATAAACAAAACTTGGAACTTTAATGGTAAGCAAACCACTAACATCTCATAAATGAAAATCAAACTACTAAATACAATGTTCCTAAGCTGGACCCTATCTACCAATGATCATAGCAGTACTGCTCCATGTTAGAGATAACCACATGGATCCTTTATGCTTCTTCAAAGTACTTCTTCCTCCAAGACCTCGAGGACTTGGATTAGTGTAATAGATTTCCTCAAAGTTCGATTCATCTTGTGGGTTGTTATAATTATATATGGTATACATATCTCCCTTATTTGCTGCAATGACATAGGTTTGTTTTTAGAGAAATAGTAGTTCTGAAACTAAGTAACTCATAGCCAAACGAAATTGATTTATTACCTAAATGCTCACTGTTTTATCACATAAACTACATTAGTAACTTGATACACCACTGCAAGAGAAGGCGTGGTAGTTCCATTTCAACTGGAGAACACACAGAGGAATTGCCGTTCTTAAAGTGTGGCCTTTTGTTTCTTTGCAATTTGAATGAATTTCAAAGGATGGGTTTAAGAAGCAGGATAAGTAACTCTTTATTTTTAAGTAATAAAGCATGAATCAGCCTTGGAATATACATTACCAATCAGACAGACCCACCACAAAGTAACATAAATTTGCAGCATTCGCCAACCACATTTGTTCGTGAATTACACCACGCCATGTGCCTAATCTGCCAATACTCTCAAAAACATCAAATTTGAATTACCTAAATCCTAAACTTGACAAAAATGACCCTCAACAACTATTATTTCAGAAAGTTTAAAGGAAGTTACCTGATCGACTCATGGTGGCCAGGTTTTTTGGGTCCACCGCGGCTACGCTGTGAAGGGCTTGGCTTGCAAAGTCCAAGACAAGGTGTGAGCAGGAGTTATGGGCATGGAATAGTGAGAGAACAAAAGGGGTGGGGAGAGGTAGGGGTGTTCAAATGGTTATCATGATTATAACCAAATCAAATAAGGCTAAATTCCATTAACCATGGAATACAAAATCATAACCAAATCAAATAAGGCTAAATTCCATTAACCATGGAATACAAAATCATAACCAAACCGTCCAAACTAATACAACAACCAAATTAACCAAACTAAAGTTTAATCGGTTTGGTTAATTGGTTAACCAGATTAACCAATATAAAATCACATTATCATTGACGATGAAAATTTTCCAGTTAATGCAACAATTCGTAATTTATATAATGAATAAAACATAAAAATCAACACGTAGTTATAGTTGACCCTTAACAAAAATACATGCAACTAAGACAATTATCTTACGATTAGTATAGAAGTATTCACCTAACAAAAAATTATGACAATGGTATGGGTTAATGAATTGTTGTGTTTGTGTAAATTGACTTAGTCTCTTAGCAATTATCATAGGCTGGAAATGACCTTCCTTTCAAGTTTTCATTCATCATAACGTATGAAATTTATCTAAATTAGGCGTCCATATGTTGTGGTCTAGACTTTACATATACAAATATACACTATATGAGCAATATTGAGTTTTATATTTTATGAGTCTAAAAGGGATGAACATTAACTCTTGAGTGGCTATGCAAAGTACTATGTGTATATAATATATGTTAGATATATGACTAATTACTTAACTGGTTAATTTGGTTTGACTGGTTAGGAGTGTCTAAAACCAAACCAAACCACCTAAACCAAACAAGCTAAAAACTTTAACCAAACCAAACCAATTATCCAAATTAACCAAACCAAATTATCCAAATAGTACCGGTTAAAACGGTTACCACAGTAACCAAACCGTTTGAACACCCCTAGGGAGAGGGATGGTTGCAGTTCAAGCTTCTTTGCTGTCAGTTGCGAGGTGGCCATATTTATTTGATTCTGCGAAGGTGGCGCTGCGGAGGGGTGTTTCAAGGGGCTAAAGGGGGATCAGTTAGCGTGACTACCCCTAAAGGGGTAGTGATTTTTGACACCCCCTTTATGATTGGCCAATTTTATTTCCAATCATTAGCAAGTATTAATTAAACTGATTTTTTATTTTTTTTAATCTTGTAATTTGGGGTCTCTCACCACATTGGAAAAGAGAAAGAATCTGGGGAAAAACGAAATCACCCCCATTAATTACATAATTAATTTCTCTCACTGGTACATTAATTACACGTACCACTCCACTGGTACACGTACCACTCCACTGGTACACGTACCACTCCACTGGTGCGAGCAATCCACAAGGTAGGTTAGAGTGAGAACAATACCAGTGCAATGATATTTTTCATAACAATGATAAACAATAATAGGGAAAAAATAGGAACTTTCCATTAGTAGCCAAAAACTGTGTTCCAAAATGGGTTGCAAAATTAGGGAAATGCCAACAACAATGCCAAAAGCAATAAATTATCCTTCGAATGTGAATAAACATAAAGTCTTCACAATTTTTTAAGCCTAAACAGGACATATGGTTACACGTACCACTCCACTGGTACACGTACCACTCCACTGGTACACGTACCAGTGGAGTGGTACGTGTACCAGTGGAGTGGTACGTGTACCAGTGGAGTGGTACGTGTAATTAATGTACCAGTGAGAGAAATTAATTATGTAATTAATGGGGGTGATTTCGTTTTTCCCCAGATCCTTCCCCATTCATAATTACCAACGTTTTTCTCCTTCCCCATTCATAATTATTATCACAATTAAGGCTTTCCCAATTTACAAGATTACAATAAATAAAGTAAAAAGCTTAAATGGAAAAGTGACCAATCAAGAGGAGGGTGTCAAAAACCACTACCCCTTTAGGGGTTAGCATAGTATCCGACCCCGGGCTAAAGGCATTGCGAAGAGGATTTTCGAAAGCGGGATTGAACTTGGAAAAGGTGCCGCGTAACAGTTGCCAATTGAACCGAACCCCCATTATCCGAGAAGCAAAATTACCAAAATTCACTATGTGAACTTACAGGAACTAGGGATATAGCTCGAATTAGGTTCTCAACCCTGCGCATCGAGAGAGGAGGGTTATCGAGATGGTTTGGGTAAAGGACGACACCGGAGTGAGACTACAGAGTAGAACAGACGTCAAGAGAGACATAGAGGCAGCTAGCAGACGACGCCAAAACAGACGAGGGCGGTTTCCCAGGAGCTTTTGTCGACAAAACACCAATGGCCCAGAGCCCGGAAATGCTGACAGGCGGCACTGGGAGATTGAGAGGTCTTCGATTCTTGTGTTGGGACGGCGAGAGTGGGCGTTCGAGTTTTGGTGGGAGATTGGAATACAAGATGTGTTGGGTAGGGCGAGAGAGAGGCGGTTGATTTTCGGTGGGAGATAGCAACTTGGAAGACAGAACGCGAGGAAGAGAAGGAATATGGAATTACGCTAATGACCCTCCGCAGTGTGCGGCGGTTTCAGCATAGGCTGAGTTGGGCAAACCCTGTATCTTGACATTGCCTTATTGTGTTTTGTAGAAACAGTCCTTACATGGACAGTAACTACATTAGAATAACCCACATGTCAAAGTCTGCAGCTTTTTCTCAAGAACATTGCAGATTGCAGAAAAGTTTGTTTTGAATCAGGCAACAAACAAGTTCCTTACAAGCAAAAACTTGGTTTTGGACCACCATTGAATTCTATTTCCTCGATCCTGAAGGCAATAACCAAAAACCACATTTATACAGTAGAAGTTTGAAACTTTGTAACTGGCATGCTGGAGTGACCTGAAGTTCCCAAAAACCAAACCAGAGACAGATTGCTTTCTGTTTTTCCTCTCCAAGATTACCCTTTTTTTAATAAGAATTACGAAGCACAGCTACAAAACGGACTTCTATGGGTCATTCGTTGATGGTGAGCTTGAGTAGTCGAGGGGGCTTGGGTTTGATCAGCGGCCGGACCTCCATCTTGAACAGAAGAAAACGGATGTTATCCACCGAGAAATACACAAACCCGTCGTTGGGATGGGTTACAAACGACCCGAAACTCTTCCCTGTTATGCAGTGCCACGCCGGCCCGTACGCTCCATCAAACTCCTAATCACCCCACAAAAACAGTCAAATCAAACACTGAAATTATATCTCTGCTTCCAAATTGTCAACACAATGCACTAAAAGTATAGCCAGTCTAAGTCAATGGAGTTTAATTAGACAACAAAAGTCTTCCAGTGCGGTTGTTGGCTAAAAGCAGAAAGAATAGAAAAGATTCGGTGGGGAAAACAGAGGAAGCAACTTAGTTTTAGAAACTTCCTCGTGGACCTTCTCCAAACACACGGCGAGGCGAGTGGGGTTGGGGTTTATCGTGGCAATTAGCATCGAGAAAAGCTCTGGTATCAGGGAAGAACCAGAGTTCTTCGCGGCATTCAACTCAAGTTCAAAAGGAAGAGTTGACCGTTGCCAACGACGTCGTTCCCACGAGTAAACACAGAAGCTGGAGTGATGTCGTTTCTGGCAAAGTTTCAATTAGTCCTGATGTTTGTAATTTGGTTTCTTTCCGTTTTAGTCATGTACTTGCTTAAAGCACAAGCATTGTCTTCTTCCCCAATATGTCTGTACAAGCAAACTAGACAACTATATAAGCTGTAGATCAATGAAACAAACTAAGCTCTTTTCCTCTCCAACCTTAAAAGGTTGATATGGTATCAAAGCCTCAACCCTAGCCACCACCATCCACAAAAATGGTTGCTGCAACACAATCTGCAGCAACAACAAAAGCATCACCCTCTATCCCCACCAATGTCGACCCAATGTCTGACCCCTTCTACCTCCATGGTTCTGAGCAACCAGGTCTCCAGCTCGTTGCAGAAAAGTTCACCTCCATTAACTACAACGACTGGAGCAAAGCCTTCCACAATGCTTTGGGTGCAAAGAACAAACTGGGCTTTGTAGATGGTTCCATTCCAGATCCAGGTCAAGGGAATGCCACAGCTTGGGCATGGACCAGAAACAACATCATGGTCCTCTCCTGGATTCAGCAAGCTGTGGATCCTGGCATTCGAAAGACAATCATGTCCTGCAAAACAGCCGTGGAAGCTTGGAGGAGCCTGCGTGACAGGTATGGCCAAGGTGACATGGTCAAAATTGCTGAAATCATTGAGTCAATCTGCAACCTAAAACAAA
This sequence comes from Linum tenue, assembly GCA_946122785.1. NCBI lineage: Eukaryota > Viridiplantae > Streptophyta > Magnoliopsida > Malpighiales > Linaceae > Linum > Linum tenue. The sequence continues at coordinate 11,999,738 of CAMGYJ010000002.1, read as the reverse complement.
GTAACCTGTCTATCACTAAGTACTATGGAAACCTCATAGCTCTAAGGGATGAACTTGACAATTACCAGCCCATAGAACCTTGTATGTGCACTATCAACAACCACAATACTTGTAGGGCTATGCAATTGGTTCTAGGGTACATAGACACAAACTATGTAATCCAATTCTTAAGAAGCCTGAATGACAACTTCACAAGTGTAAGGTCACAAGTTCTGTTTGGTGACACTTTACCAACAATTGATCGTGTGTTTCAAATTTCAACGAATGTTGCAACACGAGAGGCAGCTATCAGGCTCTCAATCATGGAAAACCCCCACATCTAAAGGGATGGCCTTTGTTGTTCAAGGCAATCCTAACTATCTTGGCAGAAAACCATGACCCTACTGCACATTTTGCAAGTTCACAGGGCATACAGAGGACACCTGCTATCATAAGCATGGATGGCCTCCTGGTCTAAGTAATCCTAAGGCTCCAACTACTCAAAACAGACAATAGGAATGCACTCATTGCAAGAAGCAAGGAAACACAGAAGACAAATGCTTCCAAAAGCATGGTTATCCCCAGAGACCTGGCTACAAAGGCAAAGTATATGTTAATGCATCAAGCACAACAACAGACAATGATGAAGTCAGATTAACCAAGGCTTAATATGACACGTTCATCCACATCATGAAGGAAAAGGAAATGGGTAAGGTTCAGCACAGTTCAAGCCCTTCTTTCTCTACTGCTACATGGACCACCCCTAACCCAATCACTTCAAGTAAATGTACCTTAACTGCTTCTAATGATTCCTCTGATCAGCATGCTTGGATACTTGACACAGGTGCTTCAGAACACATTGTGTGTTCTCTGAAGTACCTGGTCCAGCCAAGACAAATCTCCCACATTCCCATAACCTTACCTACTGGAGATCAAGTTGTAGCTACTCATGTTGGCACAGTCAACTGCATTGCCAATCTTCCCCTTCAAAATGTCTTATTTGTTCCCAGATTCGACTTCAATCTCATCTCTGTGAGCAAACTGACCACAAACCCCTCACTCCACTTACCTTTTTTTCTCCACTGTCTGTCTAACACAGGATTTGCAGTTGAAGAGGATGATTGGTTCTGCTAAACTCACCCATGGCCTGTACCTCTTTGATAGCACCCTCATTTCCAACCCCCCACCCCTTTTGCTGCAGCCACTCCACCATATTTTGACTTATGGCACTACAAACTAGTCCATGTTTCCCATTTCAAAGTCCCTCATTTGAGGAAAATCTGTACATCCATAGATACAAATGCATCTATCCCTTGTGATACTTGCCATTTTGCTAGACAGAAAAGACTTCCCTTCCCATGTAGCAACACAGTTTGCACACAAGCTTTTGATCTTATTCATGTAGATCTTTGGGGTCCAAACTATGTCCCTAGTCATGATGGATTCATATACTTTTTAACTATAGTTGATGATTTTACTAGAATGACATGGATTATCCTTCTGCAAGCAAAATCAGAAACCAGAACAAAACTTCAACATTTTTGCAACCATGTTGAAAGACAATTTCAAACCACAGTTAAGAGAATCACGAGTGACCAAGGCAAGGAATTCCAAATGCATGATTTTTTCAACAACACTGGAATAATTCATGAACAATCTTGTGTTAAAATACCCCAGAAAAATAGCAAAGTGGAGAGAAAACATCAACACATCCTAACTGTTGCTAGGGCTCTTAAATTCCAGTCAAATCTACCAACTGATTTTTGGTTTGATTGTGTCAAGCATGCAGTTTACCTTATAAACAGAGTTCATACAATTGTTCTGGGGATCCAAAATCCCTTCCAAAAACTTTTTCACAGACCACCAGACCTTACAGACCTCAAGGTTTTTGGTTCACTATGCTATGCCACTACCCTCACAAATCACGGAACTAAATTTGACCCTAGGTCTAGGAAGTGTGTGTTCATAGGCTATACTCTAGGTACCAAGGGCTACAAACTCTATGACCTGATCAACAACACTGTTTTCACATCCAGAGATGTTCATTTCTATGAAACACACTTCCCATTCAAAACACAAGCCTCACCTCCCTCCACCAATAGCCCATTCCCCACTTCTCTTGACCCAGCCCTGTTTGAAGACTTTAGCCCCCTCTATCAACCAACACCCTCACCATCTTCTACTCCAGAACACCAGTTTCAAGACCTCCAGGTTGAGTCTGATGATGATAATTCACACTCACCATCCTCTTCCTCCCATCCTACTTCACCAGCATTATCACCTTCCCCACCACCACCACTTCCTCCACCACCAGAACAACTAGCACCACCCATTAGGAAATCCACCAGAACCATAAACCCATCCAAACACCTTCAATCCTACCATTGCAACTTGCTTCAGCAGATTCCTTCCTCCAATCATCCTCCAATACAGCAAAATCTAGGTATTACTTACCCCCTTTCCTCTAGGGGTGGGATTCGGTACGCCGGTAAACAGTTTACCGTTTTACCGAACCGTTTACCGGAGGTAAATGGTAAATCATTTACCGGCGGTATCGGCGCCCGAGCGCCCAATTGGGTGGGTCGGTATACCGAATCCGGTATCGGTAAATACCGATGGTAAATCGGTAATACTGATACCGAACCCCAAAACGACGTCGTTTTATTTGGCAAAGATTTCAACCCTAGTTCTAAAAAATACCCGCCCAGCACTGTAGGCTTCCTTATCCTCTTCTCCTCTTCGCAGCAGCGACCAGCCGCCACCCTTCCTTCTTCGTTTCGAAATCGCAGAGGCAGAGAGACCAGCCGCCACCCTTCATTATCCTCTTCTCCTCTTCGCCGGACGCCACTCCTTCTGCTGACGAGTGACGACGACGGCCCTGAATCCCTCACCCTCCCAGTCTCCCTTCCCTCGCCGATGCCGCGACGCGTGACCAGCACCAGCACTTCGCAATCCTCCGCGGCTCCGCCACCTTCCCGCTTCCCCGCCGCCGACCCTCACCCTCGCAGACCTAGTCTCCCTTCCCTCGGCGACTTGGAGGTAAGTTGTTGTGCATTTTGAATTGTTTGTTAGCATTTGTATAGTGATGCTGCTGATGAGCCTCTGCTCCTCCACGCTCTGCTGCAGAGAGCTTCATTCAGAGCTGCCAACAGATCAACAAGTGGGGGAAAGAATCAGCATTCGGGTCTACAGTTTAGAGATCCACGCCCAAATTGGGAATCAATCAGTATAATTGACTATCATTGACCGGTACTAAGAGTTGTATTTGTATTGTGTTTGAATTTTGATATTCAGAAATCAGAATTGAATGTAATTGTTGTGCATTTTGATATTCAGAGTTGGTTAGGGAGCTAGTTGGTTTGGGGCAGAGAACTTGGATTGTGCATTTTTGAGAGCAAAGGGCCGAAGGAGGCAACATACAACAAGCCAACAGCAGTCAGCATTCACTGAATTCTGAATATGTATGTTAGTGAATTGAGCAATAGCAATAGCAATTAGCCAAAATCTATATATGTATGTTAATAAGTTAATTGAATTGCAGTTTTCATTATTTGTATTGAATTGATGAGAATTGATTATTGAGTTTGATTGACCTAAAATTGATGAGTAATTGTTGTTTAGGAGGTTTATGTGTTCATTTTGTTGTTTTTTTAGGACAAAAGCTTCTGCTGGCAGCCGTGGAGGAGGTAGTAAGAAGAAGAAAGCTAGTTCTCTACCTCGTCGAAGCTCTTCAAAAAAAGGGAAGGCTTCAACTAGTAGCACACCTTCCACTACTGCAAATCCACCTGCAACTGCAGCAAATCACCTCCTGAGGCAAATCCTTCTCCATCTACAGAAAATCCTCCTCCATCTGTTGAGGTACCTGGTGTACAGAAGAAAATTGACAAGGGGAAGGGGAAGAAGTCAAAATCTAAGTGGTGGATTCCTTACACCCGTGTGTTGGTTGATGACTACCCATACGGCAAATGCAAAAGGTGTGGGACGCTGATCAAAGCTCATTCAACCTTCAATGGGACTAGTGGTTTGAAGAGCCATCACCTAATGTGCAAGAGGAAGGCAAGCGAAGCTAGTGGTCAGTCTGTATTGAACTATCAACCTGGAGCTGGAAGTGGAGATGGTGAGGTAGGCTCTCTTACTCCATGGAAGTTTGATCAGAACAAATCTAGACATGCATTAGCTATGATGATAATCTTGGATGAGCCGTTTAGATTTGTTGAGCGGGAGGGGTTTAGGAGATTTATGGCAACAACTCAGCCTTTGTTTGTGATACCCGGAAGGCAAACAATAAGATCTTATTGTTATGTCATTTTTCTGGAGAAGGAAGAAATATTGATTGAGTTTTTTTAACTCAAAGTGCAAAGGAAAAATATCTATCACTACAGATACATGGACTAGTGATAATAACCAGAATTTTATGTGTGTGACTGCACATTTTATTGGAGATGATTGGAAGTTGCAGAAGAGGATTATTTGCTTTGTTCCCATTACTAGTCACACGGGGAAGGATATTGCAGATACTTTGGAGAAGTGTTTACAAGAATGGAAAGTGAAGAGTTTGTTTTGCATGACAATGGATAATGCCAGTTCGAATGATGTTCTTGTTGAGTGCATGAGAATGAAGGGGTGGGGAACGGATTTGCTAGATGGGAAGTATTTGCAGTATAGATGTGTGGCACATATCATCAATCTGGTTGTTTCTGATGGATTGAAGGAGGTTGGAGTTGCTTTGGAGAGGGTAAGGGATTGTGTGAAATGGGTGAAGTCATCCCCAGCTCGGATGGGAAAGTTCAAGAAAGGCATTGAGTATCTAGAGATGGATGGGAAAAAACTGTTGTCTTTGGATGTTCCGACTAGGTGGAATTCCACCTATCTGATGTTGGATTCCGCAGAGAGGTTTGAGCAGGTTTTTACGTTCATGTATGCCAGTCCTACCGATTCTTCCTTTCGAGAGTATGTGGATTCAAAGAAGGGTCTTCCAACTGAAGATGATTGGAGCAGTATTAGGCGGCTCATGAAGTACCTAAAGTTCTTCTATGAGCTTACTCTTCGTTATCAGGTATATGAACTAATAACTTTCAAATTTTAAAATTAAATTGAATGATTATGAGTTATATTAATTATACTAATGTCGGTAAATTTTTCTTTGTATCAGGAACATCATATGTCACTGCACATACTTTCTGCAAATCCATTGTGGATATTCATGAAGTGATAGCAAAATTGAAGAAAGATGCAGATAGACAGATACAAAGAATGGCATTGAGAATAGAGGCAAAGGTGAGAAAGTATTGGTTTGAGAATGATGTTGCTGACGAGGAGGACAACTTTAGGATAAGTAGGATAGTTTACATGCCTTGTGTGGTGGATCCCAGGCGTAAGCTAGACTATTTGACTATGATGTTGGAGGAAATGTATGGGATCTCAAAAGGGGAAGCTTTGGCAGATGAAGTAAAGAAGGAGATGATTGCATTGTACGATGTCTACAAGATGAAGTATGCAACTTCATCCTCTGTTTCTGTGCCTACTACCCAGACTACTACTCCTACTGAGACTAGTGACGGATCCTTTGATATGGAGTCCGCATTTGAAGCTCGGTTCCATCAGAAGAGAAAGGAGCAAATTGAGAGGGGGGGGGGGTCGAGGTTCTGGTGAGTTGGAGCAGTATTTGAGAGATATTGGTGATGCTATTAATGAGGAGATTGATGATCGGAAGTTTGACATTCTTAAGTGGTGGGCTCGAAACAGTGTTAGATATCCCATTCTTTCATAGATGGTTAGGGATATGTTAGCAGTTCCAGTCTCCTCTGTTGCATCGGAGTCCACTTTCAGTTGTGGAGGTCGAGTTCTTAGTCCTTTCAGGTCCTCTTTAAGCCCAAACATTGTGGAGGCATTGATATGTGCTAAAGATTGGATAAGATATGAAAATGGAAAGACTGCAGATGAACTGAATGATAAGGAAGAAGATCAAGAGACAATCGATTATGAAAGTGGTAAGAATTCAATTTATTATTCTAATTTGTCTATACTCTTTACTATTTAAATTTTAAACCATTCCATTAGTAACATACTAACATTTGTGTATTTTATTTGCACTAGTTACTAATACTTTCCAATCTCGAGTGGAAACTGCAAGTGACATCCCAAGTGGAGCACATGGATCTGTTGTTGGGGTTGATGAGGAAGAGGAGGAGGAGGAGGAGGGTGATGATGAAGAATCCACCGAGTCCGACGAAGACATGAACCAAGATGCCGATGATGATCCCGATGATACTCTTCTCAGGACTTTGAAGAAGAAAGGTTGTGCAAATGTTGGTGGTGCTACAAGTTCTACCGGAGAAGGAGAAGGAGGAGCATGAGCTATTGGTTATTAACTTTTTTGGTTGTCTATTTTAATTTTTAAGTTTGGACTTTGAACTTGTGTTGAATTTAGACATTATCATTGTCCCTTTGAATTTGACGATGTTTGTTGAATTGTCGTTTGATGAATTTGAATATTTGATGAATGATGATGCTTGATGAGAGTTGATGTTGATTCATGAATCATGATTGTTGACCCTTTGAACTTATGTTAAATTAAATAGATTAATAGATAGCAACTTAGTGTTTGAACTCAAATATTAAGTTATGGCATTAACATATAACATATACTTCATTATTCACAAAAATTACATACATTATGAAGAAAAATATTATAAATAAGAGTTACAAATGTTACAAATGATACATAAGTATAGGTCTAAAAAATGTTACAAATTATTAATTACAAAAATGAAGAAAAAAACTCAGAAAAATAAAAATATTACAACATCTTCCCCACTAACAGAATTTCGGTTCGGTAAATGGTCGGTAAACTGAACCGAAAAACCGCCCCACGTCGCCCTTTGCGGTAATTTGGTAAACCGGTTTGTAACCGTTTACCGGTAATCGGTAAACCGGTTACAAACCGGTATCGGTAAACGGTAAACAGTTGGGCCAACGTCGGTATACCGAAACCGGTAAATTCGGTAAACGGTTTACCGTTTACCGACCGATTCCCACCCCTAAGTTTCCTCTATGCTTGATTACCCTAATCTCTCACCTTCTCACACACACTTTGCCTTGAGTATCTCCACTCTCAAAGAGCCAGAAACATACCAAGAAGCTTTCCTGACAGATTAGTGGAATGCTGCCATGAAAACAGAAACTCAGGCTCTGGAAGCCAACCAAACATGGGACATTGTTGAAAAACCTGCCAACACAAGAGTGATAGGTAACAAATGGGTTTACAAGTTCAAATTCAATTCCGATGGTAGTCTTGAAAGGCGAAAGGCAAAACTGGTGGCCAAGGGATATAACCAACAGGAGGGTGTGGACTACCAAAACACATTTGCCCCAGTGGTCAAGATGACCAACATCAGATTGTTCCTTGCCATTGCAGCTTCACAGAACTGGTTTGTTCACCATCTTGATGTAAACAACGCATTCTTACATGGTGATTTAGATCAAGATGTTCACATGAAATTTCCTCCTGGCTACTCCCCTCCTCCTGGTTTCAAACACCCTGCCTGCAATCTAAGAAATCCCTTTATGGACTCAAACAAGCCTCACGCCAATGGTTCTCCAAATTGGCTGACAAACTTCACAGTCAGGGTTACCAGTCCAATAAAGTGGATCATTCCCTCTTCTACAAATCCAGTGGCAGCTCATATACCAACATCCTTGTCTATGTGGATGATTTGGTTATTGGTGGCAACAATCTTTCTGAGATCACCAATCTTAAAGCATACTTACACAATGAATTCAGCATAAAAGACCTCGGCACCTTAAAGTTCTTCTTGGGCATAAAAGTTGCTCGTAGCAAATCAGGGATCCATATTTCTCAACGCAAATACACACTGGAGATCCTCGAGGATGCTGATCTTCTCCATGCCAAACCAGCATCAACACCCATTGACTACAAGGTACATCTCACTGCCACTCACTCAGACACTTTCCCACAACCTGAATTCTACAGAAGACTGGTGGGCAAATTAATCTACCCACCACCCGCTCAGATATCAGCTACGCCACTCAGCAAGTGAGTCAATATATGACCAATCCCATCAATGATCAAGGCAGTCCTGCGTATCCTAGGATATCTCAAATCAGCCCCTTCTAGTGTCATCTTTTTCTCTTCATCTTCATCTCTTCACATTAAAGCTTTCAGTGATTCTAACTGGGTGACCTGTGTCGACACCCGTAGATCAGTAACTGGCTACTGCATCTATCTGGGAGACTCCCTAATCTCATGGAAAAGCAAAAAGAAGACAACAATTTCACGATCTTCTAGCGAGGCTGAGTACAGGACACTCGCCTTTACCACATGCGAGATTCAATGGCTGCTTTATCTCCTCAAAGACTTCTGCATGCCTCACAACCAACCGGCGACCCTGTTCTACGACAACCAATCTGCGATCTACATCGCCGAAAATCCAACTTTTCACGAATGAACGAAGCATATCGAACTCGATTGCCACTTCGTTCGTGAGAAACTTCTTGCAGGGATGATCAAAATCCTTCATGTCTCATCACTCTATCAGTTGGCTGACATCCTCATGAAGCCATTACCGCCAGCAACCTTCAACAACCTCTTCTCCAAACTTGGCGTCCACAATTTGTGCCCTCCAGCTTGCGGGGGGGGGGGGGGGGGGGTATCAGGGAAGAACCAGAGTTCTTCGCGGATTCAACTCAAGTTCAAAAGGAAGAGTCGACCGTTGCCAACGACGATGTTCCCACGAGTAAACACAGAAGTTGGAGTGATATCATTTATGGCAAAGTTCCAATTACTCCCTGATGTTTGTAATTTGGTTTCTTTCCGTTTTAGTCATGTACTTGCTTAAAGCACAAGCATTGTCTTCTTCCCTAATCTGTTTGTACAAGCAAACTAGACAACTATATAAGCTGTAGATCAATGAAACAAACTAAGCTCGTTTCCTCTCCAACCCTAAAAGGTTGATACTGGTAGACCGGAAGGCGCGCTCCTGCATCGTCCCTGGCATGTCGGCGGATCTCAGCTGGACGTTCAAGTCGACGGCGATTGCCATCAGCTTCACCTCGTTATTCACCATGGACGGGACAGCAAGCAATCTCGGAGGCCTTGGTGGTGGTGGGCAGTACTGTGCCATCGCTTCGATGTTGCTCTTTCCCATCTTCCGACTATTCTTCTTTTCTTCTCTCTCGTCGGTATCTGGCTGAAGCTCTTCCATGAAAGTCCCCGACAGGGCGAGGACAAAGAGACATCATAGGTGGAAAGAAGCAATGGAGAGAGAGAGAGAATGAGGGAGAGAGTCGAGAGATGTGTGTTATATGGTTAAATCTGAAATGTGTTTGAACAAGAGGTTTGACTAACCCAGGTCACCAGGTAGAGAAAAAGGACTAAGCAAAAGGAACAAAGCTGCATAGAACTATAATGAAGGATAGAGGGTAAATGCCATGTTTGGTCACTGGGATTATTAAAATGTGTCATGTTTAGTAACTGAAAAAAATTAGTATCAATGTTGGTCACTCGAATTAGTAAAACAGTCCACGTTTGGTCAGTCTCTGTTGGTCTCCGTCCAACTCCGTTAATAAAGTCCATTAAGTGATGACATAGCAAACATAATCGCTTAATCAGCCGAATTTAACCCAAAAAAAACCTAAACCCAACCCGCCACATCATCACAACCTGCCATCATTAAAACCCTAACCCAAGACCCATGGCGAACCACCCTTCTCTGTCGGGCATTGCTATTCGTCGCCCTAAAATTTCTTATTTGTCGCCCTAATTAAGTTGATTTTACTCTTATACCCTTAATTAATTTATTTATATTTTAAACACTTAAATCCAAAACAAACTTATAAATTACCGATTGTGGGATGGATCAGAGCTTTCAATCATGGAGACGTACGTACGGTGGTGGCGTGGAAGTATATCATGATCAATTCACTCTCCGGCAGCCGGCAATCTCAGTCAGGACGATGGGCGCCCGCTGGTGGATCAGTCAATACTATTAGATCAACTCCACAAATACATATGCAGCATCTAAAAACTTATAAATTACGATGGGGAGAAACAAACTGAAATTGAAATTGGGGATAGGGGTATATATATGGGTATAAATGCTTCTTCCTCCTCTGAGTCCTTCAACAACAACGATGAGATTGGGGTTGGCGCCGGATATGGCGGATTTAGGTGTGGGAGGGTTGATGGTCGGCTGGAGGGATTAGGTCTGGCCGTCTGGGGTGGGGGTGGGCGGCCGATGAGGGTGGGGGAGTGACGATGTCGGGGTTGGGAGGGACGACGGATTAGGATTGAAATTTCGTTGAGGGGTAAATATGTCACTTTAGTATATTTTAGGGCGATAAAATTTAAATTTTAGGGCTACGAATAGTGATTCAGTTCTCTGCCTCCTCATCCTTCTCTCTTTCCCATTTTTCTTACCCAGAATTCCAAAAAACCCAAATCCATTCATACCTTCCATCAAATCCACCTGGAGAACTTCAACTCTAACTCTAGATCTGTCCATTTCCTTTTCACCACCCAAATCACAAATCCACTTGCCAACAACAGAAAATCATCGCCGTCTTTCATTTCTCCATATTGGAAAACCTTCGCGCCAGCCCAAAAGAAGTAGAGAGACGAGGAGACCAAGAAACCATAGCCGCAAGGAAGAGGAACATATCTCAAATCACTACATCCCTAAGCTTCGTAGAGAAGCAGAAGAAAAAAACGACGAATCAGCTGGATCTTTGAAGAGGAGCATATCTCAAATCACTGCATCCCTCGAGCACCGGTAGATCCGATCGTACAAGCCATCGCATTGATATCAAACCTCTCCCCATCCTCTTGCCGCAGCTCGCGCCATTTGCTTCAACCTCATATCCACGAACAGAGGCAAGGCATTTTGGTTCTTAAAGAAAGGAGCCTGCATCGCCTACAACCAAAACCAGATCTCATGCTCCTCGTTTTCATGTCCACTGACTACGGATTAAAGGGGGAGTATTGGTGGGTGGGGAGTTGAGAAATGGGTTATGATTAAGAAACTGCCATTAGAGGGGGAAAACAGAGCTCTGATTTTAGTGAAAGAGACAGGAGCGCCGCTGACTATGGCTCTGACCGCCGTGCTGCCTCCACCCTCCATGACTGCCTTTGGCAACATTGTGGAGGAGATCTATAGCTCCATGAAGCAGATGCGATAGTTGGGTACCTCAGGAACGACGTTGAGGAGGCAAATTGAGTTCTGGGTTCTTTGATTCTGGTTTCTTCGATGGAGGAAGAGAGGGAGAAGCAGAAGGTGGATTAGGCAGAGAAGGATGAGAGATGCAGAAAGGGTCAAGATCATGATTTGTTTGGGTTGGGTTAGGGTTTGTATTAGGTTGAGTGATATGGCGGGTCGGTTTGGTGATGTGGTGGGTTAAAAAATTGTGAGTCAGCACTTCAGCTAGCACATAAGCAATTGACTGGCGGTGTTAACAAAAACTAACGAAGACTAACGGAGAGTGACTAAACATGGACCATTTTACTACTTCGAGTGACCATCGTTGATATTAATTTTTTTCAGTGACTAAACATGATACATTTTAGTATCCCAGGGGTAATTATCATAAATGGTCACAAACCTATTCACTTTGTACAAAACGGTGACAATTTTTTAATTTTGCACGTCTTGGTAAAACAAGTTTGAGTGACTAACGAATTAGTCAATCCGTCCATTTCCGTCCAAATCTCCGTTACCTTTTGCACAGTCAGCATGACACGTCATTAATATTAATAAAAAATCAGTTAATCATCCCAATTAACCTGCCCAGCCCAACCCAACCGGTCGTGACCTAATACCCAACCCTTCCCGAATTGGAGAAAGTCATCGACATATTCTAGGGTTTCGAGATGCTTCGTTCGTACCGACGACCATTACTGCGCCATGCTCTAATTGGGAAAGTTCGGCGGCAGACGATGTATTGATAGGGTTTGCAGCAGAGGAGAACGACGAAGTTGAACTCCGATTACTATTGTCGTCCCTGTCGCCACGCGGTCGCAATTTTGATCTGGTAATCAATTATCTCCAGCGGTAGTGGAGCATAATTAGTCACAAAATTAGTGGGGGTGATGAAATTCTCGAGGAAGATGATTATGGAGGCTTGGCGGCAGTTGGCCATGGCTTGCTGGTCGGCCTGGAGTTGGAGCTCATGGTTGATTCCATGATTCCATCCATCTCACGCTTCTCCCACTCCTCTTCCCGGGCAAGTTTCTCTTGGTTCCTTTTCACCACGTCCTCAATATACTCCACAAACTCCTTAAGATGCGCATCTCCGATCCCTCTCCACACAGCAAGAAACCCCTAAATCTGCCCAACACCCCTGCAGCAATCCACATAACCACCAAGGGCCTCGATTCTCTCCTTCTCTTTTGGGCGAGAAGGTTGATGATCGGAAGTAAACGCCTCCGCGACTCCTCCCTTGCTCATCACGGTGCGGTAGTCACCAGATTTCAACACCGTGAGTTTGCCGCTATCCTTTATCAATGAGGACGATCCGACCATAAGTGAAAGTTTTGGGAGAGGTTGGCAGATGATTTGGTGGGACTGGTTGCCGACGATGAAGAGGATGGAAGACGAATCGCCCCTAAGTCACTCTGTGGCCAACTTCCTCTAGTTCGGTAAAGGGTGGGTATTAGGGTACGCCCGGTTGGATTGTACGGATTAATTGGGATGATTAATAATTTTTTATTAATATTTTTAATGACGTGGACGGATGGACCAATTCGTTATTCACTCCAAATTGTTTTACCAAAACGTGCAAAATTAAATAATTGTGACCGTTTTGTACAAAATTAATAGGTTTGTGACCATTTATGATAACTACCCGTAATTCCAGTGACCAAACTTGGCATTTATTTACCCGAAGGATAGACAATTCAGTGATTTAATATGGGAAACGTAGCTGGGTGGATGGATGCGTCTCAAACTTTTTGACTCTGGTAACTGCAAATGCATCAAATTCCCACTTCTTCCCCCGACTCATATTTTTCTGGTCCCAAATCATTCGGAGGACCCCTCACGTTACACCAGTTTCGCCAGCACTGAGTGCTCCCTGATTGCTTCAACATATGCACCCGGCTCCCAGCCGGCCATTGCTACCTCAATCAATGATCCTGTCAATTCATCAATGTCATAGATGAACTTTCTCTCGACGGTGGGGAATAATCGTTTCTAAGAACTACCAAGCTCACTCTACAAAAGGGTGCCATCAAGGGCAATAAACAAGTATAAAGTTAAGTCTGATTTGTTCTAAAGTGAAATCCAGGCCGATAATGAACGATAATCTCGCCATGACTGTCTGTTGTTTCACTAATGACTATAGAGCCTGCATCTCCAGCTGAGAGGAGCCCTTATCTGATGAAGATGGAGCAGGACGGTCATGGTTTTCGGTGGTAGAGGTCTCTGTGACTGACATCTCTTGGACCGGAGGGGGGTTGACGATGGTCATTGGCATGACGAAGTTATCCGAGAGGCGTCCTTTCATCTCCCTGTGCTCCTGGCAGAGAGCGCACCAGTGCATGCAGCAGTGCACCATGCACGGGTCGCATGGAGCGTTCTGCAAACCATTGAGAGACATTAGTCATAAGAATACAAGGTCCATCTTCTTGGATGCTTTAAGTTCATAGGGCATTCAGGGAGTTCCGCTTAAAGGACAGGATTATAAAATGGCTGAGCAAAGGCATATTGCTGGCTCAGAGCCACTGATCGATACACCAAGGCAAATTTGGTGCTGGCGAAATGCTAGAAATTCAAGTGGTCTAAACATGACGAGTTAATAGGAAGAAGCTTCTCCAACGTCAAGGAGGTACCAGAAAGTTCATCACAAATGACTCGAGAAACAACATAACTATGGGTTCTAGATTAGATGAAACGCAAACTAGAACTCCAAGGTCTTACAATCTCCTGAAAGAGCTTTGTTTACAGGACAATGCAAATAGCAGACAGATCACCAGTCAGAATAACCCAACACAACTCATAGTGCTCCCAACATATAATAGTGCACTTGTTTTGCAAATGAACAAAGCCAGGGTCCAACGATCAAGTTGGCCACAAGAAAAGACACAACAAAAACCCAGATGTCAGAAGAATTACCTTCAGATGATACTTCTTCTGCAAAGACTGCCTAACGATACCAGTGTAAATGCCACACATCCACCAAGCGAACAACAGACCCTCGCATACAAGAAACGATGTATTTGGATCCATTACAACACCATGGGAGAGTGCCGTCACTGCAGCTAGCGCAATACCACCCTCGATGCAGACGGCGTGACAGAGGCATGGTGTAGTCCATGGTGTATCATCTCGCATACTCTCAACATTCCGCCCAAACAGGACACAGGGGCAGAATAGCCCTGTCCAGCCTGCAGAATAGCCATAACAGAAAAACAACAGCATCACTCAATACTCTGGCATCCATGATAAACATCTCAATTCTCGAAGTAACGGAGGAGATCCTATACTAATCACAGCGTTCTCGTACAAATTGTGGAACTGCGTTTCCCCTTACTCTCAAGGCCATTTACCCTTCGACATAAAAAACAATCGCAATAGAACAGGCATCAAAGGAATAGACATCAATTGCACGTTTGCCATCACAAGATCTCACAACGGAATCTTGCTTGATACATGAACGATATCAGAGCATTAGGGTCAGCACAAAACTTACAGCTTTCGGAATCTTCAGCACATCCAAAGATCCCAGTACTCCAAGGCTCGTCGGCCGGCGGCGCAAAGTCTTCCGGCAACGGCTGCCCACACTCATTACACTTGTGAACAGTCAGCTGCCACGCATTTAACCGCCAGTTAACGACAAGATCTCAGACGGACGACGCCGCAAACACGAATTTCAGGGCAAATGGGACAAACTGCGCTCCGATTACGTCAAAAGAAAGGAGGGAGAAAGAATTCCGAACCTGAGGGACATCGATTGGCTGATTGAGCTCGCCGGGATTAATCTCGAGTGGGGCTTGTTCTTTAGTGAGCTTGACATAGCGCGAATTCGTGCCTGCTTCCGCCATCTCCGGAAAACCCCAGATTGCCGCAGGGAGAAGGAATTCCGGCTGGTGTAGGGTGTAAACCGGGCAGATCCAAAATGCAAGGAGCAAGGGCGAATGAGATCGGATGCGGAGAATCTAACGAGGTAATGGTGAGGATCTCGGCGAAGATCCAGAAACTGGACGAGAGAAAATTGGGCGTTGGCGAGAGGTCGATCTCGTGGGGAGTCTACTCACTCTATTGTGGTTTCTTTAAATCTTTAACCCAGGTTTATGACACAGCCAAGGCAAGTCATTCGGTTCGGGGCTAACCGGTGCGTTCGAGGCCAACCGCCAACGTTAATAAACGTGCGTACTTGTAGGCTGTAGCCGCCTAGCCGGGTTCGAGGCCGAAGTCGTAGCCCGCTACCCGAAAACATTATTTTACAAACAAACTCCATCATGAAGATATCCAGGCGTTGCATATTTTATCACAAAATCATGATACGGAATAACAAAATGAAAATTGTTTTATGTAGAACGAGAAAAACTTAATTTGCTACGCCAATTTTTATTCGAGATATAGTTGTAGATTATGTTACACAATATGATGTTATCTTTTTTATTTGAGATGGACTTGTAAATCTTGTCTAGAATCTAGATGTTTTAGTCGATCACTTGCTCAACACTTGGGACAATGAAGAAATTGAATTTATTTTTATATTTTTTTACATTTGATCTACACATGCACTTTTTTATACCTTTGTGTAGTCTTGTCATGTTTATACAAATGTGGTATATGGATCACGCACAGGAGTGATATAGAGATTTAGAAAAACATATTACATTTTTTGGTTGACCGTTAAATGAGTGTTGTCGTGGCTTGGGACAAAAGTAAGGCTGGAAGTTTGGTATCGGTATTTGAAATATACCGAATACCGTATCGAATTTGTCTATATTTGGTATTACCAAATACATGTATTATTTCTTGGGATTGGGATTGAGATTCAATTTCAATTGTTATTTGGTATTAGGGATTACGGGATTGTGATCGGTATATACCGAAATACTGAACAATACCGAAATATAAGTTAGTGAGCATTTTTTCCTCTCAACTAGACTCTCTCATTCACTACTACACTACCCTCAACCACCAATCTATTGTTATTTTGATAACACCAAAAAACAAACACTAGTATTAGTCTTCTCTCAGCCTCCAATTCGTTAAATTAAAAATTACTAATGAGAAAAACTTGAGATGTCACCTCTACTTCATTCTCTTTAACCATATCCTAGCTCTAGCCAAACTCAAAACTCTTTGTTTAGTCTCTTTGTTCAATATTAAACAATCAAATCTAATTTATATATTTAATTAATACTTATAAAGGTAATTAAGTTCGTATTTGATAATACCGATTGAGATATCGAAGTACCGATTGAGATACCAAAATATTTAGGGATTGGGATTGGGATACCGAAATTATTTAGAGATTGAGATTGATTCTAAGGTGTAATTCGGTATTTGGTATTGGGATACTGATACTGTACCGATTTCCACACCTAGACAAAAGAATGACTGCAACTCATTAGATTGCATTTGCACAAGCTAGCTTCCGCGACATGTGGTTTTTTTTTAGAGCAGAAGTATCTGATATGTGTTTATTGAATGATTGAGAGTTGACTTGCACAAAATCCGTGGATGAAGTGGTAAACAGAAATGCGAAAATTCATGAGCTTTTATAACATCAAAGGTAGACCTTTTTGTGATGAACGAGAGCCTCATATCTTCAAGTTGCAAAGCTATTACAACATGCGTTATGATCTAATAAGTTTTTTCTCCTCACATTTTCCCATTCTCCCCATTCATCAAGAGTGAAGACTCAAATACATATGCACAAATTGACCTCGTTCCCCTTAGGAAGGCCAATTTCTGTACCACCCGGCCCAAGCCGAGACCAGCCCACTAATCCCAAGCGTAACCGTATGGTTACAGAACGGGTTGGGCTCAATATCCGCCAGCGCAATAAACAAGTCCGCCACGTTCGCCGCCACACCCATCAGCCGCATCACCCTATCCGCTCTTATCTTCCCGATCCCCTCATCCAACGACGCCGTTTCGCCACCTCCCTTTCTCTGCCGAAGCTCCCTCTCCTTCCTCACCCCCTCCCTGATCAGTATCAAGTCCCCGACGATGAAGAACACGTACCCGAACGACTCCCCGAACGCCGACACGAAGCTCATCCGGCGTGCCAGCCTGGCCTCCAGCACGCCGATCCTGGACAGCCAGAGGAAGTGGTCGAAGAAGAAGTAGACCATCTCCCCTGCGTTGGCCAGGACGGCCAGCAGCCTGAACGTTTCGGACGGGCCGGGGTTCCTGCGGAGGGCGTTGAACCCGGTCAGGAACCGGCCCGTGCGGAAGGCCTTCCTGCTGAGGCCCGAGGCGACCTCCCATTGCTTGAAGCGGCCCGCGAGGTCCGGGCGGGTGGGCTCCACGTGGTAGTGGACCAGCTTGGAGACGTACTGGAAGGTCTTGACCAGCTTGTCGATGCCGTCTCTTTTGGCGAGGAAGGTGACCAGCTTGTCGACGGGGTCGCTCATGGTTTGGCGAGTACTGACTGGGGGGAATTGGACGTTGTGGGGAAGTAAGAGATCGAGACTAGAGATAGAGGTCGGGGAAATTGGTGCTAATGCCTGGTGGTGGCTAGATAGCGTGGTGGAGGGGAATGGGAACTAGAAAGGAGAGCCACAGAAGGGTTGTGATCTTGGATAATTTTTGTATGGCATTATTCAGTGTAGTATTATTGTGGATGAACGTTGTTTTGATTTCTCTTATATTGGTGTTTTTTGTCTTGTTTGTGACGAGGCCATCACAATTGGTCGAATATGTGCTGGGTTGTGGATTGATTGTGGGACCGGGAGTGGGAATATTACACTTTTGTATTCGCTCTTAAGTAGTAATTAAGGGAAAATTTACAGAAACTGTATTTAAACTACGGGTATATATGTTTTATGGTGAATTTGTGAAGAGACCTCAAGTTATGGTACTTTTGAGTATGGCTAACAAATTCGATCGACTGGTGTGGTTGACCGGCGTAGTGATTTATGATGTGATTGATTTGCGTGGTTTATAATGTTCGATTGCGAGTTTCAATCGGTCGACCCAGTAGTAGAGAATATGTAGGTCATTTGTATCACAATAATGGTTGACCGTTTAGTTGAACACAACGACCTCTTAATTTGCGGGTCGACCAATTTCAAGACGTCATGTGTACACCTCAATAGCTTTTGGTTAGCTCGATCAACCATTTCCATCATGAATCATTTGATATTAACTCGAGATAAGAGATTTTTTCATGTTCTTGTTTAATACCGAAACATTTCTAGTGGTGGAATCTCGTTACAACATAATGAGGTACATATTGACCAACCAACCGACTTTACATTTCTTTGCAACGACGGAATTTCGTTCTAAAAATGATAATGTAATGATTATATGATTGGATGTTCTCGAAGAGATCGATCATTTTTTTTTTCAAATCAGCATGACTTGTAGTTTTAGCCAAATAACGTGTAACAAACTCCTAAACTTTGATTGTTTAATCTTGGAGCCTAACTTGCATCTGAACTGAAATCTATGTGACATTTGTTGTTATTTACTTTTTCTAACTACTTACCTCTTAATTCTTATACAAACTACACCTCTATCTTCTTTTTATTTTTATGAAAACTAGACTTCAATTCACCATTAAATATTGTGCAAAATGTTACATTTTAGCTTACAGGTTTCCTACGGACAACAATGGTATATTCGCGTCAGAATTCTGCGGTTATGGAGGACTATGTTTGCTGGAACCGATGAAACCCTTTTGTTATTGGTGGACTCACCTTCTTTTTCTCTTAATGTTTAATGTTCCACTCACTGGTTTCTGAGCCCAGAATAATCTACTGAGCTTGCTCCTTTAATCTCCAATACAAAACATGGTGTTCCAATCCTTACGTGAGTTATAGGTTTCCTACGGACAACAATGGTCTGTTCGGATCAGAATTCTGTGGTTATGGAGGATTATGTTTGCTGGCACCGATGAAACCCTTTGTTATTGGTGGACTCACCTTTTTTTTCCTCTTAATGTGTAATGTTCTTAATTATGCTAAATAAATCAAGAATTAACCTACCGAGCTTGCTCCTTTAAACTCAATACAAAACATGGTGTTCTAGTCCTTACTTGAGTTATAGGTTTCCTACGGATAACAATGGTCTGTTCGGGTCAGAATTCTGCGGTTATGGAGGACTATGTTTGCTGGCACCGATGAAACCCTTTTGTTGTTGGTGGACTCACCTTCATTTTCTCGTAATGTTTAATGTTCTTAATTATGCTAAATAAATCAAGAATTAAAATATAAAAAAGAAAGATGAACTCACCAATAGGAAACTGACATGTGGCTGGTTGGAACTTCTGCGTCCAACCAAGGTTGGAGCTAAGAATTTTCCATTAGCACTCATTGATCATTCAATGTTTCACCAATTACTAATTAAAGCATGAGATGTGAGCCTCTCCCAATAACACATGTTGATAAAGAAGAGAATAAGAATAATTTCATTAGTATGTGTTTTTATTATTATTATGAAAAAGTGGGAACTCTGAACATCAAGAAGTAAAGATCAAACAAGCTATCAAAAAGCAATAAAATGAGATAAAGAATTTGGATCATATCACTAATCACACACCTCACTCAACCCATTTTTATTTTCCTCATTTAATTGCACCCCACGCAACTTTCAGGTTCATTATTATCTCATCCTACTCCAAATTATTTTGGTTAACGAAGATCCATAACATAGCCTGGTGGTAAGGGAGGAGGACTGGTGACCATAAGGTCCCAGGTTCGATCCTCACCGCCACCATGGTGTTCCCGGAGGCATCCCGCTATCACCCGGACCGCCGGCAGAGGTCCCGGGGTTTAGCCCGACTACGGCACCACAAAATGTGGTGACCGTGGAGGGTGTTCCTCGTTATAAAAAAAAACGAAGATCCATAACATACATTTTACCTTTTCCACTCCCATTCACTAGTTTCTGAGCCCAAAATAACCTACCGAGATTGCTCCTTTAAACTCCAACACAAACATGGTGTTCCAGTCCTTACGTGATTTACAGGTTTCCTACGGACAACAATGGTCTGTTCGGGTCAGAATTCTGCGGTTATGGAGGACTATGTTTGATGGCACCAATGAAACGCTTTTCCTACACATGTTGTTGCTAGATAATGAGGTTAGTACGTGCATATATACTTATTTCCATCTGACATCATTGGTATTCTGTCTCCATGCTGGATTTATTATCACATTTCATGTATGAATCATTCAACCAACACACGGTTCTAAGTGTTCAGTCTTTGACTAAAAAACACTTGCAGGGAACAGAAATGGAAACTGTCATTCATCGCCTATACATCCCTAGCTTCTTACCAACTATACAACAAGGAGGAATCTACAAAATTGCACACTTTGATGTTGATTCCTATGAGGCTTCTTTTAAAGTTGCAATTTCAAATAGGCAGATCTCTTTTTATCGTCACACTGGTATGCAATGACTTGCAAATGCTGCAGACATACCTTTATTAAGCTTTCGATTCCTAGGTCTATCTAATTTGTTGGATGCTTTTCAGAATGAGCAATTTCTTTCAGGTAAACAATGAATTCATATTGAGAACTCTCAGTAGTTAGGCTAGACTTTATTATTTGAGGAATTATAACATTGACTTGATATGGTGTGTAGATCTGGTAGGCGAAATAGCTTTTGTACAGCCAACATAAACTATTTATGAACATTGCGTTGTTATTCAGCGGACCAAACAAGTTTTCCTAATGTTGTTTGAGTAAGGCTGTTCCATATTGATAATCGGCTTTAGTATATTGGATTCTTGAGCTTTATGTGACTATCCCATGATATGTTTAAGCCGATTGGTGCTATTTTAGGGCTCGTTAATCAGGGAATGGTTGAAAAACCATTACTGCCTAGTGCCATGAGTTTGATGTTTTACAGGTGAAGAAAGCACGAAAAAAGAGAAATTGCACAGATAAACAAGGAAAAGAGTACAAGCAAAAAATAGATTGGTGTCCCACGAACAACATTAAAAGCAGACTTAGTTTTGGGTTTTACTCTTAAGCTAAAGAGCATTACGAATTGGGCTCGAAGGGGTGGCTACCAATTTTCCCTAGACAAATCAACAATGGGCCACACAATCCCATTTTTCTTCAGCGCCAAGAGAGCTTAGTAGGGGGCAATTAAGGAGCATTTATTTGGCCCAAGTCTGTTGGCTTTTAGTGGAGGAGATTCTGGTTGTGTTTGACGGAAATTGGAACTGAAAAATGAAAGGTTTGGTGGAGCGCTGCGTTTGGGGGAAGAAAAACGAAATTCCTTGGGTTTCTATTTACTTGGACCGGAATTAAAAGACGAGGGAGAGGATTTGGGTCGGTCATGAATTAGACTGCCAGACGGAATTAATTGGACACAGGAGGGACAGATTTTTGGGGAAAAAAGGAATTCTTTGGACGGGGAAAAGGACGGAGAGGCAGTTTGGGACGAAATTCTTTTGGCGAAGCAAGTTCCGGGAGAGCGAGCAGGAGCGCGGAGAAGTAGCACAGCGCCGCACGGAGAAGCTTTGCGGGGATCGCGATCAGAGCAGTGGGGAAGAAAATCTCAATACTCTTTTCCTTTTGTTTTGATTCGTGATATGATTATTATGAACATGATTATATTTTTTGATTTCGTCATGAACTAAACCCCAATTTTCTGGGGGAAACATCATAGGATATAGCTATTTCTATACTTGATGGATTGATTCGTATTTCTTTTCTTCCAATCTCTATTGCATGAAATTACTTAATGCTTTGTGTTGACTGGCCACCAATACAATGGTTTGTAGTTAATTAGGTTATTAGCGACAGTGAAACCCTAATAGCTGAACATATCTCATGTGACATAGTAACTTATCGAAGCGACATTGGATTAAATAAGGTGCTATGTGGTTTTGATTGGGATATCGGTCTTAAGACTAAATAATTAATTTATTGAGCTATGACAGTAGGATTTGAATTATTTGTTTAGTACGTAGTAATTCCCGACAGGGATAGCTAGAACAGTAGTGATATCCTGGCTGTAGAGAGTTGGATTAAATTGATTGGAATATGTGAATTAATCTGGATAGGATAGGTAGTGAATCCCGGTGTTTCTCCCATTGAATTTCTCCCGACAAGTTTACTTTGCTTAATTGGTTTAAATATTTTGCTATTAGTTAATAGTTTCATCAACCAAACCATTTTCACCTATAGTTTGCTCCATAGAATTGATAGAATATAAGGTTGTACCAGTCCCTGAGAGACGATACCCGGATTTCCGGTTTTACTACAAGATAGAAATTGGCATTACGCTTTTGCCCTATCACATCTGCATCCTAATTCCCAAAAATTGAACACCATTCTATGAAAACTGATGATCTTCTAATTTTAGGGGACTTACGGTGAAAGTTTTATTGTTCAACTCTTTCATTGACCAATTTGAGGATCTGATTGATGGTGATCCAACACCGAGAAATGTTGCCATCTTCACTTCAGTCTATGTCTGCATGAACAATAGTATGTAAACATGTTGAGGCCCTACTACTACATTCAATGTTCTGATCTACGCACTACTTGGTTTGTTTAGATAAATTTTATTTTGCAGCCTCATTTGCAAGTAAGGTCTATTTCAATATGCACTATCCACAACTTCATTTACTACTGAATCAATAAGCTCATATTTGTACATTTAAAGCTGAATATTATTTAATTTGTGACTTGAGCTCAATTTTTCTACATATATAGATGTATATTCTTTGATTGGATACTGAGTTTATCTAACATGTAATTCAGATCTAGCGTCCTACTTATATATGACAATGAATATATTGACTATACATTAGAGGAGGCAATGGAAGTGAGTGACAAAAGTTATGTTGGTTAAATTCTATTTCTATCGACTGAAGTGAACAACATGGTAATTTAATATGATGTTGCCTGTGTACTGGTTCATTACTCTAAGTTTTTCTTTTATTAACAGAGGAAACTATTTTTCCACATAGGGAAAGACATTTGTTATTGAGGCAAAAGTTGAAGCTGCCAATGTATTCTGGGTACCTAATTTTCAGAAGTACATGGTTGAATACTTGAATTGACACTAAAAGATGGATCTATGGAAGCCAGTGCTATATTCTTGTCATACGACTTTAGAAAAATAGGCAGTCGGCTCTTCCCGGACTCAGCAATCAAGTGGACTACTACCTTTGAAGACAATCTAATTTCTATTACCAATAGATCTCTTATGCTCATGATTGAAATTGGGCGTGTTAGTGAGCTCACAAATCAATGTCATTTAGTTTTTACTAAGTTGTTCTAGAAGTATTCCTTCATACCTATCATTTGCTGGATGTTCTAAACTTGGTTGCACACTTTGGACTATGTTTCCAATTTTGTAGTCTATTGTGGCTGGGCTTTTGACTAAGTTACTTTCCGTTTCTATCTTTCATTAGTACAGAGATTTCTAAAGTATCAGAGGACAAAATTTTCATATATGAAATACCATTTGCGGTCTTTGTCAATTATTGGTTTCTATAGTTTTACTTTGTTTACTATGCCATGGTTTCTGAAGTTGTTTACTATCTTATGCGCTTGGTGTACACAAACTTAACAATATCCTACTCCTAACATGCTCAAAATTTATTCGCACTCAAGAGGCAACCCACTTCTCAAGGTATGGTAATTCAATACTTTGTTTGGTTCAGGTAAGTTGGTTATGTGGAAAATATATGGGTTCATTATTCTATATTGAGAGGCCATTTGATTTCAGTGTTGACTGATTCTTTGGGTTCACAGGTACTTGAATTTTTAAAGTAGGGATAACATATACTCTTCTCAACTAACACTCTCTGTTTTTGTAACCTTCGAAAATTGGGCTGCAAACTATATTTCTGTTTTGTGGTTTCTTTCTCTCTCTTATTCTTGGTTGAACTTTGTTTGGTTTGGCCTAATTTGTAAAGCTCTTAAGTATTTTCTGTAGATGAGAAAAACAAATTTAAAAATATGGTACTCATACCACCGCCAAATATTTCCCCACAAACACCTTAAACCAAGTGGCAGATGTATCCTAATTCTATCCTGAAATCAGCTTAAGTAAATTATTTTAGAAATAAATACCAGTAGTCATATTGCTAATCCAAACACAAGAAATCTGGTGATGGCAGCCCATGACAGGTCCCTCACACATCCTCATGCAGCTAATGATTTAATTTTAATGGTATTTCTCGACATCATTTTCAAACTCCAACCATATTGATTTGAGCACGTCTTCGTTACGATCTTCTGTTCAAAGACTACACATTCAGGAAAAGAGACCACTCATGAGATTATGGAAAATGAACTCCATAATCACCAATTACCACTACTACAACATCCTATTTGTCAATGTCTAGAATTTCATTGTCCTGTGTTTTTAATTACTATGCTTGCCTTATAGATTTGTTAGGGAATGTTCTGCAAAAATACAACAAGAACTTCTGACAGTCCACATCAACTGTTGAATTTATTTGATAGAACTTATTGGCATTGAAAAGGATAGAAGAAATACATACCTTCTTTAGTATTAAATCCTCTTTGTTGTTACAGGAACACTTTAATTGCTCTTAAGCACTTGACTTAGACCTTCATTTGCTAATCTTTCTATTTGCGTTTGTCTGAGGGCACCAAATAAACCAGGAGAACATTAGTGATTTTCCCTCTTTGCACTGAATCCAGTTTGGTGCTTAAAATTTTGTTCTACAAAATAAAAATATCCTTCTGGAAACTTACATGTCCATGCTAAAAGAGAATCATTGCATGTTTTGCTAGAATCTAGAAAGGAGATACAACTTGAGACTGAAAGGAATGTGTAAATTGTGAATGTGTAAATTGTCCACAATTCACATCTCTACTAATAACGTTTTGTGCAAAGTACTGATTTTGTCTTTCCTATAATTCATAACAGGTTCATATCTTGAGGCAAGAATAAAATTTGAGCGACTGTAAGGTGGAAAAACTGAACCTACCAATTGAATTGGTCGCTGGAAGAGATTCTAGCAATTGAAAGTCCACAGTATGTTCCCCTCTTTGGTACACCAGACCTGAGCGGGTTGAGCTGATGATATGAGAATGATAGAATAAACGCTGATTATCATATGAAGAATCAGACGGGAAATGCAAACGGTTGCGCTTCCACTAGCTTGAAGTTTGGTCGTCGTACTTCAACACCACATCCACTGCTGTGGATCGACGGGAATTTGGAAATTGTTGACATTAGTACTCCACCGGCAACACTAGCAAAAGATGATTGGATGGAAATGTGTGGCAATAAGTGAAGGGGACGCTGATTATCGCATGCTCAACTTTGCTTGGGCCTTTAGTCTTTTCTAAACCCAATTGCTTGAAAATTTATTGGTTGTTTGTCCTTTTAAAAGCCCAGTCACTTGTATGTTAAACCTAGGCTCATTTGACCCGTCCCACATCAGATTTATTTCTTTTCTTCGAAAAAAGCAGCTCGTTGAGTTTTTTTTGCCATTCAATCGATCTCAAAATAGATGGAGATAAGATCCGTACAACGAAAATTACATACTACGCAACCAATAAACATATTCGAACCTCGACAGGACCCGAGGCGACAAACTCAGAGATTTTTTGGCCACTAAATGAACTCGGTGAGTTTCTTTGTTGAAGCCAACGAAATCATAAGTGTAGGCCTCTGCCGATCAACGAGCCAGCCTTCGTGCTAGCTTGAACTCGCCCCGTTGGCCGGACAGGTTAAACTTATTATGTTTACATATATCAATTGAAGTTTTGGTCATGGATTGTTTATTTATATGTATCTTATAGACAGGGCGATTGGTCGAGAATATTTTAAGCAATATATGATGATGTTATTTGGAATGCCAACGACAACAAATGAATAAATTAATATAGTACAAAAGGTGCGTTGGGACTTTGTAATATGTTGAGTGGCTATAACTAATTTAAAGGAATATTGACAATAAGAACTAAATAAAAATGACCTTATTGACTCGAATTTGCTGAAATCACCTCAAATATACAAAAAGGTTGCGTGGAACATACATTCAGGGACTATCCTTCTTAGGGGAAGGTTCATGGACTATTATCATTTTATCCATCTAACAACAAAGTAAACTATCAACAGCAAGGCACATTCATACAATTTTATATCAAACACCCTTAAGAAGGATAAAAGACTTACAAAAGAGCCTAGAGTTCACAAATCCAGTATACTTGCAAACCAGGAGAAACGACATAGAGGTGGATACTAAGAAACTTTAATAGATTCTCTTGACATTGCGGAAATGGTATTCAGTTACCCAAAGGCAAGACAAATTTTACCAAGAACAACTCAAAATAATTCCTCACGTTATTCCAGGGATCGACTGTGACCATGACCTCATAAGACTTTCCACCAAGCAAGTTAAGAATTATAAAATAGTCGGCATTGACAACATCTACAAGACTTACTAGAGATGCAACGATCCTACGTAAGTATGACGATGGGAAAATGACATCGACATCAATGATGTCATCCTTAATAGTTAAGTGAATCAAATGTACTATGGATGCAGCACACCAGGATGTCCTCAACTCTATGACACGTACGAAGAAGAGGTAATAAGTTCCCTGGTGTAATTGAAAAGAACCATATTTGAAAAAAAAAAACAAATAAGAAACAATACAACGACATAAGAGATGGAGAAGGATGAATAACAAAAATCTTATTTTAGTAACCTGATTGTCACCATCCAATTGCAACGGTACAAGATCCATGGTATAAAAAACCTAAGACATAGCTACAACATCCTCGTAATTCAGATTCACAACGATGACTGAGGATAAAATGCCTATAATTTAAATAGTTAGCAATGGCACTGAGTAGGAAAAAAAGTGGAATAGACTGTCGTGTTATGGGTTGGTTGGACAAACAGTACTTACGCGTTCCATTGATGTACAATGTCCATGGTAAAAAATATGTGTCGTTGATTCCCTTCTCAATTTCTGTTTTTGCAAGTAACTGTGGTTTTTTTGTATGAGCATAAGAACAAATAATGTCAGTTATTGTAATGGACCGAACTACATGTTGCCTCTCCGATATTGAATTCTGTCCAATTCGTATTTCAATTTTCCTTTTTCCTTAAATAATTATAAGGGTTCAGGGAATCATATTATATTTGAGTTGGTGCACTTTGGTATGATATTATTTGGCTAAACATGTGCAAAAGAGGAGAAGCCAACAATACCAAAGGCGAGAGGACTGTTACCTATTCGATGAACGTCTTCTTTGGAAAAGGTTTTTGCTTCCTTCTCAGCTACTGCCCCTGCTCCCTCAGTTCTTTCTAGGCGGTTCCTTTTTTCGTCGGCGAAGAACTTAGTTTCAGCCCACCCATAATACCTAGCCAGATTCCAGAAGAAAAATTTGATATATGCGTTCTCACGTGTTGGTCAATGCCATGTCATAACCAGATCAAGAAGAACAAATAATGTCAGTTATTTTAATGGACCGACCCAATGCTACAATGATAAATAGAAAAACAAAGAAAGGTCGGATTTCCTTTAGCAGCTTCACATTTCCCTTATTCTCTTTGTTTCCCCCTCCCATGTTCCCATTCCAAAGTACTACCACTGAACAACTGAGCAGGCTCATGAGCTGCAGTTTGTTTAGCAAATTATGCATCCTCGACTTCTTTTTCATTGTTGTTAGTTAGTAGTGGCCTTTTGTGCAACATGGTTACAGTTAGGCAGTTGTCAATGATTGAAAATACTTGTCAATTGATCCCACTAACTCTATGCCGCTAAAAATATTCATAAAACTAAGAGAAAATAATCCATACTATAATGACAACAACTTGGCGGCCAACATGCTGGCCTCTGTGCTAGTATTGATAAAGAAGAGAATAAGAATCACTTCATGGGTATGTGTTTGTTTGTTTTTTTATAAAAAAAGTGGGAACTCTGAACATCAAGAAGTAGAGATCAAACAAGCTATCAAAAGCAGTGAAATGAGATCAAGAATTTGGATCCAATCCACGTGAAGATACCTATAACAACCTAATGTGTTTGGACTTTCAAACATTAGGCATGTAGGTATATCACGCTTGAATGAGAAAGGGCATTCTTCATGGAATGCATCCTAGCTCGATATTCCCAAGACCATAAGGATGGGGAATCTTGAGAGACTTTGATAAGGTTAAGGCAGTAAGTGAGTACACAAAATCATAAACTGGATGCCTTAGTCAAGTCCAACAAGACCATGATAGTTTGGCTTCTACCACAATTGTTGATGAACAAAGTTGAGAACCAGCATCGCCAACAACATGTCCATGAGAGTCAATAACTAACCTCACAAGCCATCAAATGATAAGGATCTCGAGCTAATCCATTGTAAGTGACCTTCATCTATAAACCTCCAAGTAGCACAGATGGTGAGCGAATCTCTTGAGGTTAGTTATTGACTCTCATAATGGAAGGAATCCAAGGGACCTCAAAAATATTAATTAAGTGTCCACTCTCCATATTTTTTTAAACTTCAAGGTTAAGGAGTCTTCTTGCTT
The DNA here is from genome assembly GCA_946122785.1 of Linum tenue. NCBI lineage: Eukaryota > Viridiplantae > Streptophyta > Magnoliopsida > Malpighiales > Linaceae > Linum > Linum tenue. Next base: position 11,971,079 of record CAMGYJ010000002.1, on the reverse strand, counting down.
CACATAGACTATCACAAATCCGTGCAGATGATGACCTTTTGGTAGTGAAGAAGTTGGAGTTAGGAAATATAAGATTTTAGGAGTTTAATCCTCAATCAATAATCTCCATCGTTATTCTGCAAAAGAGCCATGGTAAAAGTGTGGAAATCCTTAAAATATATAAAACTTTCTTGTTTTGCTTGAGAATTGAGAACACTACAAATACGCAATTGGGTTGTCTTCTCCGTCATTGATCCCCCACCCACCCCCAAATAATAGCTTGAAGAGAGGGAGTTCATGGATTTTATGAATCCCTTAGCGAGGATGAAATATGACATGAAAAAAGTTACGCCTCATATTTCAAGCGTTGTTCGGTTCAGAAATGTCAAGGTGAAACATTAAGATATTGCGAAGGCCAGTCGGGGTATTCCTATTAAAATTTCCCCTAAACTTCTTAGGGTTAATTTCCTGGTTCGTGCTTTATTATTTCAGAGTTAAAGAGGGTGTTAATAATATACATAGATGTGTTGATAGGGCCCTTGTTGAAGACAATTGTATCATTATCAAATAGTACACAAGCGAGATCGAGACAATGGGAATGGAGCTTATTTCCAATTAGCGCACCCTAGTCGTAGTTGACCACTTTTAGGATGAGGAAAAAGAGTTAGTACGTAAGAAGAATAAACAAAAAAATGTGACATGGATCCCCCTGGTGGATCCCCTAGACGATCAAACTACTCTGGCGCACGAATGACCAATTGATAGAATCAAGAACTAAATTATGATGTCGCGCTCTTGGACTAAGATCCTTCATTTGTCATTGAAACCCATAAAATAAAGTATATACATGAGACATTTCCATTCAATTAGTCAACTAGATCATAAAGTTTTATTATGTACAGTTTTAGCACCATGTCGCATGTTCTATCTTTTTGATCCATTGTTGAAGTGATGAGTTATTTTAAGAACTCTGATGTTAAATGTGCTCAATTTGAAGTAGTGCAGTGATAGCTGACTTCTCGAGTAATCATCAAAATACAAAAGTATACCTCGCATGGGTAGACGGTAGGCCCAAAATGAACAATATCTTGATCGGTAAAAATGTTGAGATGGTACAATAATCTTGTGAAAAGACTTTGCGGGCTAGAGGGTAAAATACCTCGGGTACCACTTAAGTTTGAGAATTGAGGTAGACATACCCACTTAAATTTGAATAGGGCGTCGGGTACCATTAAAGTTGTCAAAAAGTGCATTCGTCAAGTTTTTCATCCAACCCGAACTTTTAATTACTTTTTGGTACCCAAAACTTTCAAAAACAACCAAAACCATATTTTTAACAAGTATTATCTAATATAAAAATTAGAAACCTTCTAAACATAATATTAGCAGAATGAGTAATGAAATTTTTTCAATAGAATAGATAAATTAGTAAAAATAATAAACGAATATCAAGAAGATATAATAAATATGCTAAAAGATAATAATAAATATGTAAAATTAATATTAGAAGATATATTTAAACCTCCAATCCAATTAGAATCACCGCTAAAAATAGATAAAATAGATACTAATCGACCACGAATAAATCAAGACCAAAGAATGATAAATAGAACACAATAAGAGTTAAACATATTCCAATAATTGAAAAGAATTTAGAAAAAAAATAGAGGGAAACTAACCAAGCAATAAGTAAACTATAAAAGCTACAACATTCAGTAACAAGAGCACTTCTACTATGCTATATAGCATTGGTGCTTTAATGTACAACTTGAAGTTGTACCATAACATTAAATGTATAAGTTTAGGTTGTATCATAAAAGAATTTGTATCATTATGTTATGGTACAACTTTACAACTTGAAGTTGTACCATCACATAAAGTACAAGTTTAAGTTGTACCATAAAAGAATTTGTACAAAAAGTATAGGTACAATCTGAAGTTGTACCATAACGTTAAATGTACAATTTCAAGTTGTACCATAAAGGCAAAAACCTATAGCACCAATGCTATATAGCATTGTAAAATTCCACCAGTAACAAATCTAGAAAAGAAAATAAGACTATAGGAAGAGAACTATAATTAGTTAATGTTGGGGGCATAGGCATGAGCCAAAGAAAAAGGAACCAAGAGAGACACAGGCTCGAGCCCAAGGGTCGAACGGAGAGGCCCAAGGAGATCCACAAGGGAGCTGGCGTGGGCCCAAACGCACACAAAGCGCAACCCAAGAAGTCAGGTGGCATGTTGATCAGGTGGGGCCAGGCACCTGACAAGAGGCGCATAAGACAAAGGACACACAGCGGGCGAAAACGTACGAAAAGCTGACCTCATGATGTCATGTGCTCTGAACCTCTGATAGAGGAGGCAGGTGGTCGAGGCGCATGGCGAAAAAGAGTACGACGCATTTATTACAAGGCTGACGTGGGGCGAAAATGATGGACAACGGTCGCCCGGGATCTTGGTATAAATAGTGAAGTAGGTGAACCTCATTTACTCAGTTTGGATTTCTCTCACTAAAGCTTCTCATCACTTCTCTCTCTAAATTGTGGTGCTAACTTGTGTGTTAGAGTGCTAACGGACCGACAAGGTCCGCTAGACGCTTTGTGCGCAGGGAGATCGACGCCTTGGGGGCACCGAAGAAGGAGGCGAGAATTCACTTGGCGGAGGGTAGATGAGAAGGGAGCATAGCGGTCGCGGGCACATGGCACAAACAGTAAATTTAACTAATATGGAACACCTATTAATATTATATTAGAGAATTACAAGAGATTTAACATGGAAAATTAGATAAACACAAGCATGATGTAAGAAAACTAAAATATAACATCCTCAGAGTATTTATATCGAGACAGAATTCATAGAATATATTTGCTTCAGGGAATAGTTCAATTATTAGAACATATAATGACAAATAAAAATACTTATAATAATAATTAATTATAAATTTCATATTAAAAAATAGGTTTGGTATGAGATTCTTCAGAAGAGGATTCATAAGTCCAAAGGATTATTTTTTATTCCAACTAAACAATAAAAAAAATGATATTTTCATAAGTCAAAATGATTGTTTACAATAAATAAAGTAGAAAAATCAATCTTAGAATTTAAAAAATGGAATATTACAAGAATATTCTGGCAACTTTAATGGAATGCACTTAACACTAAACTTAAGTCGTACCGGATGCACATATAATAGAGTTAGTGACACGCGATGCCCTATTCTTACTTAAATGGTATAGCTTTTCAAATTCTCATATTTTAATGGTACCTGAGATATTTTACCCACGGTCCAGACGTTGTTTTCGTAAAACATGCTCTCCTATAAGCCAATTTTTAGTCTGATCAGACGTCAAAGTCCGAACCGAGACAAAACATGATTGGTCAAAATCTAGAAGATTGAAAGTCTGGAACGACGTCAGCCCCTTTGAATTGAAATTTCTCGAGGAATGAAATTGTAAAACAGAAAGTTGATTCAATGACCGAATCGTACTTTGCTTGGTTCACACTTCACAGATGGAAAATTACAAGATGCTACCTTTCCCCCTGAGCTAAGATCAGGTGACTAAAGGGGGGGGGGTCCTTAGTCATGTGACTAACTGAATCTCAGCCCTTCCCCCTCATTAAAATCCAATGGCTCAGATTAATCTCTTTTTATGAAGAACATGATAGTAAATACACAATTTCTTTATTTAGCAATTAAATTAGACAAAAAAAAATGCGGGCCCACAACTACCTGTCGTCGCTCCCATCGGGCGTTTCTAGGAAATTCTTCCCGACGGGCGACGGTCATCTCCCCGACTCATCCTAGCGCCGACGTTTTTTTCCCCATTCGGTCCACTTTTATGGGGATTTTTCCCATTCCCAGCACGAGAGAGAAAGAGAGAGAGAGAGAGAGAGAGAGAGAGAGAGAGAGAGATTGATTTTCGACGACAGCGGAGAAGGCTTTTCCGGTGACCGGAGATGGCATGCGATGATTTCCCGACGACATTGTTGGCTTTGTGATGTTTGTCCACCTATTTTGTAATGTTTATAAGTCTGTTTTGTAATATTTATATCAATTCTGTTTGTATTGTTTATATTCTTGTTTATCATCTTTCTCTATTACATTTGTAATGTTTATATGACTATTTTGTATATATTGTAATTTATAATGTTTGTTTGTCTAATTTGTATACTTTTATGTTATGATTTGTATACTTTGTATTGGTTGGTTTGTAATACAAGTTTACCGATTTGTATTGTAAGTAGTGATATTATGTATGGTTAGTATGCTTTGTACTATTTGTCGGTTTCTTTTGTAATGTTTGTAAGCTTTGTTATTATTGTCCACCATGTTTGTCATTTTTTCCAACCATGTTTGTAATGTTTTTTTGCCTAAAAAATAACCTGGTTGACTTTGTAATGTTTGTTTTTCTAGTTTGTAATGTTTGTTCATCTGGTTTGTAATGATTGGTATTATATAAAGTACCCAAAACAAAATAAGAGTACAAAGTATTAGTACTTACAATACAAACCGACATGACTTGCATCACAAATCAATACATATAAAGTATACAAATTAATATTACAAAACATAAAACTATACAAATCATACTGACATTATGTACAAAAATACTAACAATGCAAACTGACAACATTTGCATTACAAATCACTGTTCTTCCCTCAGACGACTACGATGTCAAGAGATCCGTCGTCGCCGCCGGCTCTTTCCACCACCACCGCCGACTCTCTCTACTGCCGTCGCCACCTCTCTCTCTCTCTCCATCGCCGCACCGCCTCTCTCTCCTCAACCGTGCCGACGCTCTCTCTCCGTTACTGCCTCTCTCTCCTTCACCATCGTCTCTCTCCTCTGTTTTCCCGACGACAACGACCAGATCTGCTTTCTCTCTCTTCAACGCTGCCGCCTCTGTCGCGTTCTCCTTTCCCTCTCTTTGTCGTTGTCGGCGCCGTCGAGATCTCCATTCTCTCTCTCCATCGTCGTCGTCGCCCCCCTCTCTTTCATCGTTGCCGTTCTTCTCTCCCCACTGCTGTGTTTCTCTCTCTTCCTTAGCCGAGGTTAGCAAGACAAAAAATGAAGATTGGAAGAAAAAAATATAAAATTAAATACATTTTTTATAATTTCAGGATTGCTCCTCTCACTATTTAATTATTGTTTTTTTTTCTAAATTTCACCATTAGATCAATCCATCTAAATCCAAGGACTAAGATGAACTTAGCCATGTGACTAAGCAGCCGTGCTCACCGGATCCTCCCTAGGGATGGCAATGGGTCGGGTTGGGTCGGGTTTTGCCAAACCCAAACCCATGGGTTTATCTTTGAAAAAAACCCGGGGTAAAACCCACTGGGTTTTAAAAACTCAAACCCAACCCAACCCGTTGGGTATCTGCGGGTTCATGGGTACCCACGGGTTTTGTCGTAAAAATTTTACAATTACAAGTTCTTATCAAAATTAAAGTCAAATATCAATCTCTCAATACAAATTATCCATATATAAAACACCATTCTAGAAAATTCAAGCAAATCACAAATTAACTATACAAATTGTTCAACACCAATCTAGAAAACTCAAAAAAATTGCAGCAAATCACAAATTTTCCATAAATAACATGTTTAATTTAAAGTTTCTTCCTTTCAATTAAGTTTCTTTACTCTCCACTCCATAACATCAACTTCATTCTATACAATTAAAAAGAAAAAATTAGACTTGTCTCCACAAACATAAATAAGATTAGTTGTTTAGAATATTAAATATACCGAAAAAATTAATTATATGGGTGAGCGGGTACCCACGGGCCGGGTTTACCTAAACCCAAACCCAACCCAACCCGTTGAATAGTGAACGGGTTTAAACCCAAACCCGGCCCAAAACCCGTCAACACGGATTTTACCCGCGTTGACCGGGTTGGGTCGGGTGGGTACCCGTGGGTTCGGGTTTTGTTGCCATCCCTAATCCTCCCTCCTTTCCCCCTTTGTTTTGGCCGCAGCAAACAACAATCCACATTCCACATCCACCAAGAGGTACAAACCCAACCCTCGTCCTCGGTCCTGCACAAGCTCCACCGTCTTCTTCCCCTTCCGCGACGGCGAAACCACCCCAGTCTACTCCAAAACCCTAGAAATTCCATTCCTGTGAACCTCCCCCCCCCCCCCCCCCCCCTCTCCCGTTTGACCTTCGATTGGCCTTCTCTTTGCGCCAAAAGATACCTGCACCCCGCCATGGACCTCCAGAGAGCTATGTTGGATGAGCTCATGGGCGCAGGTAAGCACTTATGCGGTTGATTGTGAGTGGGTTGCTGGATACGTTCCTTCTTTCGAGCTGATTGGATTTGCATTTCTCTTGTTAGATCGTAATTTGACGGAGGACGAGAGGAAGGATTACAAGGAAATTACATGGGATTCTAAGGAGGTTTGCCCGTATTACATGGCGCGATTCTGTCCTCATGACCTCTTTGTCAACACCAAGAGCGATCTCGGTGAGTTTCTGGTTTCATGCTTTTCTTTTTCTTGTTTGAGTTTCTTGCCTGGTTTCAGGTTTAGTAGTAGCGATGGGTTAAATTTATCGACTGTTTGTAACTTGGCAGGTCCGATAGCTTACTGCTTACTGGGAATTCGGCTAGTTTTTGCCAATTTCTAAACCTTTGGTCTTATTTAAATTTTCGCTAATTTGGCTTCTTCTCATTTGCAGGGCCATGTGAGAGAGTCCACGATCCCAAGCTTAAGGAAAGGTAACGTGGTATTACGGTCTTTGTAGTGTCTTATGGTGCTATCTTCCTGGTTTGGTATTGTATAGTATGATGACATGATCTGATAGATTTGACTGGTTTTGATTCATGTGTGAGTTTAGCTTTGAGAAGTCTCCTAGGCATGACAAGTTCTTGCTCAAATTTGAGTCCGAGCTCGCTCAGCGGTGTGATAAATTGGTAAACCTTATCTACTTCCGGGTTTCTATTCCTTGTTGTGGATTGAGTGGTACGATGTTTATTGGGACTGCTGGTGTGATCTGTTTGTAGGTGATGGATTTGGACAGAAGAGTTAGACGTGGGCGTGAGCGTATTGCTCAAGGTGAAGAACCTGTGCCACCTCCCCCACTATCAGCTGAGAAGTCTGAACAATTAGCTGTCATTGAAGAGAAGATAAAGAACTTGCTGGGGCAAGTGGAGTCCCTTGGTGAAGCTGGGAAAGTTGATGAAGCTCAAGCCCTTATGAAAAAGGTGAGCTTTGATTTAACTGGCCACAAGATCTTATGCTTTGAGTTTCTTGGGACTATGCCTTGCTACCCAACATGTTTCATTTACCTCCTTTTCCATGTAAAGGTGTTCGACACATTTTTGAAAATGTATTGCATTGTCCTTTTCCTCAGGTAGACGAACTGAATGCTGAGAAAATACTGATTCAAGCTCAGGGTGACAAGTTACCTCTGGTCCTTCCGGAGAAAAAAATGTCCTTGTGTGAGACCTGTGGATCTTTTCTCGTTGCAAATGATGCTGCAGAGAGGACACAGTCTCATGTAACCGGGAAGCAACATCTGGGCTATGGCTTAGTTCGTGATTTCATCAGTGAGTACAAGGTAAAGTGACAACTTTTTCCAATGGCCACATACATAATCATCATCTTTTTTCTCTAGTTTTAGTTTTTAATATGGAACTTTGGAATGCACACTCTCCAGGAAGCTAGGGAAAAGGCGAAGGAAGAGGAACGATTAGCAAGGGAGAAAGAAACTGAAGAACGAAGGAAGCAATCAGAGAAGGATCCTGACAGGAGTCGAAGGAGTGTATCAGGTGAAAGGGATCGTTATCAGGACCGAGACAGGGATAGGGAGCGGGACAGATACCGTGACAATGAAAGGTCGAGGGAAAGGAATGGTAGACATCGGGATGGTGGAAAGGGTTCCAGGAATGGAAGGGATAGGTACTATGATCGAAGTCGGTCACGGTCCCCTGGGAGGCACAGTAATAGAAGGAGGTCCTCAAGAAGTCCTGTTCGCCCTTATTAGTGGTTTCGGTAGATGGATGTCTGAGCTTTTATATATCCCATGAGGTAGACAAATTCAATCTCAAAGTCTTCTGAGCAAGTGCTTTTGGAGTCCTAAAGCTAAATCATCATCTTGGATGCCAAAATTTTCTCTTTCTATCTCACAGCTTTGATGAGACTGTACCCCACTTTCATCAGTACTCTTAAGAGGAGAGATTGGTTGAGGTAGGTATAACTTGAAATTTGTGCAACTCGTGTGTTTACTTGAAGCTTGGATGAACTTTATGCTATATGGGAACATCGATGTTAGAGGTATTCTCCTTCCTTTCTCTTTACTGGGTCATTTGATGACAGATCTGTTTCGATTCTGATGGATTTGAGGAGAACTCGCGATATTATGTTACAGAATGCCAGTGCTGCTATGCCATCATGATATATTTTATATATGTCTTAGCTGAAAGGTAACATATTAATGTCACCATTCGTTCACGACCGTGACAGCGAATTTTCTTGGTACACATATCATGGATTTGTGTGTCAACTCAACTAGTGTGGAGGTAACATAATTCCGAACTGCTAGTTCATTTCCAGAAATCTCAAATGCCCCTTGTTAATGCAAGTCTAAAGTCATTTCGCAGCAAGTTAATGATCACATATTAGTGACTGTTAAGCCTGGTTAAACATAGGTTTTCTGGATGATAATAGGTGTAAAATGGCTTCTTGCCATTTGCTTGTTTCAACACCACAAGAATCTCAATGGCTTAAGGTCCAAGAGTGAGCTGGTTATGGGGTAACTACTTTCTCTTAGTTGGGTTAAGTTTCATTTCAACCTTTTATAGCTCTGCCTTGGAACAACTGTTAATCTATGGTATTGGTTTCAACATCCTTGGAAATCTACTTCGGTGGTACCAAAAGGTTAAATCAGCTTACGGACTAGCACCGGTGTGGAATTGTGAGAGGTAAAACTTCAATGCACCCATGATATGTCTGCAGAATGGCTGTATTTGTATTCTAGCTTGCAGGAAAGTTAAGTGTTTGGGTGAAAAGCGTGATGAAAGAGTTGCTGATGGTTGGTTACAAGGCGTTGCCTCTATCTCATGCCAAATAACCAAGGTGGTAATTGGAAGATGACTATGGCTGATTGATCCTAACTTCTGTAGCATAAATGTGATTTCAGAACCCTAATAAATTCGGTTGTTTGTTTTGGCCATCAATACAATGTTTTTGTGAATGCCCATTTTTGCTATGGCTGTGCTGCAACATGAACACGGTCAATGGATTCTTGATGTGTGTCAACGATGCATGGAATGGTAATTTACTGCTACTAAGTAAAAAGTGAAATTTTAGAATATTGGACTAGCAATCGCTCTCTCCCTGTGATCACTTCTCTTTCCATCTGCAGCAATTCGCTAATGTTTTTTTTTTGATGAAGGTGAAAGTTGCATTAGAAAGAATAAGAAAAAAGAACACGAGTCTGAAAGTCGCACAAGAGGTGCAGACTCCCAACCCCAAAGGTCCAAAAAGCAACAACAGAACAATCCCAGGGGAAGCAGCCCCCAACCAACAAAACAAAAAAAAGGAAAGGAAACAGCAGAACAATCCCAGGGGAAGCAGCCCCCAACCAACAAAACAAAAAAAGGAAAGGGAAAGTAACAGCGAGCCGCAAGAGAAACAAAGAAAGGTCACCAGAACATCCCCAGCCACTCCCAAACTCAACCTAAAGCACCCCACAAGTCGGCAACAACGCCGAAACAAAGAAAGTTCACCAGAACATCCCCAGCCACACTCCCAAACTCAACATAAAGCACCCCCGATCACGGCAGCAATTCGCTAATGTTGCGATGCTTACAAAATCGTCACAAAACTTTATCAAAACAAGAAAACTTTGCAAAATACAAATAAGGTTGCAACGAGAATCTGAATATGTTGTATGAATTTATATACTCGTAAGTTGTAGCGAAACAACTTCTTTGTTCTAATCTAAGCTGACACGCCGAATCTTACATACAAGGTTTACTGTGGGGAAGTCGAGTTGGGTCTCAGATTTCACAAGGTTCCTCAGTTGGTCCCTCGGCGTCGAGAGACATGTTTGAAACGTTGCGAGAGCAGGGGGAACCTCCATCGACAGGGCTGAAAGCACGTTACTCAAGTATTCAATATCGACTGACAGCTGCTGAGCTCCCTTGTCAGTTACATGCTGAATTCCCCTCAACTGGTCCATGTAAAGAGCAGTGGCTCCCTCTGCAACCTGCGGACCAAGAAACAAAAACGAATGAACATTGATTTTTTCCATTGAGATTTCCCATTAACCAGAATAGTTCGGCTATTGCGTACCTTGAACATCCATTCAGCTGCAAAGCACTGGGCTTCGTCATTGTTGGAATCACTATTCGATATGCCCTCGGCAAGTGGCTCCAACTGCTGGGGTAAAGTAAGAAGATATTCCCCTATGCTGGTAATGTAGGCTTGTGGGTAGGCACTGAAAGTCGGAAGATGGAAAGCGCTCTGCTCTTCGACCGCCACCCAGATGGGCAAACGCGATACGTCGCTAAGGCGTTGCCTTACCTTGGATATGAGGACATCATACACAAGTTCATTAATTGTATCAACGAATCCTGCAACTCTCTGTGATGCGTGAGGAAGAGCGTGAAATCTCGGGTCTTTTGACTGCAATTCATGCGAATGATTATTTAGGAATCAGCGAGAAGGAGAGCAGATGATAATGAAAAGGACGGAACAATGTTTTTTTTTTGCTGAAAAAAATAACTTCAGGGAAAGTTGGGGTTTAAAAGTGATCCAAACACATGTAAACTCGTGTACCTGATCCAATAAGTTAAATAGTTTGCGAGCCTTCTCTGGAACATCGACGAGACGTATAGCTGCAACATCCAAAGCAGCTCTTCCACCCAAGGAAGGCTGTCCATCGCCATCAGTATTTCCTCCATGCGAATAGTTCTGGTCCAAACTTGATCCAAACACAGAAAATGACAGACTAGTGCTTACTCTAGCTAGAGCAGCTCTCAAGGATGCTTCAAACACAGAGGATCTGCTTGTCAAACAGTCTGCAACAGTGAGTATTTGAAGGGCCCCCTGGACAATTGACCATTCCTCTTCGTTTGAGGACGAGTCAGCTTTCCGTATGCTTTGACTCCCATCCTTGGGATCCATAGAATCATTATCCACTCCACAGACAGCCCTTAATGATCTGAGGGTTTCTTGGAGAGAAGAGATGTACTGGAGCATTATATCATCAAGTGCAAGAAGCAGCTCATCCACCTCGGACCCACCAGTGAAGCTGAGGCATCTCTCAACAGAAGCTTCTAGAAGAACAATTACTTGTGGGATAGACTCTTCCATCCTTCGAACTGTTTCACTCAGTTCAATTCCTTGGGCTCCCACACCACGAGTAACTGCTCCTCTTAGATCAACCCCAGCAATCTCGGAGGACAAGATGGCACGCTCCATCTGTCCATACCTACAAGCATATAATTTTAATAGGTAAAAACAAATTGAGATAATCACCCACTTTATTGAGCTAATGAGGAATACAAGAAGTTCATTGAACTAGAGAATCACAGATCTCTTGTGATCAAAAGTAAACCCGAGAAGTATTGAACATAGGGGAGACCTGTTCATTTAAGTTAACGATAGCTCACCTCTGTTTGTATGCTTCATAGGGCAGGTAAACAGCCTTCAGCGTATCCATGAGAACTCGAAGATCAGATTCTGAAAACAAGTGTTGGATATTCCTTGCAAAAGTACCAGTAGTATTGTGCAATTCGATTAGTGCTTTGAGGTGCTTAGTCTGAAGCTTGATGCCCTTTGGCATATCTCCCGACAAAATATCCAGTATGCCTGAATTCGTAAATGGAGATATGAGCTTCAACAGGCGAGTAAAATAAGAAAAAGAAGCATCTAAAAACACATAACTATCTTGCTTCTATTGGGGCATTGAGTAATAGCTCAGTTTAGATTTAAGGATCAACAACCGTCTTATGCAACCACTATATATCTAGTAAACTAGCAATTGGATTGATCGAAAAACATAAGAATATATGAAATGAAGAAGATGATTGGATGGACCTTTTGAAAGTGCTTTAGTTTCAGGAACGACTTCTCCAGTGGCAAGGTCAAGTCGAGAGACAAAACTTGCTCCCACAGCTGCTATTGTTTCAACCAGTAGCTTTGGTACCAGCACCTTATAATCATCAGGGAAAGCAACCATGCACCTATAACTGTAATTTTAGTATCTAGTTCGAACACTGAGGTAGAACTAGTATAAAAAGCACGTAGGTAGACATAATGCACTGGCTTCTGATGTTTACTACCGGAGGCAATTTATTATAAAAATAGCAAAAAGGCCTAACAATACAGCAGTGAATTGAGAATGTCTATCAAATTGTATGTCTCCAGGGCAATGAAGTTCATTGAAGGCCAAGGCTTTCGGCAATCTGAGGTTAATTCCCAGATGGCGAATCAAACTTTTTATAATTTTTTTCTCCATGTTTGAGCATGAAAAAGATACCATTTAGTCTACTTAGAAAGTCATTGTTCTTTCATTACTAGGAAGGCTGCCAGCTGTGTTTAATAAGATAAACTAGCATAGTCTTCTACTCTGTTCTAAATGGCTGTCACAGCTTATAATAGCTGGAGGCTAGAATTTTTCCGTTTAGAGAAACCAACTCTGGTTGAAATTAAGGGAGAAGAAGAATATACCACTTCCATTCTTGTTCAAGATACATCAGCAGTTCATCATAGAAGCTCGGCAACCAACTTGAAAAAGGAACTGTTGGCAAATCAGTGTTGCCTGCAGTCCTTCCGAACTCATTCCTGCCATTTGCATGCTTAGTAGCTAGCTGCCTAGCATCAAAATCCTCCCACATCTGCTTGATTGGCTTCAAATGAACTTTAGAATAATGCACCTCGAGAGACTTGAATCTGCCAATTCTCATCAGAATTCCACGCAACTCTTGTGCAACTTCAACCTATACTAACAGCAGGCAGTGTGAGTAAACACCCTAATCACATATGTAGACTGGAAGCCAAGAAATGCACGTTCTCTGGGATCATGGATAACCTTGCGGTTCGATAATGCATCTGTTAGACGAGGCTGCACCATCGAATCAAGCCTATCCTCTAAGACCTCAAGTTGCTTTCTCACATTAGCAAATTCAGCAACCTATTGCAGAGAGAGTAGATAAGAGAATGAGCAACTGAGTTAGCACTATCAGCAACATGAAAACGTAAAACACGGATGGTAGATCAACGGAACTTGATAATAACCTCGCCAACAGCAGACAAGCAGTGTCTCATATTAGCCAATGTTTCTGCAGCACGAGGAAGATCACCACTGGCAAACACATCCTCCACTGTAGAACTTAATTGGGTTAATCCCGCTGCATCCTGCAATGAAAGTATGAAACGCATCAAGACAAAAGTAATCAATTCATCATGCAAATACATAAACAATCGAGAAATCCCATTCTTTCCAGTTAATTTGCAGAATAAACACCTGTAGAGTCTCGTACGCAGCTTCCATTCTCTGTTTTACAGTATCAACCTTAGCAAGAGCAGCTATAGACTCAGCCGAAGACCCCTCTGCCTACACACATCAAACCAAAACCGAAGCAGAATTATCAAATCTCCAGCTAATTTACTTGATTACCACACTGCAGCAATGCACAGATCTCCATTCGATGAAAGCCAAAGGAGGAAAACCTTTTTGAGCTTCTGAAGGATTGCGGAGATCGAGCTACGAAGCGAAACGGCATCATCACGGAGGCGAACAACATCACGAGTAGCGCGAGGGACGCGGAGGAGCGCGGCAGCGCTCTGCTCCTCGAGCGACGCCGCAATCTCCTCGGACATCATCTGCAGCTTCATTTCCATATCGACGAGGTGGTCGTCGAGGGATTCCTGCGGGTGCCGGGTCTGGCAAGCGAAGTTGATCCATTTCTTCGGGTCGAATTTCTCGTCGGAGAACGGACCTAGATCCAGCATCATCTTCCCGGCTGAGTTCTGATTACTTTACCTCCGTCTCATCAGGATTCCGCTACAAACTTCCTCAGTCCCTCACTGTGCAGAGCAAATTTCATTAACGGTTTCTCGAAGAACAACTGCCAGTCTGTTAGTCTCCTAACTGATGTCTTTGTTAGGAGATGCTAACACGGTTTGGATTTTGTCCACGTAGGCCTAGCTGAGATCCAACGGAGGGGATAGATGGGCTAATTTAAGTGGGGTTTTGTGGGTTTTTTAGCCCAGTCGAGAAAGGAGAGGGAGCTGATGGGTGGCGGCTCGGTAGGACCAGTTGTCAAGGGCGGGAGAAAGGGAAAAAAAGGGAGAGGGTGGATGATTTATTTGGGGAAATGATTAAAATGGGGGAGAGAAGCTGAAAAAGTGGCTTCTGTGGGTCCACCAAGAAGCTGATTAATTGGAGAGAGGAGAGAAATGACGAAAAAATATAAAGAAAAGTGATAAATAATTGGAGAGAGGAGGGAAGTGACAGAAAAGAAAGAAAAAAAAAAGGAAAAAGTAATTGCAAGAAAAAGAGAAGTGACGAAAAAGTGGGGGAAAAGAGTGATTGGGGGAATTTATTTTTGGACCACTTCTTTTCTCTCTCAACCTCTTTTTTTTTTTTTTTGTGTGTGTGTGGATATTTATCCATGGGCTGAAGGATATCAAGTTTATATGGTCAGATATTAGTCTGGGCGGTATGGATATTTATTTTTGAATGAACTGATATTATATGCAGTGGATATTAGTTTGTGAAGTAATGTATATTGTGTCTTCCATCAAAATTAAACACACTATCAAGTCCTAACACATAAGGCTTGCAACCTTAGTTAGGGCTGCCCGCCGAGGGCCCATGGGCCGAAGGCCCATGAAACAATAATAGTAGGAGAGTGATGGTTTAGGGTTTATGATTTAGTGATTAGTCTTGTAGTCGGATATTAAACTCGGTGGTGTTTGTCTTTGTTTTTGCAAAGAATGGGTATTAGTTTAGGTGGTTCGGATATTAGCTTTTGGTTTGAGATATTAGTTCATGTTTTCAACTATTTGTCTGGGATGTTTGGATATTTGTTTTCTCATTAACTGATATTAGTCTGTTGATATTAGTTCATTGTCAATTTAATTACTTTTGGTATTAGTTTGCGATTGTTAGATATTAGTCTATGTGCGGTGGGTATTAGTCTGCGATGGTCAGATATTTGTCTGTGTGTGGTGGGTATTAGTCTGTATGGTGAGGATATTATTTACGATCTGAATGTATATTGGTCTTAGGCGATGAGATATTGGTCCGGGTGTTGTGGGTATTTGTTATGGTGAACGGATATTATTCTAGGTGGTTTGGATTTGTTTTGTATGGATGTTTATCTGTGTTTGTTTTGAAATTTAGTTTAATAAGCGATTAAGGTTTAGAGTTTATGTGTAATTGGTATTAGTTTGTGATGTTCAAATATTAATCTGTGTGTGGTGGGTATTAGGGTTCAGGGTTCAAGCTTTGTGTTTAGTGTTTAGGGTTAGGGTTTCAGGTACAGGGTTCGAGTTTTGGTTTCGGGTTTAGAAGACGATATTGTGGAAATGGTTTTGAAAACAATGTAGGGTGATTCGATTTTTGTCTATGGTGATAAGATATTATTATGTGATTGGAGGATATTAGTATGAGATGTATGGATATTAGTCTGCGATGGTCAGATATTCGTCTGTGTGTTGTGGGTATTAGTCTGTATGGTGAGGATATTATTTACGATCTGAATGTATATTGGTCTTAGGCGATGAGATATTGGTCCGGGTGTTGTGGGTATTTGTTATGGTGAACGGATATTATTCTAGGTGGTTTGGATTTGTTTTGTATGGATGTTTATCTGTGTTTGTTTTGAAATTTAGTTTAATAAGCGATTAAGGTTTAGAGTTTATGTGTAATTGGTATTAGTTTGTGATGTTCAGATATTAATCTGTGTGTGGTGGGTATTAGGGTTCAGGGTTCAAACTTTGTGTTTAGGGTTAGGGTTTCAGGTACAGGGTTCGAGTTTTGGTTTCGGGTTTAGAAGACGATATTGTGGAAATGGTTTTGAAAACAATGTAGGGTGGTTCGATTTTTGTCTGTGGTGATAAGATATTATTATGTGATTGGAGGATATTAGTATGAGATGTATGGATATTAGTCTGCGATGGTCAGATATTCGTCTGTGTGTGGTGGGTATTAGTTTGTATGGTGAGGATATTATTTACGATCTGAATGTATATTGGTCTTAGGCGATGAGATATTGGTCCGGGTGTTGTGGGTATTTGTTATGGTGAACGGATATTATTCTAGGTTGTTTGGATTTGTTTTGTATGGATGTTTATCTGTGTTTGTTTTGAAATTTAGTTTAATAAGCGATTAAGGTTTAGAGTTTATGTGTAATTGGTATTAGTTTGTGATGTTCAGATATTAATATGTGTGTGGTGGGTATTAGGGTTCAGGGTTCAAACTTTGTGTTTAGGGTTAGGGTTTCAGGTACAGGGTTCGAGTTTTGGTTTCGGGTTTAGAAGACGATATTGTGGAAATGGTTTTGAACACAATGTAGGGTGGTTCGATTTTTGTCTGTGGGTTTTGAGAATTTATGTTGGTAATTATATCCAACATTTAACAAAATATTATCCATTTTGCTACAAACCAACATCTTTCCCTAAATATTATCTAACCCTAAGTTCAGTTTTACAAATCTAAAATAAACTTTTCTTCCTTTTCCCTCATCGTCTTGGTCATCACTTTCTTCATCCTCAATTTCTTGGTCCTCATTTTGTTGTTGTTGTTTGGCACATTTAGGCCTAAAGGTTTCGCCTTCTGATGTGGTCCTCATTGCAGTTGATTTAGTTCTTGTCATTATGATTTCCCTGCCCAGTAGAATATCCCGACATTAGCTAATCAATAGCTGGACTCCACATAACGAATACCCTAACGATCAGAAGTAATATCAAACAAGTCATATCCAAATATATCAAACAATTATCCAGGTAATTCACAAAAGATATCATGGTCGACCAAAACCAATATCAATGTAGGAATATCCGGATATATCAAACAACTATCCATGCAATCAAAAACTGATATCCTGCCCGAAAAGAACTAATATCGGAACGCACACAAAACATATCCACAAAACCCAAAAAACAAAGCAACCAGGATCTAATCAAATCCACAAACAAAGCAACCCAAACCCAGATCCAGTCACATCCACAAACCCAGAAAACATATCCGCTTAATCCAAATATATCAAACAACTATCTAGGCAATTCACAAATGATATCATGGTCAACCAAAAACAATATCAATGTAAGAATATCCAGATATATCAAACTACTATCCAGGCAATTAAAAACTGATATCCTGCCCGAACAAAACTAATATCGGAACGCACACAAAACATATCCACAAAACCCAGAAAACAAAGCAACCCAGATCCAATCAAATCCACAAAATTCATAAACAAAGCAACCCAGACCCAGATCCAGTCACATCCACAAACCCAGAAAACATATCCACATAATCCACAAAAGAAAGCAACCCAAATCCAGTCAAATCTAAGTTACCAGAAAACAAATCCATCAAACTCATACAAAAAACGCAGAAAAAGAAAAACCCAGATCTAGTAAAAACCATGAAACCTTAACTTCAAAAAACGCAGAAAAAGAAAAACCCAGATCTAGTAAAAAGACAAATACCCAGATCCAATAAAACAACTATCCAGGAAAGTGAAAACTGATATCATGCTCGAACAAAACCAATATCAATACAAACAGAACTAATACCGGTACATACAGAACTAATATCGACACGAACAAAACTAATATCGGCACAAACAGAACTAAATATCGACACAAACAGAAAGCCATTCCACAAAACCCAGAAATAAAACCCACAGAAGAACGAATCATGCAACCCTAACTCAAATCTGTCCAATCGAAAACTAATATCCACAAAACTATGCTTGAAACCTTACTTGATCAAGAACCCGAGTTCCCTGCAAAGCGCCGCCGCCGAGATCGCTGTTTCGTCGCCGCCGACAAGATCGCTGCCTATAGGATGAAGCACCTCAAAACCTCACATGTCCAACTACTCATGTTTCCCACCACTTCATGAAGAGATGCCAAGATACCCCTATTTTATTGGGCCAACGGGTCAAGCAAACTATCATTCGATGAAGTATTTTCTATCTCACACCTCCCGGAGGAGGCAATCAAGCATGTCTAGAAAACCGACATCAACAAGACAATACCCCGAAATGACAAATTCCTCTTCCACGAAATGCTCGCATATCAAGAAGATCAAACTAAAAGATCACTTTATATCGAGGCCACCATGCTACATAATCCTCCTACATAATCAACCTAACAAACACATCTGATGAATAAGAAGATCATTTGGCAAACACATCAGCCACTCAAACACTAGTGTCCAAGGTGGAGAAGGAAGAAAAGTACCCACCAACGACATCCATTCTACTCCAGCGCAAGCACAACTAAAGATCAAGCTTACAAAAGGGACAATGACGTAGTTCCTTGTGGATGATCAATTTAAGAAAATCCTTGACAAAATATCAAAACCATGATTAGGGATTAAACTCTTTCCGTGGCATATCCTTCAAGACATCATCATCTGACTCATCATACAATCTTTTTCAAATGCACTTCAACTCACATCATATGACATCAACAATTTATCCAAATACGCGTCAAAATTATCACATGACATCATTCATTAGATGACTAATTACTAGAAATTTCAAGCAAAATTAGATATCAATCGGTGGGCATACCTTCCCGCAATATACCTCATCAAATCATATCATATCGTATCATATCACAAAATACCTTGCATTTGCCCATCAATGTGAAGCCAAATACAAATCTCTACCAACACAGGCTATACCGCCACACAGTAACCCAAATCAGGCCCTACCAGCATAAAACCCGAAATCAGGCTATACCGCCATGGGGAACAAGATTACCCCAAAATTAGGCTATACCGCCACGGGAACAAGATTAAATACCAACTCAGGCTATACTGCCACACAACAAAACATAAATACCAACTCAGACCCTACCACCAACATATCTAAATACCAACTCAGGCCCTACCGCCGACATACCAAAATACCTGAATACCAACTCAGACCATACCGTCATGCAAAAACCAAAGCAAGTTATACAGTCACACAAAGAAACCAACACAGGCTATATCGCCATACATAAAACAAACCAGCCTATACGGCTATAGGCAAAAACCCCAAGTCAGGCTATACCGCCATGGGGAACAAAATAGAACCGAATCATGCTATACCGCCATGGATAAAAATCTCAAATCTGGCTCTACCGCCATGGGACCATAAAATCCAAATCATACTATTCTCACACTTCACTTCACTTACCTTTCAGTACACGACATAATCATACTCATCCCATGATTTCCCATACTCATTTCCAACATCGCATGCATTGATTGTCTAGCATGTCATATCCCGGACAACCCCAGAGCTTTGCAACCAATAAATTTTTAGCATGTCTTACCCTGAACAAATTTGATTGCCTTGTCAGTACAAATGTCTAGCATGTCATATCCCGGACAACCCTATCGCATTACCATCAACAAATGTTCAGCACGTTATATCCCTAACAATTTGGTTGCATTGTAAGAAAATGTCTAGCATGTCATATCCCGGACAACCTTATCACATTGCTATCAACAATTGTTTAGCCCTTCATACCCCGAACAACGTGATTGCGTCATAATTTAATTTGTTTAGCAAGTTAGACCCTGAACAACTTGAATGCTCTTTTATATCACCTTTCAATTTGTTTAACTAGTTTATCCCAAACAACTTGAATGCATCGTCATAACCAAATAATCGACCCATCATTAACATTATCAAAACGTGGTGTCTTAAAAAGAACTTTGTATACCTCTCAAATACCAAGAGATATACAAAGGGGGGCAACTGTAGACACCACTTTTTGTCCGGGTTAAATTGTTAAATTAAATAAATTTTAGTTTTCGTTTAACTTGGCAATAGCGAATCACACACACCTTTTTTGCTAAATATGAATGAAGGTGGTTATGGTGAGTATGGTTGTCGCCTTTTTTTTGCTAAATATGAATAAAGGTGGTTATGGTGAGTATGGTTGTCTAGACCCTACAAGATTTGCTATAGCAAATCTAAAGGTGGTGGAATGACTTAAAGTTGCGGTAACTTGTCACATTTGTGTTTTGATTAAGAAAGATTGGCATTGCGCTTTATAGTCAAGATGGGATTATAAAAATTGCGACTTGGGTTGGAGAATGGTTTTCAAATAATTCCCCAATTGCTTCAATGGAATTGATTTCTTTTGATGTTGTCTCCATGAGGTTTGGGTTTCAATCTGGTACAATAATAAATAAACACCCTTTTGTTAAAACTCTTACCACTTACAAATAACCATTACAATTAATTACAAACAACAATTCTATTACACAGAATAATACATTAGGCCCAAGTTTAGAAGACAAAGTCAAAGCCTAGCCCACTTGGGTCAATGTCCAAAGTCGACTAAGGCCTATACCAAAGGTCAACGAAAGTCAACTCTGGTCAAGCCAAAGTCAACAAAATCAACCCAAACAGGCCTGACCCAGACAGGTCTGGCCAAACCCGCTACTGTAGAAACTTGTTCCCCAAGCTGCCATTTTTCTATAAAAAAGGACCCTTTGGGTTCTTGCAAAGGGAGGACTTCTTCTGCTGCTGTGGTTCTTCTTCTTCCTCCCCACGAACGAAAAGAGCTCTTCTCTTCTCTTCCACTTCCCAATTTTTTTCTTCTGAGAATTCCTTTCTCCTTCTTCAATATACAGACAACAAAAATTTCCCTCCCCTTCCCTTCGCTGCTACTGCTACTGTTTCTTCTTCTTCATAGACACAAACAAACGACAACACCACACAAAGTCATAAGTAGAAAAAAGCAGCAGCCAAAGGCAGTAGCAACCAGCAAAGCTCCCAAAAGCTAGGGGAAGAGGCAGCAGCCATCCCCTTCACCAAAGGGCAAGCAAAAGGTTGGTTAACAACAAATAACCCAACAACTGATTATTCATTTGTTTAGTTCATGTCGACTCATAATTAAAGTTTACCAAAAGCCAAAACCCACCTCCAAGCTCAAGCAACGCCATTCAAATTACAAAACGGCTAATCTCACCATGATAGCAAAATAAATCAACAAATCGAGTTTACTGCTTTCTTTATAAGTTCATCATATTCCTTTCTAGTCTATCAGTTTTTGTCATTTATTTCAGTATATCTATTAAAATATTTCCATGATTGAGCATATCCACAAGTAAAAGCTAGATGTTTCCTTTCTGTGTTTTGTGTCAGTCGCTTTGATTAGTATATCCAATCCCAAACATGCCTATATAACTAATATCATGAGCTACAATAAAAGCTAGTTCTGTTTTCTCTGCTATATTTTGTATTTTACTTGGGAGTTAGGACACCCATCTTATGTAAAATTAAACCACCCCAAAGTAACTAGCTACCGCAAAACCATCAATAATTTTCAGCCATAAACCATAACATATGAATCTCGATACACAACCCAGATTCGTAACACTATCAATTTATCAAAACTAACCAGAATCAGTCATCCCATATTATTCAATCAAGGTAAAACCAAAAGGATCAACAAACCCACTACTCTAGTCAACCTATAGCCTAAACCACGGGCACACCTTTCAACCACCATTTTTCATAACCCACAAAGTTTGCAGAGTGTAAAGCCACAACAGATATCATAAGGTTTCCAGATTCCAATCCATATCGTAAAATCATCAGACTCAATCATCACAAAACCGAACTCTTAGAACCAAACCACCAAATTGATTTGAGCACTAATTTTGATTTGTGAAGCTTTACCCCAGGAAAAGAGCTAAATCGATACCTTAGCAATCCATGGGAATTCCACATTGTCACAATCCATAAAAACGAGCCTATAACCCATATGAACTCACAAACACAGTCATTTTCTCAAAACATTGAACACTTTCCGTTCACAGTCATGAAATCCACTCTCAAAACCTCCTAACCAGTTTAAGAAGAAGGATATTACCAAAAATCTTGCTTGTTTAGAAGCTATTTAGTCAGAATAAAGATCTAAACAAGCGAATCGGAAGAAATAGGAAAAATAAAAAAAAATGATTACCTTCTTTCCCGATGCCCTCTCGTCGCCGGCGGGTAGTTGCAGTCGCCGGCGGTTGATGCTTCGACACCGACGCCACTGTCATCGTCGACGAAGCGGTACCCCATTCACCGCTTCTCCGCTCTCCGTATTCCTCCGTTCCAAAACCAAAAACCCAGACCATAAAGTTCCAAATCCCCAAATTGAAACCCCAAATCAAACAGAAAACATACATGCAGGCCGTAATCTTACCTAGATTGACATTTTCTGGTCAATTTTGGGTGGTCCTCGTCGTTTCTTGTGGCCGGCTGTCAAAACTCTAATCTTCTTTGGACTGAGAAAAAAGTCGATCAGATCGAGGCTCTTCTTCTTCCTTCTGGTTCGTTTTCCGTCGAACAGAAGAGGAAAAGGTAAGAGGTTTGTGGGTTGGTTGCCTTCTCTCTTTCTCGCTGTTTAGTTTTCGTTTATGAAAGAAAGAAGAAGAGATTTTGCGGCCAATAGGTGCTAATGGGGAGATTTTAACTCATTCTCGGCCAAAACAATTAACCATTGTTTTGTCCATTACTAATCCTTCCAGTTAATTATGTTATAAACTAAGCTTAACACACAAAGCTCTTAACTACTATACGCATGTTAAATTTCTTAATTTGGTTTAACTCAGAATTAATCTCATCACTTCTAAACATTTACTCCTTATTTTTGTTGCGGCATCAGAGTTTATTAATACGAAATTATAGCAAAAATACCTTAATATATTAATTTATGACGAAATTATGTCGAAATTGTTAACCACTCAATTACCAAAATGCATTTCATAACAACTCAAATCATTATCTTAATCATGTGTCAATAAAACGTGTTAAGGTCTCTTTTTTAAATCGTTCAAAATAAACGAACTACGTGGACTTTGATCCCGACTAAGTCGGGTACGTAGGCAACCGATAGGTTCGAGTCCAACTAATTATAAAACTCTTTCTTTACCTTTCAAGATTTACGTCAATAGTCGTAATGATCGAATCGTATATTAATAAATATCAAATTAAATCAAATCATATAATTAAATACACAATAATGCACAAACAATAACACACCAACCCTTTTAAAACTTATCGATTTAAGTAGTACCCATTTGGGGCGTTGTGGGGTGTGAATACACTTCCCCACACGTAACCGTACTCCCAAACCCAAAATCTAAAATTCGCAGACCAGAATTCTGGTTTTAACAAAAATTAAAACCGGAAATGGGTGTTCGATCCACCCCAAGTATGGTCGATGGCGACTCCAAATCGATCCGCGAGCTTTCCCCGATTTTCCGAGGGCGGTTGCGACAGTGGCGACTCCGCTGGGGACCAATTTGAGAGTCGAGCTATATTATTTATATCGATAAGTTTTCTTTCTATCTTTGATTTGTTGGGTGTTTACTTTCTCTATTTGCTCATTTAATTTATATCGCATTTAATTATTTGCATTCATTCATAAAAGCTCTATACCCGAGCTGTCCTTATAGAAAAAAAGGAAGAAAGTACCGTGACTCCTACAATAGTAGGGGAAATGCGAAAACTTCCCAACCAGGTTGAACTCAAATCCGAGGATGATTTGAGGTATCATGCTAAACTCGAAAGGGTTATAGTGTGATACAACTTGGGAGCTTGATTCCTTAAGATCCCTATCCAGCATATAGTTTACCTAGAAACTACCTAAACCGCAACTTATCTCAGAGCCTACCCAAAAACCTATGTTATGCTCCCAAAATATCTTAGGTTTACCTCAATAAGGCAAATTTTGTGAAAGAATTTATCTTATGATCAGTTCTTGTCTTGCTTATACGTGGAATATGTGTTTTGCAAATCATTCGTGAATGACAGTAATTTATTTGTATGTGTGAAAGAATTTTAAACTCATTTTCATTTTAGTTTTGCCTAAACAGTTATAGATGAGTCGACAATTAATTCTAATTTGACTCGACTAATCTAACAAACATGTTTTACGCATTCATAGGAGTGCACCCATGTTTCTGCTTTACGAATATGATATTTTATGGGCATTTCTAATAATATCAAGTATTATTCCTATTTTGGCATTTCTAATTTCCCGAGTTTTATCCTCGATTAGCAAAGGTCCCGAGAAGCTCACACCGTCATTTCTTCATTCATTCATATTAATCATGTTAAAAAGTACATATGCATCCATCGAAAAAATACTTCGTATTTACAATCTTATCATTGAGCATAACCATCATGCATTCATCTCATTTAGAACCATGAAACGAATTAACAAAATTGGGATTCTCTAAGGTTGCTCATCCACGAGGATAACATCAAACCCTTAAGTACTCGACCGGATCCAAGGCCGAGCTCACTATGGAGTTAATCCAGAAGGAATTGGACGACATCAAAAGACGAGTGATAGCACTCGAGGACATGAAAGAGGAAGTTACCATGATCTTGAAGATTTTGACAAACTAGGAGAACATTGAAGTTCAAATTGGCAATGTGTCATCCGGCGACAAGAACTTTTCCAACCAACTGACGTTCCCAAATCATACGCCATTTCCAAAACAAAGGGGTAATCGATATCACATTATCCCGGTAAAACAAAAAAGAAATTTGATCCTATCCCACTCACATATGCCAAACTTTTCCCTCAATTACTCCAAGATCGACTAATCACTCCTATGTCGGGCGAGACTCTGCAACCTCCATATCCAACATGGTACAGAGTTGATAGACGATGTGATTATCATTCCGGAGTAACGGGATACTCGGTGGAAAATTGCAATGCATTAAAGATAAGGGTACAAGAAATGGTGAAAGTTGGACGGTTGAAGTTCGAAGGGGAAGCCAAGCGTCAAATCATCAACGAAACCCCACTCCCAACTCATGAAGATCAGTGAACATGCCAAGAGATAAAGTTTGACTCAAGACTTGGTCCTTATCAAACAAATGTAGATATATTCTACCATGTTGAAGCAACGTATCAACCTTTGTTGAAGAATAAATGTCGTTTGCATTTCCACCTATTCAAAACATCGTGTGACTACTATCAATCTTTATTTAGATATTTGCATCAATGTTCCTTGTCTTTTCAAAATGATGAGCATCTTTTCCAAAAAAAAAAACTTTAAGATCACCTTGTTTTCTCTAAAAATGGGAACCTTAAAACTACATTTCAAAATTTCATGTTAAGCCATGAGATTTCCATATTAAGTCATTATATGCACCCCACTGGTGCCGAGTGGTTATAAGCACCCTATCGGTGCCATAATTTGTGCAATCCACTCATATTGAGAGTATGCACATTTTACCATATTCGAGAGCATAAACACCCACTGGGGTCAACTGTTTACTTAGCTAAATAGTCAAAGGGTGTAACGGGGATACGACACTAGGCTGCTTATAGAAGCTTGTCACTACCCTAACCAATGTCCTCTATCAAATTAAGGCTCGGCTAGAAAGGAGGTTGAGTAGCCAAATCATAGTCCATGAGCACCGATATGCCGACATCATAATAGCCAAATTCCCACAAAGCCCTAACGGCCAGAAGATTGAGGAGGTTGAATGATCCAATTTGACAAACTCACATCATCAGTTGAGGTTTTAATGAGACAAAAAGCCCCATTGTCCAAATGCCTACATGCCTAAGTCCGAATTGTGGGCTATTCAAGTAAAAATAGCATTCGAACAATACGTGCCAGCATAAGATATCCCGCTTCTTCGAGAAAGGAATGACCAAGTGGCCTAGCCAACAAGGAGGACCACTCACAAAGATTGCTATATTGACAAATCTCCTAACAACTTCATGCTCGTATACAAAAATCAAAAGCGTCAAAAATACCAATATGTATGGGGGCATAGCAAAGCCAAGTAAGTCCCACACAAAAAAAGAGCAAAAAAAAAAAAGAAGCCAAAAAGGCATGAAAAAAAATCAAAATAGAAAAAGCTCGTGGGACTTACACGTTGGATACCCCATGCATGAGCACTTGAAGTCATAATTCTCAAGCAAGTCACGAATAAAGGTTATTGACTACCTTTCTAAAAGGCCAAAAGGATGATTTCGAGTCTGCCTTCAAAGTGGTCACAAGAGCAATGTAGAGTCATTCTCTCGATCAACCTGTGATCTGAACACTAATGCGAGGCTAGTGTCAAATTAATCACATCTTCAAAAGAAGGGTATTCGTCTGCCAAGCCTGAGGAAATGATGTAAGAAAACCTTGAATAAGATGGGTATCCCAAGACAAGAATGTTTGCTTGATCTAAAATCCAGCCCCATGATCATCCTCATTATCAATCACTTGAAGTCTCGCATTCAAGTCAAACAAGAATCCCCATGATATAAGACTTTGACGACCATCACTACACCGTACAAGGGTTTTCAGCATTCATCGTTTCGAGATCCGATGAGAAGTCAAAGTTTGCGTCATACCCATATCTCCTTACCCATCCTTTTGAGGTCAAACATGGATCTCAACAAGTGAGAATATTTTCATAATCGAATTTTCTACTCAAATGATCTTGGATACTAATTACTCAACCCCACCTCTCCGAACCAAGTTTCAAGACAAGGGGGCAACTTGAGCCAAATATATATCCACAAAGATGCCCGAGATGAGCCACCATTCTCGATGAAAATGAAACTTTCCTCGACAAACATCTCCTCAATCCATCAGTCGATCTCATACTTTGGGGGCAAGCCAAATATCCCTCCACAAGAAACTTTTTACGACAAGAAGGGATGATCTCATATTTCCATCAAGTCGTCTCATACCTTGGGGACAAGCCAAATATCCCTCAACACGAAGTTTCACATGACTAAAGTCAAATTCCATATAAATTTCCTTTGCCCGCCTCTCATTTGGGGAAAGTAAACTTCTCAAAACACGAGAACTCTTACGATTGGAACCCATATAGAAAAAGAGCCTCGTTTCTAGAAAATTCAAGAAATCCCACAACAAGACCATACAAAGATCGCTCGAACTCTCCATGATCATCAAACCTATTCCTCAAGCGCATTTATCCATCAAATTGATGACCAGAATCTTGATAGTAGCCGAAGTGTCATATACTCGAAGCACCCATAGGAATGAGAGAGTGAAATTGACCGTAAAAGTGAGACTGAAAGTGAGGGCTTATGGATATTCTCATGGCTTGGCTTATAAAAAAGGTTTTTAAACAACGTGGCAATAAACACACAAGAACTATTTTTTCTCAAATTGCACACACGTCTCTAAAGCAAGGCTTTGATTTCTAAAATTATGTTCCCATTACGCTTTCTGAAACAAGATTTTACAAACATTGTTTGCATTCATCTTAAGTCAAGATTGGCAAAAGTTACACTTTGTTTTAAAGAGTGGGAAGCAAGTAACATCTTCTCGGGGGCAAATTGGTGCAACCCAGCAAAGAAAGAAGTTCAAACACTCAGAAAGTGGGTTTCCTAACTCTCCAAATCATGAGCAAACAAGAAATCTTAGAGATATTGAATCAATCTGTTCAAGCTATCCTACTAGTCAGTCAAATCATCCTTAAAGCGGCTTGGATAAAAGGGACTCATGACTACCTATATACCATGATTACTCAAGAGAAGAAGCGTGGAACCATAACTTGAGCAACAAGCAACCCAGAGCTGGCACCAACAGGACATACCTGAAGATAGAAGTGCCCAAATAACAAGATACAACCTATAGGATGAAGCACCTCAAAACCTCACATGTCCAACTACTCATGTTTCCCACCACTTCATGAAGAGATGCCAAGATACCCCTATTTTATTGGGCCAACGGGTCAAGCAAACTATCATTCGATGAAGTATTTTCTATCTCACACCTCCCGGAGGAGGCAATCAAGCATGTCTAGAAAACCGACATCAACAAGACAATACCCCGAAATGACAAATTCCTCTTCCACGAAATGCTCGCATATCAAGAAGATCAAACTAAAAGATCACTTTATATCGAGGCCACCATGCTACATAATCCTCCTACATAATCAACCTAACAAACACATCTGATGAATAAGAAGATCATTTGGCAAACACATCAGCCACTCAAACACTAGTGTCCAAGGTGGAGAAGGAAGAAAAGTACCCACCAACGACATCCATTCTACTCCAGCGCAAGCACAACTAAAGATCAAGCTTACAAAAGGGACAATGACGTAGTTCCTTGTGGATGATCAATTTAAGAAAATCCTTGACAAAATATCAAAACCATGATTAGGGATTAAACTCTTTCCGTGGCATATCCTTCAAGACATCATCATCTGACTCATCATACAATCTTTTTCAAATGCACTTCAACTCACATCATATGACATCAACAATTTATCCAAATACGCGTCAAAATTATCACATGACATCATTCATTAGATGACTAATTACTAGAAATTTCAAGCAAAATTAGATATCAATCGGTGGGCATACCTTCCCGCAATATACCTCATCAAATCATATCATATCGTATCATATCACAAAATACCTTGCATTTGCCCATCAATGTGAAGCCAAATACAAATCTCTACCAACACAGGCTATACCGCCACACAGTAACCCAAATCAGGCCCTACCAGCATAAAACCCGAAATCAGGCTATACCGCCATGGGGAACAAGATTACCCCAAAATTAGGCTATACCGCCACGGGAACAAGATTAAATACCAACTCAGGCTATACTGCCACACAACAAAACATAAATACCAACTCAGACCCTACCACCAACATATCTAAATACCAACTCAGGCCCTACCGCCGACATACCAAAATACCTGAATACCAACTCAGACCATACCGTCATGCAAAAACCAAAGCAAGTTATACAGTCACACAAAGAAACCAACACAGGCTATATCGCCATACATAAAACAAACCAGCCTATACGGCTATAGGCAAAAACCCCAAGTCAGGCTATACCGCCATGGGGAACAAAATAGAACCGAATCATGCTATACCGCCATGGATAAAAATCTCAAATCTGGCTCTACCGCCATGGGACCATAAAATCCAAATCATACTATTCTCACACTTCACTTCACTTACCTTTCAGTACACGACATAATCATACTCATCCCATGATTTCCCATACTCATTTCCAACATCGCATGCATTGATTGTCTAGCATGTCATATCCCGGACAACCCCAGAGCTTTGCAACCAATAAATTTTTAGCATGTCTTACCCTGAACAAATTTGATTGCCTTGTCAGTACAAATGTCTAGCATGTCATATCCCGGACAACCCTATCGCATTACCATCAACAAATGTTCAGCACGTTATATCCCTAACAATTTGGTTGCATTGTAAGAAAATGTCTAGCATGTCATATCCCGGACAACCTTATCACATTGCTATCAACAATTGTTTAGCCCTTCATACCCCGAACAACGTGATTGCGTCATAATTTAATTTGTTTAGCAAGTTAGACCCTGAACAACTTGAATGCTCTTTTATATCACCTTTCAATTTGTTTAACTAGTTTATCCCAAACAACTTGAATGCATCGTCATAACCAAATAATCGACCCATCATTAACATTATCAAAACGTGGTGTCTTAAAAAGAACTTTGTATACCTCTCAAATACCAAGAGATATACAAAGGGGGGCAACTGTAGACACCACTTTTTGTCCGGGTTAAATTGTTAAATTAAATAAATTTTAGTTTTCGTTTAACTTGGCAATAGCGAATCACACACACCTTTTTTGCTAAATATGAATGAAGGTGGTTATGGTGAGTATGGTTGTCGCCTTTTTTTTGCTAAATATGAATAAAGGTGGTTATGGTGAGTATGGTTGTCTAGACCCTACAAGATTTGCTATAGCAAATCTAAAGGTGGTGGAATGACTTAAAGTTGCGGTAACTTGTCACATTTGTGTTTTGATTAAGAAAGATTGGCATTGCGCTTTATAGTCAAGATGGGATTATAAAAATTGCGACTTGGGTTGGAGAATGGTTTTCAAATAATTCCCCAATTGCTTCAATGGAATTGATTTCTTTTGATGTTGTCTCCATGAGGTTTGGGTTTCAATCTGGTACAATAATAAATAAACACCCTTTTGTTAAAACTCTTACCACTTACAAATAACCATTACAATTAATTACAAACAACAATTCTATTACACAGAATAATACATTAGGCCCAAGTTTAGAAGACAAAGTCAAAGCCTAGCCCACTTGGGTCAATGTCCAAAGTCGACTAAGGCCTATACCAAAGGTCAACGAAAGTCAACTCTGGTCAAGCCAAAGTCAACAAAATCAACCCAAACAGGCCTGACCCAGACAGGTCTGGCCAAACCCGCTACTGTAGAAACTTGTTCCCCAAGCTGCCATTTTTCTATAAAAAAGGACCCTTTGGGTTCTTGCAAAGGGAGGACTTCTTCTGCTGCTGTGGTTCTTCTTCTTCCTCCCCACGAACGAAAAGAGCTCTTCTCTTCTCTTCCACTTCCCAATTTTTTTCTTCTGAGAATTCCTTTCTCCTTCTTCAATATACAGACAACAAAAATTTCCCTCCCCTTCCCTTCGCTGCTACTGCTACTGTTTCTTCTTCTTCATAGACACAAACAAACGACAACACCACACAAAGTCATAAGTAGAAAAAAGCAGCAGCCAAAGGCAGTAGCAACCAGCAAAGCTCCCAAAAGCTAGGGGAAGAGGCAGCAGCCATCCCCTTCACCAAAGGGCAAGCAAAAGGTTGGTTAACAACAAATAACCCAACAACTGATTATTCATTTGTTTAGTTCATGTCGACTCATAATTAAAGTTTACCAAAAGCCAAAACCCACCTCCAAGCTCAAGCAACGCCATTCAAATTACAAAACGGCTAATCTCACCATGATAGCAAAATAAATCAACAAATCGAGTTTACTGCTTTCTTTATAAGTTCATCATATTCCTTTCTAGTCTATCAGTTTTTGTCATTTATTTCAGTATATCTATTAAAATATTTCCATGATTGAGCATATCCACAAGTAAAAGCTAGATGTTTCCTTTCTGTGTTTTGTGTCAGTCGCTTTGATTAGTATATCCAATCCCAAACATGCCTATATAACTAATATCATGAGCTACAATAAAAGCTAGTTCTGTTTTCTCTGCTATATTTTGTATTTTACTTGGGAGTTAGGACACCCATCTTATGTAAAATTAAACCACCCCAAAGTAACTAGCTACCGCAAAACCATCAATAATTTTCAGCCATAAACCATAACATATGAATCTCGATACACAACCCAGATTCGTAACACTATCAATTTATCAAAACTAACCAGAATCAGTCATCCCATATTATTCAATCAAGGTAAAACCAAAAGGATCAACAAACCCACTACTCTAGTCAACCTATAGCCTAAACCACGGGCACACCTTTCAACCACCATTTTTCATAACCCACAAAGTTTGCAGAGTGTAAAGCCACAACAGATATCATAAGGTTTCCAGATTCCAATCCATATCGTAAAATCATCAGACTCAATCATCACAAAACCGAACTCTTAGAACCAAACCACCAAATTGATTTGAGCACTAATTTTGATTTGTGAAGCTTTACCCCAGGAAAAGAGCTAAATCGATACCTTAGCAATCCATGGGAATTCCACATTGTCACAATCCATAAAAACGAGCCTATAACCCATATGAACTCACAAACACAGTCATTTTCTCAAAACATTGAACACTTTCCGTTCACAGTCATGAAATCCACTCTCAAAACCTCCTAACCAGTTTAAGAAGAAGGATATTACCAAAAATCTTGCTTGTTTAGAAGCTATTTAGTCAGAATAAAGATCTAAACAAGCGAATCGGAAGAAATAGGAAAAATAAAAAAAAAATGATTACCTTCTTTCCCGATGCCCTCTCGTCGCCGGCGGGTAGTTGCAGTCGCCGGCGGTTGATGCTTCGACACCGACGCCACTGTCATCGTCGACGAAGCGGTACCCCATTCACCGCTTCTCCGCTCTCCGTATTCCTCCGTTCCAAAACCAAAAACCCAGACCATAAAGTTCCAAATCCCCAAATTGAAACCCCAAATCAAACAGAAAACATACATGCAGGCCGTAATCTTACCTAGATTGACATTTTCTGGTCAATTTTGGGTGGTCCTCGTCGTTTCTTGTGGCCGGCTGTCAAAACTCTAATCTTCTTTGGACTGAGAAAAAAGTCGATCAGATCGAGGCTCTTCTTCTTCCTTCTGGTTCGTTTTCCGTCGAACAGAAGAGGAAAAGGTAAGAGGTTTGTGGGTTGGTTGCCTTCTCTCTTTCTCGCTGTTTAGTTTTCGTTTATGAAAGAAAGAAGAAGAGATTTTGCGGCCAATAGGTGCTAATGGGGAGATTTTAACTCATTCTCGGCCAAAACAATTAACCATTGTTTTGTCCATTACTAATCCTTCCAGTTAATTATGTTATAAACTAAGCTTAACACACAAAGCTCTTAACTACTATACGCATGTTAAATTTCTTAATTTGGTTTAACTCAGAATTAATCTCATCACTTCTAAACATTTACTCCTTATTTTTGTTGCGGCATCAGAGTTTATTAATACGAAATTATAGCAAAAATACCTTAATATATTAATTTATGACGAAATTATGTCGAAATTGTTAACCACTCAATTACCAAAATGCATTTCATAACAACTCAAATCATTATCTTAATCATGTGTCAATAAAACGTGTTAAGGTCTCTTTTTTAAATCGTTCAAAATAAACGAACTACGTGGACTTTGATCCCGACTAAGTCGGGTACGTAGGCAACCGATAGGTTCGAGTCCAACTAATTATAAAACTCTTTCTTTACCTTTCGAGATTTACGTCAATAGTCGTAATGATCGAATCGTATATTAATAAATATCAAATTAAATCAAATCATATAATTAAATACACAATAATGCACAAACAATAACACACCAACCCTTTTAAAACTTATCGATTTAAGTAGTACCCATTTGGGGCGTTGTGGGGTGTGAATACACTTCCCCACACGTAACCGTACTCCCAAACCCAAAATCTAAAATTCGCAGACCAGAATTCTGGTTTTAACAAAAATTAAAACCGGAAATGGGTGTTCGATCCACCCCAAGTATGGTCGATGGCGACTCCAAATCGATCCGCGAGCTTTCCCCGATTTTCCGAGGGCGGTTGCGACAGTGGCGACTCCGCTGGGGACCAATTTGAGAGTCGAGCTATATTATTTATATCGATAAGTTTTCTTTCTATCTTTGATTTGTTGGGTGTTTACTTTCTCTATTTGCTCATTTAATTTATATCGCATTTAATTATTTGCATTCATTCATAAAAGCTCTATACCCGAGCTGTCCTTATAGAAAAAAAGGAAGAAAGTACCGTGACTCCTACAATAGTAGGGGAAATGCGAAAACTTCCCAACCAGGTTGAACTCAAATCCGAGGATGATTTGAGGTATCATGCTAAACTCGAAAGGGTTATAGTGTGATACAACTTGGGAGCTTGATTCCTTAAGATCCCTATCCAGCATATAGTTTACCTAGAAACTACCTAAACCGCAACTTATCTCAGAGCCTACCCAAAAACCTATGTTATGCTCCCAAAATATCTTAGGTTTACCTCAATAAGGCAAATTTTGTGAAAGAATTTATCTTATGATCAGTTCTTGTCTTGCTTATACGTGGAATATGTGTTTTGCAAATCATTCGTGAATGACAGTAATTTATTTGTATGTGTGAAAGAATTTTAAACTCATTTTCATTTTAGTTTTGCCTAAACAGTTATAGATGAGTCGACAATTAATTCTAATTTGACTCGACTAATCTAACAAACATGTTTTACGCATTCATAGGAGTGCACCCATGTTTCTGCTTTACGAATATGATATTTTATGGGCATTTCTAATAATATCAAGTATTATTCCTATTTTGGCATTTCTAATTTCCCGAGTTTTATCCTCGATTAGCAAAGGTCCCGAGAAGCTCACACCGTCATTTCTTCATTCATTCATATTAATCATGTTAAAAAGTACATATGCATCCATCGAAAAAATACTTCGTATTTACAATCTTATCATTGAGCATAACCATCATGCATTCATCTCATTTAGAACCATGAAACGAATTAACAAAATTGGGATTCTCTAAGGTTGCTCATCCACGAGGATAACATCAAACCCTTAAGTACTCGACCGGATCCAAGGCCGAGCTCACTATGGAGTTAATCCAGAAGGAATTGGACGACATCAAAAGACGAGTGATAGCACTCGAGGACATGAAAGAGGAAGTTACCATGATCTTGAAGATTTTGACAAACTAGGAGAACATTGAAGTTCAAATTGGCAATGTGTCATCCGGCGACAAGAACTTTTCCAACCAACTGACGTTCCCAAATCATACGCCATTTCCAAAACAAAGGGGTAATCGATATCACATTATCCCGGTAAAACAAAAAAGAAATTTGATCCTATCCCACTCACATATGCCAAACTTTTCCCTCAATTACTCCAAGATCGACTAATCACTCCTATGTCGGGCGAGACTCTGCAACCTCCATATCCAACATGGTACAGAGTTGATAGACGATGTGATTATCATTCCGGAGTAACGGGATACTCGGTGGAAAATTGCAATGCATTAAAGATAAGGGTACAAGAAATGGTGAAAGTTGGACGGTTGAAGTTCGAAGGGGAAGCCAAGCGTCAAATCATCAACGAAACCCCACTCCCAACTCATGAAGATCAGTGAACATGCCAAGAGATAAAGTTTGACTCAAGACTTGGTCCTTATCAAACAAATGTAGATATATTCTACCATGTTGAAGCAACGTATCAACCTTTGTTGAAGAATAAATGTCGTTTGCATTTCCACCTATTCAAAACATCGTGTGACTACTATCAATCTTTATTTAGATATTTGCATCAATGTTCCTTGTCTTTTCAAAATGATGAGCATCTTTTCCAAAAAAAAAAACTTTAAGATCACCTTGTTTTCTCTAAAAATGGGAACCTTAAAACTACATTTCAAAATTTCATGTTAAGCCATGAGATTTCCATATTAAGTCATTATATGCACCCCACTGGTGCCGAGTGGTTATAAGCACCCTATCGGTGCCATAATTTGTGCAATCCACTCATATTGAGAGTATGCACATTTTACCATATTCGAGAGCATAAACACCCACTGGGGTCAACTGTTTACTTAGCTAAATAGTCAAAGGGTGTAACGGGGATACGACACTAGGCTGCTTATAGAAGCTTGTCACTACCCTAACCAATGTCCTCTATCAAATTAAGGCTCGGCTAGAAAGGAGGTTGAGTAGCCAAATCATAGTCCATGAGCACCGATATGCCGACATCATAATAGCCAAATTCCCACAAAGCCCTAACGGCCAGAAGATTGAGGAGGTTGAATGATCCAATTTGACAAACTCACATCATCAGTTGAGGTTTTAATGAGACAAAAAGCCCCATTGTCCAAATGCCTACATGCCTAAGTCCGAATTGTGGGCTATTCAAGTAAAAATAGCATTCGAACAATACGTGCCAGCATAAGATATCCCGCTTCTTCGAGAAAGGAATGACCAAGTGGCCTAGCCAACAAGGAGGACCACTCACAAAGATTGCTATATTGACAAATCTCCTAACAACTTCATGCTCGTATACAAAAATCAAAAGCGTCAAAAATACCAATATGTATGGGGGCATAGCAAAGCCAAGTAAGTCCCACACAAAAAAAGAGCAAAAAAAAAAAAGAAGCCAAAAAGGCATGAAAAAAAATCAAAATAGAAAAAGCTCGTGGGACTTACACGTTGGATACCCCATGCATGAGCACTTGAAGTCATAATTCTCAAGCAAGTCACGAATAAAGGTTATTGACTACCTTTCTAAAAGGCCAAAAGGATGATTTCGAGTCTGCCTTCAAAGTGGTCACAAGAGCAATGTAGAGTCATTCTCTCGATCAACCTGTGATCTGAACACTAATGCGAGGCTAGTGTCAAATTAATCACATCTTCAAAAGAAGGGTATTCGTCTGCCAAGCCTGAGGAAATGATGTAAGAAAACCTTGAATAAGATGGGTATCCCAAGACAAGAATGTTTGCTTGATCTAAAATCCAGCCCCATGATCATCCTCATTATCAATCACTTGAAGTCTCGCATTCAAGTCAAACAAGAATCCCCATGATATAAGACTTTGACGACCATCACTACACCGTACAAGGGTTTTCAGCATTCATCGTTTCGAGATCCGATGAGAAGTCAAAGTTTGCGTCATACCCATATCTCCTTACCCATCCTTTTGAGGTCAAACATGGATCTCAACAAGTGAGAATATTTTCATAATCGAATTTTCTACTCAAATGATCTTGGATACTAATTACTCAACCCCACCTCTCCGAACCAAGTTTCAAGACAAGGGGGCAACTTGAGCCAAATATATATCCACAAAGATGCCCGAGATGAGCCACCATTCTCGATGAAAATGAAACTTTCCTCGACAAACATCTCCTCAATCCATCAGTCGATCTCATACTTTGGGGGCAAGCCAAATATCCCTCCACAAGAAACTTTTTACGACAAGAAGGGATGATCTCATATTTCCATCAAGTCGTCTCATACCTTGGGGACAAGCCAAATATCCCTCAACACGAAGTTTCACATGACTAAAGTCAAATTCCATATAAATTTCCTTTGCCCGCCTCTCATTTGGGGAAAGTAAACTTCTCAAAACACGAGAACTCTTACGATTGGAACCCATATAGAAAAAGAGCCTCGTTTCTAGAAAATTCAAGAAATCCCACAACAAGACCATACAAAGATCGCTCGAACTCTCCATGATCATCAAACCTATTCCTCAAGCGCATTTATCCATCAAATTGATGACCAGAATCTTGATAGTAGCCGAAGTGTCATATACTCGAAGCACCCATAGGAATGAGAGAGTGAAATTGACCGTAAAAGTGAGACTGAAAGTGAGGGCTTATGGATATTCTCATGGCTTGGCTTATAAAAAAGGTTTTTAAACAACGTGGCAATAAACACACAAGAACTATTTTTTCTCAAATTGCACACACGTCTCTAAAGCAAGGCTTTGATTTCTAAAATTATGTTCCCATTACGCTTTCTGAAACAAGATTTTACAAACATTGTTTGCATTCATCTTAAGTCAAGATTGGCAAAAGTTACACTTTGTTTTAAAGAGTGGGAAGCAAGTAACATCTTCTCGGGGGCAAATTGGTGCAACCCAGCAAAGAAAGAAGTTCAAACACTCAGAAAGTGGGTTTCCTAACTCTCCAAATCATGAGCAAACAAGAAATCTTAGAGATATTGAATCAATCTGTTCAAGCTATCCTACTAGTCAGTCAAATCATCCTTAAAGCGGCTTGGATAAAAGGGACTCATGACTACCTATATACCATGATTACTCAAGAGAAGAAGCGTGGAACCATAACTTGAGCAACAAGCAACCCAGAGCTGGCACCAACAGGACATACCTGAAGATAGAAGTGCCCAAATAACAAGATACAACCTATAGGATGAAGCACCTCAAAACCTCACATGTCCAACTACTCATGTTTCCCACCACTTCATGAAGAGATGCCAAGATACCCCTATTTTATTGGGCCAACGGGTCAAGCAAACTATCATTCGATGAAGTATTTTCTATCTCACACCTCCCGGAGGAGGCAATCAAGCATGTCTAGAAAACCGACATCAACAAGACAATACCCCGAAATGACAAATTCCTCTTCCACGAAATGCTCGCATATCAAGAAGATCAAACTAAAAGATCACTTTATATCGAGGCCACCATGCTACATAATCCTCCTACATAATCAACCTAACAAACACATCTGATGAATAAGAAGATCATTTGGCAAACACATCAGCCACTCAAACACTAGTGTCCAAGGTGGAGAAGGAAGAAAAGTACCCACCAACGACATCCATTCTACTCCAGCGCAAGCACAACTAAAGATCAAGCTTACAAAAGGGACAATGACGTAGTTCCTTGTGGATGATCAATTTAAGAAAATCCTTGACAAAATATCAAAACCATGATTAGGGATTAAACTCTTTCCGTGGCATATCCTTCAAGACATCATCATCTGACTCATCATACAATCTTTTTCAAATGCACTTCAACTCACATCATATGACATCAACAATTTATCCAAATACGCGTCAAAATTATCACATGACATCATTCATTAGATGACTAATTACTAGAAATTTCAAGCAAAATTAGATATCAATCGGTGGGCATACCTTCCCGCAATATACCTCATCAAATCATATCATATCGTATCATATCACAAAATACCTTGCATTTGCCCATCAATGTGAAGCCAAATACAAATCTCTACCAACACAGGCTATACCGCCACACAGTAACCCAAATCAGGCCCTACCAGCATAAAACCCGAAATCAGGCTATACCGCCATGGGGAACAAGATTACCCCAAAATTAGGCTATACCGCCACGGGAACAAGATTAAATACCAACTCAGGCTATACTGCCACACAACAAAACATAAATACCAACTCAGACCCTACCACCAACATATCTAAATACCAACTCAGGCCCTACCGCCGACATACCAAAATACCTGAATACCAACTCAGACCATACCGTCATGCAAAAACCAAAGCAAGTTATACAGTCACACAAAGAAACCAACACAGGCTATATCGCCATACATAAAACAAACCAGCCTATACGGCTATAGGCAAAAACCCCAAGTCAGGCTATACCGCCATGGGGAACAAAATAGAACCGAATCATGCTATACCGCCATGGATAAAAATCTCAAATCTGGCTCTACCGCCATGGGACCATAAAATCCAAATCATACTATTCTCACACTTCACTTCACTTACCTTTCAGTACACGACATAATCATACTCATCCCATGATTTCCCATACTCATTTCCAACATCGCATGCATTGATTGTCTAGCATGTCATATCCCGGACAACCCCAGAGCTTTGCAACCAATAAATTTTTAGCATGTCTTACCCTGAACAAATTTGATTGCCTTGTCAGTACAAATGTCTAGCATGTCATATCCCGGACAACCCTATCGCATTACCATCAACAAATGTTCAGCACGTTATATCCCTAACAATTTGGTTGCATTGTAAGAAAATGTCTAGCATGTCATATCCCGGACAACCTTATCACATTGCTATCAACAATTGTTTAGCCCTTCATACCCCGAACAACGTGATTGCGTCATAATTTAATTTGTTTAGCAAGTTAGACCCTGAACAACTTGAATGCTCTTTTATATCACCTTTCAATTTGTTTAACTAGTTTATCCCAAACAACTTGAATGCATCGTCATAACCAAATAATCGACCCATCATTAACATTATCAAAACGTGGTGTCTTAAAAAGAACTTTGTATACCTCTCAAATACCAAGAGATATACAAAGGGGGGCAACTGTAGACACCACTTTTTGTCCGGGTTAAATTGTTAAATTAAATAAATTTTAGTTTTCGTTTAACTTGGCAATAGCGAATCACACACACCTTTTTTGCTAAATATGAATGAAGGTGGTTATGGTGAGTATGGTTGTCGCCTTTTTTTTGCTAAATATGAATAAAGGTGGTTATGGTGAGTATGGTTGTCTAGACCCTACAAGATTTGCTATAGCAAATCTAAAGGTGGTGGAATGACTTAAAGTTGCGGTAACTTGTCACATTTGTGTTTTGATTAAGAAAGATTGGCATTGCGCTTTATAGTCAAGATGGGATTATAAAAATTGCGACTTGGGTTGGAGAATGGTTTTCAAATAATTCCCCAATTGCTTCAATGGAATTGATTTCTTTTGATGTTGTCTCCATGAGGTTTGGGTTTCAATCTGGTACAATAATAAATAAAC
The DNA here is from genome assembly GCA_946122785.1 of Linum tenue. Classification (NCBI taxonomy): domain Eukaryota; kingdom Viridiplantae; phylum Streptophyta; class Magnoliopsida; order Malpighiales; family Linaceae; genus Linum; species Linum tenue. Next base: position 11,931,127 of record CAMGYJ010000002.1, on the reverse strand, counting down.
ACCCTTTTGTTAAAACTCTTACCACTTACAAATAACCATTACAATTAATTACAAACAACAATTCTATTACACAGAATAATACATTAGGCCCAAGTTTAGAAGACAAAGTCAAAGCCTAGCCCACTTGGGTCAATGTCCAAAGTCGACTAAGGCCTATACCAAAGGTCAACGAAAGTCAACTCTGGTCAAGCCAAAGTCAACAAAATCAACCCAAACAGGCCTGACCCAGACAGGTCTGGCCAAACCCGCTACTGTAGAAACTTGTTCCCCAAGCTGCCATTTTTCTATAAAAAAGGACCCTTTGGGTTCTTGCAAAGGGAGGACTTCTTCTGCTGCTGTGGTTCTTCTTCTTCCTCCCCACGAACGAAAAGAGCTCTTCTCTTCTCTTCCACTTCCCAATTTTTTTCTTCTGAGAATTCCTTTCTCCTTCTTCAATATACAGACAACAAAAATTTCCCTCCCCTTCCCTTCGCTGCTACTGCTACTGTTTCTTCTTCTTCATAGACACAAACAAACGACAACACCACACAAAGTCATAAGTAGAAAAAAGCAGCAGCCAAAGGCAGTAGCAACCAGCAAAGCTCCCAAAAGCTAGGGGAAGAGGCAGCAGCCATCCCCTTCACCAAAGGGCAAGCAAAAGGTTGGTTAACAACAAATAACCCAACAACTGATTATTCATTTGTTTAGTTCATGTCGACTCATAATTAAAGTTTACCAAAAGCCAAAACCCACCTCCAAGCTCAAGCAACGCCATTCAAATTACAAAACGGCTAATCTCACCATGATAGCAAAATAAATCAACAAATCGAGTTTACTGCTTTCTTTATAAGTTCATCATATTCCTTTCTAGTCTATCAGTTTTTGTCATTTATTTCAGTATATCTATTAAAATATTTCCATGATTGAGCATATCCACAAGTAAAAGCTAGATGTTTCCTTTCTGTGTTTTGTGTCAGTCGCTTTGATTAGTATATCCAATCCCAAACATGCCTATATAACTAATATCATGAGCTACAATAAAAGCTAGTTCTGTTTTCTCTGCTATATTTTGTATTTTACTTGGGAGTTAGGACACCCATCTTATGTAAAATTAAACCACCCCAAAGTAACTAGCTACCGCAAAACCATCAATAATTTTCAGCCATAAACCATAACATATGAATCTCGATACACAACCCAGATTCGTAACACTATCAATTTATCAAAACTAACCAGAATCAGTCATCCCATATTATTCAATCAAGGTAAAACCAAAAGGATCAACAAACCCACTACTCTAGTCAACCTATAGCCTAAACCACGGGCACACCTTTCAACCACCATTTTTCATAACCCACAAAGTTTGCAGAGTGTAAAGCCACAACAGATATCATAAGGTTTCCAGATTCCAATCCATATCGTAAAATCATCAGACTCAATCATCACAAAACCGAACTCTTAGAACCAAACCACCAAATTGATTTGAGCACTAATTTTGATTTGTGAAGCTTTACCCCAGGAAAAGAGCTAAATCGATACCTTAGCAATCCATGGGAATTCCACATTGTCACAATCCATAAAAACGAGCCTATAACCCATATGAACTCACAAACACAGTCATTTTCTCAAAACATTGAACACTTTCCGTTCACAGTCATGAAATCCACTCTCAAAACCTCCTAACCAGTTTAAGAAGAAGGATATTACCAAAAATCTTGCTTGTTTAGAAGCTATTTAGTCAGAATAAAGATCTAAACAAGCGAATCGGAAGAAATAGGAAAAATAAAAAAAAATGATTACCTTCTTTCCCGATGCCCTCTCGTCGCCGGCGGGTAGTTGCAGTCGCCGGCGGTTGATGCTTCGACACCGACGCCACTGTCATCGTCGACGAAGCGGTACCCCATTCACCGCTTCTCCGCTCTCCGTATTCCTCCGTTCCAAAACCAAAAACCCAGACCATAAAGTTCCAAATCCCCAAATTGAAACCCCAAATCAAACAGAAAACATACATGCAGGCCGTAATCTTACCTAGATTGACATTTTCTGGTCAATTTTGGGTGGTCCTCGTCGTTTCTTGTGGCCGGCTGTCAAAACTCTAATCTTCTTTGGACTGAGAAAAAAGTCGATCAGATCGAGGCTCTTCTTCTTCCTTCTGGTTCGTTTTCCGTCGAACAGAGGAGGAAAAGGTAAGAGGTTTGTGGGTTGGTTGCCTTCTCTCTTTCTCGCTGTTTAGTTTTCGTTTATGAAAGAAAGAAGAAGAGATTTTGCGGCCAATAGGTGCTAATGGGGAGATTTTAACTCATTCTCGGCCAAAACAATTAACCATTGTTTTGTCCATTACTAATCCTTCCAGTTAATTATGTTATAAACTAAGCTTAACACACAAAGCTCTTAACTACTACGCATGTTAAATTTCTTAATTTGGTTTAACTCAGAATTAATCTCATCACTTCTAAACATTTACTCCTTATTTTTGTTGCGGCATCAGAGTTTATTAATACGAAATTATAGCAAAAATACCTTAATATATTAATTTATGACGAAATTATGTCGAAATTGTTAACCACTCAATTACCAAAATGCATTTCATAACAACTCAAATCATTATCTTAATCATGTGTCAATAAAACGTGTTAAGGTCTCTTTTTTAAATCGTTCAAAATAAACGAACTACGTGGACTTTGATCCCGACTAAGTCGGGTACGTAGGCAACCGATAGGTTCGAGTCCAACTAATTATAAAACTCTTTCTTTACCTTTCGAGATTTACGTCAATAGTCGTAATGATCGAATCGTATATTAATAAATATCAAATTAAATCAAATCATATAATTAAATACACAATAATGCACAAACAATAACACACCAACCCTTTTAAAACTTATCGATTTAAGTAGTACCCATTTGGGGCGTTGTGGGGTGTGAATACACTTCCCCACACGTAACCGTACTCCCAAACCCAAAATCTAAAATTCGCAGACCAGAATTCTGGTTTTAACAAAAATTAAAACCGGAAATGGGTGTTCGATCCACCCCAAGTATGGTCGATGGCGACTCCAAATCGATCCGCGAGCTTTCCCCGATTTTCCGAGGGCGGTTGCGACACTCTCCACCGATGGATGCAGCCTTGGCGACGTGGAGGCCGATCCGCCCCTGTTAGCATCTCCTAACAAGTGCCCTTGTTAGGAGCATAACTAGATTGGTCTGTGTTATGATCTCCACAAAATCTTATGAGTTAAAAGTTATTTTTGAAAGTATATGTGCTAATCTATGGTATGATAATATTATATAGATTAATATTGTAATCCATAAAGTTGAAGGGGTTAATAATGAGTCTGGAAACTAAAGGTACTAAAGTGTAATTTACCAATTCTTGGGAAGGAAGCAGGACCTGCTGAGGTGGCAAATCTAGAATTATCCATCACTCACATGATTTCCAGCATTTTCTCACTCTTCTGTCCACCGTGTCCAGCACCTTCGAAATCCTCCTATAAATTCCATCTCAGATTTCTTATTCAAGGCGTTAGTAGTCATCGGGAAAAAATCTCAAACGGTTCCCTTCTCTAGAATTTGCTGTACCAGTAGAAGCTCATAACAATGGCGTCCTCACTTGCTCTGAAGAAGCTAGTCTCCTCATCCCTGCTTCCCAGCTCCTTGCGTATGGTTCGCCCGATGGGAGCCGCCGCTCCGTCTGCCTCCCGCCTCTTCAACACCAACGCCGTACGCGATTACGACGAAGACGGCGACGAGCGCCAGATGGATGTCGATCGTCGCTCTCGTCGACCGTTTCCACGCAGCCGCGACGATTTCCTCTCAGGTAGTCGTCTTCTGGATCCTCGCTAGAGTTTTCCCCAAATTCGTCGTGTTTTTCTTCATCAAAACGAAAATTGTGCTTAATTGGATATGTTGTGGGAAATTGCAGAGGTGTTCGATCCGTTCTCTCCGATGAGGAGCTTGAGCCAGGTGCTGAACCTGATGGACCAATTCATGGAGAACCCCCTGCTCTCTCCGGCACGCAACGTCGGAGGTGGAGTCCGACGGGGCTGGGACGCTCGCGAGACGGAGGAAGGTCTGCAGCTGCGCGTGGACATGCCTGGGCTGGGGAAAGAAGACGTGAAGGTGTCGGTGGAGCAGAACACCCTGGTGATCAGGGGCGAAGGAGGGAAGGAATCGGACGAGGAGGAGAGCGCGAGGAGGTACTCGAGCAGGATCGATCTGCCGGAGAAGATGTACAGGACGGATCAGGTGAAGGCGGAGATGAAGAACGGGGTGCTGAAGGTGACGGTGCCGAAGGTGAAGGAGGAGGAGCGGAAGGACGTGATTAGTGTCATCGTTGAGTGATTTATGTTTATCTGCAGTGTGGATTCAAGGGTTTAGGGGTTTGAAGGAATCAACGAAACAGTGAATGTTTAACTTTTTGTACTGTTTTGGAAAGAAATGTGGCGAGAAAGGTATTCTCCCCGCTAAGTTTGTGACTCAAATCATACAAATCTTTCACATTTGTCACTTGAATTATTTTTCTTTCTTATTTGTCACTAACTTTACGAATTGTTTCAATGTTGATCACTGGCCGTTACACTTCGTTAAATTTATCCTACGTGGTAGTCAACTCTAAAATTTGACCGTTAACTAGATGACGTAGAAATAAAAAAAAAAATAATTTTCCACCTCATCATCTCACTTACTTTATCTATATGATTTATCATATTAATCATTTAATAAAAATTAATTAAATTACAAAAATTAATAATCCAATTTCACCCTATGGAGATTTCTAATTTACTTTCCAAGTCATCTAGTATGATGGATTTTGAGCACTGGTTGAATGATATGGAGTTAATGGACTACAGAACAATGGGGTCGTGGTTCACATGGGCAAATTATCAGGTAGAAAACCCTATAGCTAGACAACTGGATAGAGCTGTGGTGAACATTGAGTGGGTAGAAGGTTTTCCGGACTGTACTATGGAAGCTGTAGTGGCACCTTTCTCTGATCACTGTGGCATCCTAGTTGCTTCCACTCCCTTCATCAAATCTCTGCCAAAGGCTTTCAAATACTTCGAATTCTGGGAAACACATCCGGAGTTTCTTTCTATTGTGGAAAATGCTTGGAATATTGAAGTGCAAGGCTGCCCTTGGTATGTGTTCAGTGTAAACTGAAGTCTGTGAAGAATGCGCTTTGCAAACTGAACAGAGAAGTTTACAATGATATTAGTGAGCAAGTTAGGCAGGTGGAGCAACAGTTAATGACACTTCACCATGATTCTGTTGATTATCCCGATGAGACTTCTTTCAGAGCTAGGGAGGCTATGCAAGTTCGGTATGATGAAGTAAGGAAACAGGAGGAGAGTTTCTATTGGCAAAAGTCGAGGATTGGTTGGCTGAATAAGGAGATAAGTGTAATAAGTACTTTCATCAATCGTGAAAGTTCGTAATTCTAAGAAGGCCTAAGGAAGTTGATCACTGAACTGGGGAAGAGTTGGTGGACATTGAGTTTATTGCTGAGGAGGCTGTGAGCTTTTACAAAACTTGTTTTGGTGGGTTAATCAAGTGGTTGTGGATGTTGACTGTCTACGACCTCTGATCAGAAGAAAGTACCAGAGGAAGTCTCTCGCTTACTCTGTGCTCCAGTGCTACCTGAAGATATACAGAAAGTTTTCTTTGAACTTAATAGTCAAAGGCGCCAGGGCCTAATGGTTTTTCAGCAAGCTTCTTCAAGAAAGTATGGCACTTAATTGGGAACGACATTGTTTCAGGTTTTCTGGATTTCTTTTCCTCAAATAGAATGTTGAGTGGTATAAATGCTAGAACAGTTTCTCTATGTCCAAAGGTTGCAATGCTGATAAGCTGAAAGACTTCAGACCTATATCATGTATCAATGTGCTATATTAATGTGTGTCGAGATTTTGGCAAATCGTATTAGGGCTGCAATGCCCCACATCATCGGTGAGAATCAAACAACTTTTATCCAGGGCAGAAGGATAATGGACAATATTCTTTTGGCTCAGGAATTAGTAAGTGGCTATCACGTAAACAACTCTCTTCGAGGTCTGCCATTAAGGTGGACCTCATGAAAGCATTTGATTCAGTTAACTGGGAGTATTTGTTTACAATTATGGAATTAATGGATTTCCCAGTTCAGTATAGGCAATGGATTAAGGTCTGTTTCTACTGCTCACTTTATCATCAGTATTAATGGAGGGCTTGGTGGGGTTTTCAAAGCGAGAAGGGGGTCAGACAGGGAGATCCTTTATCTCCGTATCTCTTTTGCATTGTATGGAGGGCCTGTCACGGCTGTTGAAATAATGATGGATCGACGAAGCTTTGCTTATCACCCATTATGTAGTAGGTTGGGCTAAATCATTTGAGTTTCGTGCATGATCTGCTCATATTTACTACGGGATCAGGGTAGTCTCTTCTTTCGTGTGAAGTCCCTTCTCCAAGACTTTTACTATCTTTCTGGTTTAAAGTGTAACCCGAGAAGTGCGAGGTCTATTTTGGGGGAGAATTGGTGAACTGTAGCTCTAATGCTCTTGCGGTTTCAGGGTTTAAGGCATGTACACTCCCAGTGCGTTATCTTGGATTGCCACTGCTCTCAGGTAAGCTAAGCTCGGCTGATTGTGCAACTCTACTTGACAAACGTATTCGGTCCTGGAGAGCAAAGAGTCTCTCATATGCAGGTAGACTTCAATTGGTTTCTTCTGTGCTAATGGGAATGTGTTTGTTTTCCCTAAGAAGTTCTTACGACAGCTACAGAAATTGTGTGCTGATTTTCTTTGGCATGGTGGTGATGCTGGCCGTGCGAAGGTTGCTTGGGAGAGAATTGCTTTGCCTCGTCTTGAAGGGGGTTTAGGGCTGCGGGACCTTCCTGCTTGGAACCAAGCATGTACTGCCAGGATGCTTTGGATCCTCATGATGCGTTCTGGAGCTCTTTGGGTTGCCTAGATGTTGGCGTATCGCTGCAAAAGTGGGGATCTATGGACTATGAAGGTTAATGCTTCAAGTTCATGGGTATGGAGACGTATATTGAAGCTAAGGGCGACTGTTCACTCGTACATGGGTTGGCAGGGGACTGTGGGCATGTGGAATGGTGACACGCTAAAACACAACACCAAACTGCGACCAAGTGTAATCGCAGTCCGGAAATGCAGTAACAGGCAAGCTCTAATTGTCAACCCAGGGTCTAGATCTACTGCCTACACCGTGTATATTTGTTATCTAGCAAACTATGTCGATTGATTGTGGTTTTAACTAAAAGCAGTAAGAAAGCAGGAAATGGTTCGGTTTCTAAAGCAAAGGAAGAGTCACTCGGGAATGAGTCCCCCTAGCTCCTTAGTTAGGTCTTAGTTGTAATTATCCTGGGTTGATTAGCTGTTGATTAAACTGCGGAAGATCTGACAGTAGCTTGGAATCTCTTAAGCTGACCAAGCCCTCTCAGGCAGGCTAACCGGCAGACGACTGACCTTCACCGGGATAGACTGCTGAAGCAATAGGCACAGAACTCCACTACTGGAATTGGGTTCCAGTACAAAGCAGTAGATTGATTAACTCTCGTATAACCAATCTACCACTACCGAATGATGAAGCTCTAACAACCTAATCAGATTCTATCTATCTCAGGTTGCAGCAGAAATCAAGAATAGATGATCAGACTTCAATTGATTCAATGAATCATGCATCATTCGATTAAAACCAAACAATATAACAATCCCAAGTCATTACAATCAAGATCCCTAGCACATGGAACTAGGGTTCTTCATACCCAAGTGAGAGAAAGTTCTATCCATAGAGAGAGAGAGGGAAACAGAATACAAAGCAGTCATACTCATAACAATGGGAAGAATCTGCTCTGGGATGATGATCTTCATTCCAAGGATGATTTCCAAGCTTGATTGATGAAACCCAGCTCCAAAACCACTCTTAGGGGGTGTTCTTCGCACTTTCTCTCTCTAGGGCTCTGTTTTTGCTCCAAAAATCGATTCCCTCTCCTTTTGTTCAAAATTGGGTTAAAACCCATAAATTCCCGACCACACGGCCAGGCCACACGGCCGTGTGGAAATCCCAGCTGCCCGTGTGGCTCTCAAAACATGGAGTTTCGATTAAGTGACTTCCAGGCATGCTGCACGGCCAGGGACACACGACCGTGTGGATTTCTAGGCTGCCCGGGTGAGCTCCCTGGACTTTCCACATGGCCACAAGGGGTCCCCTACACGGCTAGTGTGGCTTGCCCGTGCAAAATGATGCCACACGGCCAAGTCACACGACCATGTGGGATTTTAGGCGTGCTCGTGTGGCTTCCTCAGCCTCTCGCCAAACGTCCAATCTTCATCCAATCGACCTCGAACTCGTTCCCAAACCTTCATTCACGTACTAGGACCTGAAATATCACAAACAAGAACAACCTAGCGTGAAATCGGCCTAAAATACGAGAAATAAGACTCAAACGGTACAAGAATGATGGACAAAACATGTGTATATATCAAGTCATCAAATGCCTTTGTATTCTGTAAGTAGAGTTCATGATACTCTTCGTCGTCACGGCAGCAACAAGGCATGGCATAAACTGTTATGGGGTAAGTTTTCTGTACCACGTTGGAGTGTAATAGCTTGGATCATGGACATGAATGCTATGGTAACTAAGATTAAGTTGGTCAAATGGGGGAGATCAAGTGAAGATGGGTGTGTTCTGTGTGGGCAGAGTAGTGAGACGCGAGATAATTTGTTCTTTGAATGTAGTTTCTCGCAAAGAATGCTTAGTGGCATAGATCCGGGTTTACGAAGTAGTACATGGGACTCCAGGCTCTTAGAGGCATGTACGATTGTGAGGAAACGCTCACCTCTGGGAAGACTGTTTAGTTTGATTTGGACTTCTTTGATCACCTTCATCTGGCAGAAGAGGTGTCGAAGGAGTCATGGGGGGAAGCCACGAGAAGCTGAGGTAGTGGCAGAGCTTTGGAAAAGAGACTTGCAGTTTGTAATTAGTGATTTCCCGATGCTGATGCATGACTGCCAGTAGGTGGGTCTTCCATTTTTGCAGTATTAGAGGGTAGCTCTTGGTATTACAGTGGGAGGGAGTTTTTGTTTTGAAATAGTGTTTTGTAGATGCTAGTTGCTACACGGGTAATTTCACACTGGAATTGTCCCTTCGTTGTAATCAGTTGGGGTGGGGCTGTTTTGGTCTCACTGTTTTCGTTAATGAAAAGAATCTGATTCAACGAAGAAAAAAAAAAGATAGGAGTGTGGATCTTTGCGGGAAGCTGCTCAAGAATCTCTGCCCGGTTCCTTCGACTCTCTCATCGCCGCCGCTGATTTAGCTGGAATCGCAGTGCTAGCACTCGTCATCCTCTATGTCTACAAAAACCTATATCAAATCAAGACAAAAAGTTAGAATCAAACAAAATGATCAACCCAGGAAATAAAAAAAACTTACCAAGACCCAAAACTAAAGCGTCTCCTCCAATTGTCTCCCACTGACTCCATCCGTCGTTGGTAAGAATGAAAAATTGGTGGTCAATTCTGTTTCTTCCACTCCCCTCGTTAGTACTCAGTAGGTAGGAACCAGAAATAAGAGTCAAATTTTTAAATAACAACAAAATAAAACAACAAAGCATACCTTCAACCATAATCATACCAAGATCTGCATTTTTTCGTCGATTTAGGATGGTCCAAATCTGATTTCGGTGGTCGGCGACTACTGACAATCATGATGATCGTCGGGCCTGGGATCCGCGTCCTAGTTCGAGTCCTGTCTCTTCTTGTCGCTTTGACGAGCCTGGGATCCGGTACATGGTTCGAGGGCATGGTATCAGCTCCCACTAATTATACTTCTTGGAATCTCCAGCTGATTCTCCAAACAAGGCGAGAGGAAGAGAAGGAGAGGCATAGTGAGAAGACGAGATCTAGAAAATGAGAGAGACTGGGTTGTGACTGATCTCTAGAGAATCGGCTCGCCTCCTGCTCTTCGTCTTCCCAAGGGTGAAATTGGATTATTAATTTTTGTAATTTAATTAATTTTTATTAAATTATTAATATGATAAATCATATAGATAACGTAAGTGAGATGATGAGGTGGAATTTTTTTTTTAATTTCCACATCATCTAGTTAACAGTCAAACTTTATAGTTGACTGCCACGTAGGACAAATTGAACGGAGTGTAATGGCCGGTGACCAACGGTGAAACAATTCGTAAAGTTAGTGGCGAATAAGAAAGAAAAGTAATCCGGGTGGCAAATGTGAAAGTTTTGTATGATTTGAGTGACCAAACATGTAATTTAGCCCTTTTAAATCGAAGTTCTTAGTTCATATTTGAGTTTCCTTAGTTTGTAACACATCAAAATCAACCAGCTTGTCGATGAGGCTCTCGATGTTTTTGCCGTAGCGCTTTTTATCCGACCTCCCCGAGCAGGTCGGCACTTTGACGATTAGGGATGGCAATGGGTCGGGTTTTGCCAAATTCAAACCCATGGGTTTATCTGTGAAAAAAACTGGGGTAAAACCCACTGGGTTTGAAAAACTCAAACCCAACCCGCTGGGTATCCTCGGGTTCATGGGTACCCATGGATTTTTGTCGTAAAAAATTTACAATAACAAGTTCCTACAAAATAAAAGTCAAATATCAATCTCTCAATACAAATTATCCATATATAAAACACCATTCTAGAAAATTCAAGTAAATACAAATTAACCATACAAATTGTTCAACACCAATCTAGAAAACTCAAGAAAATTGAAGCAAATCACAAATTATCCATAAAAAACATGATTAATTGAAAGCTTTTTCCTCCTTGTCAATTAAGCGTCTTCACTCTCTACTCGATAATATCAACTTCATTCTACACAATTAAAAGAAAAAACTAGACATATCTCCACAAACATAAAGAAGATTATGAAGAATTTGATGATGCGGAAATACGAAAGAACACAGAACACAAGATTTTACGTGGTATCCTCGATCTTGATTGATCGAGACTAATCCACGGTGAGCTTGGAACGAGCTCACGACTGATATTTTATTAGGAACTACATTGTGACGGCTTGCTTACGACAATCTCGTAGCTAAGCTTATATAGAGAGACTTAGGGTTAAAACACTAATGACAACCAGGTTTCCTTCTTTGACAAGGACAAGGAAACAAGGGACTTGGAGGACAAGAAATTAATTATTTTTGACTAAATAATTAATATCCTCAACACTCCCCCTCAAGCGAAGACATGAGTGACAAGAATGTCGAGCTTGAAAAAGGAAATGTGACGAACAAGCATGACAAGCTTGAACAACAAAACTCGAGATGAACAACATCTCGGACACGGCTGATTTGGAGACGACTGACTCTCTCCCTTGAACAACCTGATGAAGATGGTTGACTGCATCTTCTTGAACGTCGTGACGAGACGGTTGATTGCGTCTCTTGAACGACCTGACGGAGACGGTTGACTGCGTCTCTTGAATGACTTGACGGAGACGATTGACTACGTCTATCCGTATGAGATGGTGGAGATGGTTGACTGCATCTCCTGAACGACTTGACTCCCTATTCTCCCCCTCAAGCTGGAGCATGAACGATGTGAATGCCCAACTTGAAAGCTAGAATGGTGAAGACTGAAAACTGATTGATTCTGAACGCAGAGGGGACGAACTCTTCTTTGATCGTGACTGCCTCGCTTGATGACTTGAAAATGACTGGCTATTGAAGGGACGACCATTAGTGTCTTCACTCCCATGACTTTGATTGATATTCTGAATAATGACGACAGCTGCAACAAGGCACACAAGTTCCACCACAAACACAAGGCAAATCAATTCCATTTTTTTACCATGTAATTGCTTTGACCTGACGTACTCCTACTTCTCCCAAATGTTGTGGTACATGGGAAGGGTGAAGACGAAATCCACCGTAGGCAAGCAGATTCAAAACTAGGTCCAGCCTGCAGCAGAAACTTGTATTGGACGTGGATTTGATTTCTGGACTCTGACTGCGGGAACTTGGGCAGCTGCCTCCAAGAACTGATTGTAGATATTGACAGGGACAGAGACACGCTCTTGAATTTGTGGACTGGCCGAGAGTTTGGATCAGCCAATCAAAAAACAAAAGTCCCGACGGGACGATGATGGTGAGATTGACTTGACGACGAGGACGGTGACCCATCTACAGGAGGCAAAGCTGGAGATGACTATGATACGCGGCCGTTTGATTGCGACGGCGGCGGGATTGACGACGATGATGAGAGCGAGATCGGAGGTCTGCGTCGTTGTGGTTGACGACGACAGCGGCAGTGCAGACGACATTGATTCTGTTCGAGACAAAGATGACGGCCAGCAGTGACATGGATGACGATCGAGAACAAGAGCACAGTCGATGACGACGATTGAGGACTGGATATCTCGTTCTCGACGGCGGGATGGACTTCGCCTATGACTGCGGAACAATTGACGGGGACGCCAGCTTTGCCGGATTTTGACGGACTCGGCGGCGGATCTGAGACACGAGATGACCGATGACAAGCCTCGATTGACGAAGACTGGAAGCAACCAACTTCTGCTGCTTCTGTTCTTGCTTACCTTCGGACAATTGCAAGGCGATCTAAATCACCATGGACGGCAACCAGGAGACAAAAAACTCGTGGACGGATGCAATTGACTCTTGCTGACTGTCGGATGAACGAAGGAACAGAGGCGAACGTCGGACTGATGACGTTGATGCCGCTAGCAACTTCTTTTCCATTGTTGCTAGAGTTGGAGTCTTCAAACCCCGTGACTGATTGACGAAGACGAATAGACAAAGGTAGAGACTTGCGGAAGCACAAAACCCTAACACAGGATCGAGTTTTGTTCTGATACCATGAAGAATTTGATGATGCGGAAATACGAAAGAACACAGAACACAAGATTTTACGTGGTATCCTCGATCTTGATTGATCGAGACTAATCCACGGTGAGCTTGGAACGAGCTCACGACTGATATTTTATTAGGGACTACATTGTGACGGCTTGCTTACGACAATCTCGTAGCTAAGCTTATATAGAGAGACTTAGGATTAAAACACTAATGACAACCAGGTTTCCTTCTTTGACAAGGACAAGGAAACAAGGGACTTGGAGGACAAGAAATTAATTATTTTTGACTAAATAATTAATATCCTCAACAGATTAGTTGTTTATAATATTAAATATACCGTAAAATTAATTATATGGGTGTGGGGGGTACCCATGGGGCGGGTTTACCTAAACCCAAACTCAACCTGGTTAATAGTGAACGGGTTTAAATCCAAACCCTGCCCAAAACCCGTCAACACGGGTTTCATTCGCGTTGACCGGGTTGGGTTGGGTGGTTACCCGTGGATTCGGGTTTTGTTGCCATCCCTACTGACGATGGTGGAGTTGCCAAGCCGGCCTTCTGCGAAGCTCGAAACGCCCAGTAGGATCAGCAGAGCTGCAAGCACTGCCAGTTTCGATATGGCACAATCCATTTGGCACTTTTTGTGCCTCTCTGTGTAGTGTTGTTCAGTGTGTGTGTGTGATATGGGTGAGAAAATAAGGTGAGAGTAGTAGGCATACCTTTTATAGGCGGCGCGGCCGTTTGATTTGTTGGATTTTTGTCGAGTTATGATAGCGAGCTGCCATCGCCGTTAACTTAATTAGATGATGTGGGTGACACGTCAACCCACTATGAAGTAAATTTTATTTATATCTTCCTCCGTCGTAGTCACTTCTCTAGCTATACCACCAAGCTGCCATCGCCTGAGCTCCTCCTATGAGACAAGTCCATCTTCACCTCTACCACTAAGTCGCTATCACCACCATTTATCCTCTCTGATTCTGTGGCCATCACCAAGCCTCCATCCCACCGCTCCTCCATAGTGAGTCCACCTGTGCCACCCCTTAAAGTCACCATCTCCTGCATAACCAATCTGCTTTCACCATCGGAAGCTTGATACCTGGCCATTGAAATTAGGGATTTTCTTCTCTGTTGATGTGACTTGAATCGGACTATCAATGTTATTTGGGTTCGGGTTTTGGGCATAGTTTGTAACCGTTTCCTTTACAATATTGGTTTTGGTTTAGACTCACATGGAGAAGTATAAATACTTCTCATCTCCTCTGTAATATGTAATCTACTCGATATAGTGAAACTGGTTCTCTCGCGCCCGTGGACTAGCTAACACACCGTGTTAGTGAACCACATAAATCGTGTGTCTATTTTCAATTCTCTCTTTCTCGATTCCGGCGATTTCCCGATCCGTAGCAGCGCAGTTATAACAAGTGGTATAAGAGTTTGGCTGGAAATCAGGCAAGAATTTTCGATTATGAAGAATGACGTCGGTGAACATGAATATCGAAAAGTTCATAGGGAAGAACAGTTTCGGTATATGGCAGATCAAGATGCAGGCGCTATTGAAACAACAAGGGCTGTGGGGTCCGCTGTTCGGGAAATCGAAGAAGGCAGGGATCAATGACGAGGAGTGGAGTACCTTGGAGGAGAAGGCCCACTCGACCATCATGCTATCGTTGTCTGATTACGTCATCATTGAAGTCACAGCTTAGAAGACTATCGCGTGCTTGTGGTTGAAATTGGAGAGTCTCTGCATGACGAAGTCCCTAACCAACAAGATGCATCTCAAGCAACGGTTGTTCAGCTTGAGGATGCAATAAGGTACGCCTTTGAGGGAACATCTCGAACAACTTAACTCTATTTTGCTAGATCTGCGTAATATAGATGTTCAAGTTGATGACGAGGATGTTGCCCTAATCGGCTAATCTTGCTGGTTTCTTTGCCGAGTTCATATGATAATTTCGTTGATTCTTTTATTGCCGGTAAAGAAAGCGTGTCGTTGGAGGATGTCAGGTCTACTCTTTATATGAGAGAGATCAGGCATAAGGCGTCTGGATATGGTACAGGTGGTGAGGCATCGGGTTTGGCTGTTACAAGTAGAAAGGGAAGGAAGAAATTTGGTATAGATCATTTGAAGGAATTCCAAGGGTCCCAATCCACAGCCAGGTGATGCTTGTCACAACTGTAAGGAAGTGGGGCATTGGAAGTACAATTGTCCCAGGAGAAGAGGGCAACAAAAGAAGCAAGGTTCAGTTGCCGTGGCAGAAGTGGACAAAAGTTCTGAAGACGATCTCGCCTTGGCTATAGATGAGAAGGCACATCGCAGTGATGTATGATTTATGGATAGTTCATCCTCATACCATATGTCTCCGAACATGGATTGCTTCACAACCTACGAGCAGATAGATGGTGGTAATGTGGTCATGGACTCATGGCAGTTGGAGCTGTCTGCAAGGTTGTTGGAATCAGGTCCATAAAGGTTTGGACACATGATGGTTCATTCTGTACCGTGAATAATGTCAGACATGTTCCACGAATGACAAAAAACATGATCTCCATGAGTCTACTCGACAACAAGGGCTTCAGTTTCAAAGTAAAATGTGAAGTTGTGTATGTCTGCAAGGGTTCGAGGAAGGTACTGAAAGGCGTGAAATGTGGTACCTTGTATGCATTACAAGGAAATGTGCTGTCAGGTTCTGCTGCAGTTGCATCGTCTCAGGTTCATCAGGAAGATATGACCACTCTTTGGCACATAAGACTGGATCATATGAGTGAACGGGGGATGCAAGTTCTGTCGAAGAGAGATCTTCTTAGCAGGCACAAGGTGCAGAATTTGGAATTCTGTGAGCATAGTGTGTTTTGGAAGCTACATCGCAGCAAGTTTCCCAAGAAGGGCATTCACTGGACGAAGGGTATACTGGATTACCTCCACTCCGACTGTTGGGGTCCTTCACGAGTTGAATCCATTGGCGGCAGCAAGTATTTTCTGTCTATTATTGATGATTATTCGAGATTTACTTGGATTTTCATGATGAAGCAGAAAAGTGAGGCTTTCACGAAGTTCAAGCAGTGGAAGACATTGGTGGAGATCAGACCGGGAAGAAGATAAGAAACTACGAACGGACAATGTTCTGGAGTTCTGAGTTCAACGAATTTCGCAAGGATGAAGGGATTGCCCATCATCGGATCGTTAGAGATATACCCCAGCAGAATGGCGTTGCAGGTTGCTGAAGAAGTATAAATACTTCTCATCTCCTCTGTAATCTGTATTCTCCTCGATATAGTGAAATTGACTCTCTCTCTCCCGTGGACTAGCTAACACACATTGACTCACTCCGAATATCATGATTAATTCCCGGCTAAGGTCCAAGTATAAACCTTAGTCGGGTGCAATACATGGCAAGTATGTTTAAATATCGACTTGGGCCGGTTCGTGTACCCCTACTTCAGTCATTTGAATCATTATCTAGCGAATTGGTTTTGGTTGAAAAGTTTGATAATTAAAGTAAAGCAAGACAAAAGTAAATGGTTTTGAAAGCTCTTTGTGAGAAGGATCACTCGGGTGTCGCTTCCCCCTAACTACTACCATGGTATGTGAATCGAAGTGATTGCTATGGGCAAGGTGACCGTGAACCGCTAGGGGACGCATATACGGTCGTAGACCACACTCTCGATTGCCAAACCAAGGGATACATTATAGGCTATTCAAGTGGCCCTCTCGGTTAAGGCAATCGATGATTGACTTACTCCCTCACTCAACCGAATGGTTGGTCGGCTTAATCGCGCTTAATCAAATTGCTTAATTCAACATAGAGGTTTGCCCTACACTAACCTAGATAGGTGGCTTAAGAAGCCCTAGGATTCCCAACTCAATTGAGCCCCCCTTGAAGGGGGGGGGGGTCCCCTCTAATCTAGGTTAGAATGGTCAATTTGATTGCTAAGCACAAATATGCACAATGAACATGAAAAATACCCCAATCATTGAATTAAACAACACCCATAAACAATCATTCAATTCACATAACAACTACATGGAAAATAGTTAGGGTTTCACAACACCCAAGTGAAAAAGGAAACTACTCCATGCTAGAAAAGGGAGAAACATGAGAGGAAGAGGTAGAAACCATCATGGTGATGCTTCCAATCTCCTTTGAGCTTGTGCATAACTTCTCTTGGGGAGAATCTTCCCAATTCACCACTTGGAGCAAACCCTAGGCTTTCTTTCTTCTTTGGTTTGTTCTTTCTCTCTCTAAAATCTAAAGACGAAGACACTTTCTCACTCTTGGGCTCCCCCTTTCTCTTCCTTTCAGCTCTCCTTTTAAATAGGGATCGAGGTCAGTTCACAGCTTCAGTTCACGGCCGTGAACTCATGAACGCGTCCGTGAACTCAAGGTTGGCGTCAAAATGCACCGCTTCGCGTGCACAGGTTCACGGGCAACAGCCCCAGTTCGCGGTCTTAGTGACCGTGAACTCGCATAGCGTCAGTAACTTCAGATTTGGTCCTGGACGCCTTGATGTTCACGGGCAATGGCTCCTCTTCACGGTTTTAGCAGATCGTGAACTTCCAAGAGAAACCGTGAACTGCCGGTTTTTCACCTCTTCTTCTGGTTTTTGCTACTTTTCGTCCAACTTTCGACTCCGTGGCTGGTTTCACCTGTTAAATCGTGAAATACAAGAAACCTCACGTGAAACCACCCTTTAAGGAGCACAATTGCCACAAATTAAGGAAAATGGGGGTAAAATATGTACAATTAAGCCCGAATCCCCCCCCCCCCACACTTAGACGTTTGCTTGTCCCCAAGCAAACCATTTCCCTCAAAGTAATATTTCAACCTACATAAAAACTTTGGGGACAACTCAAAGGGCACAAAGTGGGAATTCTGAATGGCTATTGGTAATTAATACATGGACCGTTGCAAGCAATACCGACATCCACCACAAACGACATTCGAGGCCACCAAAAGTGGGCAAATGAAAAGTTCTCACCTTGTTCATGGATCAATGCAAGTCTCAACAAGACCACTTATCAACCACAACTAATCATGCATAGAATTCAAGTATGAGGAACAAATGGAAAGGCAACAAATGTCCTCACCGGGGTATGATATGGCATGCAAAACAAGAATGAATCACTCACTCTCAAGACTAGTGGGGGCAGGACCTTTTTGGTGCAAAAGATGTGCACAATCATCAACACTCGGCCCTATCATCTCAATACCATGGCGGTAACCTCTAAATGCTAGAGTTCACGGGATGGTTGTCACCACTAGCTTGTCCGGAGGTCTTAGACACGGGTTCAAATGACTGCAATTGTCTTGGACATGGGGAAAACGCTTTTTGGGTGGTGGCAAACACGACATGAGGTTCTACATCTTCAACCTAAACCCGAAGGTTCTATGGTTTCGACTAAGACCCTTCTTTTCAACCAAATGCTACTAGCATCGGCCAAAAACCTTATCTCTCCCTTCCAAACTATCACCCATGGTGAACTACATTAAAGCACTCTTCCTCGGTCTACTCTTGCTATCACCTTTCGATTAGGTAGTGAAGGATTTCTAAAACAATGTGGGGGGTTTCAGTGGCTTGAGTGTCGAGAAACCCCTCCTAGAGCATACACTTCGGTTTTTTATGGCACTCTCTACTTTATTTACCCCGTTTTATTACCTCTTTTTAATTTCTCTTTTCTTTTCTTTTCTTTTTGAGGGGGGGGGGGTACTAGAGAGTAAAACCTTTGCCACCTATACATTTAATGCCCAATGCTCTCTTTTCAAGAACTCTCTCCAACACTACACTTCCTTTTCCATTCCTAGCAAGAACAGCACACAAACCTCCTATGTAGAACCTCTATGGAAACTAAAAAGTGAGAGCTCCGGGACACAAGGACGACTCACGTTTAGACACGAAGAAAGGATTGGTGGTCATTCTATCAACACCATTAAGCTCACAAGCACGAAGCTCCTAACTTAAGAACGACCCTCAAAGTCACAAGGCTCAAAGGGGTTAACTAGTGGATAACACATTTCGGGACAATGAACATTTGGGCGTGGACTAATCCTATGCCTCCATCATACTCACTGGTGACAACTGTGATGTTACTCGCCATGGTAAGAGGGATCTAAGCACACAAGAATAAAACGATCGTCTCAAAGCTCACATGGCTACTTAGTCACCAAACCATCTATTCCAATTCACAAAACACAATGCATGGCAAATTGTAGTCAACAAGTAATCGAGTCAAGACATCCATTCATTAATGCACACATGAGAACTAAACTTTTGCACGACCTCTCAGTCATTATCATAGGATGTACTTGATCACATGTAACAAATCAAGATCAATGCCAATAAACACGAGATTTTCCCACACACCGGCAACTTTGATCATGCAAACATTGCTTGGAGCCCTCAAAATTTTCAAATTTGGGCATACATCAAGGCTCCAAGCATGAATCACACTCACACAAGCATAATAGTAAACTATCCCCCTACACTTAAGCTCGACATTGCCCTCAATGGCGTGGGATAGGGGTAGAATGATGTTACCGTTGGGTTGGTAAGTGAAAGTTGGAATCGATTCCGGGGTAGGATATTTGGAGCTTCAAGGAGAGACAAAAAAAAAAAAAAAAACAGACACAAACACAATACGACTCGCTTGAGGCGAGGTTATTACAAACACAATACGATAGTAGTAGTAGTATACGGTCACACACACACAAAAGAAAGAAAAATAACAAAAACAAGTTCAGAGTTACAAGTGGAGAAGTGGGGCGAAAGAAATCGGCTCTGGACATATCTCACTCGTCGTCTACCTCTCGCGGCTGGAAGGACCCTCCCTGTCATCTGGAAGGAGGCCCTGACGTCGAGCCATCAGCTTGAGGAGGTCAGTCTGCCAGTCTAGGCGAGAAGTCACTCCCACGAAGCTCGTCTCTAGGCGATCCACCCTCTAGACGAGGGGATCACCTTCTACTGGTGGTGGTGGTGGCTGGGCTGGGTGCTCGAGCTCGGGACGTCGGCAGCGGCCGAGTGCTCGAGCAGGTGGCTGCTCTGCTGGTGGGCCCTCTGGATCAGGCTCCACTAGAGCCGGGTCGACTGCTGCTCTAATGACTCCTGATGGTCGGAGTCCCTCGAGGTACTCCACTCCTCGCTCTCCCTGGATGACCAGCTTCTGGTTGTAAAGGGTCGCCACTGGGAAGGGTTTCGTCCTCCCGACGATGGAGCATCGAGCCAAATCCACGTGGAAGTGCCGGGCCATCCTCGTAATGAGGCCCCCATGTGCATGGTGTCCACTCTATTTCACCCTAGACACCAGGCGAAAGAAGTGGCGATCAGAGATCCCAGATGAATCGGCTCCGCTGGACTCCTCATGGAGTAGAGGACAATTAGCCCTCTGTTCATCATCAGATGGCCTAACTTCAGGCTGGGGACGATCGAGAGTGTGAGCAAAGTGTTGAGGATCCTCCAAGGAGTCCTCAGCTTCACCGCGTTGGTGCGGCTCCCCTCAAACTCGTCTTGCTCAAACTTGGGACAGCAGAGGGCTCGGAATGCTCCCTGATAGTTGAAATCCACTATGTACTGCCGCTCCATCATCGTCATGAGGGTGGTGTCGAGCCCCATGGCCTGAGCAAAGGCGTCCTAGGTTAGCACTCGTGGCTGACCTCCCAGCATGAACTCCACGTGTGGGCGACTCCTCTTACTGGTCGGAATGACGTGGGAGAAAGTGGAGTAGAACTCCACGTAGATCTCATGGTAGATCCGCTCATTCACCATCAGGAGCTGGTGCCACTGGGGGTGACAAAGTACCCCTGACATCGCGGCTCGGCACCTGAACATGTTGAACATGTCCAGGTCCAGCAGCCAATAGGGCCCAATCGGGCAGTCGGTAGGCAAACTTGTCGCCAAACTCCGCGTGATGCACCAGGTACCTGATGTACTCGTGATCCAGATTGAGCATCCTGCAAAAAATGGAAAACATACACCATACGTGGAAACAATCATCAAATATTGCTCATTGGGAGGAAAAGAGATTCCCCACACACTTATATTTCCACCATGGATATCAAACATTTAAGCTCAAGCACACCGTGGTTTGGTTGTGGTCATTTCACGGTTCATTCATGCAAAAATTTGAACCACAACCCAAACCACGGTGGCTACCATTCACCAATCAAGCATAAAGCCCCACATGCATTCACAAAATAGCACTTGGTAGGCAAATTCTAAAAATAAAGGCAATTCGGTTCAAACATGCCCACCAAGGCTCAACTAGGCTCATGCAACCACATTTCACCATTCAATCAACCTAATTCACCTAATTCCTCGCCCTAATTCTAGGTTTAACATTCGAAGCATCAAAATCATCCTCACTTCCCTACCTAATCCAATTCTCCCAAAATTAACAAGGTAGAGCTGAAAAACCAACCTAGAGACGCAAGTAGGACGTAGGAGGAAGTGAGGTGCGGGCGAGGAAGGCAAAAAATGGCCGAAAAACAGACCGGAGAGGGGTTGTCGAAACTTCGTCGGAGACTCGTCGCCGCCGACTTGACCAGAAAACTTGCCCCAAATCTCATCATAGGCCGGTTTTGACGAGGGGTTGGTTTTGGGTTTTGCTCGCCGGAAATGGGAGAAAAATTGAAAATGCGTTGGAATTTCGCAGTTTTCCGACGAAAATTCGAATTTTCCGGCGAGTTTTGGGTCTTGAAGTGAAGAGTCGCCGCTCACGTCCCTTTTATAGGCAAAGCACAGAGTTCACGAACGCGTTGGCCTGTTCACGGTCTTAGAGACCATGAACACTCAAATCCGTCCGTGAACTGAGGTTGGTCGACAGGTGGCGAACATGTAGAAGTGCCCAGTTCACGGACGCGTTTGCATGTTCACTGTCTTGTAAGACCGTGAACTCAACAATCCATCCGTGAACTTCAGTGAAAAAAGGCACTTATTCCACCGTGCCTCCTAATCGATCACAACACAACCTTAAAACGCAAAACCACACAACGAGTTCCAGGTTATGGCGACAGTGAGTGAAGGAGTCTCCATACACCGAGAAGTCATCCATAAAGACTTCCATGATCTCTCCAACCAGTCGGTCGAAGATCGCCAGCATGCATCTCTGGAAGGTCGCCGGTGCATTACACAGCCCAAATGGAATCCTCCGGTAAGCAAAGGTACCGAAGGGGCAAGTGAATGTGGTCTTCGCCTGATCCTCCGGTGCAATAGGAATCTGGAAGTAACTAGACATGCCATCCAGGAAGCAATAAAACTCATGGCCATCCAACCTCTCTAGCATCTGATCAATGAAAGGTAGGGGAAAATGATCTTTCTTAGTGGCGTCGTTCAGGCGCCGGTAATTGATGCAGACTCTCCAGCCGGTCACGGTCCGCATCGGGATCAACTCCTTCTCTCATTCGGGAACACAGTCATCCCGCCTTTCTTCGGGACCACCTGAGTGGGATTGACCCACTTGCTATCAGATACAGCGAAGATGATCCCTGCATCCATGAGCTTCACAATCTCTGCCCGGACCACTGCCTCCAAGTTAGGAGACAATCTCCGCTGTGGCTGCCTAACTGGCTTAACCTCATCCTCCATCAGAATTCTGTGGGAGCAGAAGGATGGGCTAATGCCTCTGATATCGGTGATCTTCCAAGCCATGGCCCGGGCATACTTCTGCAGCAGAGCCACCAGGCTGCTCTTCTGCTCGGGTGTCAGATCCGAGTTGATAATGACCAGGAGCTTATTCCCCTCCCGGAGAAATGCATACTCCAGGTGAGAAGGGAGGGGTTTAAGCTCCAACTCTGGCGGCTCCTCCAGTGATGTAGCGATCAAGGGAGAGATAGGGATCGGCTTGAATGGTATCCGCAAGCTGCTCCTCCAGCTTCACATCCTGTGATGCCTGTTCCCCTAGCAAAAGACAACGCTCAAGAAAATCATCAGTACCCGCACTCGTGATGGCCAGTGCGGTTTCAAAATCAGCAACAACATCACAGTAGTCTAAATCATCATGGAGCTGGGGGTGTTTCATATTTCCAGAAACAGAGAAGGTGATTTGTTCACCCCCAGCTCGCAAAATCAGTTTTCCATCATTCACATCAATGAGCGCATTGGCGGTGGCGAGAAAAGGTCTACCCAATATCAATGGCACATCAACATCCTCATTTATGTCCAAAATCACAAAATCAACAGGATATGAAAATGGCCCTACTGCGACTATCAAGTCCTCTGCTATACCCCTAGGATGCACAATGGATCTATCAGCAAGTTGAATGCTCATCCTAGTATCACTGGGTTCACCTAGGCCTAGCTTTTTAAACAGTTTATATGGCATGACATTTATGCTAGCGCCTAAATCCGCCAAGGACTTCCCTACATGCAAACTACCAATCATGCAAGGGATAGTAAAACTCCCTGGGTCTTTTCGCTTCTTTGGTAGTTTGTTCTGCAGGATGGCAGAACGCTCCTCGTTGAGCATCACCGTTGACAGCTCCCCAAGCTTCTTCTTGTTGGTGAGGAGATCATTGATGAACTTGGCATACTTGGGCATCTTCGATATTGCCTCCACGAAGGGCATGCTTATGTTTACCTGCTTCAGCATTGCCATGAATTTGGCAAACTCAGTCTCCAGTCGGTCCTTGTGCAACCGAGTAGTAAAGGGAAGCTGTGGTACATACTCCTTCACCACTGGTTGCGGTTTAGGAGCAGGCACCTCAACCTCCTTCTCCATTTCCTCCTGATTAGCTGGAAGTGTTGAAGCAGGGGTCTCTCTCTCCTATGCCCGCACGGGTGGATCAGCAGTCATCTTGCCACTCCTGGTAGTGATGGCCTTGCAGTGCTCATTTGGGTCCTGCGGATTAGGGATGGTTTGACCAGGTAGAGTACCAGGAGTCCTTTGAGCTACAGCCTGGGCAACACTCCCACGCTGAGTCTGTATATCCCGCAACACAGCCTGTGTGTTTCTCTGACCAGCTTCTAGCTCCAAGAATTTACCTGAAGCTTTCTCCATGAACTGCTCGATGTTATTGAACTTGTTTGCACTGGAGGTGGCCAGAGAACCCACCAAATCTCTCAATTCCGCCATCGGGTCACTCTGTACTGGGGCTGCAGGTGCTGCCCCTGTCTGATGAAATGGTCGCACCTGTGACTGAGGTGGAACTGGCCCCTGTCTGGGCGGGTAGAGAGGCTGCTGCGGCTGCTGAAATTGCCCTTGTCTGGGCTGGTATGGAGGCCTCTGGAAGCCAGGTGGTCCCTTGGGGACTGGTGGTCTGGGATTTGCCCCACCCCAGAAGAAGTTAGGATGCTAGCGCCACCCCTCGTTGTAAGTGTTGCTGTAGGGGTCGAAGCGCCTGGCATTACTGATGAAGTCCACCTGCTCCTGGGGAGTAGACGACTCCCTCATCGCCTGACAGTCCTCCACGGTGTGATGAGAGCTCTCACACCACTGCAGTGCATCGCCTGCGGCTGTCCTGTACCTGTAATCAATCCAGAGCGATCTATGGCTGAAACCAGCTTCGATACCACCTGCACCAAATCAGATGACTGTGTGGCTACAGCATGCACACCCCGCCCTGGTGCTCTTCTCGATCTCCTGGAAGTTCCCCAATCATAGCCCTGCTCTGCCATCTCTTAAAAAAGTTGATTCAGCTGTGGCGGGGTCTTGGTAAGCATATTCTCGCCACAGACCGAGTCAATAAGCTGCTTATCCTCCGGGAAGAGAGCATGGTAGAAGTTGCCCACCTTGAAGGCGTCGGTGAAATCATGGTTGGGGCACTTGAGGAAGAGACTGGTGTATCTCTCCCAAGCATCCTGGATGGTCTCATCTTCGTCTTGAGTGAAGTGGGTGATTTGCTTCTGCAGGTCCGCCGTCTTGGACGGGGGATGGTAGCGAGTGAGGAACTTGTCCGCCAGGTTGGCGAAAGTAGTAATCGAGCCTGGAGGTCGAGTGTCTAGCCACTCCTTGGCCTGGCCCTCCAGAGTAAACGGGAAGTACCTCAGCTGGATGGAATCGGCTGGGACCCCATTTATCTTGATTCCATCGATCAGCTCATGGAATCGCCTCAGATGTGATCGGGGGCACTCCCCCTCCTTGCCACGGAACACCACCGAACCGCGCAACATTGTGATGACCGAGGTGCTCACCTCAAAGTTGTTCGCTGGCACATGAGGGTGTTGAATGGGTGACCTCATGTCCGCGGCTCTGGCGGTCCAGTATGATCCCATGGTCTGCTCCTCAGGAATGACCACATCATGGTCCTGCGGGTCAGCCATCTCCTCCTCGTCAGTGATCTGCAGCTGTGCTAGCGCCTCCTCCGCAGCCAGTCGCGCCTTTAGAGCCCACTTGAAGTTCCTACAAGTCCGTTCAAGCTCCTGGTCTAATGGTAGTAGTTCTCCAGACTGGCTACGGGTCATGCACTACCTGCACACGACCAGCAAAAGCAACTCGTGAAGGCACACAGGTGGAAGAGAGAACAATGCAGTAAAGAAAAAGCTAGAGTAACAAATTTTCACGTTTCCCCAATAACCTAAAGGCTCCCCGGCAACGGCGCCAAAAACTTGACATGGTAAAATGAGACACCAAACTGCGACCAAGTGTAATCGCAGTCCGGGAATGCAGTAAAGTAGCAAGTTCTATTATCAACCCGGGGTCTAGATCTACTGCCTACTCCGTGATTCTCTATTATCTAGCAAACTAAGTCGAGTGATTGTTGTTTAAAGTAAAAGCAGTAAGAAAGCAGGAATTGGTTCGGTTTTCTGAAGTCAAGGAAGAGTCACTCGGGAATGAGTCCCCCTAGCTCCTTAGTTAGGTCTCAATTGTAATTATCCTGGGTTGATTTACTGTTGATTAAACTGCGGAAGATCCGACAGTAGCTTGGAATCTCTTAAGCTGACCATGCCCTCTCAGTCAAACTATCCGGCAGACGACTAGTCTTCACCGGGATAGAAAGCTGAGGCTATGAACACAGAACTCCACTACTGGAATTGGATTCCAGTACAAAGCAGTAGATTGACTAACTCTCGTATAGACAATCCACTACTACCGAATGATGTAGCTCTAACAACCTAATCAGTATCTATCTATCTCAGGTTGCAGCAGAATCAAGAAAAGCTAATCACACTTCAATCAATTCAATGAATCATGCATCATTCGATTAGAATCAAGCAGTATAACAATCCCAAGTCATTACAATCAAAATCCCTAACACATGGAACTAGGGTTCTTCATACCCAAGTGAGAGAAAGTTCTACTCCATAGAGAGAGAGGGGAAAACAGGATACAAAGCAGTCATACTCATAACAATGGGAAGAATCTGCTCTGGGATGATGATTATCACTCCTATCATGATCTCCAAGCTTGATTTGATGAAACCCAGCTCCAAAGCCACTCTTAGGATGAGTTCTTCGCACTTTCTCTCTCTAGGGCTCTGTTTTTGCTCCAAAAAGTCGATTCTCTCACTTGTGGCTCGAAATTGGGTTAAACCCAGATTTTCCCGACTCACTCGGGCAGGCCACACGACCGTGTGGCTTACCCAGATGCCCGTGTGAGGTCCAAAACGCTGCATATCGAATAAGTGCACTTCAGGTTTCCCACACGGCCAGGGTCACACGGCCGTGTGGAAATTCCACCATGCCCGTGTGAGCTCTCGGTAAATCCCACACGGCCACAAGGGTGACTTGCACGGCCGTGTGGGTTCCAGGAATGCCCGTGTGGCTTCCTCAGCGCCTCTCCACGCGTCCGATTCGTCCAATCACCCCCAAACTCGCTCCCAAGCCTCCATTCACGTACTAGGACCTGAAATATCACAAACAAGCACAACCTAGCGTGAAATCAACCTAAAACACGAGAATCCACATCTCAAACGGTGTAAGAATAGAGGTAAAAACATGTGCAATTAACGGTCTATCAAACTCCCCCACACTTAACCGTTTGCTTGTTTCCAAGCAAACCAAGTCAGACACAAGGTAAGCTCACATTTTCAATCATACCAGCATTGGGGACAAGTCATAAAGGCACAGAACACGTGAATCGTACTGGTTTTCAAACATCAACACATGAACAACTTCAATAGAAACCTGGACAACCACCACAAAGGACATTCGAGTGCAGCAAAATCGAGTAAAAGAAGAGTCTCCCTTCTGTTCACCAACCAACCTAGACTTGACTCAACCACTTACTCAAGACAGTCACCTCATGCACAAAACTCAAGACATCAGAATAGAGACCGAGCAATCTAGGTCCTCACCGGGGTACAAGAGTATATAGAATATTAAAAATGAATCGCTCACTCTCGACCAGTGGGGTCAGGACAATTTGATGCGAAAAATGCGCATGTTTATTCTCTCAATCCCTAACATCTCTTCACCATGACGGCAGCCTCTAAGTGCTAGAGTTCACATATGGGGTGTCACCACCAACTAATCCGGAGGTCTTAGACACAGGTTCAAATGACTGGCTAGGCTATTGGACATGGGGAAAAGGCCTTTTAGGTGGTGGAAGTATTCATAGCACAAGGTTCCACATTTCCAAACCCACACAATCACAGTCAAACAAACCAGTATTTCCTTCCTGCTATTCTGCATTACTCAAATTCTCAAAAGCACAAGAGCGAAGGAGGTTATATAAATGTCAGCATTTCCAAGCCAAATTGCTAAGAAACACTACTTAATGGGAACTATTCAGATTTTTGGTAGTGGCTCTCTTTTGCTTTCATTTTTTGCTTTGTTTTTCTTTCATTTTTTTTTTCATTTCTTAAGAGAACCACCACCTCTGCACATATTTCAAACACATGCCCACTTTTAATCACTACCTCCAACCCTCACATTAAATTTAGCAGAAACAGCAGAAAACATGTAAAAACCACTCTGTGGAACCTTCTAAAAGATGCAAAAGGGTGATTTTTCATTGTAGACCGAAAGAAAGGATAACACACGGCTCAAAGGGGATGACTAGGGGATATGACACATCAGGACAGTCAATTTGGTCGTGGGCTAATCCTATGCCCCCATCATCTTAGCTAGTGACAACGTGAATGCTACACATCATGGAAGAGGGATCTATCGCACAAGAAAGAAACGAGCAGGCTCAAATCTCACATGGCTACCTATATGCTCTATCTCTCATTCTGATTCCCTGAACTAGATGCATAAACGACTGTCAAGAACAAGTGATCCATCCAAGTCACTGTTGGTAAGAAATCAGTTGAAAAACTGAAACCCTACACAATTCTACTGCATGTCTCAGTCATCATTATAGGTTGTCCTAGTCACATTCCTGTTGTCATGCATCAATCCGAAAACCATTCAATTCATCAATCAAAACACAGTGCCAATATGATAAAACAACAGTACTTGGAGCCCTCAAATCATAAGATTCGGACAGCGGACTAGGCTCCAAGCACACATATATAGATTCCAACCGATACAAAGCACCCCCCACACTTAAGCACGACATTGCCCTCAATGGAGTAGAGGGAGAGATAAGGGGAACGATGTTACCGGATTGAAATACTGCTGGGGGACTGGAAGTGGACCAGTCAGCGAGAAACAAACGGGAAGATGGACAGTTCTGCACGGATCGAACAACAAGAACACACTAGCACACTGTGCGTTAGGGATCAGTAGCCCAGACGGCCACAAAATAAACAATCCTCAAAAGAAAAAGAAAAACACAACCAAACGACAAACTAAGTTCAAGCTCCGCACACATGGAGCAAACACATAAAAGTCTGAAATGAAAACACACTCAGAGGGGCAACGAGTACAGCCTACTCGTCGCCAAGGTTATCCAGGTCGATGTCGTTCATGAAAGCGTCATCGTCATCCGCTGGGGTAGGTGGCAGTGGAGAGTCCTCTCAGGGAGTCCTCCAGACTGGCTGCTCGCCCGGCAGCAGCTGGAGCAGGTGCTGCTGGACCTCCTGCATGCTCCTAGATCGAGCCTTCTCTCGCTCGATATGAGCCAGTGTCACCCCCTGCTGGGTCGCCATCATGTCCAGGCGCTCATCATAGGCAGCCATCCGAGTCTGATACTCGGCCTGATGAGCCGCATACTGCTGCTGGAACTGGAGCTGCTGGTTCTGGATATGCAGCTGCTCGAACTGGTGGGTGAAGTAGTCCTGCCCCGGGAAAGCGGAGCTGCCACCCCCGTACTTGAAGGTGGTGGGGCGGGGGGCAGCAACATCATCCACCTCCTCGGGCTCCACATGATCAGTAGCCTCATCCTCCTGGTCCTCCTCTGGGATCTGAGGTTCCGGAAACCCCTCGATCCACATGATGCCTCGGTTCTCTCGCAGCAGGTGCATGCAATGAATCGTATCTCTGCCAAAGATACTGGTGCTCCCCTGCTCTGTGCACCCCTGCAGTGAAAGCCCGAAGTAGGTGGCCAGGCGGGTGATGAGGGGGGTGTAGTGGAGGTTCTTCAATTCTGAAGCACTCTTCTCGAAGGTTCTGACCACCACAGAACCCAAGTGGAGAGGATGCTCGTGCTGGCGGATGGACTGCATGAAGTACATGGCCCTCTTGGTGATGGCGCTGGCACTGTCTGAAGCTGGGGTGTAAGACTTCGCCAGCAGGTGGTGGAGAATGCGGTTGTCGAGGTGCAGGGTGCTGGCCTTCGTCTTCCCGGCCGCGAAGGGACGCTGGCCTGGCCGAGCAAGGTGGGTGTACAGCGTCTTGAAGTTCACTCCCACCGGATCGCTGACCTCGGTGACTTAGTCCTCACCATCGGCCAGGCCAAGGTCGAGAGCAGTGGCCAGCTCGTGGTAGCTCATGGACCGGGGCACACCGCCGAGCCTGAATTTGACGGCTTCACCGTCTGTCCAACTCTCTGTGGATGCGTGCTTGAAGGTCGTGTCGAACTCCAACACGGGCTCGTGGTAGACCTTCCCGCGGATGGAGAGTAGACGGCGCCACGGGCGGTTGGTGACGATGGCGGAGAAGTGCTCGTAGCAGTGCAACTTCTCAAACTCCCGCCTAGACCAGCAGTGGTGCTGCCCAAACGAGCATGCCAGGACGTGCTTAAAACGATCCTGATGCGGGCCCCTTTTCAAATCCCGGATGAACGGGTGCTTGAGGTCGGGTTTCGTCATTGTCCTGCAAAAGAACAACCCAAAGTGGAACCAAAAGAGCCAAAGAAAAGGTTCATCACACCCCCACACTTAAGAACTGAAAACAGCCCAACCATGGTTTCATCCATAGTTAGGGGGTCAAAAACTCGATCAATCAAGCATAATCTGAGTGGGGGTGCACATTCACGATAAAGTAGGCAACTTAAGGTTCACATCCATAGCAAATACACCCTCAAATCACATCATTAAGGCCCCAACCGGTGCTCACAACATGGCATGAAAAACCGGCATTTCATCGAACACCTTGTGTGCACTATTAAGGTAAGCATGAAATTGACAAAATTCTTGCACACAAGGGCTCAAACTAGCAAGGGGGACATTGCCCACCACAATTCAAACATAATCTAAGCATTCCCCTCAATCAATTGCACAAAATTCACAAGATTCAAAGGGGTTCTCTAAACATGCACCCTAACACCCAATTCTCCATAAATAACATAGTTAAGGGCAAAATCAAACCTGGAGAGTCAAGTAGAGGTGTAGGGGATGATGAGGGGAAGGCGATGGAAGCGACGAAAAGCCGAAAAAGTGCCCGGAAGTGCTCGTCGGAGCCTCGCCGGAAATCGCCTCCGGCGACTCAAAATCGATCCAAATCACCTCAAAATCGAGGGATAGGCCGATAATGGGGAGGGAAGGGTGGGTGTGGTGTTGGATTTGTGAAAAACCGACCAAAAATGGACGAAAATCGCCAAGGAGAGTGGAAAGTCGCGGTTTTCCGGCGAGGGGGAGAGGATTCCGGCGAGTGAAATTGGATTTTCTGACCACTCGGCCGTGTCGGCTGAATTTATAGCCCGTGGCTCGGCCACACGGGCAGGCCCACACGGCCGTGTGAGGTGCAGGATGTGCTCGTGTGGGCCGACACGGCCAGGCCGAGGAAAGCCACACGGCTGTGTGACATGCACAACTGGCCGTGTGGAAAATGCCGAGGCTTCACACGGCCAAGGGGTCAAAACCACACGGCCGTGTGAGCATCAGAGTTGTCCGTGTCGGCCACACGGCCTGGCCGAGGTAATCCACACGGCCATGTGACATGCACCTTTGGCCGTGTGGATTATGCCGAGCCTTCACACGACAAGGGGCTCAAAACCACACGGCCGTGTGAGTTTCAGGCATGGCCGTGTGGATTGCTGGAGCCCCGATTTCAACCTGTTTTCACTCAAAAATGACATTCGACTCTGGAACAACACCTCAAGACTCAAAAAACACAAAAATCAAAAGGTAAGAAAATGCAAACCTCGGTGGGGTTGCCTCCCCACAAGAGCTTCTTTACCGTCTTTTAGCTGGACGCCAGTAGAGGAACTAAGGGTCCTCGAGCTTGATCAGCAGCTCTGCGCGCTCGACAGCACCTCCCAAACACAACTTTAGGAGGGGGCCATTCACCTTGAATGGCTCGGTTTGAGCATTGCTGATCTCCACCGCACCGTGCGGGAAAACTTGGGTGACCGTGAAGGGTCCCGACCACCTCGAACGGAGTTTGCTCGGAAAGAGTTTCAGGCGTGCATTGAAGAGCAGATCACGATCACCTACCTGAAACTCTTTCGGGCCCCTCAACCGAGCGTCGTGGAGACGCTTGGTGCGCTCCTTGTAGAACAGGGTGTTCTCGTAGGCGTGGTAACGCCACTCCTCCAACTCCAGCAGCTGCAACTTACGTTATGTACCTGCAACACTCAAATCCAGGTTTAGCAGCTTAATGGCCCAGAAGGCCTTGTGCTCTAGCTCTACTGGTAAATGACACGCCTTCCCATAGACAAGCCTATAGGGAGAAGTGCCAATCGAGTTTTTATAGGCCGTCCTATACGCCCAAAGAGCATCATCGAGCTTGGTGGACCAATCCTTGCGGGACTGATCCACCGTCTTTTCAATTATTCGTTTTAGCTCCCGGTTCGTCAGCTCGGCCTGCCCATTTGACTGGGATGGTAGGCCACCGACACCTGATGCTTAACGCCATAGCGAGAGAGGAGTTTAGTGAATTGCCCTTGAAAATGGGTTCCTCTATCACTAATAATGGCGTGAGGTGTCCCGAATCGGGAGAACAGCTGCTTGAGAAATGAGCAGACCCGTCTTGCATCATTGGTGGGCATGGCTTGAGCTTCTGGCCACCTCGAGATGTAGTACACTGCAACCAATATGTACAGATTGCTAAAAGATGGAGGGAATGGGCCCATGAAATCGATACCCCAAACATAAAAAATTTCACAAATAACAGAGATATGTTGGGGCATCTCATCCCGGGAAGAAATGTTACCTGACCTTTGGCAGCGGTCGCACTGTCGTGCGAAGGTGTCTGCATCCTTGAAGAGCGAGGGCCAATAGAAGCCCGACTGTAGCACCTTCCGCGCTGTGCGGTTTCCTCCATGGTGACCTCCAGTAGGTCCCTCATGGCATTGCGACAGGATGTCTACCATCTCATGCTCCATGACACATCGCCGGACACGCCGTCTGCTCCGATCCTGAAGAGGTATGAATCCTCCCAGAAGTAGTGCTTCAGGTCGGAGAAGAACTTGCGCTTAGCATGAGTGGCCAACCCCTTTGGTAACTGCTTGCCCACCAGATAATTGGCAAAGTAAGAATACCAAGGGGCCACGCTGTCCACCAGCGTCATCGCCAGCAATCGCTCACCCGGGAAGGAGTCATCGATCTCTTCCTCGAAGTTGTCCACCGGAGGGGCTTCCAACCGTGAAAGATGATCTGCAGCAACATTCTCGGCTCCCTTCTTGTCCTGGATTTCTATGTCGAATTCCTGCAGAAGCAGGATCCAGCGGATGAGCCGAGGCTTTGCATCAGCCTTGCTCATCAAGTAGCGAATCGCCGAGTGGTCTATGTAGACCACCACATGGGAGAGCACCAGATATGGTCGGAACTTATCGAAAGCATACACCACAACGAGGAGCTCCTTCTCAGTGGTGGTGTAATTCTCCTGTGCATCGTTCAATGTCTTCGACGCGTAGTATATGGGCTGGAAGTGGTTCCCGCGTCTCTGACCCAGAACAGCTGCGACTGCATAGTCACTCGCATCGCACATCAGCTCAAAGGGTAGAGACCAATCAGGAGTCACCATGATGGGAGCGTGGGTGAGCTTCTCCTTCAAAGTCTCGAATGCCGCTGTGCACTCAGGAGTGAACTGAAATGGTGCATCCTTCTCCAGCAGCTTGGTCAGAGGCAGGGCAATCTTCGAGAAATCTTTAATGAAACGCCGGTAGAACCGAGACATGGTCTTTTAGTTGGAAACCCTAGGTGCTATATGGTCGTAAATAGTGGGAAACCCTAGGGGCTATATGGTCTTTTAGCCATGAGGAGTATATATAGTCTCTAACAAAACCTAATCCACCCAACCATAAGGCCAAGCGGCTGCTGCTGACCCTCATGTCTGTCTGTCTGTCTCTCTCTCTCTCTCTCTCTCTCTCTCTCTCTCTCGATCCCTCTTTCCACATCTGCACAAACACAACGAACAAAGAAGAACTGGAAAAAATGTCCTTCTTCCTCTTCTCTCTCATTCTTCCTCTTCTTCCTACCTAGAAAACGAAAACCAAATCGAGACCCTTCTACTCTCCTCTAACCGACGCCAGAATCGAATAAAAGCCTGAAGAAAAACCGCCTTCCCTTTTTCCTCTCCGTACGTTTTCACTAGGAACGGCGGGAAAACGGAGCGGGTGCACTGCTGGCGTCGATGATGACATGCAACGCCGATGACGTGCGCCGTCAGAGACGACGAAAACGACTACAAGATCGGGGTTTTAGGTTCGTTTTCCCCCTTTATTTTTTCTGATTTCTCCTATTTCAGACTCGATTTTCTAGGGTTTTATAAATATGATTCCGATTTTCTTGTTTGATTTCTAGAAAATCGACCCGGAACCGAGAGGAGTTCTCGATATGCTTTTTGTGGTTAAAGAGGCGGCGGCGACAATCTTACGACTACGGTAAGTGACGATTGAGAGCTTGCATGTTTTTATTTGGGTATTATTTGTTGATTTCAGGTTCTAACACATTTTTTGTGTTTTCTTATGGGTTTTAGTTTCAGGGTTTGGTGGGAGGAGAGGCGGAGGATGGCACCGGCCCTAGACTCCGCCGGCGACGAACGCGGCTGTGGTTTGATGACGACTGCGACATGTGAGATTTTTATTTTTGTTTTTTTGGTTTATGACCTCTTTAATCGATTCTGACCTCTACTTTTGTTTGGACGCAGTTTTGGAAATGGACAGACCTAGGTGAGATTCTTTTAACCTTGGCTCAGTATGGTAATTGGCTAGAGAATTTTAATCTCCAAAAACAAGATTATTTATGGTGGATTTGAAATACTTTACAGATTTGGTTTATATTAGGAAATAAAGTTGTGTATGCGTATTCTGGATCTAGGTGAAATCTGGGAACCATGGACATCACTTTAATTTTTATGCTAAAAATGCAATGAAACCTGTTTTCGTTCTATAATCACAACCACTAATTGTGATTCCTGCTAGACGAGGACTGGTTTTGAAAACTGTTGTGGATTTATGAATCTAAAATTTACTGTGAAATGGCAAATTAGTAATCCTTGTATGCTGTGGCTCTTAGTGTGCTATCATTAAAAAAACAAAGTGGTTTAAAAAGAAAGCTAGCTTATTAATCGTCGCCGCCATTGCTTGCCAACGCTAGACTATAAGGAAATATAGTTTTCACTAATCGTATGGTTATTTGTTTGATTGGAATTCTTGTGATGTATCTATTCGAAACATGTTGTGGTATGGTAATTTTTTGTTGGATGTGGATCTAGATCTACACATCATGATTCATGACCCATAAGAAAAGGTGTTTTTGGCTTCTTTCTACAAGTTCATAAGGTGTATGCTAAGAACAGAAATTGAAACTTGATTGATCATAAAGCGTTGTAAAAATGGAGTTATCGTGTATACCAAGTAACCACGGCAAGTAAAAGCTGGGGAATTAAATAGATGAATAAAAGAGTGCTTAAATTAAGACAAGATGCAAGTAGATGATTGCAGTAGTACATCTAATATTTCAATAATAAGGACTGCTCATACAAGTAATTGAAAGAGACATGGAAAAACTGATTCATATCATTATCCAAGTAGAGAAAAAGAGTACAAAGGTTACCAACCTCGGATCTAAAGAACCCTAATCTTGCTTCTGTTTGCTTTCTTACAGCTCTTGTAACTAGAAGTGAAGTGATTCTCTCTTAAATCTTGCTCTAATCTTACCAAGAAAGAAGAACCACTAACTCCCTAATTTTTGCTCTCTGTTTTTCTTCCCCCCGTTTTTCCTTTTCAAAGGCTCCCCCCCAAAAACAAGAGTTGATGAGCTCCAGTTATAGCAAAATGCGTTTGCCACGTGTCAACTTCCGATTGGTTCGTTCAGAGGCTGTCTCTACAAATTACTGTAAAACGGGTGAACAAGTTCTTTCTCATAAAGTTCACCACCGTCTCTGATTCATTGGTTGGTAATGCGGCTGCCTCCACCCACTTTGATACATAATCGACAACAATGAGAATGTATTTGTTGTTGTAGGATGATGGGAAAGGACCCATGAAGTCTATACCCCATACATTAAACATCTACACCTCCAAGATTAGTGTTTGTGGCATCTCCATCATAGATGAGATATTACCTGTTCTTTGGCATCTATCACATGCAGCAAAGTTACGTGCATCATGAAATAAAGAAGGCCAATATAAACCCGATTGTAAGACTTTTGTTGATGTCCTTTGAGGTCCGAAATGACCTCCTGCAGCTAAGCTATGACAAAAGTTGAGTACACTAAAGACTTCATTCTCAGGAATGCAACGTCGTATCATAAGTTCGGCATAATGTTTATACAAGAATGGGTCATCCCATATGTAATTCTTTGAAATAGTGATCAACTTCTTGCGTTGTTGGTAAGACACTTCAGGAAGCTTGCCTGTTGCGAGGTAGTTTGCAATATCAGCATACCAAGGGGCTACCTTCGTTATTATGGCAAAGAGTTGCTCATCGGGGAACGAGTCATCGATATCCAAATTGTCAATTGGAAGTGATTTTGCTTCCAACCTTGAGAAATGGTCGGCTACCAAATTCGCCGAGCCTTTCTTGTCACGGTTTTCTATGTCAAATTCTTGCAAAAGAAGAACCCAACGAAGTAGCCTCGATTTGGCTTCTTTCTTAGAAGAAGGTGTTTGCATGATCAGTGTACACAATGGTTTTTGAGCCCATTAAATATGATAGAAACTTCTCAAATTCATATACTACAACAAGTAATTCCTTCTCAGTTGTCGCATTATTCATTCGTGCATCATTAAGGAGTTTACCTGCATAGTAAATGGCATGTAACTTCCCTTCTTTCCGCTGGCCCAAAACAACCCCAAGTGCATTATCACTAGCATCAAACATTAATTCAAATGGAAGATTCCAATCGACTGTTGTGATAATGGGTGCGGATGTGAGCTCCTTCTTAAGCTTGTTGAAAGCCTGCAAACACTCATCAGAGAAGTTGAAAACATTGCCTTTAGATAACAATTCGCATAAGGGTTTAGTGATCTTAGAAAAATCTTTAATGAACCTCCGGTAAAAACCGGCATGTCCTAAGAAACTTCTAATCCCCTTCACATTGCTAGGTGGGGGAAGTCGTTCTATAACTTCAATCTTGGCCTTGTCAACCTCATTCCCCCTAGCTGAAATGCGATGTCCAAGTACTATATCTTCTGTCACTTCTCCCAATTAAAGACTAAATTGGTCGCTTCACATCGCTGCAAAACCTTAGACAAGTTAGCTAGACAATGTTCAAAATTGGTACCAAATGTTGAGAAGTCATCCATTAAAAATTTAAGACTTGTTTCTATCATGTTGGAAAACATAGTTGTCATGCATCGTTGGAAAGTGGCCGGTGCGTTGCACAACCCAAATGGCATTCTACGGTATGCGAAAACTCCGTGAAGACATGTAAAAGCTATCTTCTCTTGGTCCTCCGGTGCAACTGGAATTTGAAAATAGCTGGGGTAGCCATCTAAAAAGAAATAGTGAGAATGACCTGCCAACCGTTCAAGCATTTGATCGATGAAAGGAAGTGGAAAGTGATCCTTTCGAGTTGCCTCATTTAACTTCCTATAACCGTTACAGACACGCCATCCGGTGACAGTTCGAGTTGGTATGAGCTCATCCTTGTTATTTCTCACCACGGTCATTCCACCTTTCTTTGGGACAACCTGCATAGGACTCACCCACTTGCTGTCAGAAATAGGGTAAATAATTCCTGCATCTAATAATTTCATTAACTCCTTTCTCACAACTTCCTTCATATGTGGATTGAGTCTCCTTTGGGCTTGGATTGAGGGTTTGTAACCCTCCTCCATGAGTATCTTATGCATACAAAAAGTTGGACTTATACCTGTGATGATGGCAGTAGTCCATCCTATAGCTTTGATATGTCTTTGTAAGATTCTCAAAAGCTTAAATATGCATATTCGAGGTCAGCCTAGTTATTCTGTTAACTTGAAAATTCGTTAGTATATACTAACTAATATCCAAAATATGTGAACTAATATCCAAGTCTGCTGAGTATCTAGATAACACATACTAGTATTCAAAACATCACAAACTAGTATCCAGATAGCAGATACCAACTAATATCCACAATCAACCAACTAGTATTCAATATGGATACTCTTATGTGTTATCTGGATACTCTTAAGTGTTATCGGGATACTAATTATGTGTTATATGGATACTATTATGTGTTGTCTAGATATTAGTTTGTGAATTTGGGATAATAGTTGATTCATGGTGGATATCAGTTAACAAACTTTGAATACTAGTCTGTGCTCTCTAGATACTTTAGTACTTGGATACTAGTTCATGTATTTTGGATATCAGTTAGTATCTGCTAACGAATTTTCAAGTTAGCAGATTAACTTTCTCCATTCGAGGTGACTAGGTAATGGATTTTGCTCTAGCTTTGGTGGTTGAATTCTTGATGGAACTAGTGTCTTGCTAGTTTGAACCTCCCCTTCGTCCTCAATTTGCATTGGCAAAGCCTCAAGCAATTGTGTCCTTTTTGGCACGGTAAGCTTTTCATTTTGAAGATCATCATCAAAAGCATCAAGATCAGAATCAGAATCATTATTAAGAACATTCTCAGTACATGATTCTATCACATCCATAACACATACATGATCATAAGAGTCAGGATACTTACTTGATCGGTAAACATTGAATCTTACCTCTTCTCCACATACTCTGAAGGTAAGTTCTCCCTTTTGGACATCTATAAGTGCGCCACCTGTGGCAAGGAATGGTCTTCCAAGAATGAGAGGCACCTCCCGGTCTTCATCCATCTCTAAGATCACGAAATCTGTCGGGAAGCTGAACCTTCCCACTTTGACTAGCATGTTCTCCACCACAACTTTTGGAATCTTCACTAATATGTCCGCCAATTGGAGGGTGATTCGCGTTGGTTTAATCACATTTCTCAACCCCAATATGTTGTAAACTGAACAAGGCATCAAGTTGATCCTCGCTCCAAGATCACAAAGGGATTTAGTGAAAACCTTATCTCCAATGGTGCAAGGAATGGTGAAGCTCCCCGGATAGTCTCTTTTCTCCGGTATTTATTTTGAATCACATCACTACAATCAGAGGTGAGGGTTACCTTCTCAATATCGGATCACTTGCGCTTCTTTGTGAGTAACTCCTTCAAGAATTTGGCATAGGTAGGCATTTGTTTCAATGCTTCCGCCAAAGGTATGTTGATATGAAGTTGTTTGAAGAGATTTAGGAACTTTTTGAAGTTTGGGTCTTCCAAGAGCTTCATCAACCTTTGAGGGAAGGCTGCAGGTGGTTCATAAGGTTTAACCACCTCATCTTTTGTTTTTTTCATGTTTTGGAGGTGCAGTTGACGAATGCATGTGCAATGGCAAAGTGCTTGCATTCTGACCCTACACATCTGCTTTTGCATTTTCTTCAGCAGAGTTTTCTGCATCTTCCCCATGAGTGGTTGCTTCTTTTCCTTCGGATCTTCTAACTCCTTCCCGCTTGTTAAAGTGACGGCTACCATCAAATGAATGAAAATAAAAGAAACGGCTTGATAATAATACAAGTACGGAAGGTTTAAACGGATAAAATATGCACGAGTACGTATACGTGTATTAAACGGAGAATTTACTATCTATGCTTATCTAGGCTAATTATAGGGAGAACTTTGAACTGTAGGTTGGGCCAAGTGAATATTGGGGCGTAAGGCTTCGTGAGCTTATGTAGCGTGCATAAACTGATATCTTGTTTGTGGGAGTCGTCAAGTCCATCAGAGACAACTGGCCCAGTAACCTTTTGTTCCACACTTTGGAGAGGTGGGATATAGGACTCTTGATTTATAATCTCGTTATTATGAATCGTTATTATGGACAAATGGATTGAATCTATAAGTTCGTAGATTGAAATGGATGAATCTATAAGTTCATAGATTGAATTTATAAATTTGTAGATTGGATTGGTGAATTTATCATATCATACACATGGGTGGACTATTTCTTTCTTTTTTCTTTCATCTCATGTGAGATTGAATCAAATGAATTTATGGATTGATTCGTTGGTTCAAATGATATCTAAATTTTAGATCTTGTTCTTATGAAAATTCTGAAAGTTTGGAACCAAAATGTCATTAAAAAAGCTTAAGTTTTGAAAAAATTATTTCCATTAAAAAAAATCGAAGCTTAGGTATTAGATTGTATAGCATAAAGTATAAAGGTTCTAAAAAATATTTTTCAACAATTTATGAAACCACCCATCAAACAGTTCCAACAAATTTGAATTAAATGGATTGGACTAATTGATTATTTTTGTGAATGGATTGAATTGATAGATTAGATTCAAATGGTTTTGGTTGCTTCTACTTGCAATAATAAATGCCTTATCAAGTTGCAAACATAAATGAATTTTAAGCATTGTACATAGACTTGTATTTCCTCCTTAAACTAAGTGTATCTCGCTTCACTGTATAAAATATTATGAGAAATGATAAGAGTACAAAATCCGGAACTACTAAATCTACAAAACCACATATCTTACGACGTCTGATATGGATCATACCATCCTGATACGATCGTATTAGGGAATAATATATTTCATATCAGAGTTGGTACGTAAGACGCGAGTTCTATAAGTTTTACAGTTCATGAATGTTGTACCACATGCCATAAAATATAAAAGAAAAATACGTGAATTTCAGACTCATCGACTTCATTATCACAATAATAGAACTCATTTGGCGACCAAGCATCTAAAACATTATGTGATTAGTTACAATAATCCCGTTTGACTTAGTTGAATCAAACTAGATGCCTAGATTTCTCGATTATCACAACTCAAACTTGTGGGTTAGAGGAACTCCCATTAGAAGAACTAGAGGCCATATGAGGTTTGTTTACCATCATAGATGTATAAACAAAAGAGGACTGTGGTGACCACAGTCGCGGCCCTTGTCCTCAATTGTCTTCTATTTTGAACTCCAACATACATGCCTGCCTCCTTCACTTTGCTCCAGAGGATTGGGGAATGGTTCACTACTATGCCTCTCTTACCTCAACCACACCACAGAGGGGACTAAGCCTAAATAGTACCCTGTTCAGGAATCATAAGATCACGGATTTCACCATCACATCCTATGAATTCAAGCTTCATTCACAGCATCAGCTTCCATGGAGTCAGCAAAAGTATGCACATTGCACATCTATCTATGGATATTGGCCTGAACTGAAACCGAAAACTGAACTAGACCATTCTCCCACTCTTGAGTGGCTTGCTCGCAAACAGATCCTACCTAGAAAGGAGAAGCCTTTGAACCAACCCAGATGCTATTACCCTTTGTAGCTAGGGCATTCACTCTGCAATATCTCATTCAAATCGTAAACATAAACTACAGAAGCATCCTCGAATTACACTAGGTTTCACTCACCACACAAAGAGAAAAACCACGAATTGGCCATTCTAGATGTAACAATTCAAGAAGCATTCATTCTTTAGAACTGATTGAACTCGACAATACACCAACTCCGCATGAAGTTTCAACTAAAGCTCACTTTGGAATTATGTATTCATTCTCTCAAGTGTCAACATATAAAGTCATAAACGACGGTAAATTGATTCTCCTTAGCCTATATCTATCTATATGAGGTTCTTTCTAGGGTTTCAATCGAAAGAAAATAAAACCTAAAGAAAAGCAATTAAGAGCGAAATCGAAGACCTTGGATGGAGTAAACGCAGCAGCTAAACATCATTTGGGCTTCGGTACTTCTCCTCGACGACTTTGGCGGTGAAGAGGGCGGAGTGGACGACCTTCTTGATGTTAGGAACATTGTAGTTTTGGGCGATGTAAACCCCACACGTCGTGCCGACGAGGAAGGAGAAGTAGCTTCGAATTAGTCCCATCGATCAGCAGCCCGATGGATTGGTGAGGAGAGGGGAGAGACGGTAGTTCGAATCGGCCGGCGACACAAAGATCTGAGCTTCTGTACAATGTACTCGTGGACACGGGAGTCTAGGTCGAGTGGCGGTGACGACGGAGTCTCCGGCGGCGAAGAACGAGCAAGGAATCGGGGGATCTGAAAGGGCTTAAGAGGGATGAAAGAAAAAAAGGCTAGTACACTGTACAAGTAATCAAACGGAGCCGGGCCGCTTACTTACTTCCGGCCCACTCCGCAGTCCTACCGGCAAACAAACTGCTTGCTCTATCCTTTTTTTTTTCCTTCATTTTCCGCCTTTGTTTTGTTGACACGTCTTGTTTTCAATTATTTATTTATTTCGATTTCCCGCAAAAATTGATTTCCGTCCCGTCCCCCTCTGTAAAAGTAAAAACAATAAAAATTTAAAGGGGCGGCTTTATCTGATTTTTTTTAATTATCTTCTTCACTTTTATCTCTCTGATTCGGCACCGACGCCGTGCCACTTCCTTCATCGTCATCTTCTTCCCTCTTCGTCTTCCGTCTCCTTCACCGGGAATAATTAAGGTCATTCTCATTTCCCTCTCCCATTCCTTTCTCTGCGTTGAGTGATTTTCCCGACGGGTTGTTTGTTTCCAGGGAAGAAAGAAAAGAACGGGAAATTCAAACTGTGTTGTGATTGTTTGTTGCGGGTTTTTTCTGGGTGTATCGGCTACGCTTAGCTCGGTTTCGTTGTCCGGTTGTATGCGCTGAATTGCAATTTAGGGTTCGTGTTTCTGGACCGAGTCGCCGTGGTGGATTTCATTTTCAAATTTCGCATTGATTCTTGTGACGGAGTGAGATTGATCCGAGCTGTGGAAATCAATGCACGTTTGACTTTGGAACTGAATTCTGGGTGCTAATCACGAAGATTATTGATCGCCTTCTAGTTTGGATTGGCGGAGTAATTTCCATCCCAATCGGGTCATGATACAAGTATCGCCAGCTTTTTCGTGCTTCATCGTTCTGTTTCTAGCTCGTAGTTATCTTGAATGAATTCTTGATGGGCCTTGGATGCTACTAGTTAATCACTGCTCATTTTTTTATGGATTAATCGCTGCTCATTACTAGTGTGTTTTTCGTGCAGCGAGTTTTTTTGGAGTACTTTATCTCGGGAAATTGGTGTTTCGTGGTTTGAACTGAATAGTCTATACGATCAGCTTCATCTCATTGTAAGGTTGACTTGAGGAACCCCTGCTGATGAAGTGTTCACACGGAAGTTGATAAATTGAGCTGTTCCAGTAGGGAGACTGTTTAGATTGCCTGATGGGTGTAAGCTATTTAGCGATTTCAGTAGGGTCTACTGCTTTGAGCTTTGTAGGTCTCCAGTATCAGGCAGAGCTTTCGTTGGATAAACTACGATCCAATGGGTTGATTGAGGAGGGTTCTGTTAACCTAGTAAATGCCAACGATGCCATGGGGTTGCTATTTGGTTCTTACGCCACCACCGCATTGCTGGCAAATTTTCTGTTCAACGTGTTTATTCTGGTCAACCTTTGCCTTAAGGTAAGCTTCGTTATCTGCCAACCCAGCATACAGCTATTAAAGTGGTTTAGTAATGTATGATTGGCTCGAGGGAGGCAGACTGGGTCATCTCTAATTTGTAGTGGAATCAGGCATGTAGAAGTAGCTAAAGCATGTACGAAACGTGCAATAATGGTTGTGCTGTGTTACTGCATTTAAATCCTACTAAATTAGCAAACAATATGTGATCTATAAGTTGAAGTTTATAGTTTTCTTCCGAGTGGTCTCTGCACTCATAGATAACGTAGTTGGTTCCACTTTCATCTTGTTTAGTGGAATGATTTCTAGTGAGTTTGACAAACTCTCAAGCCCATTTTCTTAGTGGCATTTACAAACATCAGTTGTAATTCTTATATGATCACTGATTGCCTTTTTGACAGCACTTACATTATGTGTATATGACATTTCAAGCCTTTCATATTATCCTTACTTGAATTTCTGTATGCCGCTATCCATGTGGCCTTAATATAAATACTACTTCAATCATCTAGTCACATCATGAGGCTAAATATAACAGCTTTCGGAAGTTGCTGGATGAACTTGATGACTCTGGTTGGTTAAAAAGGGAATGCAGCTCCTTTCCTTGTCCATGATGATTGAGTTTATGTTGTGGTATTGATTTTGCATTGCAGAGTATCTTCTTTGCGGACTTGTACCCTTCTGAAACTCGGAAACTTGTAGAACGTCTTGTAAACTATGTTATTTACAAGGTAAGCTTACATAATGATTTTTATTTGGTAATATTTTACCATGTGGATATGTTGCACTTTGAGTCCAGACTGTACTCCTAACTGGCAAGTATTTTTCTTTGTGTCACAAATCAAGGACAAGCCTTCCACCGCTCACTTCTCTTTTATGTGCTCGAGAAACACGAATAAGTGCTTATCTTATGATGTTTGGATTATGTTAGTTTTCATAAAGGGAAAAAGAGAATGTTGGTCAATTTGAAAAAGCTAGATATTCTGGTAGAATAATTCGATCTTAATTTATGTGGTGTTCATAATCTTTATATTTCTGTTGTTGCGTGCTTTTTTTTATGAATAATTAACAGGGAACCTTTCTACCTCTAGTTATTCCACCCACTGTATTCCAAGTTGGGTTGTGGTTGATCTGGCTGACCATTATGTGTTCTTTGAAGGTAAAAGAAAAGTATTCTATATCAGACTGCTGTTTTAAGTTCATCATCCAAGTGTAGTTGCATATTTGAAATCTTTGATGTTTTTTTTTTTTATGGTAGCAGATGTTTCAAGCTTTGGCTAGAGATCGGCTCGAACGGTTGAATGCCTCTCCTTCAGCTCAGCCGTGGACATACTTTCGTGTGTATTCAGCATTGTTGTTTGTTCTTTCTATTGACCTTTTCTGGTAATTATGCCCCCTTTCTGGAAAGAAATGCCACTGAAGTAAGGCTGTCCTAGCTCTTTGTCTCAATGACAACATGCTTACTTCGTCCTGGAGTATGTGCTTATACTAAGAAAGATAGGAATTGCTGAGCTGCAGAACAAACCCTTTCCCCATTGTTTTAATTTTTAATTTATGGTTTTAAACCATGAGTAGACTTTCATAAGCTAACATTTCAGAGCTAGCACGATTCTGCTTCAGTTGACTTACTTTAACCAGTAGAATTCTGTTTAGTTAGATATCTGGCATGTATAATAATGGGTGGTGAACTATTGTTAAGCTGAAAAGGATATGCTTGTTCTCCAAGATCTTGAATATCTAGAATATTTAGGTTGGAGTATTTTTGCTAGTTTGCCTATTGAT
Organism: Linum tenue; assembly: GCA_946122785.1. Classification (NCBI taxonomy): domain Eukaryota; kingdom Viridiplantae; phylum Streptophyta; class Magnoliopsida; order Malpighiales; family Linaceae; genus Linum; species Linum tenue. The sequence continues at coordinate 11,886,485 of CAMGYJ010000002.1, read as the reverse complement.
CCCTGTTTTTCTGTGAGTTCTTTAGTTTGTCTTGATTTGCATCTGGATTGATTTTATTAAACCTTCTTTTGATGGTAACAGGATAAGGATATGCTTGGGGATTTATAAAACATTGGGTTCGCCCATGCTTCTGTTGCTATTCTTTGAACCCCTCAGCATTGCTTTTGAGACATTGCAAGTAATGTTCTGGAAAGTGCTTATTTAACTACCTAGTAATCCTGTTGCACATTTTAATTCATATGGAATGTCTTCTATGGATTGATGTGATTATCTCCTCTCTGTAGGCTATGTTAGTCCACGGATTTCAATTGCTCGACATTTATCTCCACCATTCTGCTGGTGACAGTGCTAACTGTCAAAGATTCAAGTTCTTTGATACCCTCAGAGCAGGTATACCTGTATGGATTTGGTTACCATCCAAGAGTTAATGTGTTTATTTGATTGATCTGAACTGCGACTGGCTGATTGCCATGTGCTCACTGACATTTGTAATTTGCTTGTTATGGGTGCACTTTCTAGTTCAGGTCTAAAACATGAGCTAAAACACTGACTAAACCTTAAGACGCATTAAATTTCTCAAAATCAATTTAGTAGTTCGGAGTCGTATTATTTCACAATGAAAATTAATATATTAGCAAGAATGAAATCCTTTCTACTAAGGAAGACTTTTTTCAAGAGGGGCAATTGGAATGTCTGCGGCTACCTAAAATGTTGATTTTCTTGATTCCTATACACGTAGCTGCATTACAATCTTTTGTATTGGATTGTCAATTCTGCTTTTTTGACTGGGTAAGAAGCTCAACTGCAGGTTCATTGTGGGAGTGGAAAGGCACTCTTACACGAAATCTGGGTTTTACCCTAGATATGGCTACACTATTGATGGCACTTGGCCATTATGTGCACATATGGTGGCTCCATGGGGTGGCATTTCATCTTGTTGATGCAGTCTTGTTCCTAAATATAAGGGTAAAACTATGCAACTCCCTTCACATCAATGATTAGTATTTCTAACCATAAAAAAATATTAGTATTTTGGTTATCCTTTCCAATCTGCTCATTACTCAGTCGTGCATGGTATGGTGCAGGCCTTGTTAAGTGCTATCATAAAGCGTGTAAAAGGATTCATCAAACTGAGAATGGCTCTAGGAGCTCTGCATGCAGCACTTCCTGATGCAACATTAGAGGAGCTTCGAGCATACGAGGATGAATGTGCTATTTGTAGGGTATGCTTAAGCTATTATTCAATCAATGATGCATGCTACTTTAGATGATTCTGTGGTCTAAAGGGTTTGCAAATTGGATAAAATGTCACAGGAACCCATGGCAAAAGCAAAAAGGTTACACTGCAGTCACCTTTTCCATCTTCCATGCTTGAGATCTTGGTAGGTTATTGGAGTTATCTAAATTCTAGTCTTTCTCTTGCATTGAGAAAGTCTTCAATTCTCACTGTGCAGTTTGCTGTGGTTCCAGGTTGGATCAAGGGTTAAATGACATGTACTCCTGCCCTACCTGTAGAAAACCGCTGTTTTTGGGTCGAACTGAAAATGAACCAAGTCCAAGAAATAGAGAAGTTTTAAGTGACGAGCAGCTCGCACGCCAGCTAAGTGAGCGCCTTGATCGACCAAACAATGCAGGGAACAACTTTCCTGCTGGACCATTCCCTAACCAAACTCAGAACCCTATGGAGGGAAGCACTTGGAGGTTTGGGTCATTGTTTCCCTCTTTTAAGTTGGCCCTAAAAGGATTTGAATCATCTTTGCGCCTCTAAGCTAATTCATCTTCTTTCTGTGTCTCCATAGAAGTGCAGGGCTTGATTCAGGTTGGTTGCCTCAATGGCCAAACCAGGGTTTAGATGGAGGAGCTGGCCCCTCGAATAATGCCACGAGATCAGTTGGATTGGGGAGAGTTCAGATGATGATGAGGCATCTTGCATCTGTGGGAGAGACCTATGCCCATACTGCCCTTGAAGATGCTGCTTGGAGCCTGTGGCCAATGAATCATCCTTCTCAGGGTATGGCATCTGGTTCAGCACTCATCCCACCAATTCCCACCGCTGCAGGAAGATACCCCAGTGGCGTTGCGGGTGGAGGTTTACACATTAGGACTCCCTCACGTCCTGTAAACGACAACATGGCTAACTTGCTTGCTATGGCCGAGACAGTACGTGAAGTTTTGCCTCACATTCCAGATGAGTTAATACTCGAGGTATGCAGCCAACATATAACTTGTCTACTCATACTTGAACATAGATCTCAACTGCGGAAGCGAGTAAATGAAAATGGTGCCTTTCTTTGCAGGACTTACAGCGAACAAACTCGGTTGCTGTTACTGTGAATAATCTTCTTCAAATGTGAGATCTAACGACAATGGCGTTTGGGGGGCGGAGCAATCTTCTGAGTGCAGAGTGAGCAATGAACCTATCCTCCTCCTTTTTGTAGTATTACTTACTGAGGCAAAGTGACAGGTTCGGGTATTCATCTGAGCTGAGGGTGGGAGAAAAAAGAAAGCTTCTCAGTTTCTGATTACAACCACTTTTTCTTTTTTGTTTCTTCAATTGCCTTCCTTCATATACCTAAATGCCTAGGGTGTATATAGGTCTTATGCATCTCAATTGAGAAGTGAGTTTGTGTCTGTTACTACATTGCTTCTATTGAAGAGGGAGCATGAAAATTATAAAGGAAAAGAAGTAATGGTGATTTGGGAGGCAATTATAAGCAACAGGGGAACACAACACAGGTTGCCCTTTGCTGACCCCCTCACTCACTGTCTCTTGGTATTTCGATACGATCCTATTCTGCTCTTTGGCTACATTTTGGGGTTTTCCTTGCATCGCCATGGCGCGGTATGGCGTCTCTAAATGAAGTTGTATTGTGGAAACTCATAAACCAGTTGGAACTGGGGGCAACTGGTTCTTGTTCTTCTTCTATAATCCCTTCTCTGCAAGATACGGTCAAATGGAATCCTGTTGCTTAATCTCTCTTTTCAATGAAAATGTAGAGGGATTCGCCTCCTTGGAATCTTTTTATGAGGAATCAGCTGTGGTAATCTGGAGCTAACTTGTTTGTGTCGACCTGTTTTGATGCGCATTATCGGTTTTGCAGGTGAGGATGGATCTTTGACGCAATGGTACCGCGTCTTGATTCCAGATTGTAAGGTTGTGTGCTTGATTCACGATAGGGTTCAACCCCCTGCCCATGCCATAATGGTCTCCTTTTCTTTATATAACAAAAAAATTAGCGTAGCCCTGATCGGCGCCAAACAAATTCCTTTCCCGTCAAATACGTAAAGCATGGATCCTAATCCATATTGGAATTGGACCCTAATTAACCAAACCCTTACCTCTATATAATCAAAACAAATCCACCGTGATGGCTTCCACATAAGTATTTCCCCTGAAGATTTTTCCATAAGAAAGGCTGTGGTGACGGACGCCCCTTGGATCGACGGCCGCATCAATCCCAATTGCGTTGTGGTAGCCATTGTTGGAACCTTCTGTGAGGTATGGTCCTGTAGATTGGCAGATCTCGCCGTCGATGATGATCGCAACAAGAAGGAGAGGCTGATAAAGTCGGCGGCGGCGGCGGAGTGGACTGCGGTGGACCACACGGCGGTATACTCCGACATTGTATACACAAGGGGGAAATCTACGCAACAGGAAGAGGTTGTTGGAACGGCCAGATTTACCACATCCAAAATTACGATGTTAGAGATGATGATACGTCAACCAGGGGAAGGGGAAAGATGGTGTACGAGGGTTCGCCTAATCCAACGACAAGAAGTTATTTGGTGAGCTCCATATCAGGAGACCTTTTGATTGTTGAGCGTAGCTACAAAGGTTCTCCCCCTAACTATGTGACTGTTGGATTTGTTGTGAGAAAATTGGTGATCGTGGAGGAAGGGGAGGGACGAGTACGACATTTTCGTCAGTGTGAGCGGGTATACAACCTCAGGGAAGATAAATCATTGTTTGTAGGTCAATGCTCCAGTTCATCCGTGTCGTTGGCCGCGAGCGGAACGACTTTATTGGGAGGTGGAAGAGGAATGTTGAGACCCAACTGTATTTACTTTACCGATGACAATCCAAGAGTGTTTTCGCATAACAAAGGAGGTCGTGATTTGGGCATTTTTAGTTTGGTGGACTCAACAATTACGTTATATCACTCTTATATCGAAGGAAATTTGCAATCTGAATCCTATCCGCACACATGGTATGTACAATGAAATGTGTACGTTTATCGTCTTCATGTGTTTCTGGCGAATCTATGGGTGGCGAGAAAATCAATGAGAGAAAACGATGAGGCAAGAAAGCAAGTTCCCAAGACAGCGAGAGTACTGTTTATTATAGTTTAATTCATCTGTGAGCACACCACAACTAGAGTTATTCATGAAAGCTACTAATAATTGGAGGTAAAGATTGTAGTAGTATACACTAAATACTAGGCAAGTGATGCAAAAATCTCTCTTTTCCCTTCATTTTCAGTGTTCTTTTTTCTCAATTGTCCAAAGTCCCTTTTTTTTCATGATCTATTCTAAAAATCTTCATTCTACTATATATGTCCTAGCCATGTCAAATTATGCCACAAATGAAACTTCTTCCGTTGTTTTCTTTTGTTTTTCACAAATTTGAAGCATTGGAAGGTTGTGACGATATTATCTGTAACGCTCTCCTAAGAATAAATGCATTTTGTTGCTCAATGATCACATCTGAAAAGTTTCTTTAAACCATTGGTAATAACTTTGGAAATCCTTAGTTAGTATGGTATGTTATTTTTGTTGATCAGTGTCGATTTTCCAATTTCAAGATCTGGCTATATTGGAATTTGATAGCCCTGGTTGCATAGTAAATTAAATATGAAATAATGTTGATCAGCCTATGTAATATGAAATTATAATGATAATCCAGATGTAATAGGGAGGATATATTTGGCCATAAATTTTAAGAATCGTTATTTGCCGCCCGCGTATTTACTATTTGCCGCCCATAATTTTATGAAAAAGTCTATTTTGCCCTTCAACACTTTAAAAACCTTACTGAATAGCCTATCCCGCCGCCGTCAGAACCGCTTGCCGGCTTTTGCAGCCGCCATGGAGAAACAATTCTGGGCATTCTGCCTTTCTTTTTTCGGCAACCATTAGCCTTTGCCTTTCTTTTTTACCCCACAATTCTGGGCAACGATTTGCCTTCCACTTTTTTATTATGCGACGATCTCTCCACCATCTTCATCCACTTTCCGTGCTCTCAATCTCCTCGTTCTTGCGTGGCGGTTGCGGCGAGGGAATCGCCATGGATCAAGACCTGGCCGGATCGGAATGAGATGGGTGGCCCGACTACGACAATTAGACAGGATGGGTGGTCGTCGCCGGAGAACGGACGGACGGAGACGCTGGGTCCGACGTCGGGTTTCGGACGGGGTCCGTCGTCGGGTTTCGGACGTGGTCCGACATTGGATATCGGACGGGGTCCGCTCTCCCGGGTCGGACGTGGTCCACCCGCCGGCGTCGGACCGGTGCATTGCGTACTATTCCGGCGTCGGTGTACGATTCCCTAATTATTTATTTAGTAAACAAATAATTGTAAAATACCATAATTATGATTTTAAATTTTAAATTATTAATTACATTCTTATTTTCCTTATTTCACCCAAGATTTATGACGAGAATATTGAATTATTGATTTCCTCAATTAATCTAACGACAGACGTCTAATTGAATATAAATATTGTATTACATATATATAAAATACCAAAATTTCCGTAAATAACCAATGTCTAATTGTATTTCCCTAACTAAATAATTGTATTTCTCTAATTACGAGCCGGAAAACTTCCTCCTCAATAACCAACATCTAATACTACTTCCCTAATTAACAATTGTATTTCTCCACCCTTCTTAATTAATTAAAGTAAGTTTAGGATTTTCTTAATTTCCGTGTTTGACCAGTAGGTGAATTTAACTGAATTGGAGCCATTTTAGCACTTCAATTACGCGAGAGAGGGTATCGCTACCAACCTCTTTCCTAATAAATAATAATAATATTATTAATATAATAATTATACCAATAATCCCCCAATCCATCTCACTTAACGGCAGAATCCTAAACCATTATCATTTAACATAATAATAAACAATAATATTAATCACTAATCTCTTCTAATTAACCCCCTCAAATTTCGTTATCTATTGGAAAAAAACCCCCTCAAATTTCACTTCTGTTTCGTTGGCGAAACTCGTGTGTTAACTGCGCACGGTTTTCAAGAAAAACACAAAACACACGTCAATCACAACCGTCAAATATCCGTCGCTGAAAGTCGGCGCCGTTGATTTGATCGATCGAACAGAAAACAAAGAAGATCGTCAAATATCCGCCGCCGGTGTCGGCGTCGTTGATTTGATCGATACACCCTTGACTTCTAATCAAACAACCGTTATTCGGTTCACCACCTCTCCAAACTACGTTCGAACGAGGGTGCGTGTTCGACGAATAACCAGAAAATCGAACCAGGAGTATTCTAAGTTAAATTACCTCTACTCCTATGGAGGTTCCTCTGGAGAGCTCCGCAACTACGACTACGATCTACGACTACTACGACTCTGCAAAGGAGATCCTTGACAGAGCGGTTCTACGAAACCTAGAGAGAAAAACTGATAATCTGCGACGATGCAGTTTGTGATTTGATTTTGCCGTCCATAACTTCTCTTTCTTCCCAATCTTTATACTTCGCGCTTCTTCTCGTCGCAGTAACTGCCTTCGCGCCTTTGTCTCCCACGTCTTCACTCCTGTCAACCGTGCAGGTAACTTCCTCCTTGTTGCGTAACTCCCACGAGTGCGAAACAGCTTTGCTACGCAGCAACTTGACAAAACGACATTGAGCCACCCTTGTAACTATCCACCTGGGTTCGATAATCCACCCCAACTCCTCAAGCCGAACTACATTCATCCTTGTTCATAAAACGGCGGCGTATCACAAACAACACCGCAACGCTGAGCTCCCAGCCTTGCAACATCGATGAACTCACAATATCAATGCCACTTTCGATGGTGATTCATGGCTTACACATTGACGTAGCTCTTAGTATCCCGGCCTCGTCGGATTCCCACCATTGATGCCCAACTTTATTGAATTCACGGTGTTGTTGAATTTCTCAACACTGAACTAAAGCTCATCAACGTAGCCGAGCTCGCGACCTTGTTTTGGGCAAAACAGCATCGCTTTCACGACACTGTTAAACTCTTGCAACATTGTCTTTGACTAAACAATGTCGTTTCGTTCCTAGTACCGCAGGGTTGTTTGTACCTTCCGCGGCGTCGTATTCAACTAACCGACACCGTCTAAAATAATTATAAAATACTAATTAATTAAAACAACCCTCATTGTTTTCTCGCCACCAAACTCTCACCCCTCGGCGTCGTTCTTAGTTAAACAACATCGTTTCCTTATTCCGTTGAGCTTTTGAGCTTCGCGATACTGTTCTAATTTTAACATTGTCGTTTTAACTGTTGCGGCATCGTTTGGCCTATCCGCGGTATCGTTTCTTTCTTCTTGCGGCATCGTTTTCAACTAAACGACACCGTCCTAAACAGCCATGACATATTAATTAATTAATCCGTCCATCACTAGCTATGGCCAACGCCATCACTAGCGCCACAACAACTCTGTTTGTTTTTCCCTTTTGCGACATTGTTTGTTATTTTAAACATTGTCGTTTGCTAGTCCGCGGTACCGTTGGGCTTACTCGCGGTACCGTTTTGAACTAAACGACACCGCCGATATAGCCAAAAAATATTAATCCATGGAAACACCGCAGTCGGCGCTCGCATTGGGCCGGGTGAATTTTGGTCACTTGCCCGTCGGTACCGCTTGCCAGGCTCTCGCGGCACCGTTTTTAAATCCGCGGTACCGTTTTTCCTCCTCCAACAAGGAATAAAAATATTAATTAATTAAAAACAACACTCCTTCTCCAACAAGAAACCACACGCGCGACCCTTGTTTTTTATTTTCGGCAAGCGGTGCCGTTTCCAGTGCCGCGGTACCGTTTTAACTCTCCGCGGTGCCGGTGAGCTCCCTTGCGGTACCGTTTTAAATCCCAACGATACCGTTTTTTAACCCGCGGTATCGAATTAAATGCCGTGACTAATTAATGCAGCATTTAATCCCGGCCAACTTAATTTTAGGTGTCAACAATGCCCCCCACAATTTGGTTTATAAGTATTATGAACCAAATTGTTGACACAACACATAATTAGCCCAAAACCAACCAAACATTGAATTAACCTAAAGCCAATCCTCACAAAGATGATTTTATTGCCATGCATGGCAATTGACACCCTTTACCCCACGTCCATAAATCTGGCCAGTTGCATGGCTGTGCTACATCGTTAAAAGAATAAATGGACTTTTCAAAGGATCTATGTTGCCCTGACATAAGTAGCAACCACGCCTGGCAACGTTACGTTTGTGCCCATGGGAGCTCGCAATGGAGGAAAAGGGCAAACCTGCAATACGTCACTTAGCCTGTCGGCTTTCAACGCCGCAACAGCGTGCCAGCCTACAGCCGACCGCCATAATCATGCCTCACTCACAGCCGTTCAGTGGCCAAATGACGGCGTTTTTGCCTGTTTCCATGCGTAACATTGTTGCATTTGGCCTGCAATGCTGTTAAGGCCATTCCAGTGACACTTTATTCAGTGTTGTTTTGGCCAAAACGGCAGCGCTTTAATGTTTTTTTTCTTACGTGTTTCGCAACACTTCGGCTAACTATTGCTCGCAACGCTGCGGCAAACTTTACCAAAACGCAACGGATTTGTCTCCACTCCGCACCGCTGCGAAGAGCAAAACAACCTTGCATTCTTCCTTATCAATTTCTTTGAATATAATATTAATGTATATTCTTCTCAGCCAAATTGGATTCGCGACCAACTCAAGGACTTCCAAGTTCCAACCCTCAAGCACTCACTTCCTTCTTTTGTACTTTCCTTCTCCAATGTTGCAGAGGACAATTTAGTTTTAACCCCACCACAATGGCGGCCTAAAACCAATTCCCACCACAACGTAGTCGCTGCTTCAGCGGCGGTGCAACACTAACGATTTTTATTTAAAAATATTTCATACCATTGTGGGCGCTCCATCTCGCAGCGCTGTTTGTCATCTAAACAGCGGCGTTTCACCCCAACAAGGAACAAGAAAAGATTTATAATGTCTCTATTCACTTATTCCCCATTTAATTTTAGTAGCCTACATGGCCTTTCCCACGAGATCGCTTTCTCGCGCCGCGTTGCGAGCAAAGGAAACAACTTCATTGGAGTTATACCCGCCATCATGCCTCAGCTAACTCGTTCCCGATCCACAGCGTTTTGAAAAATCAATTAGTGTTGTCATCGCTCAAACCCACACTGTTGTTTGCCCAAACAACTTCGTTTTGTCAAAAATTTTCTTTTGGCGCGCAAGCGAACTTCTTCTCGCTAGACAATATTGTTTCTATACAAAACAAAGCTGCGGAAACATATACCACTGGTACATGGCGAGAGTGGCATTACCTAACACCAAACCAGTTTGGTAAAGCATGTCTATGTACGTACAAGCCAGTCTTGCTAGCTACCCGACAAATAATACCTTTTCTTTTCTCAACAAGGAAGAAACAACATTCCTTCTCCAACATCGAGCAGTATACCCGCAGCACACCCTAACCACGGTATTGATGTTGTTTAAATTTACCCATGGCCAACGCGTATGTTCCTTGGGCTGTACAAATTCCAAACTCAATTTGTGATACTGTTGAGCCAAATATTAACGCTTTAAACATGAGAACCTCCTTGCCATTAATTAGAAACTCACCACCCCCACGCTTCAACGACAACGGCTAGGGGAATAATCATATTTGGCTAATCTGGAACCCCTTTTATCAAACAACTCTCGTGCCCTTGAAATGCCAGCCCTGCAACTATGCGGCCATGCCTTCTCCCACAATGAAAAGAGTACCAGGCTATCCTTTTCCTTACAAGCTTAATATTCCTAATCAAGGCCCGATGATCCTATAAATAGACAGACATGCCCACTCCATAACTCGTTCCCAACCTTGCCGACCCGCGGCAATACTCACCAACCCACCACCCTCTTCTGCTTCGAGCATACAAAATCCAGCCGGCCATCATCCACCCCTGCACCGACATGGCTCCCAGCGGCCGCACTCCTCCCCAAAAACAGTACTTGAATTTCTCATTCTCTCTTCGTTACTCGCTAATTACACGGCAACATTAGATATATATATGTAGCTAGTACATACGCACCAAGCAAGCTTTCGGGAGGATAAATACATGCATATATATATGTTCTTGCTTCATTGTTTAGTTTTGGCACGTATATTGTTTATGCAATTATGATCTTGTGAATAAAAGACAACGTACCTGCTCTTGGTAGATTCACGCTTTCTATGCTGTCGCTACTTGCGTGTGACTGGGGAGTTATCCCTCCGATCATGAGAATGACTAAAGATACCTGGCTCTTTTCTTGGCAGGCCACCACCGCCCGACCTCGCGGCTCATATATGCAACATTGATGATCCACAGGAAAGATGGAGGAACCTGGACAACTCACCCGCCATAGAACTCGACACCCTTTTATTAACGGACAAGGGTGAGGGTTTGCACGGCCCTGCCATAACCGATCGTGACGATGAGTCCATAAACAAGTTAGATGTTTATCCTGTTTCCCAAGCCAGGCTACTGCTCCGCCACGCACCAACTCCGTTCTTTGCCCAACAGAAACCGAAACGAACTCTCTCTTCCTGGGCTCTCTCTGGACAAGATTTTGTGAGATGGTATTGTCGCCTACTTGCTGATGAAACCACTACCTCTCATTGGAGGGATGCTGGCATAGATCGCTTCTTATCTCTTTGTGCCCATCCTCCCCTACCAGATGCCGATTTATTCAAAGCTGCCATATGTTTTTGGTCTACAGAATCCAATAGCTTCGTTTTCCCATTTGGAACCATGACCATCACCTTGCTCGACGTCGTCGCATTAACTGGCCTCTCCCGTCATCGCCCTCCTACCATCGCTAGACTCCCTTTCAACCGCGATAACCCTATTCCCTTCGATCGCTCCTACCGCTCGCTCTACAACACCAATTCCCCAACCGACCCTGCAGCACCGATCACCGATGGGGAACGGGCCTACTTTATCCATTACTGGTTGAACAAATTCATTCTCTGTCCCGGCGGCGGTCAACCAGTGCAAGCGATCAATTCCACCTACCAAATTGCTGCTGGGGAATGCGAGAACCTTGCTGAAGTGGTGTTATGTCATCTTTATCGCGGTATGTACCTGACCGTCCAACAGATCAAGAAAGCCACCGAGGCCAAGCAAGTCACCGGTGCGGGCCCACTTTGGTTGTTGCAGTTGTGGTTATATGCTTATTTTCCTGCCGTACGGGGCTCGTTGCCTGCCTCCGCCGACGTGGCTCACGATACCGCGATCTTGTCATATGGCCATTACTACGCCAAAGCTCCCTCACTGAAAAAGGATTTCGCTACATACTTCCCGGTTTTCTACGAAGCCGGAGACGTCGAGTGCTTTACTCCATTTGAAGCTCGGCTGTTTGGACCTCCGTCGTTCAGGCTTGCTTTCAACCAAAAACCGCCAGAAGGAGACGCCTCCCTCGGTGACTACAACTGGTACGTGGAATAGTGGGCTCGCTGGATAGTAGCGAGAGACATGCTCTTTGCCCCTGAAGCCTTGACCGATCTCAGTATCGAGGTCTACAATCCCCACTTTGCCTCACGCCAGTTCGGCCTAGCACAACAATGGCCCATTCCTCTGGCCTTTTCAAAAAACTACCCGCGGCTACACTCGCGACTCGCAGACCTCTCAGAGAAGGATATCGCAGATGTGAAAGCGTGTTGTGATTTCTTGCTTTCCAATGCTTTTAAACACTTCACCGCAACAGACGGCGTAGTAACACCATTGTTCCAATTGGCCTGGAATTCCAAAGAGGTTCGATACTTTAACAACTTGGCAGCCAACGTCATTAGCCGCATAACCCAGTGCGATCGTGGTGCAGCTGACACTAATGATGACGATGAGGAGTTCATCGTATCTCCTTCTCAGGATTCTGCAAAGCGTCGAGCATGTAAGCCTCTACATCTTCTTCTTATTTACCCTTATGTCGTGGTGCGTTATTTTATCCCATTTACATGGCTCTTCACCCTGTGCAGCTTCCGGGAAATCACCGGGCGGCGTTCGTCCGACTAAACAGATCCGTTCAAGCCTCACTGTTGAGGTACGTACAACCACCTTATAACCCCATTATTACGACCTCTTTTAGGGCGCCATTTGCTTCCTATTACCTCCTTTCCAGCTTCGTTTACTTTCCTCGCCAAATTTGACGCATCAACCACTCTCATGATTGTATGCCCTACTCTCCTCTAACGCACACAACTTTAAAGCTAGCACAATTGTTTTGGCCCAAACCTGGATGCAATGGTATTTGCTTCTTCACGTAACTTTATGTTCTTTGCAGGAAGAAGGAACCGATGCATCAGAAGAGGAGGATGATTCCACCTCGGACACCATGAACCTCGATTCTGAGGCCGACCTTGATGAAGATGAAGAGAACCTAACTGGCTCGACTCTTGAGACATGTGATGGGGACAACCCGCAAACGACGGTGGGGCGCAAAACCACCAGTGTCCAGACTAGCAACTCGCTAGCTACTCCCGCCAACTCTGCGTTTACTTCTTCGGCTCGGGGAGACACCATCGTCGTTGCTCCAACCATACCTTCCCTCCAACCTGCCAGCTTCGTGTTGGCTACCACTCATACTCCTCCAGTCACCACATCCCTTCCTTCTTTCGCACCCCTCGCTGCCCGGTCATCTCCTTTCTCCGATGTTACCTGACTCACTCCTACTGTCACCCTAGAAAATGGCCAAGTATAACCACTTCCTAAAGCGTAGTATAGCGGGTCGGGTTTTAATGTCAACCCGGGTCCTAGATATGATGACTACTCGGTGAATTCTTGTTATTTAGCGGTGAACTTTTAGTGAAACTCAAGCAAACAAAACACAAAGCAAGTAAACGGTTTGTTGTCAAGTCAAGAGAGGTCACCCGGATATGGTTTCCCCCTAGACTGCAGTTAAGTCGGATTGCAATTTGCCAAGTTCAGTTTTCATGAAAGTTATACTGCGGAAGGTTCTCAATTAGCCTGAAGTCTCGACTAAAGGTCTCCAGACCCTCTCAATCTGAGTCTCTAGCGGGCGACTAACCTCCACCGGAGTAAACAGATTGAGGCCCTAATGAACCAAACCTCCACTACCGAATCGACTTCGGTACAGAATAGCGAATTGGCTCCTCGACTAAAGTCACCAATTCGCCACCTTCGATTAAGGGTACTCTATCAACCTAGGCAGATATTCTCATTCCAGGTCAAAGCAGAAACAACAGGAATTTGATCAGGATTCAAGTCATTCAATCAATCAAACCTCAATCGAATATAATCAATTCACAAACACTGTACTTGGGTTCATACAATCAGACCTAGCATACAAATCTAGGGTTCTCCATACCCAGATGAATGGGGAAACTACTCCATAGAGAAAGAAGCAAAAGCAGATTCAGACACGGAAATCATACTGTGAAGTTGGATTCCTGCTTCTGGACGTTTAATCGCACTTCTCCAAGCTCAAGACGGGCTCCAATGGTGTTGAAGATCGATCTATGGCGCTTGAGAACTCTGGTTCGACGCTTTCTCTCTCTAGGTATCGGTTTCTCTCTCAAAAACTCGGAACCCTTTGAAAATTGGCCTTCTTCCTCTTTTAGCAGCTGTCTGGTCGCGATACCCGGTCGGGTATTTTATGGTTCGACCGGGTATTGTGAAACGCACCGTTCCATTAAAGGGGAAAATACCCGGTCTGCCACCAAAATCCCCGACCGGGGATTTATCGCCATCGCCCGGGCCCCCTTCTGCTTCTCACGGGTGCCCGAAGGAGGAAATACCAGGTCGAGGCCAGAATATACCCGGTCGGGTATTTCTTCCTTTGACCGGGTATTTTGGTCCAGCAGCATCCTTTGTCCAATCTTCGCTCCTTTCGATCCAGAACTCGTTCCTTCGCCTCGATTCCAACGCCAGGACCTGAAATATGACATACACACACAACCTAGCGTAAAATCGGCTCAAAATACGAGATCCCTCATCACAAACGACTTCAGAATAGGGGTGAAAACATGTATGATTATCGGTCTATCAAACTCCCCCACACTTAACCGTTTGCTTGTCCCCAAGCAAACCAAGTCAGACACTAGGTAAGCTTACATATTTCAATCAACCAACACTGGGGACAAGTCATAAAGGCACAAAACACGTGAATCGCACTGGTTTTCAAACATCAATACATGCACAACCTCAATAACAACCTGGACAACCACCACAAAGGACATTCGAGTGCAGCAAATCGAGTAAAGGAAGAGTCTCCCGTCTGTTCACTAGCCAACCTAGACTTGATTCAACCACTTACTCAAAACAGTCGACTCATGCATCCAACTCAAAACATCAGAATAGAGACCGAGCAATCTAGGTCCTCACCGGGGTACAAGAGCATATAGAAAATGGAAATGAATCACTCACTCTCGACCAGTGGGGTCAGGACAATTCTTGATGCGAAAGATGCGCATGCTATTTCTCTCAATCCCTATCATCTCTTCACCATGATGGCAGCCTCTAAATGCTAGAGATCACATATGGGGTGTCACCACTAACTAATCAGGAGGTCTTAGACACAGGTTCAAATGACTGGCTAGGGTCTTGGACATGGGGAAAAGGCCTTTTAGGTGGTGGAAGTATTCATAGCAAAAAGGTTCCACATTTTCCAAACACACAATCACAGTCAACCAACCCGGTATTTTCTTTCTGCTATTCTGCATTCCTCAATATCTTAAGAGCACAAGAGCGAAGGAGGCATAATCATCAGCATTTCCAAGCCAGACTGCTAAGAAACACTGCTTACTGGGCATTACTCAGATTGTTGGCAGTGGCTCTCTTTTGCTTTCAATTTTTCTTTGTTTTTCTTTCATTTTTCTTTTCATTTCTTAAGAGAGCCCCCACTTCTGCATAAATTTCAAACACCTGCCCAATTTTTAAGCACTACCTCCAACACTCACATAGACTTTAGCAGAAACAGCAGAGAATATATAAAACCACTCTGTGGAACCTTCTAAAAGATGCAACAAGGGTGATTTTTTTTTCATTATAGACCAAAAGAAAGGATAACACACGGCTCAAAGGGGCTGACTAGGGGATATGACACATCAGGACAGTCAGTTTTGGGCGTGGGCTAATCCTATGCCCCCATCATCTTAGCTAGTGACAACGTGAATGCTACACATCATGGAAGAGGGATCTATCGCACAAGAAAGAAACGAGCAGGCTCAAATCTCACATGGCTACCTATATGCTCTATCTCACATTCTGATACCCTGAACTAGATGCATAAACGACTGTCAAGGATAAGTAATCAGATCAAGTCAGATCAAGTCACAGTTGGCAAGCAAACAGTTGAAAAACTGAACCCCTACATCGTTCTACTGCACATCTCAGTCCTCATCATAGGTTGTCCTAGTCGCAAACAAGTTGTCATGCATTAATCCGAAAACCAATCAATTCATCCATCAAAACACAGTGCCAATATGATCAAACAGCAGTACTTGGAGCCCTCAAATCGTAAGATTTGGACAGTGGACTAGGCTCCAAGCACACAAACAGAGCTAATGCAGTCAAAAGATAAACATCCCCCCCACACTTAAGATCGACATTGCCCTCAATGGAGAAGAGGGAAGGAAAGGGGAACGATGTTACCGGTGTGCACAGACTGCAGAAGACTGGAAATGGACCAGTCGGCATGGGACGGACTGGAGAGAGGACCAGTCGGGAACACAGGCAGAGCTAAAAGAGACCAAAAAGCTCAAACACATACGTTAGGTCCAACGGTCAGCCCAATAGTACATAATCCATAATGAAAAGAAAAAAAAAACCGACACAAAACAGACAGTTTGCATGCTGACACAGATAAAAACTCTCAAAACAAGCCCCTAGGGCCCTCCGAGACCGGAGAAATCAATCTGATCCATAAGGTCGTCGACGCCATCATCCGGAGGCTGCCGTGGTGGTGAATGCTCCCATCTGGTGGTCCAGTGGTGCTCTGCTGGAGGGTGGCAAGCCTGGAGTAGATGCTCGGAATACTCCATCAGACGGCGACCTCGGTCTCTCTCCCGCTCGATGAGAGCAGTAGTGTGGCCCATGTGGGTCTCCAATCGGCCAAGGCGCTCATCCACGCCCGTCATCCGGGACCGGTACTCGGCCTGGTGGGCCGAATACTGCTGGTAAAACTGGACCTGATGGTCCATGAGCTGCTGGTTCTGAAGACCCAGCTGCTGGAACTGGAGGCCCATCTGCTGGAACTGCTCCGTGAAGAAGTCCATCGACGGACCAGAAGGGCCAGAGGAGGACTCGCCTCTCTCCGGTCTCCGTCGAGGCTGCAGATCCCCAGGAGGGGAGAGCGAGGGCTCCGGTGCATCGGCATCCATCACGCCGTCATCGTCATCGTCAGCATCCTCATCCACCTCCTCATCGTCCGAGTAGTCCGCATCCTCCTCGTCCGAGTCGAGATCAATCACCCCCGCTGGGGGCATAGAGAGCCCATCCACCCAGGTGCGGATGTCATCAGTGGCGAGGAGGCGCGCGTTGTTGAGCACGTCCCGGCTGAGGGGGGCAGAACCACCCAACACAGTCGCATTGTGAAGCCCCTGAAAGCTGATGTCGAAATGCCTCGCCAACCGTGTGATCAGGGGACCACAGAAGAGGTGGGTAGGATGCCCACGGATCCGGTGGAAAGTGAGGGCCATGAAGGAGCCCAGGTGAAGCATGTGAGCCGGATCCCCCATCGAGTACATGGCGTATAACACCCTCTTCGGGATCTTATGCGAACCGGTGGAGTTGGGGACGACGGACCGGGTGATCAGCAGGTTCAGGATGTGCCACTGCGGCTTTAGGGTGCTGACGGAGGTCTGGCCAGCATCGAAGTAGTCGTAGCCATAAGCGCCTGGCTATCCTGCGGTAGAAAGCAGTCTGGTTCCAGTCGGTCGGGTGGGCAACCTCGAGCTCATGGGCATCGAAGGGGTGGTACTCGATACCCAGAGCATGGGCCAACCCGTCGATGGTCAGCTCCCTGTGATCGCCACCCAACCGGAACGTTACTGCATACTCGTCCCGGGCCATCGAGCGGTCGTAGCGATAGGTGGTGTAGAACTCCCACACCAACTCCGTGAAGGTGGGCTCGTCAATGGCAAGCAGGGTCCGCCAATCAGGGTGACTAATGGCGGTGCTAAGCTCCTGCAAGCAGTGGAGCTGCTCGAACACTGCCCACTCGAGGTGGTGGTGCTTCTCCAGCTTCCCTCGTATCACCTTGAGGAACTGGTCCGCATACTCCGCGTGCAGGCGCAGATCCTGCACGAAGGGATGGTCCTGCGACATGGCCCTGCAAAATCAAAACACCATAGGTGGAGCCAAGAAAATAGATGGTCAGGACTAACGGCATGGGGTCAGTACTTCCCCCACACTCGAGCTCACCTAGGCTAACAAATTAAGCACAGCCAGATGAATCGCAAGCAACTCAACCAGAATTCAAGGCAGGATCACAGAATAAACCACAATCATCACCCAGACAGTCCATCTATCACATACACTGCCATGCAAGCTCAAGTCATCCCTCACCCTAGTCTAAATTTGGCATGCCAACACAGTTCTCGGTCCTAGAATCTACAGTCCGATTTTCCATAAACTAGAAAGTAACAGGAACACACCTGGAAACACAAGGAGGACCGTAGCTAGGACTCGAAAAACGGGTGAGGGGCGCGAGGAGATCGAAAAAAATCGCCCCGGAAACTCGCCGGAAAATGGGCCGGAAAGTCGCCGGAAAGTCGCCGGTGATCGGCGGCGGCGGCGGCGCGGCGGCCGGCGACGGCGGAGGGAGGTGGCGGCGGCGTCCGGCGGCGGCGGAAGGCGGCCGGCGGCGGCGGCGGCTTGTGATGGCTGCCGGCGGCGGCCAAGGAGGAGAGAGGGGAGAGGAAATGGGGGAAGAGAGAGAAGTGATTTTGGAAAAAATGAGAGGTAGAGAGAGAAATGACCGGGGGTTTCCTTTATATAGGAAAAATACCCGGTCGGGTCTCGAAAATACCCGGTCGGGTATTATCGAGTCCTCGACCGGGGATTTCTGCCAGACGCCGCGTTTCGAAGGGGTGCAAATGCCCGGTCCCTCGCCAAAAATACCCGGTCGGGTATTTTTGGCGGTGGATCGGGGGTTCCAAAACGCAGCGTTTTAGCAGCCAAAATTACCCGATCTCAGGCCAAAAAATTACCCGGTCGGGTATTTTTGGCCTGAGGCCGGGTTTTTTCCTTTTTTCGCCCCGGAAGGCAGAAGGGGGCCCGGGCATGAGCCAATAATACCCGGCCGGGTATTTTGGCTCATGACCGGGTATTTTACCCTTCCGGCCAAAAATCTCATTCGTCCCAAAATCGCGACTCTCCTGCACGAAAACACCAAACCGAGGCATCACAGACGACCGAACTTCATGACAAACATGCAACTGACTTGACTCGACACCAAAAACTCAGAAAAAAGGGAAAAGAAATGCAAACCGTGGTGGGGTTGCCTCCCCACAAGCGCTTCTTTACCGTCTTTTAGCTGGACGCCCATGGCGGAACTAAGGGTCCGCGAGTTCCACCGCCAACTCCGCACGTTCGACCTCGCCTCCCAGGTAGAGTTTGAGACGATGGCCATTCACTTTAAACGGCTCAGTCTGCGGATTGGCAATCTCGATAGTGCCATACGGGAACACCTGGGTGACCGTGAACGGTCCAGACCACCGGGAACGGAGTTTTCCGGGAAAGAGCTTCAGGCGAGAGTTATAGAGGAGAACTCGATCACCAACCTGGAACTCTTTCGGACCCCGCAACCGGGCATCGTGCAGTCGCTTAGTGCGCTCCTTGTACAGCCGGGTGTTCTCATAGGCGTGGTAACGCCACTCTTCCAGCTCCAACATCTGCAGTTTTCGCTCAACACCTGCAACATGAACATCCAAGTTGAGCAGCTTAAGGGCCCAAAAGGCCTTGTGCTCTAGCTCCACGGGCAAATGGCATGCCTTTCCATAGACAAGCCGGTACGGTGAGGTACCAATGGGCGTCTTGTAGGCAGTGCGATACGCCCACAGAGCATCATCGAGCTTGGTGGACCAATCTTTGCGGGACTGATCCACCGTTTTCTCCAGGATCCGCTTGAGCTCCCGGTTCGTCAATTCGGCCTGGCCACTGGTCTGGGGATGATAGGCCACGGACACCTTGTGAGTCACACCATAGCGAGACAGTAGTTTATCGAATTGGCCCTGGAAATGGGTGCCTCTATCGCTTATGATGGCTCGAGGTGTCCCGAACCGGGAGAAGAGCTGCTTCAAAAAACCACAAACACGTCTAGCATCATTGGTGGGCAAAGCTTGCGCCTCAGCCCACCTAGAGACGTAGTCAACAGCAACCAGAATATAGGTGTTACCAAAAGATGGAGGGAAGGGGCCCATGAAGTCGATACCCCAGACATCAAAAATCTCACAAGTTATAAACACATTCTGGGGCATCTCATCACGGGCAGAGATGTTACCTGACCTCTGGCATCGGTCGCACCTGCGTGCGAAGGCGTCTGCATCCTTGAAGAGCGTGGGCCAGTAAAAGCCCGACTGGAGCACCTTTCTCGCCGTGCGGTTTCCTCCGTGATGACCGCCAGTAGGTCCCTCATGACAGTGAGATAGAATGCCCTCCATCTCACTCTCCATAACACAACGACGGATGATCCCGTCGGCTCCGATCCGAAAAAGATGAGGGTCATCCCAGAAGTAGTACTTCAGATCGGAGAAAAACTTCCTCTTGGCGTGAGTTGCCATTCCCTTGGGCAGCTGCTGGCCCACCAAATAGTTCGCAAAATCGGAGTACCAGGGGGTGACACTCTCCACCAAGCACATCATCATCAACCTCTCGTCTGGGAAGGAGTCATCAATCTCCTCCACGAGGTTGTCCGCAGGGGGTGCGTCCAACCGGGAGAGGTGATCAGCTGCTACATTTTCTGCTCCCTTCTTGTCCCGGATCTCAATATCGAACTCCTGCAGCAGTAAGATCCATCGTATGAGCCGAGGCTTGGCATCGGCCTTGCTCATCAGGTATCTAATCGCGGAGTGATCTGTGTACACGGTCACGCGGGACAAGACCAGATAGGGGCGAAACTTATCAAAGGCAAACACCACCGCAAGCAGCTCCTTCTCCGTGGTGGTGTAGTTCTCCTGGGCATCATTCAGAGTTTTCGAAGCGTAGTAGATAGGTCGGAAGTGTTGATCTCGCCTCTGCCCCAGAACAGCTCCAACAGCAAAGTCACTGGCATCGCACATCAGCTCAAATGGTAAGGACCAGTCGGGAACAACCATGATAGGAGCCTGGGTGAGCTTCTCCTTCAAGGTGGTGAACGCCGCTGTGCAAGCATCAGTGAACTGGAAGGGGGCATCCTTCTCCAGAAGCTTAGTGAGGGGCAGGGCGATCTTCGAGAAATCCTTGATGAACCGCCTATAGAAACCTGCATGGCCAAGAAAACTCCGGATCCCCTTTACAGATGTAGGAGGAGGCAGCTTGCTGATAGTCTCGATCTTTGCTCTGTCTACCTCGATCCCCATCTTGGAGATCTTATGCCCAAGAACTATGCCTTCGCGAACCATGAAGTGACACTTCTCCCAACTCAGTGCCAGGTTCGTTTCTTCACACCGTTTAAGGACAAGTTCCAGGTTATGGAGACAGTGAGCGAAGGAGTCTCCATAAACCGAGAAATCGTCCATAAACACCTCCATGATCTCGCCGACCAGTCGGTCAAAGATGGCGAGCATGCATCGCTGAAAAGTGGCTGGGGCATTGCAGAGCCCGAATGGGATCCGCCGGTAAGCAAATGTGCCGAAAGGGCAGGTGAAAGTAGTCTTCGCCTGGTCCTCCGGTGCAATAGGGATCTGAAAGTACCCGGACATCCCATCCAGGAAGCAGTAGAACTCGTGCCCCGCCAATCGCTCCAGCATCTGATCAATGAACGGCAGCGGGAAATGGTCCTTCCGAGTAGCGTCGTTGAGACGCCGATAATCGATGCAGACACGGTACCCAGTCACCGTGCGCATCGGGATGAGCTCGTTCTTCTCGTTAGGCACCACGGTCATCCCACCCTTTTTGGGCACCACCTGGGTGGGACTGACCCACTCGCTGTCAGAAATGGCAAAGATGATCCCCGCGTCCATCAGCTTCACGATCTCTGCCCGAACCACAGCCTCCAAGTTCGGCGTCAATCTCCTCTGCGGCTGCCTCACTGGCCGCATCTCATCCTCCAGCAGTATCCGGTGCGAGCAAAAAGAGGGGCTGATCCCCCGGATATCTGTGATCTTCCATGCCAAAGCTCGCTCGTACTGCTTCAGCAAGGCCACCAGTCTGGTCTTCTGCTCGGGTGTGAGGGTCGAGCTGATGATAACTGGCAGCTTATTCCCCTCCCGGAGAAATGCATACTCCAAATGAGGAGGGAGGGGCTTAAGCTCCAGCTCTGGTGGTTCCTCCAAAGAAGTGGTGATGCGGGTGGAGGATGAGATCGGTTTAAACAGCCTGTCGCCCTCCAAGAAGGGGCCACTCTCCAATGCGGCCAACTGCTCCGCCAGCTGCGGCTCCTGCAATGCCTGCTCACCTAGCAAAATACAACGCTCAAGAGCATCATCAGTACCCGCACTCGTGATGGCGAGTGCGGTCTCATAATCGACAAGCACATCACAGTAGTCTATGTCATCATGCAAATGAGAATGTTTCCCATTGTCAGACACAGAAAAAGTAGCCTGTTCATCACCAGCACGCAGAATCAATTTACCACTATGCACATCAATAAGCGCCTTGGCGGTGGCGAGAAATGGTCTACCCAAAATCAAAGGCACATCCACATCCTCATTTATATCCAAAATAACAAAGTCAACAGGATATGTGAATGCACCAACATTAACAAGCAAGTCCTCAATGATACCCCTAGGATGCACGATAGAACGATCAGCTAACTGAATGCTCATCCTAGTAGCTCTAGGTTCACCTAGGTCTAGCTTCTTAAACAGTTTATAGGGCATGACATTAATACTAGCGCCCAAATCCGCCAAGGACTTTCCTACATGCATGCTGCCAATAACAAGAGGGATAGTGAAACTCCCTGGGTCTTTGCGCTTCTCTGGCAGCTTGTTCTGCAGGATGGCAGAACACTCCTCGCTGAGCATCACTGTCGAAAGATCCCCAAGTTTCTTCTTGTTGGTGAGGAGGTCTTTCATAAACTTGGCATACTTGGGCATCTTCGACAGTGCCTCCACGAACGGCATGCTGATGTTGACCTGCTTCAACATTGCCATGAACTTGGCAAACTCTGTCTCCAGCCTGTCTCGATGGAGTCGAGTGGGAAAGGGCAGCTGGGGTGTATGCTCCTTAACCACAGGTTGCGGCTTTGGAGCAGGTGCTGTGCTGCCTTCTCCTACCTCTGCAGTATCAGCTGGAGGTGTTGAAGCAGGTAGTGGTTCGTCTCGCCCGGGTTGAGCAGGAGCAGCAGATGTAGTCTTGCCACTCCTGGTGGTGATGACGTGTGCGGTCTCATGCGGGTCCCGTGGATTGGGAATGGTGGTGGCAGGCAGAGTCCCCGGTGCCCTGGTGGTGTTCTGGCGAGCTAGGCTCCCAATCTGATTCTGGAGATCCTGCAGAATGGCACCTTGGTTCCTCTGGCCTGCCTCCAGTGAGGCGATGTTCTGATCCATCCTCGTGAAGTTCGCCTGACTGGTGGTCATGAAAGCCTGCAAAATATTCTTCAGATCAGATATCTGAGGATCTGGTGCTGCGGCTGCTGGAGGCTGAGCAAACTGGCGCTGGGGCTGCTGGAATGGCTGCCCTTGCCTAGGCTGGTAGGGCTGCTGCTGTGGTGGTGGCCCCTGCCTAGCCTGGAAGGGCTGCCTCTGCTGGAAACCACCTGCTGGTGCTGGGAAACCAGGTGGTTTGTTGGTGTTGCTGCTCCAGGCGAAGTTGGGATGCTGGCGCCATCCCTCATTATAGGTGTTGCTGTATGGGTCCAGGCGCCGAGCATTTGCTATGAAGTCCACCTGCTCTTGGGGAGTAGAAGACTCCCTCATAGACTGACAATCCTCCACCAGGTGATTCGGGCTCTCACACCACTGGCACTGGGCTACTGGAGGCGTAGCTACACCTCGGCCCGGAAAGATACTGTTAGGCTGCTTCAATGTCTGCACCAACTCAGCCACTTGCTGCTCTAACCCGGACCTGGTCTCCATAGCATGCACACCCCGGTCCCGGGAGTTCGTGCCTCTGTGGTTCTGCCCCCAGGAATGATCTCGCGCAGCCAAGGTACTGATCATCTGGTTCAGCTCGGGTGGAGTCTTAGTAAGGATATCCCCTCCTGGGCATAGAGACTCGATCACCCTCTGGCTGTCTGGAGTGAGGGCGCTGTAGAAGTTCCCTACTGTGAAGGCATCGCTGAAACCATGATGGGGACACTGCCAGAAATATCCCATGTACCGCTCCCATGCATCACGAAGGGACTCATCTGGCTCCTGGCGGAAGTGAGTGATCTCCCGCTGTATCTCTGTGGTCTTCGATGCCGGATAATACCGGTGCACGAACTTGTCAGCCAGATCGTCCCAAGAGGTGATGGACAATGGGGGCTGGGTCTCCAACCACCTCTTAGCATTCCCCGCCAGAGAATGGGGGAAGAGGTGAAGGCGGATTGCATCATCTGGAACACCATTCAGCTTGAACCCGTTCGTCAGCTGCAGAAAACGGGAAAGGTGTACCCGGGCTTCCTCATCCTTCAAGCCATGGAACTGGATAGAGGATGTGATGAGTTGGATCCAGCATGGCTTGATCTCGAAGTTGTTTGCAGGGATGGGTGGATAGAGGATGACCGGGCGGATGTCAGCAATCCGTGGAGTATAGTAGTACTCCAAGGTGGGACCCGGTGGTGGTGGATGATGATGGTGGCCAGCTCCCGGGGGGTTTTGGTCGTTCCCCAGGATCTGGTTGTGAGGAGGCGGGTTCTGATCGCCTTCCATCTCGTGCTCGTCCTCGGAGTCGCTGGTCAATTGGCCGTCTCGGCGCTCCACCGTAGCCAGTCTAGCTCGCTGTTGTCTCCGAAGTTGTTTGCAGGTGCGCTCAATCTCAGGATTCAACGGCAGTAAACTTCCCGACTGGCTACGGGTCATGCACTATCTGCACACAATCAAGCAACGCAAACCCCGTGAAGGCACAAGTGGGAAAGACAAAACTCAATGCAAAAATGAAAATGCCAAAGTAACAGAAATCACTTTTCTTCAACAACCTAGCCGTCCCCGGCAACGGCGCCAAAAACTTGACTCACTCCTACTGTCACCCTAGAAAATGGCCAAGTATAACCACTTCCTAAAGCGTAGTATAGCGGGTCGGGTTTTAATGTCAACCCGGGTCCTAGATATGATGACTACTCGGTGAATTCTTGTTATTTAGCGGTGAACTTTTAGTGAAACTCAAGCAAACAAAACACAAAGCAAGTAAACGGTTTGTTGTCAAGTCAAGAGAGGTCACCCGGATATGGTTTCCCCCTAGACTGCAGTTAAGTCGGATTGCAATTTGCCAAGTTCAGTTTTCATGAAAGTTATACTGCGGAAGGTTCTCAATTAGCCTGAAGTCTCGACTAAAGGTCTTCAGACCCTCTCAATCTGAGTCTCTAGCGGGCGACTAACCTCCACCGGAGTAAACAGATTGAGGCCCTAATGAACCAAACCTCCACTACCGAATCGACTTCGGTACAGAATAGCGAATTGGCTCCTCGACTAAAGTCACCAATTCGCCACCTTCGATTAAGGGTACTCTATCAACCTAGGCAGATATTCTCATTCCAGGTCAAAGCAGAAACAACAGGAATTTGATCAGGATTCAAGTCATTCAATCAATCAAACCTCAATCGAATATAATCAATTCACAAACACTGTACTTGGGTTCATACAATCAGACCTAGCATACAAATCTAGGGTTCTCCATACCCAGATGAATGGGGAAACTACTCCATAGAGAAAGAAGCAAAAGCAGATTCAGACACGGAAATCATACTGTGAAGTTGGATTCCTGCTTCTGGACGTTTAATCGCACTTCTCCAAGCTCAAGACGGGCTCCAATGGTGTTGAAGATCGATCTATGGCGCTTGAGAACTCTGGTTCGACGCTTTCTCTCTCTAGGTATCGGTTTCTCTCTCAAAAACTCGGAACCCTTTGAAAATTGGCCTTCTTCCTCTTTTAGCAGCTGTCTGGTCGCGATACCCGGTCAAAATACCCGGTCGGGTATTTTATGGTTCGACCGGGTATTGTGAAACGCACCGTTCCATTAAAGGGGAAAATACCCGGTCTGCCACCAAAATCCCCGACCGGGGATTTATCGCCATCGCCCGGGCCCCCTTCTGCTTCTCACGGGTGCCCGAAGGAGGAAATACCCGGTCGAGGCCAGAATATACCCGGTCGGGTATTTCTTCCTTTGACCGGGTATTTTGGTCCAGCAGCATCCTTTGTCCAATCTTCGCTCCTTTCGATCCAGAACTCGTTCCTTCGCCTCGATTCCAACGCCAGGACCTGAAATATGACATACACACACAACCTAGCGTAAAATCGGCTCAAAATACGAGATCCCTCATCACAAACGACTTCAGAATAGGGGTGAAAACATGTATGATTATCGGTCTATCATTACCCGATCCGTTCCATCTACTACTGGCACGGCTTCACCGACTCCAACGGTAAATCCAGTTACTCCTTCCTCACTAAACTTTCTACTCTATGAATAATTAATTCATTTGTTTTTTTTTCACAACGTGCAGGGCATGCCAGATCTCGACACGGCAGTGCAGTTCTTCACTTCATTGGCAAAACCTCGAACTCCACTCTCTACTGAGGTCCGCCTGGATCCACGATCCCAAACCGTGAAAAATGCTATTGGCCAAATCGTTCAATTTCTCTCCCTATCCTTAGAAGAAGCGGTGGACCCTCCACACCGACACGAGCTTGAGTCGGCCTTCAACGTCTTGAACGGATTGGGTTCTTCCGAAATCTTGCCTGGGCTTGGGTTGGAAGAAACGACCACTGCTAAGAAAGCTCAGCAACTTGCCCAAAAATACATGAAGTGTGCTCAGGACGCCCTCGAGCTAGAGAAACACAGTGCCGAAAGGGGAACTGCCCTCCAATCAATCAGGGAGCATATCGTCGCTAACACGGCGCGCTTCAATGATCTGTCCTCCCAATACGAAGCTCGATCTCAGCAGTGCGTAACTCGCGAACAGGAAATTCAGGCAGACGAATCCAAAATCGCTGCGATGAAGGCCGAACTGGAACAACTTGAGAAAGCCGTGCAAGCTAAAAGGACTGAACTGGCTAAAGATGTTTCTCACCGCACAGCGATTCAGGCGTCCATCACTGCTCTCACGACTGCAACCCAAACACTCGCGGCGCGGGAAACAGCCCTGGTTGATGACAAGTTTGAGATTAGGAAGGCGCAGGCCGTTCAACTTCGGCAGGCAGCCCGGACCGGTCTTGACACATTGCGGGCGGAGCTGGCCTATATAGCCAAGCATCTCACCGACTAAGAGCTCGTTACATTTACTGCCTTTATTTATTTCGAACTGAGCTTGCTTTGTTTCGGCATGCTCGTGCGGCCGTTAACGTTTCTTTTGCTCTCGGATGGTTTGCTCTTTCGAACAATGGAAATTTTCTTCCCCTTTTTATATATATATATATATTAGTTCATCATCAATGCCGAAAAGTGTACTCTACCAGCCCTGAGTAAACACTGTCATTCTGGCTGCACCAAGCCTCTAAAACAACGTCGCGCCGCCGCCTTTCGTCCTAACGGTAGCGTTTCAACCTACTTTGACAACGTTGTTTTCCCTACCAGTTCAGACCAAATAACGACACCCTTTTACTACCCCATGCACTCTTGTTACAAAGTTTCCTCCAACAAGAATTCCTATGGCATGCCTCTCTTCCCGTGGAAATACGGACTTAACTCTCTTCTTTTTTCCAATCAAACTTGCAGCCACCATTTTGCCACCAATGAAGCCAAAAATTATCTTAGGCTTCCCCACACCATTGCGGCAGCAATCCCCGCCTACCACAGCGTCCTTTCTTTCCCATAAAATCTCAATTTTACTAGCCTTTTTCAAGCACAACTGCTGGGCCATTCATCACTCCCCGGAAAGAAAAGACCAACGTGGTCGTAACTCCAGCCCATGAATAAAAGAAATGCATAATTGTTCCATTCGAACAACCTTGCTTTAACTTCACTTCACCATTACAACAGGCGCATATACTTGGTTTTCCCTTGATCATCCACGTCAGGACCCATGCATAGTCTAATGCCTCTTGTTTAAATTGTTGTTGTCCTCCTTTAAACTAATGAACTGAACCAAGCAGTACTGTTCGAGTTAAATGGCCACGTCTTGGCACTTTTCTTTCCCTCTCTTTTTATTCTTATTATTGCGACCAACTTCGCGGCATTGGTTTTGGAGGAAGCAACTCTATACTTGCGGATTAGCATTGCAGCGGACCTCAAACATTCTGTTCGGGCCCAAAGCCACTTTACTCAATGTTAAAATTTTGGTTCGCCTGTTGCGGCAACCGTCGCCCAACCGCGCGGATATATTTCTTTTCCTTCTCCCTACCAACGACGTAAACCCAAACCAAAAAGGACACTACCTCCTTCTACCTCGCCGCAACAATTCTCCATAAATAGGTCACATGCGCCAACCCTAAATTTATCCGAGTAAAACAAAAACAAAACCTTACTCAACAACGATCCACGGAGCAGAAAACTGTACCTCAAATTTCTGCGCAGCTGAAGTCACCGCCATGTCATTGCCAAGATTCTCGTCGATCACCGAGTAAGTTCTGCGATCTCAACTTCGCATTGGTATTGTAACCGGCTCGCTCCCCTTAACGTTGTTCTATACGCCTGTTTTTTGTCTTGTCTGGCGAATAGCCACCACTGGATGTATGGCTATCACTAACCCAACTAATCTTTTCTGGCTGCAGCCTCGCCGTGTTTCTCCTCCCGCTATCTCCGGGGGAACGACGGAACTTTCTGGCAAACATGGCCAATGCCGATTTCACCCTCGAGATAATATCAAAAGACGACAATGAGGAGGGATGGCTTGGTCCATTCATTCGCGATCGGTCCACTGCCATTATGGAGCTTTTGGCCGCCTTTCCAATTCACGATTCCCAACTTCTGTTTCGTCTTCCCGATATCAGTCCCCTCTTTGAATGGAAGACTCGAGCCATCCCGGATCCCGAATTCAAACGTTGGCATGGTCGGTTGGCCCATGATGCCGCAACTGTATCTCAATGGCAGGCATTAGGCCTCGACCGCTTTCTCTCTCTATGTTCAGAGCTGCCAAGTCCTGATCCCGAGTTGCTCAAAGCCGCTATCTGCTTCTGGTCAACGGAAACGAACTGTTTCGTGCTCCCATTGGGCTCGATGACGATCACTCTGCTTGACATAGCGGCCCTGACTGGCCTATCAAAGCCGCGCATGCAATCAAGGAGAGCTTTGGCCCCAGCTACCTCGATAGCTCTTGATCGATCCTACGAATCGCTCTACAACAACAACGCGCCGGTCGTTCCGGGTGAACCCGTATCCGATAGCGAGCGGGTTGCCTTCCTTCATTACTGGTTTGGTCGATTCGTGCTTTGCACCCAACAACCCATCACGGATGCGCGTATCACCTTTGCAATCTTCACTGGTGAATGCGTCAATCTTGATGAAATTGTGCTCTGCCACCTCTATCGCGGTCTGCATACCATCGTGAACCGTGTCAAGGAGGCATCAGACGCATGTGGCATCCTCAGTGCTGGCCCTCTATGGCTACTACAACTTTGGCTGCATGCTTATTTCCCGACTACTCGCGGCCCTCTACCAGCTCTGCAAACGACCGTTCAAGATACCACCATGCTCACATATGGCCATTGTTTGGCTAAAGCAGCTTCGCGAAAAGGGGATTTCACTAATTATTTTACCTTCTTTTATGGGGTCAGTGAGATTCCCAGCTTCACCCCTTTTTCGGAACGGATATTCGGCCCCGCTTCGTTCAAACTCGTTTTTGACGAGCCACCACCACGAGGTGATCCCGCTGCCGCCGCTTACCATGAGTTCATCGAGGAACGCAAACGCTACCTAACAGCTCGGGACCTCCTCTTTGCTCCTACCATGAGTTCAGCGGCACCCCTGCTTTGGGAGAGTTCATCACCGGCGGGGTCGCCAGGTATCTCTTAATATCATCAAATGCTCGTTGATGTTCTTCCCTCCATACAAACTTGTCTTCCTTCTTCAACTTCAGCAATGAGGAAAACACTTGGGTCCGGCCAGCACAATTCGAGATAAATCTTCGAATGTAATTTACCTGGCCGAGGAAACGTTTCAACTCTTTCTTACTGGATGGTGGTGCGGCATTGATGATGGCTTTTGTTTTGTTGCCATCTACCTCAATTCCGCGTTGGTTTACCAAAAAACCAAGAAAATTTCCTGCACTCACACCAAATGCACATTTGAGCGGATTTAATTTCAACTTATGAACACGCATACGTAGAAATGCTTTGCGCAAATGAGCAAGGTGGTGGTTGGTCACCTTTGATTTGACGACGATGTCGTCCACGTACACTTCGACAAGCTCGCCAATCAGGTCATGAAATATTGCTTTCATGGCTCGTTGGTAAGTTGCCCCGGCGTTGGCCAATCCAAATGGCATCATGATCCACTCGAAACAGCCAATGGATCCTGGACACCGAAACGCCGTTTTGTGTACATCTTCCTCGGCTATGTATATCTGGTTATAGCCCGAGTAACAATCCATAAAAGAAAACCTGACATGCCTGGTTACGGCATCGATTAACATGTCAGCCACCGGCATGGGATACAAATCTTTCGGTGTAGCATTGTTCAAATTTCTGAAATCCACACAAACACGTATTTTGCCATTTTTCTTTCTAACAGGCACAATATTCGACAACCATAACACATATCTAGCAGTCCTGATAAACTTAGCCTTCATTAAACGTTCAATTTCCTTTTTCACTTCAAGCAAGATATCATGCGAAAAACGCCTAGGTGGTTGTCTATGTGGCTTATACCCTTCTTTAATTGGGAGTCTATGTTCAACTAACTTCCTATCGAGACCAGGCATTTCATGATAATCCCATGCAAAGCAATCTTTAAACTCTTTAAGGAATTCAATTAATTCGTACCTGTCAGACTCTGGCAAACCAGCACTGATGAAGGTTGGGCGTGGATCCTCCTCCGTGCCGAGGTTGATCTCCTCTAAAATGTCACACCCAGCAAGGTTGCTTTTCTTCTCCACTTCGTCACTCACACCCTCGCCGTTAGTCGGCAAGTCATCATCGTCGGGAACACAGTCGGCCATCAAGACAGGCTCTATACAGGCCAGCCTCTGTTCACACTGATAGACGGCCAACTTCTCCCGCAAGGCCGTGATTTCGGCCTCCACCACCTTCTCTCGAGGTGGTTCATTCATCATCGACTTGTTCATCAGACTTCAGTGGACCATCCAATGTGATCATCGATGGTCTCACAATTTCGGACAATGGATCCAAGCACGCCTTACCCAACACCTGCGCACTCGACACTATGACGTTGGTCGTTCCTCCATCCCCGCTCCTGATTTCGAGTGGTCCAAAATCTCCATGGTACAAATAAGCTTCAGCCACGTTGGCCCCAACGGCAAACGGCTTTGTGTCAGCCTGTACCACCTCAACAACACCGTCTTCATTCCAAAACATCAAAAACTGATGCAACGATGAAGGAACGCACTTGTTGGCGTGGATCCAATCCCGGCCAAGTAGTGCATTGTAGCTTATCATTCCATCCACGACGAAGAAAGCACTCATCCGCTTCTGTGATCCAACTCCCACGACCACTGGGAGAATTCCCCTGGCAGAAGTGGACCCGCCATTGAAGCTTGTCACAAACACTTCCGTTGGGATCAAGTCATTAGTGCTCTTGCCCAACTTCTTCAGCATCCTTGTTGGCATCACATTTACTGCGGCGCCATTGTCAACTAAGACTCGCGACATTGGTACGTCATCAAGTGTGGCCTTGATGTAGAGAGGCCTCAAATGACGCATCATCTTCGGCTCGGGCTCGTTAAAAACAACGACCCTGTTTGATTCTTCACACGCGGTTCCTTCGTCCACGGCTTTCGCTTTCGCTTCTGCAGCCTGGATAGATTTCTCCAGCTTGTCGAAGTCCGATTCCCATGTGATATTCTCCACCGGCACACTTGTTGACTCTTTCGGGCCTTGGTATAACACATAAAAAGGATATCTTCCCTCATCTTCGCCTAGTAGCCCAACAGCTTTGTGACCTGCTTCGTACAGCTCTTTCAGGATTCTCTGCGAACTCTTGTTTTGCCTGGCTGACTCTACTGCCAAGTCAATTCGACCATTCGTGCGGGCCATCATTGCACTCCACGGCTCAGCCTCGATTGGCAGATCCGCAGATTCGCCAACCAGCTCTGCCGCCGCTGGCTCCTCATTCTCCTCCTCTAAAGTCAGTTGAGCAAAACCGCTCACCAGCTCAGCAACGTTGACCTCTTGAGCAGCCTCGTCCAACTCCTCAACCTCCATCACGACCTCGCCATCCTCTCCCTGATTTTCCAAATCAATGTGGAAAATCAAAGGCAAGATGTAGTTGTTCACCACCACCGGTGGTAGACTTCCAAACTGGATCGTCATGGGTGCACCTTGGTTGTCATCATCGTCATCCTTGTTTTTCCGATTGAATTTCGACTTCGGCTCCTCCAACTCCAGCATCTCCTCTTCGATGAGGGAGTCATCCAACTCAGCATCGTACTCAGCCTCTTCCGGGACTCCCTGATCGTTCCCGTCCAGGTTGTCCTCGACTTTTTTCCAGCACCGGCCACAGTCACCCTCAGACCCGTGGCAGAGTTGTCTACGTTCACGTTCGCTTGCAGGTTTGCAATCCTCCTTCCTTGAGCATTCTTGCGGAGGTACCTTCGATACTGCGTCCTTGTCATCGCGTCAACTGCGATGGGCTGCTGACGACGGACGTGGTAGGTGTGCCAACCACCCCGTGGCACATTTGGCATCCTGAAGGTTCTCCTGACAGGTGGGGGACCCCTCACTGGTTGGGCAAGCCCAAAAGGTAAACTTTTGAAAGGCGGGGCACTTTGAGCAACCCACTGCCTACGCTGCCTTCTTCCCCACGCAGGTGCACGTACTCCTTCGACACTGCGTTCATATGAGGGATACCTCGGTTTGAACTGTCGTGGTCCCAATCTCTGGTGGACCGACTGGCTCGGTCCCGCTCCCCCAATGGTTAGCTTTCCGCGACACTGGGCACACAGCTTCTCTTCCTCAACTGGGTCCAAGCGTGGCCCCTCCTGCACTTGGGAGGATGAAGCTCCCTGGGCCACCTCAGAACTACCACTCGGCGGTGGCGTTGTATCTACCACCAGCTTGAAACGTGGCAGGTTGATCTTAGAGAAATCGGGATTGACCATGTTGACGCCGACAACGTTTGG
Source organism: Linum tenue (assembly GCA_946122785.1). NCBI lineage: Eukaryota > Viridiplantae > Streptophyta > Magnoliopsida > Malpighiales > Linaceae > Linum > Linum tenue. The sequence continues at coordinate 11,853,780 of CAMGYJ010000002.1, read as the reverse complement.
GAATGGGTCTGTGTCAACGATCATGGCCTCCTTCCTCGGCTCTGGGAACTTGAACCGACCTTTCTCAATTGCATCCTGCACAACGTTACGAAACACAACACACATGTTAGTTGAATGAGATGCACTGTTGTGCCATTTACAGTATCGTTTCCCTTTTAATTTTTCAGCTGGCGGGATAGTATGCCCCCCAGTCAACTTAATTTGACCATCTTTGTACAGCTGGTCGAAAATCAGTTCTGATTTTGAGATATCAAAGGAATATTTTCTAGTTTGAATCGGGGCACGATTGGGCTTTCCACCTTGTGGTTCCCCATCGGCCTTGGCTAGAGAAGCACACACATATGGCTTCCCCTGCACAATCTCGGCCAAATCAACTTCAACTTCGTCAACATCGTTGCCGACGTTATTCACACCATAGTTTTCAAAATTAGGGAAATATTGTCCGCGAGAGCCACTTCTCTTATGTTCTTCTTCACGGAGAAGAGATTCATATCTAACAGAGCAGGACATCAATTGAAACAAATCAGAAAACTCCCTATCTTGAAACTTTTTACGAAGTTCAAAATTCAATCCACCCTGGGCCAGTTTAACAAACTCGCGTTCTGTCAAGTTCACAAAACAGCGATTTCTTGCATTTTTAAAGTTTGTTAAAAAATGTTCTACTGTTTCTCCTGGCTGTTGGCGCATTCGTGCCAAATCTGCCATTGTTACTTCTGGCTCGGAACGGTAGAACTGAGCATGGAACATTTGTTCCATTTGCTGCCAAGTTTGAACCGAGTTTGATGGCAAGTTGACGTACCACGCGAATGCAGGGCCGGTCAACGAGTTGCCAAACAAACGCAACTTCAAGAAATCACTCACATCACCACACTGAACTGTGAATCGTCCAACATGCTCGACGGTGGACTGATCCCCAGTCCCGCCGAAGGTGATGAAATCAGGCACGCGAAAACCACGTGGAAAAGGGTAGTATCTATCGACCCAATCCAGATATGGTTTTCGATACACCGGCGGCATCGCTGGTCTAACCCCTAAACCAAACTGATCCGCCAGCATCTGTGCTACTTGATCTCGAATCGCATTAACGTCTTGCCCCCCGAGTTGCCCCCCTTGTGGTACGAATCCACCAGGATCCATGCCAAGCCCGTTTGGAGGAGGAGGCACTTTTTGTGGGTAGCCGCGTGGCGGAACATGATCATTGTTGATCGTTCCTCCACCACTAGCACCGCTCATCGGAGCCACGTAGGGTCTGGCCTCCGGAATATTTTGTGGACCCACACCGTGAAACGGCGGTGGTTAAACCCGAGTGTTAGCGGCAGTGCCAGTCTCGCCAAGATTAACTCGCGGAGTTGGTGGGTTCATCACCGGTGTCGGCGAAGCTCCTTGTCTTGGCGGACTAATTTGAGCACTGTTGTTTGGAAAACCAGTTTCGCTGTTTAAATTGTTTTCACCGTTTAACGGCAAATCCCTAGGTTGCATTACTGGTCTACCCAAGAGCTCCCTGATTTCATTCATATCACGTAGATTTTTATCCCCGAAAACATCAAAATCATGTCTGTTTTTAGTCACAACTTCAAAGAGTTGGCCTAAACGCCTATCAACACGAGACTCAAGAGAATCATGTCGTGCAGCTAAAGCATAAAAACGTTGATTTACCTCGCCTTTGAAGCCTGCGAACTCATTGTTGAGGCTAGCAAACATGCGACGATTCTCCTCCATGAAATGGCGGATTGACAGATCCCCAGTCGGCCCAGCTGTGGACGGCGGATTCTCGGACCCGCCGATGTCTTCAGCACCGATTCCTTGGCCTCCTTCAATGTTGGCCACATGTTCCTTCACGATTCCGGGCGGGATATCCCCTTCCGGATTCATTCGTCGCGGAGCCATTCGAACACACGTGTCCCACTGGGCGTGCCAATTTGTTTCGTTGGCGAAACTCGTGTGTTAACTGCGCACGGTTTTCAAGAAAAACAAAAAACACACGTCAATCACAACCGTCAAATATCCGTCGCCGAAAGTCGGCGCCGTTGATTTGATCGATCGAACAGAAAACAAAGAAGATCGTCAAATATCCGCCGCCGGTGTCGGCGTCGTTGATTTGATCGATACACCCTTGACTTCTAATCAAACAACCGTTATTCGGTTCACCACCTCTCCAAACTACGTTCGAACGAGGGTGTTCGACGAATAACCAGAAAATCGAACCAGGAGTGTTCTAAGTTAAATTACCTCTACTCCTATGGAGGTTCCTCTGGAGAGCTCCGCAACTACGACTACGATCTACGACTACTACGACTCTGCAAAGGAGGTCCTTGACAGAGCGGTTCTACGAAACCTAGAGAGAAAAACTGATAATCTGCGACGATGCAGTTTGTGATTTGATTTTGAGCTTAGTTAAAACAACCCTCATTGTTTTCTCGCCACCAAACTCTCACCCCTCGGCGTCGTTCTTAGTTAAACAACATCGTTTCCTTATTCCGTTGAGCTTTTGAGCTTCGCGATACTGTTCTAATTTTAACATTGTCGTTTTAACTGTTGCGGCATCGTTTGGCCTATCCGCGGTATCGTTTCTTTCTTCTTGCGGCATCGTTTTCAACTAAACGACACCGTCCTAAACAGCCATGACATATTAATTAATTAATCCGTCCATCACTAGCTATGGCCAACGCCATCACTAGCGCCACAACAACTCTGTTTGTTTTTCCCTTTTGCGACATTGTTTGTTATTTTAAACATTGTCGTTTGCTAGTCCGCGGTACCGTTGGGCTTACTCGCGGTACCGTTTTGAACTAAACGACACCGCCGATATAGCCAAAAAATATTAATCCATGGAAACACCGCAGTCGGCGCTCGCATTGGGCAGGGTGAATTTTGGTCACTTGCCCGTCGGTACCGCTTGCCAGGCTCTCGCGGCACCGTTTTTAAATCCGCGGTACCGTTTTAACTCTCCGCGGTACCGTTTTTCCTCCTCAAACAAGGAATAAAAATATTAATTAATTAAAAACAACACTCCTTCTCCAACAAGAAACCACACGCGCGGCCCTTGTTTTTTATTTTCGGCAAGCGGTGCCGTTTCCAGTGCCGCGGGTACCGTTTTAACTCTCCGCGGTACCGGTGAGCTCCCTTGCGGTACCGTTTTAACTCCCAACGATACCGTTTTTTAACCCGCGGTATCGCATTAAATGCCGTGACTAATTAATACGGCATTTAATCCCGGCCAACTTAATTTTAGGTGTCAACAACTTCCCGTCGAATGCCCTCTCTCCCTCCTCTTCTTCTTCATCTCGACTTTTGGACGTGGTCCGACGCTGGTGATCGGACGCGGTCCGACGCCGGTGATCGGACGCGGTCCGACGCCAGAGATCGTATTGTGCTTCTCCGTCCGAATTCCAACGTCGAACCGCACTTCTCCATTCTAACTCTGACGTCGGGCCCTTGATCTCCGTCCGACGATGGGAAGACGATGACGATGCCGGGAATTGTTGTCTTGGCGCGATGGATTTTGGGGTCGGCGGTGAGTTGTTGACGATGACGATGCCGGTGCTTCTCTCGAATGGCAGGAGGAGGAAGTGTTGGGTGGGCATGGGCTTAGAGGAAAGAGAGATGGGTAAGGATTGGCAGGAGGAGGAAGGTTGCGCGCCGATTTACCGGCAGGTAGGCAAGTCGGCGAAGGTTTGTGGTAGGGTTTCAATAAGGGGCAAATTGTTATTTACTTTCAAATTGTGGGCGGCAAATAACATCCCTCTTTGTGGTGAAATAGGCGAAGAAGGTAGCTTAATGGTTGCCAAATAGAGCTTTTTGTGGTGAAATCTTTCTTCGGGTTTCATATTTTTGTAAGTGCTATTTCATAGGTTTTATATTAGGGTTTAGTATGGCCATCACTCTACCTACTAACCCTAATTTTTTAGCTGTTAGATCCACCCCTATGGTTTTTTCTTCTTCTATAAGTTGTTATTTTTTCAATGGTATTGGCCTACATTTTTTATATATTTATTATGACTATTTGATATATGACATTTTTATAACAAGAGAGCACACACATTTAGTTTGGGTTTGGTCATAATGGATGATCATGTAAATAAAAAAAGTCACAACTTTATCACTAGTTTTAAGACTATATTGAGACTAGACCTCGCAATCGGGTCGGGTTGGGTAATTTCGAGTTGGGGAACTCGGTTACGGGTCGGGTCATGTTTGGTTGGCTGATTTTGGGTCAAATATTGACCCAACCCATTCGGTTTCGGGTGGGGTTACAGGCCATTTCGGGTTACGAGCGTTCTCAGAAACAATATCAAACATGCTTCATATTTTCTTAAAGAACACAAATTTTCACATATGCATGACAATAGTTTACCTAACACATGTCAATTAACATATTCTCAAATCCTCCCATGCTAATGAAATGAAACACAAATTGCGCAAATCTTCAAAAAATAATCACAAGAGTAATACTACTACACGAAACACATAATTTTTTTATTATCCTTAAACTCCAAACATGTCATTCAAATCCTTGTGATTTTTTTAAATATCTCACCAATTTATAAGTGATTTTATCATATTTTGGGAGTGATATATGAAATGGAACGGGTCTAACGGGCCGACCCGCTAACCCACCCAACCCGACCCAAAAATATCACGGGTTATCAGATTCGGGTCATTCGGATTTCGGGTTACAAAAATTTCTAGTTTTTGGGCGATTTCGGATCGGGTCAACGGGTCGGGTTGTAATTTGCTAGGTCTAATTGAGACTTGTGAGCATTATGGTAGTAGTAGACTTTAGAAGTTGCACGTGATGTTTCATTGATTTTTTTTCATTCACGCATCAATATGTTTGGTTGGAGGGATGGGGTTCCGCCAATTCGAGCATTTTAACCAGGCTCTTCTAGCAAAGATTGGGTGGAGGATTCTCAATGAGCCCCAGTCCCTTCTTGCCCAGGTCTATAAAGGGAAGTATTATCCGCGAGGGTCTTTCCTGAGTGCGCAGGCTCGGTCGCGCCCCTCTTGGGGGTGGCAGAGTATCCTCTTTGGGAGACAGCTTTTGGAAAAGGGGCTTCGATGGCAGATTGGTAATGGGCAGTTGGCTTCCCTAATCCACTCTAACTGGATTCCGGGGGCCCAGCTCGACCCGCCTTGTTATAACCCTTTGGTCTTACCGGAGGTGGGGGACCCTTTTGTGGCGGAGGTTATCATGGATGGAGAAGGGCGGTGGGCGGAGGACAGGCTTCGTCGGTGGTTCGACCCGCCTACCTGCAAAGCTATACTGGCTATTCCTCTCCCACGGCGGAGTGTGGAGGATAAACTTATTTGGCATTATACGTCCGATGGCGTCTTCTCCGTGAAGTCAGCGTACCATTTGGCTGTTGATTTGGATAGGAGGAGGGGGGGTTGGCGGTCCTCGGTAAGCGTGATGGATAAGCCTAGTTGGATTAAAGTATGGGGTGCGAAGATTCCTCCGAAGCTGAAGGTATTTGTCTGGCAAATTCTTAGCCGAGCTTTACCAACTACAGAGGCTCTTATTGAGAGAAAGGTTCCTGTGTTACCTCGGTGTCCTGTGTGCTGGGAGAGCCCGGAGACGATGGAACACTTATTTCTTGATTGTCCGGTCGCGCGGGCCCTCTGGGGCTAGACTGGTTTAGAGCACCTGGGGGAGGGACTGCCTCGTCATACCTTCCCTCTATTTCTCAAGCAGTTGCTGGCTTTGATTCATCAACCTCCGTTGTTTATGGCAGTGGTCGCTATCCTTTGGCGTATTTGGAAATTCCGGAATTGGGTTGTCTTTGAAGGCAAGCAGTTCGGGCTGCGTCAGTTTCATCAGCAGGTTGAGGAGTGGATGGGTTTGCCTTCAGTCCCAAATCCGGTGTTGGCTAGGGTGGGGCTCCCGTCTGTTGGGCAGGGGGTTATGGTGCAAATGGTCTGCAGGTGGGATGGGGCTACCAAGCACGGTTCGCATTCGGCGGGGGGGGGGGGGGGGGGATGGCCCTTTTTGGCACGGAGCAGTCACTTCTTATGGTAAGGGGGAGGCAGTTCCCTCATATGGATGATCCTGCTGTGGCGGAATTGCTTATGCTTCGTGAGGCAGTTATGTGGTGTATGGAGACTGGTTTGTCTGCAGTCCGGTTTGAGGGCGATGCGAAGGTCATTATTGATAAGATTAACCGCGGGGAGACAAGTGATAGCAGGATGGGTGCTGTGTTGGAAGAGATAGTTCATTATTTTCGCATCAATCCGGAGTTTAGGTTGCGATTCATTGGGCGGGGGAACAATAGGGTAGCTCATTCGGTAGCTAGGAAAGCCCTCTCTTTGCCTCCTGCTATGAGTGGCGTTTTTGATTTTCGGGCCTGGCTTGGTTCCAGGGTGTAACTATCTATGTTTTTTATTAATATATTATATCTTTTGACAAAAAAAAAATGTTTGAGCCAAATATGTAGACTTGTGAGCATTATCTAGCATTTCTCTCAACCTCGTGACAACAAATTCACATAGAGGATTCTAATTATCATATGTAATTGATGCTTGTTGACTCTGTCACAAAAAGAAGGAACTCAATTTCCCAATGCTTAGACCGCATATGAAACACAGGATTATGGATCAATCATGTAGCCCCCAATTTGTCACAGGATAGGAGCAGCAGGGAGAGGTAAAGTGAGAGAAGAATAGAGAAAATAAGATAAATAATGGAGAAGATAGTGGTGGAGGTTTTTAGAAGAGTAAGAAGAAGAATATAAATGGAGAGGATAGTGGTGGAGGGTTTTAGAATAGTAAGAAGAAGAATATAAATGGAGAGGGTCTGAGAATTAAAAAAGGGAATAACGAGAGGGATTGTGATAGAACCAAAGGCTAGAAGAAAGGAGGGATTAGAAAAATACCAGAGGAGAGGGAAAATGGTTCTGGGTGTGGATTTAAGAAGAAGGGGACAAAGAGAAAGAGGCAAAGGAGAATTGGGGAGAAGAAGTAGGGAGGAGATAGGTGCCAATGCCTGCACAAGTATTTAAACAATATTATTATTCCATAGTGGAGCTGTCTTGCAGTGAGAGAAAGTAAAGGAAAGGAGGGAAGCAGAGATCACAAAGGGAAAGGAAAAGCTTGATTGGAGTGGAGAGGGAGAGAGGAAGTTAGAGGAGGGGAGGAAGAAGAGGACTAGCTGGATTGAATTGAAAGACACATTTTGGGCGGGAAGAATGGTTGATTCAGTCAGCACCCCGAGTCTCGGAACGTAGCCAAACAGGAGGGAGTAAAATTGTGACCATGTGAGGTGGAGACATGGAGAGAAGAGGAAGAAGACTGGTTGTTTATATCAGAGAAAAGTAAGGAAAAGGACCGAGAACTGGTTGTCACTCATGGCTGCTGGGAAAAGAAAGGAAGGAAGGGGGTAGGGTCGTAGGAAAAGAAAGAGACAATTGAGATTGCCTTTGTGGAGGATAGGAGATCAGAAGACATGATACAGGAGATGAAAAGGCCAGGAAGAAGAAGAAGAAACTGTAGAAGAAACGGAGTACCTCGATCGTTAGAGGAAATTTGGTTCCCTGATACCATGAAGAGTAAAGAAAATCCCATCTATTATATTATTGAGTAGTTACATATATATAGATTGTGAACAAATGATTCCTACAATTATTTAGGAGAGTGCTAGAAACAGAATACTAAAACTAAGCTAACTAAGTTAGTTACAATTATACAACATCGACAACATAGTGGTTCTGGAACCAGTCAAAAGGAATTCTCCTTAACACTTACTACCAGAGTCACCTCAATGGCTTATTCACAGAGGTAGGCTCACTGAAACATGAAGGGATTATATAAAACAATTGCAAATGGAGCACTACTCATGCCAGACTCTGATCTAAAGGTAAGGTTGGGAAACGGTGCGGTCTGGGTCACACCAGACCATATATATGGTCTATGGTTTAGACCGATAGGCTAAAGTATAGACCACAGATAAGACCACAGACTATCCGGTCAGGTCCAGACCACGCCTATGCGGTCTGGTTTGGTCTGGTCCAGATAGACCACACTCAATGAAAAATGAATAATTTGTTTAGTTAACCACACAAAAAATTGAACCAATAACAAAGAAAAATATTTGTTATTTGCCTTAAAACATTAATCCTAACATGCACGAATAATTTTGATACTCTAAATCTTAGTACATAACAAAGATACAAAGTAGAAGCATCTCAAATTGCACCATAATGTCATAAACATTAACATAATGTCATATGGAGACACGATTATCTCTACTCTCTGGTTAAATGTGGTTGTGAATGAAGGAGGGACGAGATTCACAAAACTAAGGTTGAGACTTGGGTGTCATTGTGGGAGTTGGGAGAATGGTCGAATGGGCTGTTAACACGTATTGACAAGTCAGTTGGGTCCACGCTTTGGTACGGTAAACCGCAGTCTAAACCAGGCCAGACCAAGAGATCAAAACATAAAATAATACAGACCATGGACCAGACCAGACCATACTTAACGGTCTACGATTTGGACCAAACTGTGCGGTACGGTTTGGACCACGGTTTTTCTAACAGTTTGATCTGTTTTCCCAGCGCTGGTGTCGGTAAAGATACCAACGGATTCTACTGTGAAATTTGTTTTCCCGTCATAACACATGGAACCTCTAGCTCTATATTCGTTTTTCTAACATCATGAGTAACCACGTATGTAGATTATTCTATAGGTGCTTTACCTGGATATCTTGCAACAAGTTTGTCGACTAGCTATATGTTATCATAAGCGCTTTTGTGAAAACAATCAAACAATTGAAGAAATCAAATATAGTCTTGAGTCTTGGTCTCTTTTGTCTAAAATTTTATCACTAAGTAGTTTATGTAACACCCCTCTCTCAGGGAATTTTCCAATAATAGCACCTTAATTTTTTTTTTACAAAAATAGCACCCAACCCATAAAAATTACAAAATAACACCATTTTTATCAAACCGCACCTTGGAGATGCGGTCCGTGCCACATCAGCCAGGGAATCGCACTATGAAGCTGCGGTTTGTGTTTCCTCTGGAGCGGCCTTCAAGACCGTTGGATAAGGCGGCGATCCAATGGTGGACCGCACGCCACCTCAGCGATCCGCGCCATGGATCGAAGACCGCAGCTGGCAGGTGCGGTCAGTGCCTCGAGAAACGGAAAACGCATCGGGAGGGTGCGGTTTCTTTGGGTGCAAAATTACTAGACCGCCCCTGGAGGGTGCGGTCTGAATAGTATAAATACCCCCCTCTCTCATTTCTTCACACCACAACCCATTCTTCACTCTCTCTCTCTAAAATTATCTCTCTATCCCCTCCCCTCCCAAAAGCCTAGGAAATAGTGGTCTGTTGGTTGCGGCTAAGTCTGATCTGTTGTGAGGGCTAATTTTGGAGCTATGCTTCAATCGATAATATTAGTTGGGACCTTCTAAGTAATTTGAGTATAATATCAAGTTAGGTAACTTGTATGGATCTAAAACGTTAAAATCAATCAAATTTATTTTAAACAATTGATTAAGGAAATATAAATAAAAAATATGTAAAAAAAATCTATGACAACAGAGGGTTGCCGGTCACCGCCAAAGCAATTTACCTTTCTTAACTTTTTTTTCTCTTTTTTGCATTTAATTGTTTTTCTTATTTATTCCTTTCTTTTTTTTAATACTTATTGAATTAGAAGCATTATGTAAAACTTCCGTAATTACTTAACACTTTACGTAACATGAGATTAATACGCATTACGTAAAAGGACCTTCCATTATGTAAGACTTTCGTAATGAACTTTTACAATTGTTATGTAAAATACAAATCCATTACGTAAAGATTACGAAACGATAGTTATTTATTACATAATAGTGAAATTGGAAGCAGTACGTAAAGCTTCCGCAATGACTTAGCTCTTTACGTAATACGACGTTAATACTCATTACGTAAAGAGACCTTCTATTACGTAAGGCTTCCGTAATGACATTTTCCAACTGTTAAATAAAATACCCATTCATTACGTAAAGGTTACGGAATGATAGTTATTTCTTACGTAATAGTTAAATCGGAAGCGTTACGTAAGGCTTCCGTAATGACTTAGCACTTTACGTAACACGAGGTTAATACTCATTATGTAATGACACATCCTATTACGTAAGGCTTTCGTAATGATCTTTTACAACTGTAACATAAGATTACCATATGTTACGTAACCATTATGTTATGTCTATTGTATTTTACGTAATGCGACTTGTGAAACCTGCTATAACAAGTAAAAAAATTCAAATTACCTTACTTCAAATTACGGTAGGAAATCTCATATTAGTTAAGAAGATTGAAACACAAATATTATAAAAGGTGTATGAGATTGACTCCAGTCCCATAAAGGTAATGGCACGGTATTACATTATAGAACTTATTAGTCTCAACTTGCTCTTAATCACCGCAGCTAGACCTACTACCTTATATACATATATCCAAGATTTGCTTGTGTGTATATATTGGTGGGGGTAGCCGAAGAAAAAGCCACTAGGTTACGTGTGTTTTAACCAAATAATTAACAAGTAAATTTTCCCCCAACCGCGTAAAGAGACCGGAACCATTAAGTAACTTTGTTTTATTCCTTTCAAACCCCCGGCCACCATTAACCAGGCCCCTCTCCCAACCCTTTAATATTCCATGCAATTTCCGTCACTCTGGGCATCTTGGGAAGTAAAGGGAGGTAGCTTTTGTTGGAAAATATGGAAAACAACAGGTTTTCCATAAGGTTTTTGACCCTCATTTTAAGTGGGACCCACTACTTGTTAGTGTAGGTTCTCGATGGATTTGTGTTATCTAGTGCACGGAGATGACAATCAAGTACCCATATGCTCAAAATGACTAAGGGATGAATGAGAAATTTATGCTCAAAGTTGGTACCAAGAACATGAAATACCACAATGCTAGTTTTGGGTTTGTCAAAATACCACATTGCTAGTTTTGGGAGAATTCCATGAGTTCCAAATGCTATAAATAGAGCTTCTCCTTTCATGAAAAAGCACACAAAGACAAGCTCTTTCCTTGTTTGAAGCTTTCAGCTTTTCTAAGTTTGTCGGTGATAGTTTCGGACCTTGTTGGTTCGACGGAAGTAGTTATTTATAACTACTAGTGAAATCATTTTATCTTCGGAGATAGACGCCAGAATTACCAAGAGGGTAAGGTGAATATGTTTTAAGAAAACCGTGCGATACACGACACTCAATTTGAATACGCTAAGTATTCGCCCAAAGTAAAAGTGAATTCAGTCTCAAGTGGGTTTTAATCGAGACCTTTGTGGTACTCGCCCACTTACCTAGGAATTCACTTAATAAATTCTGTCGAGGATTCAGGATATAAGTGGCTACTTAATTATAAGTAATTATGCCCTATCCTTTCTTTGCTGGGAATTTATTCGGGTCGATTAATAAATTCGCAAATCTTATAATTTGCTTAATTGTTTCACGACATGGCATCCACTTTTGCTAAATGAGGCGAGGTTTATGACAAAAATGCACCTCAAATCGATGAGAAAACCGATGCTCAAACACTCACGGAAGTCCTTGCATGGAATGACTCCAACTATCTGTGTAGAAATTATATTCCGAACTGCGTGGCTGATAGTCTATAGTACACATTGTACAGACTCTGTACAATGTGTAAAGTATCAAACCAACAACCAAGGACTTGTGCCGCGCCCTAGACCACAAGTATAAAATAGAAGATGCCGGTGCCAAGAAGTTCGCTGTTGGCTGATAAGCTTCATAAACATACATGTATTTTGTGCATAAATGATTGGTCTTTATGTATGTATGTATGTATGTATGTATGTATGTATGTATGCGTTTGATTCGGGCCTAATTTTACACTTTTTACCCTCGATTATCTTTGACATTTGTTGCAATTGAACTCCAAAAAGGTTGGTTTTACGCGAGGTTACTTGTGTTTTAGTGTGTTTCATATCCTAACAGGTAAAACCAAACCCGGAGTTGAAAGTTGGAAGAAAAGGAGCAAAGACCGGGCAAAGAGGCGGAGACAGCCGTAGTTCACGGCCAGACGTTGGAGTTCATGGTCTTACTGGACCGTGAATTGGATCCATAACCCCTGAAGCGAGGAGCAAACAGAGGGGTTTTCAAGTTACTGGCTCCGAGGCAGTTCACGGTCGCTAAGACCATGAATGGGGGATGCGGTGCGTTTTGGTCGCGACACTGAGTTCATGGACGCGTTTCAATGTTCACGACCGTGAACTCAGCGCGAACTCTGAAGGAAAGAAAAAAGGGAGAAACCTAGAGTGAGAAAACTTCTCCTTCTTCAGATTTTAGAGTGAGAAAGCGACGAACCAAAGAAGAGGAATAGCTAGGGTTTGATCTCCAAGCAAGGATTTGGGATTTTCTTCAGCACAAGGAGCAAGGCTTGCCTCTTCATGATGGTTTTCCTTTCCCTCTTTTGTGTTTTCCCTTCTCCTAGCATGGACTAGTCCCTTATTTCACTTGGGTGTTTGTAAATCCTAGCTACAATTATGTGAATGCTTGTATGAATTGAATGATTTGTGTGTGAATGTATTTTAATGTGAGTGTGGAGGTATTATTCAGAAGTGATTGTGTTGTGTGAAAGCCTATCAATCTGATTGTCATTTTAACCTAGTTTAGAGAGAACCCCCCCCCCCCCCCCCCCCCCGCCCTTAACTTAAGAGGCTCTTCTAGAGATGGGTTTCCTTGGGAATTTTATGCCTCCTAGTCTAGGTTAGTTAAAGGGCAAACCTCCTAATTCATATTAAACACTTAGGGTTTGGTTGTGGGTGGTCGTCCGAACTCCAATTCGAGGGTGAAGTCTAATCATTTCTTAGTCGATAGGTTGAGAGGGTCACATTAGTGGCTTGGATCGTATCCCATTTTTCAACCTAGAGTCTACGAGGGTAACTTTGGTCGCTTGTTAGACTTCCCTGCAGTTTATGACCCCCTAACCACACACGGTCGTTCGATTCTTCGAGTTATAATTGTTAGCTAGGGGGAGCAACACTCGGGTGAAGCTTTCTCAACTAGAGTCAAATCCATTTTACCTTTGCAAAGTATTTTAGTTTTCAACCTTTGTTTTCACCAAAACCGATCATCTAGATAATGTTTCAAACAGTCGAAGTTGCGGTACATGGACCGGCCCAGGTTGATATTTAAACATACTTGCCCTATATTGCACCCATCTAAGGTTTATACTTGGACCTTAGGTGGGATTTTATTGTGATAGTTAGAGCGAGTCAAGTTTTTGGCGCCATTGTCGGGGACAACGGTCTGTTATCGTGAAAAGTTTGTTTGGTGTTAATCTAGCTTTTAATTTATGTTGTGTTAAGTTCTGAAGTGGTTGCTTGTGCTAGACGTGTTGTGTTCTCTAAGTGTGTGCAGGGAGGTGCAGGACCCGGAGCAATCCGACGCCTTTGACACCACTGGACGAGGACATCAACCAGACCCTCCGACTTCTAGCCCGAGAGAGGGAGCAAGCGGAGGCAAGAAGGAGAAGTGAAGAAAAGGGACAACAAGTTTTGTCCCGAAGTTGAAGTAATTTAAGGAGTTGTAGTTGAGATGGCGGCAAATCAACACCGAGGGGCTAATCCGCTTCCAAACCCAAATTAAGAAATGGAAGCCGAGGAAGGGCCAAGGACTATGGGGGCTATTACATGGCTCCACGGGCGGCGGATATCCAATCTCCCATCTTACATCCACCCGTGGCCGCCAACAACTTTGAGATCAAGCCCTCTCTCATGACGATGATCCAACAAAATGCTTACTTCCACGGGCTATCCCATGAATCACCACGAGAGCATGTCCAAAGGTTTCTTTAGCTAGCAGGAAGCTTGAAGATTAATGGCGTCCCCAAGGAGGCATTGAGATTGAAGCTTTTCCCCTATTCTTTGGAGGGAAAGGCACTCCGATGGCTTAACAACCGTACGACTCTATCCATCACCGCTTGGGACGATCTCCTCAACAAGTTCATGACCCGATACTATCCTCCTTCCAAGACGGTCGAGTGGAGGAAGAAGATCACTCACTTTGAGCAAGAAGAGGACGAGACATTGAGGGATCCATGGGAAAGGTTCTCCGATTATTTCCTCCAATGCCCTCATAATGGATTGGAGGAGCAATTTTGGATAGAAACTTTCTATGGAGGACTCATTCAAGATGACAAGATCCTCATTAACTCTCTATACCAAGGGGAGGTTGATGAGCATGACCCCTCCTCAAGTCACCAAATTTCTTGAAGATATGGCTCTCAAAGGATATGATTGGGGCTTCATAATAAGTGGGAAGAGAAGCAACGAAAGAGGAGTAAGAAGTGTCGGAGCAAGTGCTCCACTTTAAGCAAAGCTTGATAAGTTGATCGAAGTGATCCTTGAGGACAAGAAGCAAGAGAAGAGAGCGGTGATGTCTTGCGATTGGTGTTCGAGCACCAATCAAGAAATTGCGGATTGCCAAGCGAGGAAGGAGTTGAGTACCCCGAGGAGCAAGTGAGATTCATTGCCAATGCTAGAGGGAACAACCCTTATAGCAACACATACAACCTCGGGTGGCGCAATCATCCGAACTTCGCTTGGTCTTCCCCTACCAATCCAAGACCTCCCGGTTTCCAAGGTCCAACGGGAAACTACCAACCTCGGCCAACATTCATCCAACAAAGGCCTCAGTTCCAAAATTCGCATTTCCAACAACCATACCAAGCACAAGGTGGTCAAGTTTTTCAACAACCACTACAAGGTGACAAGCTCTCTAAACTAGAAGACCTAGTTAACACCTTTGTGAGTACAAGCTCTCATAAGTTGTAGAAGATTGAGCAATTTATGGATGGCAACATCCAAGTTTACCTCGATTGAGGCGGGACTCCGAGGCCATCATGCGAGTCTCCAAAACTTGGAAGTGCAAATTAGCAATCTTGCCGGGATCCTCACCGAGAGACAAAGGGATCCCTACCCTCTCAAACCATTGCCACCCCAAAGATCAAGCCGGGGGCAATGCGATTTACTTGAGGAGCGGGAAGGTGACCCAGGAGGTCGTTTCCCAATAAGTGAATGAGAAGGAAGACCCTCTAGCCGAGGGTGAAGAAGAGGAAACCTAGAGGGGGGGAGAGAGGAGTGGCAAGGAAGGCATTGCCGACGCCACCACCTGTGGCTGAGTACGCCTACCCTTACCTTTTCACATGGGGGTGCACAAGTAAAGATTGGATACAAAATCTGGAGGCTTCATGCAGATGCCCCGAGAGCTCCACCTCAACATTCCCTTCCTCGAAGCAATGGCCCACATGCCAAGATATTCAAAGTACCTCAAGGGGCTTCTAGCCAAGAAGCCAAAGGTGGAATACCTCGCCAACGTCATGTTGAGCGAGGAGTGCTCCGCGTTCATCCTAAATAAGTTTCCCAAGAAGTGGCACGATTCAGGTAGTTTCACCATCCCTCTTTGCATTGGTGCATGTCATATAGAGAATTCCTTGGTGGATCTAGGTGCGAGCATAAATGTGATGCCCTTTAAGCTTTATAAGAAGTTGAATTTGGGTGAACTAAAAACCACTAAGCTTAGCGTCACATTGGCCGATCAATCAGTCATTAGTCCTAGGGGCATAGTGGAGGATGTGCTAGTACGAGTGGGGAAATTCTGTTATCTGACGGATTTTGTGATCCTGGATATAAGTGACGATTCTGAGATGCCACTCATACGAGGACGCCCCTTCCTAGCCACAGCCAAGGCATTAATTGATGTAAATGAGGGGAAACTTTGATTCTAAGAGATGGTGGGGAGAGAATTACCTTAGGGATTGATCCTAAGCCTAGTAGCGAGGAAGTGAAAAAAGTGGAATCAAATGGTATGGTTGTGGTGGTGAGCCTCTCAAGGCAAACCTTGCTAGTGTGTTTGTTCCATGTGATGTGAAGCAGGACAAGGTGCCGGGTACTAATACAGGTAAGAAGAAGAAGAGCGCATGGCGTGCTAAGTTGATGAATGCAATTAAGGAGAGGAAAGAAAAGCGCAAAGGGAAATTGGCCGATCGAGGAAGCCACTAGTTGGTGAAGGACAAGGGTCAGGCAAAGATGCCCGACCAAGAAGGCCATCCGATGGAGCTTAAGTTGGGAGGCAACATGCCTCACCCCGAGAACGTGGCAGATCCACTCTCGGTGACATCATGTTCCAAAACATGATAGATCCGCAATGTCAAGCTAGTGACGTTAATTTAGCACTTGTTGGGAGGAAACCCAATGTAGGTTTGTTTTCTTTTCCTTATTTTTGTTTTTGTATGTCAAGTAAAGAGTTCTAGTGGTCGAGTGGTATCCCCGTGCCACGTTTTCTGGTTGTGCATTTTGAGGTTATGTCATGATCGATAGAAGGCACGGTGGATTAGGTCGAGTCAAATTTTTTTCAGAAGTGCCTTGTTTTAACACTTGTCGACCATCCCCAGTTCACGGACGGATTGCAGAGTTCAAGGTCTCTAAGACCTTGAACTACAAGCGTCGCCTATAAAAGGGGTGTGAACGTTGATTCTTCACTTCACGACCCAAAACTTGTCGAAAATTTAAATCTCGCCAGAAAACCGTGAAATTCCTACGGTTTTTGGCCATTTCCCCCATTTCCAGCGAGCAAAACCCAAAACTAAGCACATACGCATTCTCCCCTCATCAAAAGCGGCCTTCGCCAAGATTTTGGGGATATTTGGAGCACATTTTTTCCGGCGAAGTCGCCGCCGGCCAGCCTCCGACGAGAACGAGCTTTTGAAGAAGCTCCGACGACCCTTCTCTGGTATGCTTTTCGGCCGATTTTCACTGTCCTCGCCTTCACCTCACTTCCTCCTACATCCCACTTGAGTCTCCAGGTTGGTTTTCAGCTCTTTCTTATTAATTTTGGGAGAATCAGATTAGGTAGTGAAGTGAGAAAATTTTTAGTGAATTGCATGTTGAACTTAGAATTAGGGTGAGGAATTAGGTGAATTAGGGTTATTGAATGATAGAATGATGTTGCTTGAGCTTATTTGAGCCTTGGTGGGCACGTTTTAATTCGAATTGCTTGTATTTGTGAAATTTGCCCACCAAGTGCTAATTGTTGAATGATGAGAAATGTTTGATTGAGTGGTGGTTGGTAGTCACCGTGGCATGGTTCGGGTTTGAATTTTTGTGTGAGATAATCTGTGACCACCTAGAACCGTACCACGGGGTGCTTTAGCTTAATTGTTTTGATTAGCATGGATTCGTACTAGAAATTTAAGTGTGAAGGGGGAATTCTTTTTCCTCCCAATGAGCTGTGATTGACATTTGTTTCCACGTATGGTGAATGTTTGTTGATTTTGCAGGATGTTGAACGTGGAGTATGAGTACATTAGTTATCTGGTGAACCATGCACGGTTCGGATATAAGTTTGCCTACCAGCGGGACAGCCTGATTGGGCAGCATTGGCGGCTGGACCTGGACATATTTAATATGTTCAGGTGCCGAGCTCCAATGTCACGGGTCGTCTATCACCCCCAGTGGCGCCTGCTGCTCACCATTGACGAGCTCCTCTACCACGAGCTGTGCGTGGAGTTTTACTCCACTTTCGCCCATGTAGTCCCGACTGAGAAGAAGAGCCGGCCATATGTGGAGTTCATGCTGGGAGGTCAGCCTCGAGTGCAGACCTATGATGCCTTCGCCCTGGCCATGGGGCTCAACCCGACGTACATGACAATGACGGAGCGGAAGTACACAACTGACTTCCACTATCAGGCCGCATTTAGGGTCCTCAGTAGTCGAGAGCATGAGCACGAGGAGTATGAGGCAAGCTGCACCAATGCAGTGAAGCTGAGGACCCCTTAGAGGATCCTGCATACCTTGCTCACCCGCTCATTCGTCGCTAGCCTACAGTCGGGACATCTGATCACGACCAGAGGGCTGCTAGCTCTCTTCTCCATGAGGCATCTAGCAGAGTCGATCCACCTGGGATCCCTGATTGCCACCTCTTTTGCCAGATGTCTGGGACGGGATAGGGTAGACACCATGCTTATGGGGGTCATCATCCCGAGGATGGCCCACCACTTTCAGGTGGATATGGAGCGGTGCTCCAACGTGGGACGGACAGAGGCGTTCCCCAGTGTCGACCCTCTACAACCAGAAGCTAGTGCTTCAGGAAGAGCGGGGAGTGGAGTACCTAGAGGGGCTCCGACCCTCAGGAGTCATGAGACCAGTGGTTGACCCGACTCCAGTGGAGCCAGATGCAGAGCTACCACCTCTAGAGCAGCAACCTGCTCGAGCTCCCAACCGTCGCCGGCGTCCTGCGCTCCAGCACCCAATACCACTACTAGCACCAGCACCAGCAGCACCAGCCGATGATCCCCTCGTCCAGAGGATGGATCGCCTCGAGGGAGATATGTGGTAGAGCCGATTCCTTTTGCCCCACTACTCCATTTCAAACTCTGAACTCTTTTGTTTTATTTTTCTTTCTTTTATTTTGTGTGTGATCATAAACTACTACTATCGTTTTGTGATGTGTAATAACCTCGCCGCGAGCGAGCCGTATTGTGTTGTGTAGGTGTTTTTTTTTTTGTCTTCTCCTTGAAGCTTAAATCTCCTACCCCGGAAAATTCCAAATTTGACTCGCCAAGCAAAGCGGTAACACTCATTCTACCCCTATCTTGCGCCATTGAGGGCAATTTTGAACTTAAGTGTGGGGGGAGTTTATTCTTATGCTTGTGTGAGTGTGATTGACGCTTGGAGCCTCGATGTATACCCAAATTTGAAAATTTTGAGGGCTCCAAGCAATGTTTGCATGATCAAAGTGGCCGGTTTGTAGGAGAATCTCATGTTTATTGGCATTGACCTTGAATTGTTGCATGTAATCGAGTGTGTCCTATGATGATGACTGAGAGGTGTATTAGGATAGTGCAAGAGTTTAGTTCTCATGTGTGCAAAATGAATGGATGTCTTGACTCGGTTACTTGTTAATTACAATTGCCGTGCATTGTGTTTTTTTAAAGTAGAATGAATGATTGGGTGACTAGGTAGCCATGTGAGTTTTGAGCCGATTGTTTTATTCTTGTGTGCTTAGATCCCTCTTACCATTGCGAGTAACATAACAATTGTCACTAGTGAGTATGATGGAGGCATATGATTAGTCCACGCCCAAATGTTGATTGTCCCAAAATGTTTTATCCCCTAGTCAACCCCCTTGAGCCTTGTGGCTTTGGGGGTCGTTATCATGTTAGGAGCTTTTTGCTTGTGAGCTTAATGGTGCTTGATAGAACGACCCCCATCCTTGCTTCGTGTCAATACACGTGTCGTCCTTGTGCCCCAGAGCTCTCGCTTTTGAGTTCCATTGAGGTTCTACATAGGAGGATTGTGTGAAGTTCTTGCTAGGAATGAAAGAGAAAAGAGTAGTGTTGGAGTGAGTTCTTAAATGAGAGTATTGGTTGTCAAAAGTAGTGTGTCAAGTGTTTAACTCTCTAGTACACCCTCAGAAAAAAAAAGAAAAGGAAAGGGAAATGAAAAAGAGGTAATAAAATGGGGCCAATAAAGTAGAGAATGCCACAAAAGATTAGAAGAGTAAGCTCTAAGTGGGGTTTCTTGGCATGCGAACCATTAAAACCCCCACAACAGTGTTTTAGAACTCCCAAGTCAAAATGTGATAGCAAGAAAGACTGAGGAGTAGCCCTTAAAGGTTGTTCATGAAACGTGATAGTTTGGAAGGGAGAAGCAAGGTTTTTGGTCGATGCTAGTGGCCTTTGTTTGTAGGGAAGGTTCTTAGTTGAAACCATAGAACCTTCGGGTTTAGGGTGAAGATGTAGGACCTCATGATGTGTTTCCACCACCCAAAAAGCCTTTTCCCCATGTCCAAGACAATTTTCAGTCATTCGAACTCGTGTCTAATACCTCCGGACAAGCTAGTGATTACAATCGTCTCGTGAACTCTAACGTTAAGAGGTTTCCGCCGTGGTGAAGAGACGATAGGGCCGATTGTTCATGATTGTGCACATTCTTTGCACCAAGAAGGTCTAGACCCCATTGGTCAAGAGAGTGATTCATTCTTGCTTTGCATGTCATATCATACCCCGGTGAGAACCTTTGTTGCCCATTTGCTCGTTCCTTGGAATTTATTGTTATGCATGGTTAGTTGTGTGATAGACCGTTAATTACACATGTTTTTACCCCTGTTCTTACACCGTTTGAGATGTGGTTTATCGTGTTTTAGGCCAATGTCACGCTAGGTTGTGCTTGTTTGTGATATTTCAGGTCCTAGTACGTGAATGGAGGCTTGGGAGCGAGTTTGGGGTCGATTGGACGAAGATCGGACGCGTGGCGAGGTGCTAAGGAAGTCACACGGGCATTCCTGGACATCACACGACCGTGCACCTCACATTTGTGGCTGTGTGATTTGTGCCGAGAGCAAACACGGGCAGAGCAGAAATGTCACACGGCCGTGTGACCCTGGCCGTGTGGGAAGCCTGAAGTGCAACTAATCAATACGCCGCGTTTTGACTCACACGGGCAACTGGGTGAGCCTCACGGGCGTGTGGCCTGCCCGTGTGAGTCGGGAAATCTTGGTTTTTCACCCAATTCCGAGCCACAAGTGAGAGAAAAGGGGATTTTCAGAGCAAAAACAGAGCCCTAGAGAGAGAAAGTGCGAAGAACACATCCTAGAAGCTATCTTGGAGCTGGGTTTCATCAAATCGAGCTTGGAGATCGTCATAGGAGTGGAAATCATCATCCTAGAGCAGATTTTCCTCATCTTTATGAGTATGACTACTCTGATTACTGTTTTCTTCTCTCTCTCTATGGAGTAGAACCCTTCTCTCACTTGGGTATGAAGAACCCTAGTTCCTTGTGTTAGGGATTTGATTGTAATGACTTGGGATGATTATACTGTTTGGTTTTAATCGAATGATGCATGTTTGTTGAATTGATTGAAGTCTGATCAGCTTTTCTTGATTTCTGCTGCAACCTGAGATAGATAGAATCTGATTAGGTTGTTAGAGCCTCTTCATTCGATAGTAGGAGATTGGTTATATGAGAGTTAGCCAGTTTACTGCTTTGTACTGGAATCCAATTCCAGTAGTGGAGTTCTGTGTTCATAGCCTCAGCTTTCTATCCCGGTGAAGACTAGTTGTCTGCTGGGTAGTTAGACTGAGAGGGCTTGGTCAGCTTAAGAGATTCCAAGCTACTGTCGGATCTTCCGCAGTCTAATCAACAGTGAATCAACCCAGGGTAATTACAATTGAACCTAACTAAGGAGCTAGGGGGACTCATTCCCGAGTGACTCTTTCCTGCTTTAGAAAACCGAACCATTTCCTGCTTTCTTACTGCTTTTAGTTTTAAACAACAATCACTCGACTTAGTTGGCTAGATAATAGATAATCACGGAGTAAGCAGTAGATCTAGACCCCGGGTTGATAATAGAACTTGCCTGTTACTGCATTCCTGGACTGCGATTACACTTGGTCGCAGTTTGGTGTTGTGTTTTGGCGTGTCAAGTTTTTGGCGCCGATGCCGGGGACCCTCTAGGTTATTGGGGAAACGTGAAAGTTTGTTACTCTAGCTTTTTCTTTATTGCATTTTTCTCTTCCACCTGTGTGCCTTCACGGGTTGCTTCTGCTGATTGTGTGCAGGTAGTGCATGACCCGTAGCCAGTCGGGAGATCTACTACCATTAGACCAGGAGCTTGAACGAACCTGCAGGAACTTCAAGCGGACTCTAAAGGCGTGACTGGCTGCGGAGGAGGCGCTATCACAGCTGCAGATCGAAGAAGAAGAGGAGATGGTTGATCCAGAGAACCAGGATGTGATCAATCCAGAGGAGCAGACCATGGGATCCTACTGGACCGCTAGAGCTGCGGACATGAGGTCACCCATTCAACATCCTCAAGTCCCAGCCAACAATTTTGAGGTGAGCACCTCAGTAATCACCATGTTGCGCGGTTCAGTGGTGTTCCGTGGTAAGGAGGGGGAGTGCCCCCGATCACATCTCAGGCGATTCCACGAGCTCATCGATGGAATCAGGATCAATGGGGTACCAGCAGACGCCATCCAGCTGAGGTACTTCCCATTTACTTTGGAGGGGCAAGCCAAGGAGTGGCTAGACACTCGACCTCCGGGCTCTATCACCACGTTCGCCAATCTGGCGGACAATTTCCTCACCCGCTACCATCCTCCATCCAAGACGGCTGACCTGCAGAAGCAAATTACCCATTTTGCTCAGGATGAGGATGAGACCATCAGGGATGCATGGGAGAGGTACAACAGTCTCTTCCTGAGGTGTCCAAATCATGGCTTCAATGATGCTTTCAAGGTGGGCACCTTCTATCACGCCCTCTTCCCAGAAGACAAGCAGCTGATTGACTCGGTTTGTGGCGGGAACATGCTGACCAAAACACCGCCACAGCTGAATCAACTCTTTGAGGAGATGGAAGAGAATGGGTACGATTGGGGAACTGTCAGGAGTTCGAGGAGAGCACCAAGCCGAGGTGTACATTCTGTGGCAACCCATTCTTCTCATTTGGTGCAGGTAGTATCGAAGCTGGTTTCAGCTATCGATCGTTCCGGGATGATTCCAGGGACCGGACAGCAGCAGGCGATGCTCTGCCACTGGTGCGAGAGCACCCATCACACGGTGGAGGACTGCCAGGCGATGAAGGAATCGAACACACCCCAGGAGCAGGTGAACTTCATCAATAATGTCAGGCGAAATGACCCCTACAGTAACACTTACAACGAGGGGTGGCGCCAGCATCCCAACTTCTCCTGGGGTGGGGCAAATTCCAGACCACCAGTCCCCCAGGGACCATCGGGCTTCCAGAGGCCGCCATATCAGCCCAGACAGGGGCAATTCCAGCAGCAGCAACAGTCTCTCTATCAGCCCATGCAGGGGCATGCTGCTCAATCACAGCCGCGACCTTTCCAGCAGTCAGGTGCATCCCATGCTGCCCCAGTGCAGAATGATCAGATGGCTGAATTGCGGGACTTGGTGGGTTCTCTCGCTAGTTCTAGTGCTCAGAACTTCAACACTATTGAGCAGTTCATGGAAAAGGCCTCGGGTAAATTCCTGGCTCTTGAAGCTGGCCAGAGGAACACACAGGCTGTCTTGCAGGATATCCAAACCCAGCTGGGGAGCGTGGCTCGGGCAGTGGCACAAAGGTCTCCTGGTACTCTACCCGGTCAGACCATCCCTCATCCGCAGAACCAGAACGAGCACTGCAATGCCATCACAACCAGGAGTGGCAAGATGACTGTTGATCCACCTGTTCGGGACCAAGAGAGAGAGACCCCTGTCTTAGCGTCCCCAGCGGTTGAAGAAGAAGCAGAGAAGGAGGTTGAGGTGCCTGCACCTAAGCCGCAACCGGTAGTGAAGGAGTATATCCCGAAAATCCCCTTCCCTACTCGGTTGGACAGAGACAGGCTGGAGGTAGAGTTCGAGAACTTCATGTCCATGCTTAGGAAGTTGAATGTCCAAGTGCCCTTCCTGGAGGCACTATCTCAAATGCCTAAGTATGCGAAGTTTCTGAAAGAGCTTCTCTCAAAGAAGCAGAAGCTGAGTGAGCTGGCCACGGTGGAGCTCAGGGAGGAGTGCTCGGCTATTCTACAGAACAAGCTTCCGCAGAAGCAGAAGGACCCAGGTAGCTTTACTATCCCGTGCTCTATAGATAAATTGCATGTAGAGAGGTCCTTGGCGGATTTAGGTGCTAGTATCAATGTTATGCCGTATAAATTGTTCAAGAAACTAGGCCTAGGTGAACCCAATGCTACTAGGATGACCCTTCAATTAGCTGACCGATCTGTAGTCCATCCTAGGGGCATAGTGGAGGACCTCCTGGTTAAGGTTGGAAAGTTCAAATATCCTGTGGATTTTGTTGTCCTGGACATCAATGAGGACACAGAAGTGCCCCTTATACTGGGAAGGCCTTTCCTGGCCACCGCCAAGGCTCTCATAGATGTGCATGATGGGACCTTAGTTTTGAGGGATGGCGAGGAGCGAATAACGTTTTCAATTGCTAATACTCTACCTGCTTCGTCGCCTCTGCATGCTGTATCTCACCAGGAGCACCAGTCTGTCGTGTATCCTTCTGTGTTTCCTATGTTGCAGGATCCGCCTCCCATACTTTCGCCGCCACTCCTGTCCACTCCGTCACCAAAAGAACAGATCAAGGAGGAGTGGCGGCCGAAACTGCAGGCAGCTAAGCCTGCCCGAAAGAAAGCCGGAGACCACTACAAGCTGGTCCCACCCCCACCTTGGCCATCCGAGTATTCACTCGCTTGCATCTTGCCGGATGGCCAAGTCGAGTTGGCGAATGCTGGTGGCCACATTCGTCGCGTGCATGGCCACCATTTGAAGCTGTACCTCAAGAGCGATGTGGATCCGCTCTTGAAGGCACCTGATCCTACACTTCTCTGAGCATCCATACTGGCGTCCAGCTAAAAGACGATAAAGAAGCGCTTGTGGGGAGGCAACCCCATCGAGGTTTGCATTTTCTTACTTTTTTCCTTTTGTTTTTTTGTGTTTTTTGAGTCTTGAGATGCTGTTCCAGAGTCAAATGTCGTTTTTGAGTGAAAACAGGTTGAATTCGGGGCTCCAGCAGTTCACACGACCAGGCCTGAAACTCACACGGCCGTGTGGATTTTACCCCCTGGCCGTGTGAGCTCTCGGCAAATTCCACACGGCCAAAAGTGCAACTGGCACGGCCGTGTGGCTTGGCCTGGCCTGGCCGTGTGGCCGACACGGGCATATCATCTGCTCGCACAGCCGTGTGGATTTTATCCCTTGGCCGTGTGAGCTCTCGGCAAATTCCACACGGCCAAATGTGCAATTCGCACGGGCAAACCTGCACCTCAAACGGCTGTGTGAGCCTGCCCGTGTGGCCGAGCCACGGCCTATAAATTCGGCCAACACGGCCGAGGGGTCAGAAAATCCACTTTTGCTCGCCGGAAACCTCTCCCCCTCGCCGGAAAATCGCGCCTTTTCACTCTCCTTGGCGATTTTCGGCCATTTTTGTCGTTTTTTTCCCAAATCCAACACCACACCCAACCTTCCCACACCATTATCGGCCTATCCCTCGTTTTTTAGGTGATTTGGCTCGACTTTGAGTCGCCGGAGGCGATTTCCGGCGAGACTCCGGCGAGGCTCCGACGAGCACTTCCGAGCATTTTTTCGGCTTTTCATCGCTTCCATCGCCTTCCCATCATCCCCTACACCTCTACTTGAGTCTCCAGGTTTGATTTTGCCCTTAACTTTGTTAATTTTGGAGAATTGGGTGTTAGGGTGTATGTTTAGAGAACCTCATTGAATCTTGGTGATTTTTGTGAAATTGATTGAGGGGAATGCATGGAGTGTGTTTGAATTGTGTTGGGCAATGTCCCCCTTGATTGTTTGAGCCCTTGTGTGCAAGAATTTTGCCAAATTCATGCTTACCTTCATAGTGCACACAAGGTGTTCAATGAAATGCCTGTTTTTCATGCCATGTTGTGGGCACCGGTTGTGGCCCTTAATGATGTGCTTTGAGGGTGTATTTGCTATGGATGTGAACCTTAAGTTGCCTACTTTATCGTGAATATGCACCCCCACTCTGATTATGCTTGATTTATCGAGTTTTTGACCCCCGAACTATGGATGAAACCATGGTTAGGCTGTTTTCTGTTCTTAAGTGTGGGGGTGTGATTGACCTTTTCTTTGGCTCTTTTGGTTCCACTTTGGGTTCTTCTTTTGCAGGACAATGTCGAAACCTAACCTCAAGCACCCGTTCATCCGGGATATGAAGAGGGGCCCCGACGAGGATCGCTTCAAGCAGGTCCTGGCATGCTCGTTTGGGCAGCACCATTGCTGGTCCAAATGGGAGTTTCAGAAATTGCACTGCTACGAGCAACTCTCCGCCGTCGTCACCAACCGCCCATGGCGCCGTCTGCTTTCCATCCACGAAAAGGTTTACTACGAGCCCGTGCTGGAGTTCTACACGACCTTCAAGCACACACCCACGGAGGATTGGAGAGACGGTGCAGCCGTCAAATTCAGGCTAGGCGGTGCCCCCCGGTCCATGAGCTACCACGAGCTAGCCGAGGCTCTCGACCTCGGCCTAGACGACGGTGAGGACTACGTCACCGAGGTCAACGACCCGCCGGAGGTGGACTTCAGGACGCTGTACACCCGCCTGGCTCGGCCAAGCCAGCATCGTCCCTTCTCGGCCGGGAGGACGAAGGCCACTACCCTGCAGCTCGACAACCGCCTTCTCCACCACCTGCTGGCGAAGTCTTACACCTCAGCTTCAGACAGTGCCAGCGCCATCACCAAGAGGGCCATGTACTTCATCGCGTCGATCCGCTAGCAAGACCATCCTCTCCACTTGGGTTCGGTGGTGGCCAGGACCTTCGAGAAGATTGCTTCGTAACTGAAGAGCCTCCACTGCACCCCCCTCATCACCCGCCTGGCCACCTACTTCGGCCTTTCACTGCAGGGGTGCACACAGCAGGGGGACACCAGCGTCTTTGGCAGGAAGACGATAAGTCACATGCACCTGCTGCGAGAGAACCGCGGCATTCTATGGATCGATTGGTTTCCGGAACCTCAGATCCCCGCGGAGGACCAGCCAGAGGTCCAACCAGAGGGCCAGGAGGATGAGGCTGCTGATCATGTGGAGCCCGAGGAGGTGGATGTTGATGCTGCCCCCCCGCCCCACCACCTACGAGTACGGGGATGGCAGCTCCGCTTTCCCCGGGCAGCACTACTTCACCTACCAGTTCGAGCAGCTGCGGATCCAGAACCAGCAGATCCTTGACCAGCAGCTCCAGTTCCAGCAGCAGTACGCGGATCACCAGGCCGAGTACCAGCACAGGATGGCTGCTTATGATGAGCACCTCGACATGCTAGCGACCCAGCAGGCGGTGACTCTCGCACACATCGAGCGGGAGAAGCGCCGTTCACGGCGCATACAGGAGGTCCAGCAGAATTTACTCCAGCTGCTACCGGGCGAGCAGCCCATCTGAGGACTCCCTGGGAGGACTCTCCACTTCCACCTCCCCCAGCGGATGGTGATGATGGTGCTGATGGTGATGACGCCTTCATGGACGACATCGACCTGGATAACCTTGGCGACGAGTAGGCTGTACTCGTTGCCCATCTCAGTGTGTTTATGGATCTAGTTCAGGGTATCAGAATGTGACATAGAGCATATAGGTAGCCATGTGAGATTTGAGCTTGCTCGTTTCTTTCTTGTGCGATAGATCCCTCTTCCATGATGTGTAGCATTCACGTTGTCACTAGCTAAGATGATGGGGGCATAGGATTAGCCCACGACCAAATTGACTGTCCTGATGTGTCATATCCCCTAGTCAGCCCCTTTGAGCCGTGTGTTATTCTTTCTTTTGGTCTGAAATGGAAAAAATCACCCTTTTGCATCTTTTAGAAGGTTCCACAGAGTGGTTTTTACATGTTCTCTACTGTTTCTGCTAAATTTAATGTGAGTGTTGGAGGTAGTACTTAAAAGTTGGGCAATGTGTTTGAAATTTGTGCAGAAGTGGTGGGTCTCTTAAGAAATGAAAAGAAAATGAAAGAAAAAGAGAGCCACTACCAAAAATCTGAATAATGCCCAGTAAGTAGTGTTTCTTAGCAGTCTGGCTTGGAAATGCTAACATTTATACCTCCTTCGCTCTTGTGCTTTTGAGATATTGAGAAATGCAGAATAGCATAAAGGAAATACCGGTTTGTTTGACTGTGATTGTGTGGGTTTGGAATTGTGGAACCTTGTGCTATGAATACTTCCACCACCTTAAAGGCCTTTTCCCCATGTCCAAGACCCTAGCCAGTCATTTGAACCTGTGTCTAAGACCTCCTGATTAGTTAGTGGTGACACCCCATATGTGAACTCTAGCATTTAGAGGCTGCCATCATGGTGAAGAGATGTTAGGGATTGAGAGAAATAGTATGCGCATTTTTCGCATCAAATTGTACCCCGGTGAGGACCTAGATTGCTGACTCACTCCTACTGTCACTCTAGAAAATGGCCAAGTGTAACCACTTCCTAAAGCGTAGTATAGCGGGTTTGGGTTTTATTGTCAACCCGGGTCCTAGATGTGATGACTACTCGGTGAAATCTCGTTATCTAGCAGTGAACTTTTAGTGCAGATTCAAACAAACAAAAACACAAAGCAAGTTTAACGGTTGTTCAAGTCAAGAGAGGTCACCCGGATATGGTTCCCCCTAGACTGCAGTTAAGCCGGATTGCACTTTACCAAGTTCAGTTTTTATGAAAGTTATACTGCGGAAGGTTCTTAAATAGCCTGAAGTCTCGACTAAAGGTCTCCAGACCCTCTCAATCTGAGTCTCTAGCGGGCGACTAACCTCCACCGGAGTAAACAGATTGAGGCCCTAACGAACCAAACCTCCAATATCGAATGGAATTCGGTACAGAATAGCGAATTGGCTCCTCGACTAAAGTCACCAATTCGCTATCTTCAATTAAGGGTACTCTATCAACCTAGGCAGATATTCTCATTCTAGGTCAAAGCAGAAACAACAGGAATTTGATCAGGAATCAAGTCATTCAATCATTCAAACCTCAATCGAATATAATCAATTCACAAACTCTGTACTTGGGTTCATACAATCAGACCTAGCATACAAATCTAGGGTTCCCCATACCCAGATGAATGGGGGAACTACTCCACAGAGAAAGAAGCAAAAGCAGATTCAGACGCGGAAATCATACTGTGAAGACGGATTTCTGCTCCTGGACGTTTAATCGGCACTTCTCCAAGCTCAAGCCGGGCTCCAATGGTGATGAATATCAAGCTATGGCACTTGGGAACTCTGGTTCGTCGCTTTCTCTCTCTAGGAATCGCTTTCTCTCTCAAAAACTAGGAACCCTTGAAAGTTGGCCTTCTTTTCCTTTTATCAGCTGCCAGATCGCGATACCCGGTCGAAATACCCGGTCGGGTATTTTGGGTTTCGACCGGGTATATGCAAAACGCGTCGTTTCATCCAGGGGAAAAATCCCCGGTCTGACTCAATAATCCCCGACCGGGGATTTTAGCCATTTGCCCGGGCCCCATTCTGTTTCTCACGGGTGCCCAAAATGATAAATACCTGGTCGGGTATTTTGCCACCTGACCGGGTATTTTCCTCCTGCAGCCCCCTTAGTCCCAACTCGGCTCCTTTCGACCCATAACTCGTTTCTCCGCCTCGATTCCAACGCCGGGTCCTGAAATATGACATAAACACACAACCTAGCGTGAAATCGACTTAAAAAAAGAGAATCAACATCTCAAACGGCTTCAGAATAGGGGTGAAAACATGTGTAATTATCGGTCTATCAAACTCCCCCACACTTAACCGTTTGCTTGTCCCCAAGCAAACCTAACTCAAACCAATGCAACTCTCCAGACCTCTATAGCAACAAACAACCTCGATCGTAGGTAGAGGACTTCCTAGATCATTTAGCAGCTTACGAGGTCAACCGACGCACAAGTCATCTCATAGCTTCTTCGGCGAGAACACTAGTCCCGAGTCGGCATCATGATAAATAGTGAACAGAGGACAAATGAATCGTGGATGAAGAGACTCTCAAAAACAAAAGATCATGGACTCACATTTTTTTTAAGGTGCTCGATTTCCTTCTTGAAGATGGTTGGAACCCCTTTCTTTCTTCTTTTTGCTTGTTTTTCTGTTTTTCTTTTTTTTCTTTTTTCAAGGGTTCCAACCTGTTTTTCAGAAAACGGGGGCTCCCACCTAGCAAAGGTTTTGCGGGAGCCCGGCTCTTACCGGCCATGCCAGGAGCGGGTGTCTCGAGCCTCGTGCGGGGGAAAGACATGTAAGGGGGCTGGAGGTAGTAGGTGGAAATTGGGAACGGATTCCCGTCTCCCCTTACACACTTTCTCCCTATTCGCACGGGAGACGTTATTTTAAAGCACATTTTCGAGCACCTGTTATTTCCAAAACATGATACAAGAGTCCATGACAGGTAGAGAGTCCACAACACCACACCATTCAAGGGTCCTAAGATCACTAATTCACACAATCAACCAACACAATATGAAGAAGAAACGAGACTTCATAAATGCATCAACATCCTCCATAGTGCTACACTACCTCCCTAGGTTGCACATTACTATAGAGACTGTCAATTCAAAGCATACTGAGCAGGCAATTGCAAGGAACACGTACTTGGAGCCCTCAAATTTTAAAAATTTGGACAGTGGACTAGGCTCCAAGCACACAAACAGATCTAATGCAGTCAAAATATAAACATCCCCCCACACTTAAGATCGACATTGCCCTCAATGGAGAAGAGGGAAGGAAAGGGGAACGATGTTACCGGTGTGCACAGACTGCAGGGGACTGGAAATGGACCAGTCGGCATGAAACGGACTGGAGGGAGGACCAGTCGGGAACACAGGCACAGCTAAAGGAAACCAAAGAGCTCAAACACAGACGTTAGGTCCAATGGTCAGCCCAATAGTTCAGCATCCAAAAATGAAGAGAAAAAGAAACAAAAACCGACACAAGACAGTTTGCATGCTGACAAAGACCAAAAACACTCAAAACATGCCCCTAGGGCCCTCCAAGACCGGAGAAGTCGATCTGGTTCATGAGGTCGTCGTCGCCATCCTCCGGTGGCGGGTGAGGTGGTGAAGGATTCCATCGGGTGGTCCAGTGGTGCTCCTCCGGAGGGTGACAAGCCTGGAGCAGGTGCTCCGAGTACTCCATCAGTCGGCGGCCTCGATCTCTCTCCCGCTCGATGAGAGCACTAGTGACTCCCATGTGGGTCTCCAATCGGCCAAGGCGCTCGTCCACTCCCGTCAGCCTGGACCGGTACTCGTCCTGGTGGGTCGAATACTGCTGATAGAACTAGACCTGATGGTCCATGAGCTGCTGGTTCTGAAGACCGAGCTGCTGGAACTGGAGCCCCATCTGCTGGAACTGCTCTGTGAAGAAGTCCACCGACGGGCCAGAAGCCATCGACGGACCAGAAGGACCAGAGGAGGAATCGCCTCGCACCGGTCTCCGTCGAGGCTGAAGGTCCCCAGGTGGGGAGAGCGAGGGCTCCGGCTCATCGGCATCCATGGCGCCGTCATCATCATCATCAGCATCATCATCCACCTCCTCGCCTGAGTAGTCAGCATCCTCCTCGTCCTCAGCGAGATCGGCAACCTCCTCGGGGGGCATAGAAAGCCCATCCACCCATGTACAGATGTCATCAGTGGCCAGGAGGCGGGCACTGTGTACCACGTCCCGGCTGAGGGGTGCGGAGCCGCCCCGTGCAGACGCATCATGAAGCCCTGGAAGCTAATGTCGAAATGCCTCGCCAACCGGGTGATCAGGGGACCACAGAAGAGGTGGGTGGGATTCCCGTGGCACCGGGAGAAGGTGGTGGCCACGAACGAACCCAAATGGAGCATGTGCTCCGGGTACCCCCATCGAGTACATGGCATACAACACCCGCTTCGGAATCTTATGCGAGCCGGTGGCGTTGGGAACGATAGAGCGGGTGATCAGCAAGTTCAGGATGTGCCACTGCGGCTTGAGGATGCTGACGTAGGTCTGGCCAGCATCGAAGTAGTCATATCGATGATCTGGCCGGGCGATCGTGCGGTAGAACCCATCCTGGTTCCAGTCGGTCGGGGTGGGGATCTCGATCTCGTGGTGATCGAACGGGTGGTACTCGATCCCCAAGGCGTGGGCCAGCTCGTCGACGGTCAGCTCCCTGTGATGGCCACCCATCCGGAATGTCACCGCATAGGCGTCCCGGGCCTTCTTGCGGTCATAATGAAATGTGGTGTAGAACTCCCACACCAGCTCCGTGTAGGTAGGCTCGTCTATGGTCAGCAACGTCCGCCAATCGCGGTGACTGATGGCGGCGCTGAGCTCCCGCATGCAGTGGAGCTGCTCGAACACCGTCCACTCGAGGTGGTAGTGGCGCTCCAATCTCCCCTGGATCACCTTGTGGAACGGATCCGCGTAGTCCGGGTGCAGGCGCAGGCCCTGCACAAACGGATGGTCCTGAGACATATTCCTGCAAAATCAAAAGACCAAAGGTGGAGCCAAGAAAAACTTGTCAGGACCAACAGCATGGGTTCATCACTTCCCCCACACTTAAGGCCACCTAGGCTAACAGTGATACACACAGCCGGTTGAATCACTAGCAACTCAACCGGAATCAAAGCAAGAATCACAGAACCAATCACATTCATGACAAGGGCAGTTCATACACCAAAGATAAAACCATGCAAGCTCAAGGCATCCCTCACCCTACTCTAAATCAAGCATGCAAACACAGTTCTCGGTCCTACAGTCTACAGTTCGATTCTCCAGGAAAAGAGTAAGTAATAAGAAACACACCTGGAAACGCAAGTAAAACTGTAGTGAGGACACGAAAAAGAGGTGAGGGACGCGAGAGGGGCCAAAAATTGCCCGAGGATGCTCGCCGGAAAATGGCCGGCGAGTCGCCGGAAAGTCGCCGGAAAATGACTGGCGGCGGCGGCGGAGGGGCGGCCGGCGGCGGCTGAGGGGTGGCGGCCGGCGGCGAGTAACGGCTGCCGGCGGCGGCCAAAGAGGAGAGAGGGGAGAGGATTTTGAGAGTAGAGAGAGGAGAAAGTTTGGAAAAAATGATAGTAGAGAGAGAAATGACCGGGGGTTTCCTTTAAATAGTCAAAATACCCGGTCGGGTCTCAGAAATACCCGGTCGGGTATTTCTGATTCCCCGACCGGGGTTTGCTAAACGCAACGTATCAAATGGGCCAATATACCCGGCCTTGAGCCAAAATACCCGGTCGGGTAATTTTGGATCAAGGTCGGGTAATTTTGTGAAACGCTGCGTGTAAGGCCTTGAAAATGCCCGGCCTCGAACCAAAAATACCCGGGCGGGTAATTTTGGTACGAGGTCGGGTATTTTTGTAAAAACGCTGCGTTCAAGGCCTTGGGAATCCCCGGCCTCGAGCCAAAAATACCCGGTCGGGTATTTCCCCCAGTTCGGCCAAAAATCTCATTTCGCCCAAAATTTCAACCTCTCCTGCACGAAAACACCAAATCAAGGCATCACAGACGACCGAACTTCATTACAGACATGCAACTGACTCGACACGACACAAAAACTCAGAAAAAAAAAAGGGAAAAAGAAATGCAAACCGTGGTGGGGTTGCCTCCCCACAAGCGCTTCTTTACCGTCTTTTAGCTGGACACCCATGGTGGATACTCAGGGAGGTGCAGGAATAGGTGCCTCCAAGAGCGGATCCATGTCGCTCTTGAGGTACAGCTTCAGGTTGTGGCCATGCACCCGACGGGTGCAACCACCAGCATTGGTCAGCTCGACCTGGCCATTGACTCACTCCTACTGTCACCCTAGAAAATGGCCAAGTATAACCAATTCCTAAAGCGTAGTATAGCGGGTCGGGTTTTAATGTCAACCCGGGTCCTAGATGTGATGACTACTCGGTGAATTCTTGTTATTTAGCAGTGAACTTTTAGTGAAACTCAAGCAAACAAAACACAGAGCAAGTAAACGGTTTGTTGTCAAGTCAAGAGAGGTCACCTGGATATGGTTTCCCCCTAGACTGCAGTTAAGTCGGATTGCAATTTGCCAAGTTCAGTTTTCATGAAAGTTATACTGCGGAAGGTTCTCAATTAGCCTGAAGTCTCGACTAAAGGTCTCCAGACCCTCTCAATCTGAGTCTCTAGCGGGCGACTAACCTCCACCGGAGTAAACAGATTGAGGCCCTAATGAACCAAACCTCCACTACCGAATTGACTTCGGTACAGAATAGCGAATTGGCTCCTCGACTAAAGTCACCAATTCGCCACCTTCGATTAAGGGTACTCTATCAACCTAGGCAGATATTCTCATTCCAGGTCAAAGCAGAAACAACAGGAATTTGATCAGGATTCAAGTCATTCAATCATTCAAACCTCAATCGAATATAATCAATTCACAAACACTGTACTTGGGTTCATACAATCAGACCTAGCATACAAATCTAGGGTTCTCCATACCCAGATGAATGGGGAAACTACTCCATAGAGAAAGAAGCAAAAGCAGATTCAGACACGGAAATCATACTGTGAAGTTGGATTCCTGCTTCTGGACGTTTAATCGCACTTCTCCAAGCTCAAGACGGGCTCCAATGGTGTTGAAGATCGATCTATGGCGCTTGAGAACTCTGGTTCGACGCTTTCTCTCTCTAGGTATCGGTTTCTCTCTCAAAAACTCGGAACCCTTTGAAAATTGGCCTTCTTCCTCTTTTATCAGCTGACCCCGCGATACCCGGTCGAAATACCCGGTCGGGTATTTTATGGTTCGACCGGGTATTGTGAAACGCACCGTTCCATTAAAGGGGAAAATCCCCGGTCTACCACCAAAATCCCCGACCGGGGATTTATCGCCATCGCCCGGGCCCCCTTCTGCTTCTCACGGGTGCCCGAAGGAGGAAATACCCGGTCGAGGCCAGAATATACCCGGTCGGGTATTTCTTCCTTTGACCGGGTATTTTGGTCCAGCAACATCCTTTGTCCAATCTTCGCTCCTTTCGATCCGGAACTCGTTCCTTCGCCTCGATTCCAACGCCAGGACCTGAAATATGACATAAACACACAACCTAGCGTAAAATCGGCTTAAAATACGAGATTCCTCATCACAAACGACTTCAGAATAGGGGTGAAAACATGTATGATTATCGGTCTATCAAACTCCCCCACACTTAACCGTTTGCTTGTCCCCAAGCAAACCAAGTCAGACACTAGGTAAGCTTACATATTTCAATCAACCAACACTGGGGACAAGTCATAAAGGCACAAAACACGTGAATCGCACTGGTTTTCAAACATCAATACATGCACAACCTCAATAACAACCTGGACAACCACCACAAAGGACATTCGAGTGCAGCAAATCGAGTAAAGGAAGAGTCTCCCGTCTGTTCACTAGCCAACCTAGACTTGATTCAACCACTTACTCAAAACAGTCGACTCATGCATCCAACTCAAAACATCAGAATAGAGACCGAGCAATCTAGGTCCTCACCGGGGTACAAGAGCATATAGAAAATGGAAATGAATCACTCACTCTCGACCAGTGGGGTCAGGACAATTTTTGATGCGAAAGATGCGCATGCTATTTCTCTCAATCCCTATCATCTCTTCACCATGATGGCAGCCTCTAAATGCTAGAGTTCACATATGGGGTGTCACCACTAACTAATCAGGAGGTCTTAGACACAGGTTCAAATGACTGGCTAGGGTCTTGGACATGGGGAAAAGGCCTTTTAGGTGGTGGAAGTATTCATAGCAAAAAGGTTCCACATTTTCCAAACACACAATCACAGTCAACCAATCCGGTATTTTCTCTCTGCTACCCTGCATTACTCAATATCTTAAGATCACAAGAGCGAAGGAGGCACAAACATCAGCGTTCCCAAGCCAGACTGCTAAGAAACACTGCTTACTGGGCATTACTCAGATTTTTGGTAGTGGCTCTCTTTTGCTTTCAATTTCTTCTTTGTTTTTCTTTTATTTTTCTTTTCATTTCTTAAGAGAGCCACCACTTCTGCACAATTCAAACATCTGCCCAACTTTTAAGCACTACCTCCAACACTCACATAGACTTAAGCAGAAACAGCAGAGACAATATAAAAACCACTCTGTGGAACCTTCTAAAAGATGCAACAAGGGTGATTTTCTCCATTATAGACCAAAAGAAAGGATAACACACGGCTCAAAGGGGCTGACTAGGGGATATAACACATCAGGACAGTCAGTTTTGGGCGTGGGCTAATCCTATGCCCCCATCATCTTAGCTAGTGACAACGTGAATGCTACACATCATGGAAGAGGGATCTATCGCACAAGAAAGAAACGAGCAGGCTCAAATCTCACATGGCTACCTATATGCTCTATCTCACATTCTGATACCCTGAACTAGATGCATAAACGACTGTCAAGGATAAGTAATCAGATCAAGTCAGATCAAGTCACAGTTGGCACGCAAACAGTTGAAAAACTGAACCCCTACATCGTTCTACTGCACATCTCAGTCCTCATCATAGGTTGTCCTAGTCGCAAACAAGTTGTCATGCATTAATCCGAAAACCAATCAATTCATCCATCAAAACACAGTGCCAATATGATCAAACAGCAGTACTCGGAGCCCTCAAATCGTAAGATTTGGACAGTGGACTAGGCTCCAAGCACACAAACAGAGCTAATGCAGTCAAAAGATAAACATCCCCCCCCCCCCACACTTAAGATCGACATTGCCCTCAATGGAGAAGAGGGAAGGAAAGGGGAACGATGTTACCGGTGTGCACAGACTGCAGAAGACTGGAAATGGACCAGTCGGCATGGGACGGACTGGAGAGAGGACCAGTCGGGAACACAGGCAGAGCTAAAAGAGACCAAAAAGCTCAAACACATACGTTAGGTCCAACGGTCAGCCCAATAGTACAGAATCCAGAATGAAAAAAAACAAAAACCGACACAAAACAGACAGTTTGCATGCTGACACAGATAAAAACTCTCAAAACAAGCCCCTAGGGCCCTCCGAGACCGGAGAAATCAATCTGATCCATAAGGTCGTCGACGCCATCATCCGGAGGCTGCCGTGGTGGTGAATGCTCCCACCTGGTGGTCCAGTGGTGCTCTGCTGGAGGGTGGCAAGCCTGGAGTAGATGCTCGGAATACTCCATCAGACGGCGACCTCGGTCTCTCTCCCGCTCGATGAGAGCAGTAGTGTGGCCCATGTGGGTCTCCAATCGGCCAAGGCGCTCATCCACGCCCGTCATCCGGGACCGGTACTCGGCCTGGTGGGCCGAATACTGCTGGTAAAACTGGACCTGATGGTCCATGAGCTGCTGGTTCTGAAGACCCAGCTGCTGGAACTGGAGGCCCATCTGCTGGAACTGCTCCGTGAAGAAGTCCATCGACGGACCAGAAGGACCAGAGGAGGACTCGCCTCTCTCCGGTCTCCGTCGAGGCTGCAGATCCCCAGGAGGGGAGAGCGAAGGCTCCGGTGCATCGGCATCCATCACGCCGTCATCATCATCGTCAGCATCCTCATCCACCTCCTCATCGTCCGAGTAGTCCGCATCCTCCTCGTCCGAGTCGAGATCAATCACCCCCGCGGGGGGCATAGAGAGCCCATCCACCCAGGTGCGGATGTCATCAGTGGCGAGGAGGCGCGCGTTGTTGAGCACTTCCCGGCTGAGGGGGGCGGAACCACCCAACACGGTCGCATTGTGAAGCCCCTGAAAGCTGATGTCGAAATGCCTCGCCAACCGTGTGATCAGGGGACCACAGAAGAGGTGGGTAGGATGCCCACGGATCCGGTGGAAAGTGAGGGCCATGAAGGAGCCCAGGTGAAGCATGTGAGCCGGATCCCCCATCGAGTACATGGCGTATAACACCCGCTTCGGGATCTTATGCGAACCGGTGGCGTTGGGGACGACGGACCGGGTGATCAGCAGGTTCAGGATGTGCCACTGCGGCTTGAGGGTGCTGACGGAGGTCTGGCCAGCATCGAAGTAGTCGTAGCCATAGGCGCGCCTGGCTATCCTGCGGTAGAAAGCAGTCTGGTTCCAGTCGGTCGGGTGGGCAACCTCGAGCTCATGGGCATCGAAGGGGTGGTACTCGATACCCAGAGCGTGGGCCAACCCGTCGATGGTCAGCTCCCTGTGATCGCCACCCAACCGGAACGTTACTGCATACTCGTCCCGGGCCATCGAGCGGTCGTAGCGATAGGTGGTGTAGAACTCCCACACCAACTCCGTGAAGGTGGGCTCGTCAATGGCAAGCAGGGTCCGCCAATCAGGGTGACTGATGGCGGTGCTAAGCTCCTGCAAGCAGTGGAGCTGCTCGAACACTGCCCACTCGAGGTGGTGGTGCTTCTCCAGCTTCCCTCGTATCACCTTGCGGAACTGGTCCGCATACTCCGCGTGCAGGCGCAGATCCTGCACGAAGGGATGGTCCTGCGACATGGCCCTGCAAAATCATAACACCATAGGTGGAGCCAAGAGAATAGATGGTCAGGACTAACGGCATGGGGTCAGTACTTCCCCCACACTCGAGCTCACCTAGGCTAACAAATTAAGCACAGCCAGGTGAATTGTAAGCCACTCAACTGGAATTCAAGGCAGAATCACAGAATAAACCACAATCATCACACAGACGATTCATCTATCACATACACAGCCATGCACGCTCGAGTCTGCCCTCACCCTAGTCTAAATTAGGCATGCAACCACAGTTCTCGGTCCTAGAATCTACAGTCCGATTTTCCATAAACTAGAAATGAACAGGAAACACACCTGGAAACACAAGGAGGACCGTAGCTAGGACTCGAAAGACGGGTGAGGGGCGCGAGGAGAGCGAAAAAAAATCGCCCCGGAAACTCGCCGGAAAAGGGCCGGAAAGTCTCCGGAAAGTCGCCGGAAAGTGTCCGGCGGCGGCGGCACGACGGCCGGCGGCGGCGTCCGGCGGGCGGCGGGCGGCGGCTTGTGATGGCTGCCGGCGGCGGCCAAGGAGGAGAGAGGGGAGAGGAAATGGGGGAGGAGAGAGAAGTGATTTTAGAAAAAATGAGAGGTAGAGAGAGAAATGACCGGGGGTTTCCTTTATATAGGAAAAATACCCGGTCGGGTCCCGAAAATACCCGGTCGGGTATTATCGAGTCTTCGACCGGGGAATTCTGTCAAACGCC
Organism: Linum tenue; assembly: GCA_946122785.1. Lineage (NCBI taxonomy): Eukaryota > Viridiplantae > Streptophyta > Magnoliopsida > Malpighiales > Linaceae > Linum > Linum tenue. Next base: position 11,815,160 of record CAMGYJ010000002.1, on the reverse strand, counting down.
GCGTTTCAAAGGGTGCAGATCCCCGGTCCCGCGCCGAAAATACCCGGTCGGGTATTTTTGGCGGGGGATCGGGGGTTCCAAAACGCCGCGTTCCACAGCCGAAATTACCCGGTCTCAGGCCAAAAAAATTACCCGGTCGGGTAGTTTTGGCCTGAGGCCGGGTTTTTTCCTTTTTTCGCCCCGGAAGGCAGAAGGGGGCCCGGGCATGAACCAAGAATACCCGGTCGGGTATTTTGGCTCATGACCGGGTATTTTACCCTTCCGGCCAAAAATCTCATTCGTCCCAAAATCGCGACTCTCCTGCACGAAAACACCAAACCGAGGCATCACAGACGACCGAACTTCATGACAAACATGCAACTGACTTGACTCGACACCAAAAACTCAAAAAAAGGGAAAAGAAAATGCAAGCCGTGGTGGGGTTGCCTCCCCACAAGCGCTTCTTTACCGTCTTTTAGCTGGACGCCCATGGTGGATACTCAGGGAAGTGCAGGAACAGGTGCCTCCAAGAGCGGATCCACATCGCTCTTGAGGTACAGCTTCAGATGGTGACCGTGCACCCGACGGTTGCAACCACCAGCAGAAGTCAGCTCGACCTGGCCATCCGGCAAGATGCAGGCGAGTGAGTACTCGGATGGCCAGGGTGGTCGTGGTGCGGGGGGTGGGACCAGCTCATAGTGGTCTCCACTCTTCTTTCGTGCAGGCTTAGCCACTTGCGGCTTCGGCCGCCACTCCTCCTTGAGCTTTTTGTTCGAAGGCGAGGCTGGATGGAGTGGCGGCGGAGGAATGATAGGCGGGTCCTGCAAAATGAGAGGTGCAGAAGGATACACGACAGGCTCGTGTATCTGGTCAGAAATAGCATGCACAGGCGATACAGAAATCATAGCACAATGATCAGACTCAGTCACAGGAAAAACAGCCTGTTCATTTCCAGCACGCAAGATCAGTTTACCATCATGCACATCAATCAGTGCCTTGGCGGTGGCAAGAAATGGTCTACCTAGAATCAAAGGCACATCCACATCATCATTTATATCCAGAATAACAAAATCAACAGGATATGTGAATGCACCCACATTAACAAGCAAATCTTCTATGATACCCCTAGGATGCACCACAGAACGATCAGCTAGCTGAATGCTCATCCTAGTAGGGCTAAGTTCACCTAGGTCTAGCTTTTTGAACAATTTGTATGGCATGACATTAATGCTAGCGCCTAGGTCCGCCAAGGACTTTCCTACATGCATGCTGCCAATAGTAAGAGGGATAGTAAAACTCCCTGGATCCTTGCGCTTTTCGGGCAGCTTGTTCTGCAGGATGGCAGAACATTCCTCGCTCAGCAGCACTGTCGAGAGATCCCCAAGTTTCTTCTTGTTGGTGCAGAGATCTTTCATGAACTTAGCGTACTTGGGCATCTTCGACAGTGCCTCCACAAATGGTACGCTGATGTTGAGCTGCTTCAACATTGCCATAAAATTGGCAAACTCAGTCTCCAACTTGTCTTTGTGAAGGCGAGTGGGGAAGGGAAGCTGGGGTACGTGCTCCTTCACCACTGGTTGTGGCTTGGGAGCAGGGGCTTCCTTCTCCACCCGCACTTCTGTATCACCGGCTGGAAGTGCTGAAGCAGGTAGTGGTTCCTCCTGCCTAGTCGAGGCAGGATCAGCTGATGTAGGACTGCCGCTCAGGGTGAAAATGGCATGTGCGGTCTCGTGCGGGTCCCGTGGATTGGGGATGGTGGTGGCAGGTAGAGTCCCCGGGGCCCGAGCAGTAAGCTGGCGCGCTAGGACACCGACTTGGTGCTGTAGATCTTGCAAAATAGCACCCTGGTTCCTCTGCCCTGCCTCCAAAGAAGCTATGCTCTGGTCCACCCTTGCGAAATTCGCCTGGCTGGTGGTCATGAATGTCGCCAAGATGTTCTTCAGATCAGCCATCTGATTATCGGGAGCTGCGGCTGCTGGAGGCTGAGCAAACTGGCCCTGGGGCTGCTGGAATGGCTGCCCTTGCCTAGGCTGGTAGGGCTGCTGCTGTGGTGGTGGCCCTTGCCTATCCTGGTAGGGCTCCCTCTGCTGAAAACCACCTGCTGGTGCTGGGAAACCAGGTGGTTTGTTGGTGTTGTTGCTCCAGGCGAAGTTGGGATGCTGGCGCCATCCCTCATTGTATGTGTTACTGTATGGGTCGAAGCGCCGAGCATTGGCGATGAAGGCCACCTGCTCTTGGGGAGTAGAGGACTCCCGCATAGCCTGGCAGTCCTCCACCAGATGGTTTGGACTCTCACACCACTGGCACTGAGCTACTGGAGGCGCAGCTACACCTCGGCTCGGAAGGATACTGTTAGGCTGCTTCAGTGTCTGCACCAACTCAGCCACCTGCTGTTCTAACCCGGATCTGGCCTCCATAGCATGCACACCACGGTCCCGGGAGTGCCTGCCTCTGCTGCTCTGCCCCCAGGAATGATCGCGGGCAGCCAAAGTACTGATCATCTGGTTCAGCTCGGGTGGAGTCTTAGTAAGGATATCCCCTCCTGGGCATAGAGACTCAATCACCCTCTGGCTGTCTGGGGTGATGGCACTGTAGAAGTTCCCCACTGTGAAAGCATCGCTGAAGCCATGATGGGGACACTGCCAGAAGTATCCCATGTACCGCTCCCATGCATCACGAAGGGACTCATCTGGCTCTTGGCGGAAGTGAGTGATCTCCCGCTGAATCTCAGTAGTCTTCGATGCCGGATAATATCTGTGCACGAACTTATCCGCCAGATCGTCCCAAGAAGTGATGGACAGTGGGGGCTGGGTCTCCAACCACCTCTTAGCATTCCCCGCCAGAGAATGGGGGAAGAGGTGAAGGCGGATTGCATCATCCGGAACACCATTCAGCTTGAAACCGTTTGTCAGCTGCAGAAAACGGGAAAGGTGTGCCCGGGCTTCCTCATCCTTCAAGCCATGGAACTGGATAGAGGATGTGATGAGCTGAATCCAGCCTGGCTTGATCTCGAAGTTATTTGCTGGGATGGGTGGATAGAGGATGACCGGGCGGATGTCAGCAATCCGTGGAGTGTAGTAGTACTCCAAGGTGGGACCCGGCGGTGGTGGTGGATGCTGATTCGCCGGGGGGACCTGTCGAGCATTCCCCGGTTGTGGGATGTCTTCGCCCTCCATCTCGTACTCTTCCTCAGAATCGCTGGTCAAGTGGCCGTCTATGCGCTCTCCCGTAACCAGTCTAGCTCGCTGCTGTCTCCTAAGTTGGCGGCAAGTGCGTTCAAGCTCTGGATCTAACGGCAGTAAACCTCCTGACTGGCTACGGGTCATGCACTACCTGCACACACTCAAGCAAGCAAACCCGTGAAGGCACAAGTGGGACAAAGCAAAAACTCAATGCAAAAATGAAAATGCTAAAGTAACAGAAATCACTTTTCTTCAACAACCTAGCCGTCCCCGGCAACGGCGCCAAAAACTTGACTCACTCCTACTGTCACCCTAGAAAATGGCCAAGTATAACCAATTCCTAAAGCGTAGTATAGCGGGTCGGGTTTTAATGTCAACCCGGGTCCTAGATGTGATGACTACTCGGTGAATTCTTGTTATTTAGCAGTGAACTTTTAGTGAAACTCAAGCAAACAAAACACAGAGCAAGTAAACGGTTTGTTGTCAAGTCAAGAGAGGTCACCCGGATATGGTTTCCCCCTAGACTGCAGTTAAGTCGGATTGCAATTTGCCAAGTTCAGTTTTCATGAAAGTTATACTGCGGAAGGTTCTCAATTAGCCTGAAGTCTCGACTAAAGGTCTCCAGACCCTCTCAATCTGAGTCTCTAGCGGGCGACTAACCTCCACCGGAGTAAACAGATTGAGGCCCTAATGAACCAAACCTCCACTACCGAATTGACTTCGGTACAGAATAGCGAATTGGCTCCTCGACTAAAGTCACCAATTCGCCACCTTCGATTAAGGGTACTCTATCAACCTAGGCAGATATTCTCATTCCAGGTCAAAGCAGAAACAACAGGAATTTGATCAGGATTCAAGTCATTCAATCATTCAAACCTCAATCGAATATAATCAATTCACAAACACTGTACTTGGGTTCATACAATCAGACCTAGCATACAAATCTAGGGTTCTCCATACCCAGATGAATGGGGAAACTACTCCATAGAGAAAGAAGCAAAAGCAGATTCAGACACGGAAATCATACTGTGAAGTTGGATTCCTGCTTCTGGACGTTTAATCGCACTTCTCCAAGCTCAAGACGGGCTCCAATGGTGTTGAAGATCGATCTATGGCGCTTGAGAACTCTGGTTCGACGCTTTCTCTCTCTAGGTATCGGTTTCTCTCTCAAAAACTCGGAACCCTTTGAAAATTGGCCTTCTTCCTCTTTTATCAGCTGACCCCGCGATACCCGGTCGAAATACCCGGTCGGGTATTTTATGGTTCGATCGGGTATTGTGAAACGCACCGTTCCATTAAAGGGGAAAATCCCCGGTCTACCACCAAAATCCCCGACCGGGGATTTATCGCCATCGCCCGGGCCCCCTTCTGCTTCTCACGGGTGCCCGAAGGAGGAAATACCCGGTCGAGGCCAGAATATACCCGGTCGGGTATTTCTTCCTTTGACCGGGTATTTTGGTCCAGCAGCATCCTTTGTCCAATCTTCGCTCCTTTCGATCCGGAACTCGTTCCTTCGCCTCGATTCCAACGCCAGGACCTGAAATATGACATAAACACACAACCTAGCGTAAAATCGGCTTAAAATACGAGATTCCTCATCACAAACGACTTCAGAATAGGGGTGAAAACATGTATGATTATCGGTCTATCAGCCATCCGGCAGGATGCAAGCGAGTGAGTACTCGGATGGCCAGGGTGATCGTGATGCAGGAGGTGGGACCAGCTCATAGTGGTCTCCACCTTTCTTCCGAGTAGGCCTAGGCACCTGCTGCTTCGGCCGCCACTCCTCTTGGAGCTTTTTATTCGGTGGTGAGGCTGGAGGGAGCGGCGGCGAAGGAGTGAGAGGGGGGGTCCTGCAAAATGGGAGGTGCAGAAGGATACACGACAGGCTCGTGTACCTGATCAGAAATGGCATGCACAGGTGTGACAGCAATCATAGCACAGTGATCGAAATCAGTCACAGAAAAAGTAGCCTGTTCATTCCCAGCACGCAGGATCAGTTTACCATCATGCACATCAATAAGTGCCTTGGCGGTGGCAAGAAATGGTCTCCCTAAAATCAAAGGCACATCCACATCATCATTTATATCCAGAATAACAAAATCAACAGGATATGTGAATGCACCCACTTTAACAAGCAGATCCTCTATGATACCCCTAGGATGCACAACGGATCGGTCAGCTAGTTGAATGCTCATCCTAGTAGGGCTAAGTTCACCTAGGTCTAGCTTTTTGAACAATTTGTATGGCATGACATTAATGCTAGAGCCTAGGTCCGCCAAGGACTTTCCTATATGCATGCTGCCAATAGTAAGAGGGATAGTAAAACTCCCTGGGTCCTTTCGCTTTTCGGGTAGCTTGTTCTGCAGGACAGCAGAACATTCCTCGCTCAGCAGCACTGTCAAGAGATCCCCAAGTTTCTTCTTGTTGGAGAGGAGACCTTTCATGAACTTCGCGTACTTGGGCATCTTCGATAGTGCCTCCACAAATGGTACGCTGATGTTGAGCTGCTTCAACATTGCCACAAACTTGGCAAACTCAGTCTCCAGCTTGTCTTTGTGTAGGCGAGTGGGGAAGGGAAGCTGGGGTACATGCTCCTTAACCACTGATTGTGGCTTGGGAGCAGGGGCTTCCTTCTCCACCCGCACTTCTGCATCATCGGCTGGAAGTGCTGAAGCGGGTAGTGGTTCCTCCTGCCTAGTCGGGGCAGGATCAGCCGATGTGAGCCTGCCACTCCTGGTGAAGATGGCATCCAGCTGCTCGTGCTGCTCCCGTGGATTGGGGATGGTGGTGGCAGGTAGAGTCCCCGGGGCCCGGGTAGTAAGTTGGCGCGCTAGGGCACCGACTTGGTGATGTAAATCTTGCAGAATAGCACCCTGGTTCCTCTGTCCTGCCTCCAGAGAGGCTATGCTCTGGTCCACCCTCGTGAAATTCGCCTAGCTGGTGGTCATGAATGCCGCCAAAATATTCTTCAGATCGGTCATCTGGTTGTCGGGAGCTGGGGCTGCTGCTGGCTCGGCATACTGTCGCTGGGGCTGCTGGAATGGCTGCCCCTACCTAGGCTGGTAGGGCTGCTGCTGTGGTGGTGGCCCCTGCCTAGCCTGGAAGGGCTGCCTCTGCTGAAAACCACCTGCTGGTGCCGGGAAACCAGGTGGTTTGTTAGTGTTGCTGCTCCAGGCGAAGTTGGGATGCTGGTGCCATCCTTCATTGTAGGTGTTGCTGTATGGGTCCAGGCGCCGAGCATTGGCGATGAAGTCCACCTGCTCTTGGGGAGTAGAGGACTCCCTCATAGCCAGACAGTCCTCCACCCGGTGATTCGGGCTCTCACACCACTGACACTGAGCTACTGGAGGCGTAGCTATACCTCGGCCCGGAAGGAGGCTGTTGGGCTGCTTCAACGTCTGCACCAACTCAGCCACCTGCTGCTCTAGCCCGGACATGGCCTCCATAGCATGCACACCCCGGTCCCGGGAATTCCTGCCTCTGTTGTTCTGTCCCCAAGAATGATCTCGGGCAGCCAAGGTACTAATCATCTGGTTCAGCTCTGGTGGAGTCTTAGTAAGAATATACCCTCCTGGGCATAGAGACTCGATGACCCTCTACTGTCTGGAGTGAGGGCGCTGTAGAAGTTCCCCACTGTGAATGCATCGCTGAAGCCATGATGGGGACACTGCCAGAAGTATCCCATGTACCGCTCCCATGCATCACGAAGTGACTCATCTGGCTCTTGGCGGAAGTGAGTGATCTCCCGCTGAATCTCTGTGGTCTTCGATGCCGGATAGTACCTGTGCACGAACTTGTCAGCCAGATCGTCCCAAGAAGTGATGGACAATGGGGGCTGGGTCTCCAACCACCTCTTAGCATTCCCCGCCAGAGAATGGGGGAAGAGGTGAAGGCGGATTCCGTCATCCGGGACACCGTTCAGCTTGAACCCGTTCGCCAGCTGCAAAAAACGGGAAAGATGTACCCGGGCTTCCTCATCCTTCAAGCCATGGAACTGGATAGAGGATGTAATGAGTTGGATCCAGCATGGCTTGATCTCGAAGTTGTTTGCTGGAATTGGCGGATAGAGGATGACCAGGCGGATGTCAGCAATCCGTGGAGTGTAGTAGTACTCCAGGGTGGGACCCGGTGGTGGTGGATGATGATGGACCCCAGCTGCCTGGGGATTGGGGTCGTTCCCCAGGAACTGGTTCTCCGGAGGTGGGTTGTGATCGCCTTCCATCTCGTACTCGTCCTCGGACTCGCTGCTCAATTGGCCGTCTCTGCGCTCTTCCGTAGCCAGTCTAGCTCGCTGTTGTCTCCTAAGCTGGCGGCTGGTGCGTTCAATCTCTGGGTCCAACGGCAGTAAACCTCCCGACTGGCTACGGGTCATGCACTATCTACACACAATCAAGCAATGCAAACCCGTGAAGGAAAAAGTGGGAAAGAAGAAACACTCAACGCGAAAATGAAAATGCTAAAGTAACAGAAATCACTTTTCTTCAACAACCTAGCCGTCCCCGGCAACGGCGTCAAAAACTTGACTCACTCCTACTGTCACTCTAGAAAATGGCCAAGTGTAACCACTTCCTAAAGCGTAGTATAGCGGGTTTGGGTTTTATTGTCAACCCGGGTCCTAGATGTGATGACTACTCGGTGAAATCTCGTTATCTAGCAGTGAACTTTTAGTGCAGATTCAAACAAACAAAAACACAAAGCAATTTTAACGGTTGTTCAAGTCAAGAGAGGTCACCCGGATATGGTTCCCCCTAGACTGCAGTTAAACCGGATTGCACTTTACCAAGTTCAGTTTTTATGAAAGTTATACTGCGGAAGGTTCTTAAATAGCCTGAAGTCTCGACTAAAGGTCTCCAGACCCTCTCAATCTGAGTCTCTAGAGGGCGACTAACCTCCACCGGAGTAAACAGATTGAGGCCCTAACGAACCAAACCTCCACTACCGAATGGAATTCGGTACAGAATAGCGAATTGGCTCCTCGACTAAAGTCACCAATTCGCTATCTTCAATTAAGGTTACTCTATCAACCTAGGCAGATATTCTCATTCTAGGTCAAAGCAGAAACAACAGGAATTTGATCAGGATTCAAGTCATTCAATCATTCAAACCTCAATCGAATATAATCAATCCACAAACTCTGTACTTGGGTTCATACAATCAGACCTAGCATACAAATCTAGGGTTCCCCATACCCAGATGAATGGGGGAACTACTCCATAGAGAAAGAAGCAAAAGTAGATTCAGACGCGGAAATCATACTGTGAAGACGGATTTCTGCTCCTGGACGTTTAATCGGCACTTCTCCAAACTCAAGCCGGGCTCCAATGGTGATGAAGATCAAGCTATGGCACTTGGGAACTCTGGTTCGTCGCTTTCTCTCTCTAGGAATCGCTTTCTCTCTCAAAAACTCGAAACCCTTGAAAGTTGGCCTTCTTTTCCTTTTATCAGCTGCCAGATTGCGATACCCGGTCGAAATACCTGGTCGGGTATTTTGGGTTTCGACCGGGTATATGCAAAACGCGCCGTTTCATCCAGGGGAAAAATCCCCGGTCTGACTCAATAATCCCCGACCGGGGATTTTAGCCATTTGCCCGGGCCCCCTTCTGTTTCTCACGGGTGCCCAAAATGATAAATACCCGGTCGGGTATTTTGCCACCTGACCGGGTATTTTCCTCCTGCAACCCCCTTAGTCCCAACTCGGCTCCTTTCGACCCAGAACTCGTTTCTCCGCCTCGATTCCAACGCCGGGTCCTGAAATATGACATAAACACACAACCTAGCATGAAATCGGCTTAAAACAAGAGAATCAACATCTCAAACGGCTTCAGAATAGGGGTGAAAACATGTGTAATTATCGGTCTATCAATTGCTCGGTCTCTATTCTGATGTCTTGAGTTGGATGCATGAGGTGACTTTTTTGAGTAAGTGGTTGAGTCAAGTCTAGGTTGGTTGGTGAACAGAAGGGAGACTCTTCCTTTACTCGATTTTGCTGCACTCGAATGTCCTTTGTGGTGGTTGTCCAGGTTGCTATTGAAGTTGTTCATGTGTTGATGTTTGAAAACCAGTACGATTCACGTGTTCTGTGCCTTTATGACTTGTCCCCAATGTTGGTTGATTGAAATATGTAAGCTTACCTTGTGTCTCACTTGGTTTGCTTGGGGACAAGCAAACGGTTAAGTGTGGGGGAGTTTGATAGACCGTTAACTACACATGTTTTTACCCCTGTTCTTACACCGTTTGAGATGTGTTTTATCGTGTTTTAGGTCGATTTCACGCTAGGTTGTGCTTGTTTGTGATATTTTAGGTCCTAGTACGTGAATGGAGGCTTGGGAGCGAGTTTGGGGTCGATTGGACGAAGATCGGACGCGTGGCGAGGTGCTAAGGAAGTCACACGGGCATTCCTGGACATCACACGGCCGTGCAACTCACATTTGTGGCCGTGTGATTTGTGCCGAGAGCAAACACGGGCAGAGCAGAAATGTCACACGGCCGTGTGACCCTGGCCGTGTGGGAAGCCTGAAGTGCAACTAATCGATACGCCGCGTTTTGACTCACACGGGCAACTGGGTGAGCCACACGGCCGTGTGGCCTGCCCGTGTGAGTCGGGAAATCTTGGTTTTTCACCCAATTCCTAGCCACAAGTGAGAGAAAATGGGATTTTTCAGAGCAAAAACAGAGCCCTAGAGAGAGAAAGTGCGAAGAACACATCCTAGAAGCTATCTTGGAGCTGGGTTTCATCAAATCGAGCTTGGATATCGTCATAGGAGTGGAAATCATCATCCCAGAGCAGATTTTCCTCATCTTTATGAGTATGACTACTCTGATTACTGTTTTCTTCTCTCTCTCTATGGAGTAGAACCCTTCTCTCACTTGGGTATGAAGAACCCTAGTTCCTTGTGTTAGGGATTTGATTGTAATGACTTGGGATGATTATACTGTTTGGTTTTAATCGAATGATGCATGTTTATTGAATTGATTGAAGTCTGATCAGCTTTTCTTGATTTCTGCTGCAACCTGAGATAGATAGAATCTGATTAGGTTGTTAGAGCCTCTTCATTCGATAGTAGGAGATTGGTTATACGAGAGTTAGCCAGTTTACTGCTTTGTACTGGAATCCAATTCCAGTAGTGGAGTTCTGTGTTCATAGCCTCAGCTTTCTATCCCGGTGAAGACTAGTCGTCTGCCGGGTAGTTAGACTGAGAGGGCTTGGTCAGCTTAAGAGATTCCAAGCTACTGTCGGATCTTCTGCAGTCTAATCAACAGTAAATCAACCCAGGGTAATTACAATTGAACCTAACTAAGGAGCTAGGGGGACTCATTCCCGAGTGACTCTTTCCTGCTTTAGAAAACCGAACCATTTCCTGCTTTCTTACTGCTTTTAGTTTTAAACAACAATCACTCGACTTAGTTGGCTAGATAATAGATAATCACGGAGTAAGCAGTAGATCTAGACCCCGGGTTGATAATAGAACTTGCCTGTTACTGCATTCCTGGACTGCGATTACACTTGGTCGCAGTTTGGTGTTGTGTTTTGGCGTGTCATTGTGGTTTATAAGTGATTTTATTGAGACTTGCATTGATTCATGAACAAGGTGAGAACTTTTCGTTTTACCCATTTTGGGTGACCTCGAATGTCTTTTGTGGTGGATGTCGGTATTGCTTGCAATGGTCCATGTGTTAATTGCCAATAGCCATTCAGATTCGCCACTTTGTGCCCTTTGATTTGTTCCCAAAGCATTTTTATAGGTTGAGAGATTAGCTTGTGTGAAATGGTTTGCTTGGGGACAAACAAACGTCTAAGTGTGGGGGATTGATTCGGGCCTAATTGTACACTTTTTACCCCCGGTTATCTTTGATGTTTGTTGCAATTGAACTCCAAAAAGGTTAGTTTTACGCGAGGTTGCTTGTTTTTTATTTTGTTTCAGATCTGACACGCTAAAACACAACACAAGACTGTGAGCAAGTGCAATCGCAGAATGGAAATGCAAAATAGTGGCAAGTTCAATTTATCAACCCGGGGTCTAGATCTACTGCCTACTCCGTGACTACCTGTTATCTAGCGAGACTAAGTGTAGTGAGAGTGATTGCAAACAAAAGCAGTAAGAAAGCAGGAAATGGTTCGAAGTTCTTAAGCAAGGGAAGATTCACTCGAGAATGAGTCCCCCTAGCTCCTTAGTTAGGTCAAAGCTGTAATTTTCTTTGTTTGGTTTACTGTTGATTAAACTGCGGAAGATCCGATAGTAGTTTGGAATCTCTTAATCTGACCAAGCCCTCTCAAACAGACTACCTGGCAGACGACTAGTCTTCACCGGGATAGAAAGTTGAGGCAATTATCATAGAACTCCACTACTGGAATTGGATTCTAGTACAAAGCATTGAATCGACTAACTCTCGTATAATCGATTCACTACTACCGATTGAAGAAGGTCTAACAACCTAATCACATTTTATCTATCTCAGGTTGCAGCAGAAATCAAGAAAAGTTGATCAGGCTTCAATTGACTCAATGAAGCATGCATCAATCGATTATAACCAAACAATATATCAATCCAAAAGTCATTACAATCATTATCCCTAACACATGGAACTAGGGTTCTTCATATCCAAGTGAGAGACAGTTCTACTCCATAGAGAGAGAGAGAGAATAAAATAGGATACAAAGCAGTCATACTCATAACAATGGGAAGAATATGCTCTGGGATGATAATCTTCACTCCAAGGATGAAATCCAAGCTTGATTGATGAAACCCAGCTCCAAAATCACTCCTAGGGTTTGTTCTTCGCACTTTCTCTCTCTAGGACTATGTTTCTTGCTCTGAAAAATCGTCTCCCACTTCAAAGACCCGAAATTGGGTTAAAACCCAGAATTCCACCACGACACGGCCGTTTGATTAAGTGACTCAATGTACGCTACACGGCCAGAACCGCATGGCCGTGTAGAAATATTGCCTGCCCGTGTGAACTCTCTGGAAATCCCATAAGGCCAAAAAGGGCCCTTACACAGTCAGTGTGGCTTTGCCCACACAAAGGGGTTCCACACGGCCAAGTCACACGGCCGTGTGGAATTTAGGTCAGCCCGTGTGGTTTCCTCAGCTTTTCGTCAAACGTCCCAACTTCGTTCAATCGACCCCGAACTCGTGCCCAAACCTTCCTTCACGTACTAGGACCAGAAATATCACAAACAACAACAACCTAGCATGAAATCGGCCTAAAACACGAGAGACGAGGCTCAAACAGTATAAGAATGGTGGACAAAATCATGTGTAAATATCAAGTCATCAAGATCCTAACAGGTAAAACCAAACCCGGATTCGAAAGTTGGAAGAAAAGGAGCAAAGATCGGGCAAAGAGGTGGAAACAGCCGGAGTTCATGGCCAGACGTTGGAGTTCACGGTCTTATTGGACCATGAACTAGAGCCATAACCCGTGAAGAGAGGAGCAAACAGAGGGGGTTTTCAAGTTACTGGCTCCTAGGCAGTTCGCGGTCACTAAGACCGTGAACGGAGGCCACTGACCGTTAACCCAAACAATTGATGCGGTGAGTTTTGGTCGTGACACTAAGTTCACAGACGCGTTTCAATGTTCACAGCCAAAGGGAGAGACCTAGAGTGAGAAAAATTCTTCTTCTTCAGATTTTAGAGTGAGAAAGTGACAAACCAAAGAAGAGGAAAAGCTGAGGTTTGATCTCCAAGCAAGGATTTGGGGTTTTCTTCAGCACAAGGAGAAAGGCTTGCCTCTTCATGATGGTTTTCCTTTCCCTCTTTTGTGTTTTCCCTTCTCCTAGCATGGAGTAGTCCCTTATTTCACTTGGGTGTTTGTAAACCCTAGCTTCAATTATGTGAATGCTTGTATGAATTGAATGATTTGTGTGTGGATGTGTTTTAATATGAATGTGGAGGTATTATTTAGAAGTGATTGTGTTGTGTGAAAGCCAATCAATCTAATTCCCATTCTAACCTAGTTTAGAGAGAACCTCCTTAACTTAAGATGCTCCTCTAGAGATGGGTTTCCTTGGGCATTTTATGCCTCCTAGTCTAGGTTAGTTAAAGGGAAAACCTCCTAATTCGTATTAAACACGTAGGTTGTGGTTGTGGGTGGCCGAACTCCAATTCGAGGGTGAAGTCTAACCATTTCTTAATCGATAGTTTGAGCGGGTCACATTAGTGGCTTGGATCGTATACCATTCCTCAACCTAGAGTCTAAGAGGTTAACTTTGGTTGCTTGTTAGACTTCCCTGCCGTTTATGACCACCTAACCACACACGGTCGATCGACTCTTCGAGTCATAATTGTTAGATAGGGGGAGCAACACCTAGAAGAATCTTTCTCAAGTAGAGTCAAATCCATTTTACCTTTGCAAAGTAATTTAGTTTTCAACCTTTTTTCCACAAAAACCGATCCGCTAGATAATGTTTCTGGTGGATCCTTGCTCACAACCAACTCCTCCAAGTTTTATCTCTTGCCACGTACCCCATAAAACTCTCCTTATTCACTCCAGGGGTATAGGAATAACCTCCCTTCATGGCCACGTACAGATGATATGACAATTACCCACCAATTCATGTACACTAATCACTTTTCCTTTTACATGTGTAAGAACTATTCAGTTTAATTAGTTGGAGTGAAAACCCTATTATCTACACGTGGATATGTGGAAATTCAAGGTTAATTTTACCACCACTTCTCTTTGAGCCTAACCAAATAACACCTCCCAAAAATTACCCCAAGTTACTCCACGTGGCCAGGTGAGAAGTCTCCTCTTCATTGCTGTGACGGGAGAGCAAAACATACTCCCTTTTCATTAGGATCAATCACGTGGCTATCCTAAAGCTCCATTTTCTCTATATTTCTACCACATGACCAAGCAGGGGAAATGTGTCATATAAAGCCAACATCTCTCACCCAACAAACCCCATTACAGAACCATGCAAACTGCAAAGATACGTACATGCATGAGATGGGTGAGTTATCAGGTGAGCTCAAGCACCCCATCACCCTTTGTCTACCTTGTTAACACAGTCAAAAGTGGGATGGTAAAAGTTAATTTTATCCACAATTCAATTATAAGCCAGCCTCCTTGCATCTTTCTATCTAATATAGTGAAGACAACATTTCAAATATCAAGCTACATGGAAGAGAAAGGGAAATGTGGCAAGTTATCTCCCCCACTTCTCATTGGATGGTTTACATAATGATCGCTCAGCTTCCCACCTCGTGCTACTCCTTGACAAATAGAAAACCAAGTGTGTTTCTCACTTACTTAAGACTTAAGAGGTTGGAGAATTTACCCTAAAGCACACAATCAACATGCTTATTTTGCCTTGTTACACGTGTATGTGAACTAGTCTCCCACTTACCCTAAACAAACCAATTACACGTGGAACTAATGAGACTAAAGATGTCATTTTTACCACTAACCATTTTATTAATTCATCCTATGCCCATCTCATATTCTTACACGTGGAAGCAAGTATGGTGAGCTTTGGCATTTTATTTTGCTAGCCATATGCATGCACTTAGGTCCAAGGTAAGTTTCTCAAACCTTTAATTAAGTTGTCAACTCCATTTTTTGTTTTATTTTTAATCAATACTAATCAAGGACACGCCAATCCCGCCAGGAGTATTAGACGCCTATAAATAGGTCGTTCATTTCTATTTTCTCGGCGATCCATCTCAAATTTAGAGAACTCGCTTTCTCTGAATGAGATCGGAAAAGGGGGAATTCCCGACGAACTTCTTATCGGCGAATTGGCAACTTCCAACCCCAAAATTTCTCTTTTTTTCTCCCTCCATCTGGCTCTATACGCCGCTCCCGGTTATTTCCAAGTACTGACTTGAGCTTTGGAGAAGGTCCCAGCCAACCACAACAAGCGGGTCCTTTTTTTGCAGGTATTCATCTCGGGAGCTGGAATCCAACGACAATAAAAGGGTCAACGCTCTCCGGACTCTACAACGTTCGAGGTTGGCTATTTTAGCTTGGCATCAACAATTGGCGCCCACCGTGGGGCCCGGTGATATTACTACCTATAGATTGCCAATTCAACCAGCCGAGATTGATACAACGGATTCACAACTCCATGTTGAGATCGGTCAAGGTTCAACTACAAACCCTGAGCAAACTCTGCCATCCCAAAGGGTTGAAGATGTGCAAGCTGAAATTGAGCGACTTTGTGCTCAGATTCGGTCTGCAACAGAGGCTCCACAACCACCACTGGTTCCTCTACCAGCTTTCTACGAGAGTACGGGAGTCCCTAGATCCTCAAGCGATCATCAGAATGTCATACCGGCAGCAACTGAAGCAGCCACCCGAGATGTCCCCCCAATTGTTCCTCACCTCGAAGAACTTCCTCCCCCGGGGATGTTTTCTCAACCAAGTACCGGTCTCCCCCTGGCTTTGGCCATTCTAAATGAGCCATACCCGGGGAAACATCCATATATCCAACCTTTCGAAGTACCATTCTGGTATGTGGGTGGTAACTTTTGGTAAATAGTGATGAAAGTCGTAAATGACAGTTAGTATATACCTACTATCATGTATTCAACCTTCCTACAATATAGGTATGTACATACCATCATGGTACGCTTTCTTACCATATGGTATTAAATAGGAGCATACCATATGGTATTGACTTGTAAAAAATGACTCAATTTTTTTTGTTCTAAAAATATATCAAAGTGGATATCATTTTAAAGAGCACTATTAATATGATTTATCTATGTAAAAATATTTAAATTTCAACTTAAAACGAAAGAGAAATCGTCCATTAAAAATTATTGAAGAAAAATAAAAACTTTACATTAAAGAGTAAGATATTGATATCATGCTGATGTGAAGAGTATAGTAATACTATAAAGTTACTAACCTAATCCGTCAACTCGCATGTCCCATGAAACTTCCGCATATCCACGAGGATAACTATGTACATCACTCATCTATACTATAATATACGCGGCGTAACAGAATTGCTTTCTGAAGAAAACAAAAAAAAAACTTATCCACCGAATCCAACTCAACGACTCCATTATTTTTTGGGTTTTTTCCATAACTATTGTAATTTAAAAAAAATACCCAAAATACAGTGACTGGAAAAATAATTCCCAATCTACTGTCTATAAAGACGAATTGGGGCGTGGACGCCCCAATTGGGCTTTATAGTACGCGGAAAACCGAATTAGGGCGCGGGCGCCTGAATAAGTTACAAAAGACTAATTGGGGCGGGAATATGCCTAATAGGGGCGCGCGCGCCTCAATTGGGCTTATTCCCGCCCCAATTTGCGTTTTAACGTACAGTTTTGTCCCACCGTCTCTGAATAACGCAACGGGAAATTTCCAACGGGCAAAACAAACGGAAACAAGCCTCTAACGGGCAAATTTGGGGGAAACAACTATTTTCTATTGCCTATATAAAGGAGGTCATTTTGCTAATGAATTGCCACACATTCTTTCACCATTTTTTTACTATCGTCTCCTACTAAAACTATTCACCACCGTGAACAAAGTCATTGTCATAGCTCAACCATTTGAGAGATTATGGCTAATGCAAGGTATTTCTATTAACCTTTGTTTCTTTCTACTTTAGTAAATTTTATTTTAGTAGATTGAATTGTGCGTGCCAATTAGTTATATAGTTAATTTAATTGTTCTATATATTTTTTCTTCTTCTTGTGTATAGAGCCTTTAAACTTGTTGTTTGGTGGGGAATTGAAAAAGAAGAGAGAAAGTTGGGGTTGAAGTTCATTGGCGGTACTAATTTCAGACTACAAATTCATGGTTGCTTGACATATGAGCAACTATGTGAGGTCATCAACACGAATCTACGAGAAGAAGGGGTAGAGGGCACATTAGCTTCCTTTACATTTAGACTGCCAGAATTGCAAAGAAATTGTAAATTTTATCACTATGGTATTTCGGTTATGGATGATGTTGGAGTTGATATGATAACAGATTTTATGGCGCGAAATCCAAATCGCGAGTTCGCTGAAATATGTGTCGAGTTTGCTAGTCATCTTGAAGAGGAGGATGATATGTATAGTATGCGCTCGAGTAGTGTCCATAGTGAGCCAGATGATCTTATGGACGAGGACGAGGATGATGGTGATGATGTTGATGAAGGCGAGCATCGAGTTGTGATCGAAGGAGCTTGTGCTACTTCAAATGTAGAGACATATGTTCCCGCAGCACATTATTTTGTGCTCCCAGAAGACTATGACAATGAGATGAGAGTTGACTCTTACGGAGATATGAATGATGATCTAGGATGCCGCCCGGGACAAGAATTCTAAATTGGCCAGATAAGGACGCCACTACATCCAAAGTCCAAACATGATCAATGCAAAATATTCTAATTAGTATTATAATTTAATGGTGATTATTATTATAATTTTTTTTTCTAATTACTCACCACAAATGGCTGTCTACTCTCATCCATGAACACTCTAAACCACTGCATGTAGTCTGTGTGAGCCCGATGTAAGTGGGACAACCACCTCGCAGCACGTGGATGTGAATCCTCCGTGACAGGCTGCCAGTTGCGTGTATCTAAAGGAGCGAGGGCTAGAAATCGCTCCCACACCCATGCAGCTATCAAGTCGGTCCAGCCTCCAAGATCACCTCCCATAGTCGGTGCAGATGTCATCCTCAAAGTGGTCCTACCAAGTTCTCGATATAAGTATGCTCATACAGCTGCCCCCCATGCATTAGGGGTGGGCGTCCGGTCCGGTTTTAACTCTCCGACCCCGAACCGACCGAAACCGAATTTCCTACATTTCGGATCGGAATTCGGATGCAAAATCCTCCTACTTCGGAATACATGGTGGTACCGCCCGAAACCGAATTCCGATTTCCGAACCGTGAACCAAAATGTTGTATAAGCTGGTAATGGGCCAAGGGTTGCAAGCCCAAACCCAATTGAAGAAACCTAGCCCAGCAGCCAGCCTCCCAATCCCAACCCAAAAGAAGCAAACCCTAACAACCCCTAACCCTCTCCGCCTCTCGCCCTCTCCAGTCTCCTTCTATCGTCTCTCCACTCCACTCTCCACTCCATTCTGTTCCGTCTCCCGACCCTCAGTCGCCGTCGCCCTCCCATCACTGATTTCCAGTCGCCGCCACGCCTGCCTCCCAACAACAACTCGAGTCTCGAGAGTCGCCGCCCTCCATCTATGCACCATGAGTCACCGCCGGGGGTAGCAGAGCAGAGCACGACAGCCACCACCATCCAGATTCCAGCAGTGCAGGCGCAGGGCCCCCATTGTCGCCCCTCGTCGACGGCAGTCGGCAACTTACCACTGAAAAGTCACCACAGTAGCAATCTCTCTCCATCGAAAGCCATGAGCACCACCAATCGAAAATCCAGCAAACGAAAAAATCCTGGCAACTCTTCTCACACTGACGGTCCAAATATTGCAACCGAGGATGTTCATGTTTTGGTAACTATCTATTTCCAGTTTTGAAATGATTTTGACTTTGCGATTTTACTATCCGATATTTGGAAACAATCATTCATCAATATGTTCCATTAGTAGTAGTTATGTCTATTCTGTAAAATGAAGCTAGCTAGCATAAAAAAAAACCAAGAAAAAAGACAGCAGGGGCCTAATTGAACTATTGAGGTCTGAAGCATGGTTTGATTGACTTCGATTTATATATGTTTATGTTTGTTAATTGATAGAAAAAAGATAGCTAGCTAATAGCATTAAGAGGAAAATGATAGAAAAAAGACAGCAGGGGTCAAAAATGAAGAATGGTTTGATTTATGTTTGTGTTTGGATGATTTAGGACCAAGAATCATCAGAGAATGAAGTTCCCGAGACCGAGGGTGGTGATCCTTCAGCTCCTCCTGCTGGTGTTCGTTCTACAACACATATTCGATCCTCAAAAAGGAAAGATATAGAGCCACGTGCTCCATGTTGGAAGCAGTTCTCAAAGTTCAATGACAAGGACGGCAATAAGAAGTCAAGGTGCGACATTTGTGGGCAGGAGTATGATGCCGATCCACAAAAGAATGGTACCAATGCCATGAATGCTCACATACGAAGAGGTTGTAGGCGCATAAAAGGTACTACTCAGCAACTATTGAACTTAGAAAAAATTGGGATTGAGAATGAGGGTGCTTTAACTAACTGGAAATTTGATCAAGAAGCTATAAGAAAGGGATTAGCTTACATGATCACCGTTGATGAGCTTCCGTTCAAATTTGTGGAGGGGATGGGGTTTAAGTACTTCATGTCACTATGTTGCCCTAGGTTTAATATTCCTTCTAGAAGAACAATGACTAGGGATTGTTTTGATTTCTATGGTGAGATGAAAGACAAGTTGAAAAAGTTTTTCCAAAGTTGCGAAGGAAGTGTGTGTTTGACTACTGATGCATGGACTTCAAACAAACAAGATAGCTTTATGTGCTTGACTGCTCACTTTATTGATCAAGATTGGAAGTTAAGAAAGAAGATCATAAATTTTGGTGAACTTAAAGGTCATAAGGGAGTGGATATTGCTGAGGGTATTGTTGATTGTCTTGATGGTTGGGAAATTAAGAAGGTATTCTCTATTATCGTGGATAATGCATCCTCCAATGATACAGCTGTTGCAAAATTGAAGGAAGTGTTCAATGCTAGAGGTATTAGCATCTGTGATAATGCATTCCTTCATATGAGATGTGTAGCTCACATCTTAAATCTAGTTGTGTCTGATGGACTTGGAGATATCTCGTCGTCTGTGAAGAGGATTAGGGAAGAGGTGAGGTTTATTAGAAACTCACCTGAAAGGTTGAAAAGATTTCATGAGTTTGCTGCAGTTCAGAAGATAGAAGGCAAACGAGGGTTATGTCTTGACGTTCCCACAAGATGGAACTCGACATTCCTGATGTTGCAAGCTGCTGAGAGGTTTGAGAAGGTCTTTATGATGTACGAAATGTATGACGAGCAATTTCGAAAGGACTTGGAAAGCAAGAAAGATAGACATGGCATAATTGGGGTTCCTGAGAAGACTGATTGGGTTAATGCAAGGAGAATGATGGGTTTTCTGAGTCGTTTCTATGACTTCACCTTGAAGATCTCAGGTTCCCATTATACTACTTCTAACTTGTTTCTACAAGAAGTGCATTCCCTATATCATTTGATTAACAAGTGGGTGGAAGAAGTTGAAAAAGATTATGACTTGAGTGTCATGGCTAAGAAGATGAGGCTATGTATGAGAAGTATTGGGGTGATGTTGATAAAATGAACAAGTTACTCTACATAGCCACTGTAATGGACCCGAGGTACAAGCTGGGATTTCTGGAGTACGGGTTGAAGAGGGTCTATCCTGAAGATGGCAAGGGAGGACGTATGGCAGAAGATGTGCGCAAGGCGACATTTGAGCTCTTTGCTCACTATGAACAAGTGTGGAAGTCGAAAAAACATAAGGGTGCTTCTACTGCTACTTTGACTCCTATTGTGGAGGAGTGTGGTAATGATGTGATTGATGTTCTTGCTGAGTATAAACGACATAGAGAGCAAATTGATGGAGCGGTGAACAAATCTGAGCTTGAAAGATACCTTCGTGAAGCTGATGAGCCGATGGAGATGAACTTTGATGTATTAGGTTGGTGGAAGGTTAATTGTTCGAGGTTTCCAGCCCTTTCTATGATGGCTAAGGATGTTCTAGCGGTCCCAATTTCTACCGTTGCATCCGAATCTGCATTTAGTGCCGGTGGGAGGATTCTCGATGATTTCTGAAGTTCATTGACTCCTAGAATAGTGGAGGCCTTAATTTGTAGTTCAGATTGGATTCGATGTGATTCTAGACCATCATTAGATGAGGAGGACGTGGAAGAGGTTGACAAAATAGATGAAGGTAAAATCTTAAAACTAGCATTACATATTTACATTGTGATTGATTTTTAGCTTATGATTAGTCTATATTGATTTTTTTTGTTTGATGTTGCAGAATTGAACAAGTTGATGGATGCAATATCCATTAGAGATAACCTTGTTTCATCTACTTCCACTTCGAATGTAACAAGTAGTCGTACCGATGGTGATGGATCTAGTAGTGGTTTTTGTGATAGTTCCGATTTCATGCATGATTGATGTCACAAGTAGGTAATCTTAACTTTTTAGAGCAATGGTTTTATTCTATTTGTATTTATCTCTATATTTATTCATCACTAACCATTTTTTCATGTATATTCTATATTATTTTATTTATTCTTAGGCCTTGACTAGCAAAGGTGTCAATTGTCCAAGATTGAAGAAACAAGAAGTAAGGAGCAATAAAGAACCAAGAGATGATAAATGGACTTTGGAGTTTCAATTTATGTTTTTAAGTATGATGTAATTTATCTTTTCATATGGTAGACTTTGATGTTTGAATGGTGGATTTTGGTATCTGTACTTGTCTTGAATTTTAGAATGGTTGACAATTGATGTTTGAGACTTTGTGTGCTTATATATTGTCTCAAGTTCCTCAAAAAAAAAAAAAGAGGCAGCAGCTGCCATAAACAGATGAGCAGGTCATTCAATCCACAGGATAGCAGTGCAGCCGCCACTCACAAACATACAGCAGGGTTCCTTTTCGGTTTGACCACCGAACCGGTATATAATTCGGTTCGGGCGAACCGAACCGAATTATATTCCGGTTCGAGTTCGGTTTGGCCATTCGAGGAAGCAGCCGACCCGGTATCCATCTTTTCGGTTCGGTTTCGACCGAACCGATGCCCACCCCTACCATGCATAGCCTCCTGCACGTGCCCAATCCTCAAGAAGTAGACCATACATAAGATGCATCTCAGCTCCAGATCGATCAGGAAACATCACTCCTCCTAAAAGCAGCATGCAATATGCTCGCGCATACTGACTAGTAGTATGATTTGAAGCTTCCTCTAGCAATGTAGTGAATGCGTCTCTAAGCCAAGAGTACTTAACACGTCCATTCGCAAGATCTGATTGCTGCTCTACAGGAGGAAGTTTCCCAAGTAGACTCATGCATATCTCATCCCATGATGAGTTTGGAATATCTAGGATCACAGCCTGTCCGTCGACTGATAGTCCTGTAAGCACGGCAACATCCTCCAAAGTAATGGTACACTCGCCACAAGGGAGGTGAAAAGTGGAGGTCTCTGGTCGCCAATGCTCCACTACTGCCGTGATCAAGTCAGAATCACCATGCAACGGGGCAAGCTCCATAACAGTATACAATCCAGCAGCCCGAATGTATGGTTCATAAACTCCGTAATACTTGCCTAATATAGATGTACCTCGAGTCTTATATGGACGAACCATAGCATATATTCATCATCATGTAACCATTTAACCAAAATAACCATTTAACCAAAATAAGTATATCACACTATAACTCACTATAACTTTACTGTAAATCTAGAATATTCATAACCACTAATAAAATATTATGCTAATCCATGCTAACTCATACGAAATTTAATAACTTATAATTCAAAAGCACCTATATAGATAAAAACTATAAACTTAAACAATTCATAGCCACTAATGAGTACTTTTCCCTGATCCATACTAATTCAAACTAAATTAAATAACTTATAATTCATAAATTAAAGTACATACCTCATTTGCCCAAACCAAAAATGCTCGATGTTCACCATCCGCCCATAATAATTCGTTCTCTAATGGAGCCGGATTTAACGTTCTTGGTGGCGGCATCAAAGCATATTGATCATAAACAATAGGAGCTGCAATTAACGCACAAAACATAATTAAAAATATATTTAAGAACCATGCCGGAGACTCGCGCCGGTAACCGGGAACTCGCCGCCGGTAACCGGAACTCGCCACCGGCAATAAATATAAGGAGATTGGCGGCGGGACTCACGGCGAGCTACTGATCGCCGACCGCCACCTCTGCCTCTGCCTCTCCTTCGGCCACCACGGTCCGGATTCTCGACATGGTGCCCTCCACCATCATCAAGATCTTCGCCTTCCATGGCAGGCGGAATGAAAAAGGAGAGTTGGAGAAGTCGATTTCCGGCGGGGTTTGGGTGGTTGATGAATTTCCGGCGGGGTTTGGGTGGTTGATGGCGAGGAAGCGAGTTCCGGCAACTTTAGAGGGAAGTGTTGGGAGATATGGAGGAAGAAGACGATACAGAGAACTTATAAGCATCTGGGCGATGAAAAGCCGAATTGGGGCGGCAATAAGACCAATTGGGGCGTGCGCGCCCCAATTGGTCTTATTGCCGCCCCAATTGAACTTTTGGTAGCTGTAGTATTAAATTCGGGCGCCCACACCCGAATTCATTTTTCTGAGTCTAATTGGGGCATCCGCGCCCCAATTCGTCTTTATAGACAGTAGATTGGGAATTATTTTTCCAGTCACTGTATTTCGGGTATTTGTTTTAAAATTACAATATTTATGTAAAAACCCCTTATTTTTTACTCTTTAATTCCCTAAATTGCCCCTGTCACTCACTTTATTGACTAATATTTTTATTCTTCCTCGGTCCTCTCCTCTCACAGGTCACAGACAGTCGTGTCTTCTTCCAGCTCTAAAAGACCATTTTAGTGGTCGACGGCCATCGCCATCGCCGTCTGATCGAGATCCAGCTAAGCGACCCGAGTCCTCACTCAATCACTCATTCTCGAACTCGTTCTCAATCGACTCACTAGCTTCGTAGCCATGAGGCAATCCAGCCGAATAGAAATCTTCGATCCTTTCTACTGCCCTGCTTCGTCCTTGTTTCTGAACGAAACCTCCATTTTGCCTCCCAGAGCGCTCGGTTTCCCGTCGTCGTTCATTTCCGAGCATGAAGAAGTTGACGAGCTGAGCTCGGCGTTCGAGCTCCTGGCCCCACGAGCCAGCGGGTTCGAGCTGTTTGATACAGTGACGGATCTGATCCAGGTCGACAAAACGTCGTCGTACTGCTCCTACAAGAGGGTCCAGCAGCGGGCGGGGCCGGAGTTGTATCTGCAGAAGATCTCCGATCGAGTGAGTGCTCTGGAGTCGAAGTTTGAACAGCTGGTTGGCAAGTCGAAGAGCAAAGTTGGAGGAGAATGGAAGTATACTTGGACGGCGGAGATCAATGGGCCAGTGGAGAGGAAGTACAAGTGGATGGCAGAGATCAAGGGGGCAGCAGAGGAGGAGGAGGTGAAGAAGGAGAAGAAGCAGGTCCCGGTGAAGAGAGCTCCAGTGGAGAAGAAGTACAAGTGGACGGCTGAGATTAAGGGGAAAGGAGAGGAGTCGCGGAAGTACGTCTTTGAAGTATCCAGCGGCGGCGGTGCGAACAAGAGCAACGAATCGGGCAAAAAGGACAAGAAGAAGGAAGTGACGAAAGAGGAAGAGAAGAAGTCCAAGAAGAATGGCGTTCGCGTGGTGGAGATTGAAGAGCCTGAAGCTGATCATGGCGTCGTGGTTCTCAGACAGGTAAATTTGAAAGCGACATAGTGATTTTGATTAGCTCTCTTTCTCAATTGTATTGTGGCCAGCTGAGACTTGTACAATGCTCGTTGTTGGTTCAAGGCATTTGCTAAGAGAGCTGGGGCATTGAGGACGATGTAGGGGAAGAAGAAGGAACTGTCTCCCCAAGATGCAGCATTGTTGATCCAGATCACTTTCAGGGCTTATCTGATCAGGAGGTCCCAGGCTCTTCGTGCTCTCAGAGAGCTGGCGATCGCCAAGGCCAAATTGAAAGAGATCAGGGAGTTGTTCAACAACTTCTCTTACCGTCGTCAAGTTTCCAGGGATACTGAAGAGCGGCAGAGGTTCACTGAGAAGATCATTGTACTGCTGCTCACTGTTGATTCCATCGAGGTAACTACCAAAACTCCTTCTACCTTACTCATTCGCCTGCATTCGTTGTTTTGAGTATATGGTTAAGGTAGGGTGTGTATTCCCGTTAGTGGTAGATTGAATGAATGAATGGAGACGTGTAGTTAAAGATGTCGCCTTGGTGTTATGCGGAGGGTTTAATGGTTCTATAGAGGACCATCTCATTGTCCTGCCTCCATTACTGCGATGATATTTGAGTATCGAAGAGTCACAACTACTTGAATAGGTTCTAGCGCTCAGATATAATTGCTCTATGGATTTGAGTGGTTTTTTCAGTTACAGCTCCCAATTGGGCAGGGATTTGCTCTTTTGTTTGCATTGCACGCCATCGTGCTTGGATCGTCCATCTATGCAAGCAAATGGCTTCCTTGGCTTCTACTGGATGATTCTGCATTAAGTGTTTGGAGTGAATTGGATTGTTTTAGTTTGCGCTTGAAACATAAGTGATCAATCTGGCCATAGATATATACCAGGGCTGCTGATGCCTCAACTTCTTTTGAGCCGCATGTATAGAAGAAGGCCAATAAAATCTTGGTAGCTATATATATAGGAACATCCAATTTTCCTTGAAGTCCTTCGCGCATCAAGTTGAAACCTCCATTCACTCTATGCTGCATCTTTAGTTGGACCTGGCAATTGGTAGCGCCTTTGCAAACTCTTTCCAGGGCGTAATTCCTTAATCCCAAATCCTAACCTTAATCCTGGTTGGCTTATCATTATTTCTAAATGGAAGGTTCTTCCCTTTGCAACATCTATACCTAGTTTTGAGGTAGACACAGAGTTGAAAAATACCTTTAAATATGCATGATTTGGGATCAGTAGCCATCCCTCGTCCTTTCACGCACGCACTGTGTTTCTCAGTCGATAATTGGTTGGTTGCCCCATTTCAAGCCCGCTAAGCATTATTGTCAACTATAGCATGTGGCCACCTTAGTGGCTCTCTTTTTCCGGGTCTTCTGTTGTTTTTTCACGGTACCAGTACCACGTAAGTTAGATATCTCACTTCAGGACAGGATGTCCATCAACTTTTAAACTAGGCCTGTGCCACTTGATCTGTATCCTTTTTATGACCGGCCAGTTAGTTGAATTGAATGTCTCGTTTTCAATCCCCTTCACAATACATGACTTCCTCTCAATGTCATATAACGGAAAATGACTCTTCATGTGGCCCAAGCCTAGAGTTGATGTAACTCCACCTTCTGTGAATAGACCAGACCATTAATGAGGGTACTCAATGATTGTTTCAGGGAGCTGATCTGATGGTGAGAGCTTCAAAGAGGTCGATGGTGGATGAGCTGGAGGCCATGCTGGATGTGGTGGACCCACAGCCCGCCGGGGGAAGGTCACTATCGATGAGGAGACGGACATTTGACATGCCCGACGGCACCATCAGGAAGGAAATCGCTGAAGGCGTGGCACAAGTCGTGCAGATGCTTGAAGAAGAAGAAGAAGCGGATGAGTGAGAGCGCGCATGGGCGACGACGCCTTTTACTTGGTGTCTTTAGAGAGCTAGGTATAAGTTTAAGTTGTATCGGGCTGTAGGGGTGAAAGCTTGTCCCGGAAGACCCACTGACCCGTCCCGTCCCTAAGGGTCGGGACGGGTCAGTTTGTCTACAGGGACAGATTAGGGACGGGTCATTTGTTGACCCTGTAAGGGTCGGGACAACTTAGGGACGGGTCACGTTTTGACCCTGTGACCCTTAGTAACAACAAATATCTCATACTTCATTGGACCTTTTTGTAAATTTTTAAAAGTTTAGGTACTAATTTGTAAAAATAAAAAAATTTGGGTACCAAAACGTAATTTTACCATCAAAATTTATGGACTTATTTGTAAAAAAAATAAATTTTAGGTACTAAATTGTAAGGAAAAATAATTTTGGGTACCAAAACGTAATTTGTAAAAAAGTAGTGTGTTGATTAGGGTCGACCCACTGACCCGGCCCGTCCCGTCCCGTCCCGTCCCAACCCTTGAGGGTCAGACAGGGTCAAGAAGGAGACAGGGACGGGACGGGACGGTTATACATCTTGACCCTTCAGGGACGGGTCAGACAGGGACAGGGACGGGACAGACAAATTTTCAGCCCTATCGGGCTGGTTCATTTTGTAGTAGTGTTTTGTTACAGTGTGCTTCCTGGCATCAGCTCCCACTTGATAAACTGAATAATCTTTTAGCCCTTATCGTGTTTGTTAGGTAATGAGCGTGTTATTGTTTTCCAGCGAGAAAACTTGCGTTGAAACAAATTGAATGTTTCTTGACTTCTTTGGACAACGATCACTAAGACACGGTTCACACCACTTCAAACATGGTTCGAACGAGGGTGTTCGATGTTTACACGACTCACGAGACATAATCTAAATTAAGTTACTCCTACTCCTACGGAGGTTCAGTGAGAGCTCCAGATCTACGACTACAGCTAAAATTGCAGAGGAAAGGATAAAGGGATAAAATTTGACAATGTGTTGTCTGGTGTGAATTTGGCGAACCTCTCCTCTGTCGACTCCTCCTCCTATTTATAGCCCTAGAGATGATAATCGTCGTAGAAACTGTCATAGAGTAACTTCCAAAAAGAACTGCTCTCCTTCTTTCTCGGACATGGCTGACGTGTCATTGTATGTGGGATAATCGGCAGTTTCTCCGTTAACCGCCTGCTCTTCATCCTGGAACTGTCGTCTTGTTACTTGCCTCTCCCACATGACTTTCCTTCTTACTTCCAACTTGTTAGCTCAGATCTTGGACATAGTCTCACGACGCGATGTAGATCTCGCAACCGATGTCACGACCATGTCGGGCTCTAAGTTTGATGCCAACGTGGTCTAGATCTCATGACCACGTCGGGCTCTAGATTTGACGCCAACGTGGTCTATATCTCACGACCACGTCAGGCTCTAGATTTGATGCCAACGCGGTCTAGATCTCACGACCACGTCGGGCTCTAGATTTGATGCCAATGCGGTCTAGATCTAACGACCACGTCGGGCTCTATATTTGATGACAACGCGGTCTAGATCTAACGACCACGTCGGGCTCTAGATTTGATGCCAACGCGGTCTAGATCTCACGACCACGTCGGGCTACCCAACTCGCGACGAGACTAGCTCCTTCTTGGAGACTTAGGGATTTGGGCTTAAAAACTAGTATCATGAGGCCCAGTTCAAATAACACTAATTGTTATTAATGATCTGGCCTTATAAAGGCAGTTAGTGCATTGTAAGTAATTAATGTGGTACACTAGTATTTTTTAGGTGTAAACAAATGCCCCCCAACTACTTAGTGCATAAGAATTATGGACTAAGTAGTTGAACACCACCATGCTAGCCAAGCAATGTGTTGGCTTATCAACACACCAATTTTACTTCGCCAAGATTTTGACTTTCAATAATTAAGCCAACACATCCGGATGGAACACTGGTCATAACTTGTCCCATGCCTTAGGCAAATTTTGGTTTTTCGCGTCAAGCCAACATGGCGAGATGGAACTTGACGTCAAAACTTGTTCCATGCTTTAGCCAAATTTTGGATATTCACGTCAAGCCAACATGGCGAGATGGAACTGGACGTCAAAACTTGCTCCATGCCTTAGCCAAATTTTGGCTTTTAATAATCATGCCAGCATGGCCGAATAGAACTCGACGTCAACGACTTGCCCCATGCCTTAGCCAAATTTTGGCTTTTAATGGTCAAGCCACCTAATGCATTCAACGAGACACCAACCTCACTTTATCACCTAGACCCTCATTGACATTTCGTACTTTGCCACATGGTTGAGAGAGTAACTTAGAATTTTTCGCACCTATTTTGGCATAGATTGGCTCATCTCACCTCGTCACAAGGCTAGACAGCTCCCTCGCGACAAGTCAAGTCGTCTACTTTTATGCCTTAGACAAACTAATGTTCATTTTTATGTTGGTAGAGACATTATGGTCACCACTCCTCTACTACCACGTTTCAAGCCATCATGCCCCCCCAGGCCGTGACTACTTGGGAGAAGATAAGATGGCATGGCATGGCCTGATGTATGGCTCGTCATGTCAAGCCATTACAACGACTTGGTGGCAAGATCTTCATGTCGAAGTCTAACAACTCCGAATCAAGATTTTCACTTTGATATTTTCCTTCTATCTTTTCTTTTAGCCACGTTTGGCTACAATATTTTTTTTATAACTAATATATAATAAGTACATTATATAAATTTATTTATTTTATATGGCAAGAAGTGACAGATGTCACTGCTCTCCATAGCCTTTGACAACAATCAATGTACCAAAGGTGTACACCCATTGCCAAGTCCATGGATCCAACCAGACATGCCATCCATAGACCACATGACTCTTTTCCTCCATGGGAGATGAATTTTCATACATGAACTTTAAATTTTCTAGCTTGCTAATGGGTGGTACATGGTCAGCCTGTCTAGTCTTGGTGGCCTTACATGAGGTTTCATGCTTCTTTGCTTGGGCCACCTTACTTGACATTTCAAGGCTATCGTGATTATTCTTCTGCGTTGATTTCCTCCCACTTGATACGAGCTTAATCTCATCATGATGTTGGGGACCAGGTCTCGTGTAGCTTCCTTGTCTTCGTCTTTCAACAAATAAACCTTGTTGGCCCCTACACTTAGCACTCAACCACCATTGATTCTTTGTGCAACAATGTTTGGATGGTGTGTATGGTGACTTCTTATACATGCCCCCATGTCCACTCTTTGTAGTTGGTGTCGAGTACTTACTATTCATTGACATGGACTTGCCCCCCAATCCACCCTTGTCCATAATCTCACGCTTACAAAATTCATGTGGGGGTTTGACTTGTTGTGTCTTCTTGAAGATGCCCTCTACTCCATTCTTCATGGTGGGTGACATGCTCCCTTGTCCAGACTTAGTCAAATTAGCATGCTTATCGCAAACATGTGTGACTTGCACTTCATATGGCTTCTTGGACATGTCTTTTCCATACTTAGTCAAATTTTCAAATCTACAATAACTTTTTATGGCTTTCTCACGTCGTGACTTGTTAGATATGCCCCCATGTCCACTGCAAGTGGTTGGAGGCATGCCCCCCTTTCTAGACTTAGCCAAATTAATATGTTTAGCAAAGCATGTTGCTTGTGATTGATGTGAGCTATTAGACACCACATCCCCCCCATATGGACATCTCGGTGTCAACTTGTGGGAAATTAGACTTTCATGCCCCCCTTGCTGAGCTCTAGGTGTTTTGAGTCCATCAGAATCGCCTATTTGTCCACTCAATAGGGGTGCCTTTGGGGGTGGGCAATCATGTGGTGGTACTTGTTCCACGTTTAACGGATCTTCACCATCTCGTCCGTTGACAAGTGTCTCATCTGATCTTGTCTCGAGAACGAGTGGTTGAACATCACCTTGTACATGCAAGACCCCATCACTGTTGTTCAAAGTGGAGGTTGACCTCTCACCACAACCCTCACGTAGAGGGGGCGGTTGAGTTGCCACTGGAGATAACAAGTTCTCTGTTCGTGGCTGGATATACCGGTCATAGGAGGGAGAAAGATTTTTGCACACAATTTTATTATTTGGTGTTGGTTCTAAACCATTTTGCGTCAAAATCATTGATTGCGGCACTGGTTTTATTAACAGTTGCCCAAAATCTCTTACATCGTTTTTACTTATCTCCAAAATCTTATCCACACGCCTATCAAAACTTGAATAAAAACAATCAAGTTGAGATATTATCTTATTGGTACCTGCCAAGGCCTTCTCCATGCATCGGCGGTTCTCCTCCATCACTTGGCGGTTCTCCTCCAAGGCTAGACGGTTTTCTACCACCATTTTGCGGTTCTCCTTCAAGGCTTGACGGTTCTCTGCAAGCATCTTGCGATTCTACTCCATCATCTGACGAAGGGCCCCCACGGCTTCACCAAGATCTTCACTAGGCGTGGTCGCCACCAAGATCTCTGCTCCACCATTTACTTCGGTCACCGCCTCTAATGCTTGGCCATGCTCGATGTTGGCCACCTGCTCCTCCACGAATCCAGCTGAAATGTCACCTTCTTGGTTCCTCCGCCTCGGACCCATTGAATCGACCACAAGGGTCCCACAGGGCGTGCCAAATTTGTTTTCCGGCGAGAAAACTTGCGTTGAAACAAATTGAATGCACCTTTACTTCTTTGGACAATGATCACTAAGACACGGTTCACACCTCTTCAAACACGGTTCGAACGATGCTGTTCGATGTTTACACGACTCACGAGACAGAATCTAAATTAACTTACTCCTACTCCTATGGAGGTTCAGTGAGAGCTCCAGATCTACGACTACAGCTAAAATTGCAGAGGAAAGGATAAAGGGATAAAATTTGACATTGTGTTGTCTGGTGTGAATTTGGCGAACCTCTCCTCTGTCGACTCTTCCTCCTATTTATAGCCCTTGAGATGATAATCGTCGTAGAAACTATCATAGAGTAACTTCCAAAAAGAACTACTCTCCTTCTTTCTCGAACATGGCTGACGTGTCATTATACGTGGGATAATCGGCAGTGTCTCCCTTAACCACCTGCTCTTCATCCTGGAACTGTCGTCTTGTTACTTGCCTCTCCCACATGACTTTCCTTCTTACTTCCAACTTGTTAGCTCAGATCTTGGACATAGTCTCACGACGCGGTGTAGTTCTCGCAACCACGTCGGGCTCTAAATTTGATGCCAACGTGGTCTAGATCTCATGACCATGTCGAGCTCTAAGTTTGAAGCTAACGTGGTCTAGATCTCACGACCATGTCGGGCTCTAAGTTTGATGCCAACGTAGTCTAGATCTCATGACCACGTCGGGCTCTAGATTTGACGCCAACGTGGTCTATAACTCACGACCACGTAAGGCTCTAGATTTGATGCCAACGCGGTCTAGATCTCACGACCACGTCGGGCTCTAGATTTGATGCCAACACGGTCTAGATCTAACGACCACGTCGGGCTCTAGATTTGATGCCAACGCGGTCTAGATCTAACGACCACGTCGGGCTCTAGATTTGATGCCAACGCGGTCTAGATCTCGCGACCACG
Source organism: Linum tenue (assembly GCA_946122785.1). Taxonomy (NCBI): domain Eukaryota; kingdom Viridiplantae; phylum Streptophyta; class Magnoliopsida; order Malpighiales; family Linaceae; genus Linum; species Linum tenue. The sequence continues at coordinate 11,783,197 of CAMGYJ010000002.1, read as the reverse complement.
TCGGGCTACCCAACTCGCGACGAGACTAGCTCCTTCTTGGAGACTTAGTGATTTGGACTTAAAAACTAGTATCATGAGGCCCAGTTCAAATAACACTAATTGTTATTAATGATCTGGCCTTATAAAGGTAGTTAGTGCATTGTAAGTAATCAATGTGGTACACTAGTATTTTTTAGGTGTAAAAAGTTCTTAATGTTGCACTCTTGGTTGTGTTTTCCTTTATGGTTTGGATTGTTGGCTTTTGCGGTTGCGAGTTGTTGGTTGGCTTGTAGCTTTGTGAGTAGCTGTCTACTAGTTACTAAAAGGAGTCAATTTTGTTGCGACTCGGAAGGGCGTTTTCCCCCACTTGCAAGTTGCAAGTAGCTAAAGCATCTCTCTTCCAGTAGTATCTGATTTCGCTTTCGCTTGCTCAACCGCCAGCGACGAAGGTGATTAGGTGAAGCACTTTCGGTAGTTAATGGTGAATTTAATGGTCGCGACTCGCGACGGGCAGTTGAGTGACTTGGGCTTAATTAGAATTAACTACCTAACTTCTAACCTCAGCCCCGATTATTAAATTTTAGCCAGTTAACCAATAGCTCACTAGATTTGGGCCCGCCCGTTGGCCGGTTGCATTTAAAAAATAGAATATAAAATAGTAGTTATTATGCAAAGTATGATATGTTTTTATTTGATAATATAAAATAACCCAAATTATTCAATTACATAAAAAAATAAAAATTCATAATTGAAAGTAAAATATCAAACCCATTCAAGAGAACCAACTCTTGAAAACCATAATAAAATCAAACTTCAATTTACTTCTCAATGTCAAAATTTACATACTTATATAAGAGGATTACCTATATGTGATGAAGTTAAAATCACATGTTTTCTGCTCATATTAGTATCTGAATCACCTCTCAAGTAAGAATCCAAAAGACATTGATAGTAATGTTGTTACAACTTCCCACACAATTGCAATGAGTCCATATGCATCATCACTGCCAAAATACGAAATATTTGAGTGCTAACCACCCTCACCATGTGAGAATAATATGACATATTGCAAAGCTATTATACTTAGATGGTATATACTAATTTGTTCCAGCTAGTGACTTTGATAGTGGACAACAATATCAGGACAAGCTCCACAGTAATCAACAATTAAAGCAACAACCTCATTTAAAGATGACAAATCATATTCTCTACCATCTCTTTCTCTTTTAGCAAGCAACTTAATTTCAACTTTCAAAATATTGGTGTCATTCAATAAATCACTTATAGATCGAAATGTCTTTACTAAATATTACTTGAATTTAACATCTCGTGCAATTCTTGAATGGTTGAATCACGCAAAAGAGTTTGAAATTGAACCTCTGGAAGAAATACTCTAACCTTTTTTTGAGTTCATTGCAGTGTCATAGATGTAGAGTTGAACAAACTTGATATGTTTTCTCAGGTAACATGCTATTGATTCGATGATATACTTAACTCCCATCGAATAAACATATACTTCCTCTCCATCATTTAGAGATCTTTCCAATTTACCTCCAATAGAAGTTTATGCAAATACCCCATTATAGTGTTGGACATGTTCCAAACACTAATGTCTCGTTGAAGTATTTACTTAGTAGCATATTCAAAACCTCTGGAGGTTGCCTTCGATGAGGAAGATTCACTTTGCCTTGTCTGTAGAACAATGAACACTTTGGCTGATTGAAATTCCTCGTATATTTGGTACTTTCACCTTTCCACATCATCGCTCCACAATATCCACAATATTTATATGATGGGTTTCATTATCAAACACTTCAACAACTGTAGCAAAATTAAAATTCCAATTTAAGAAATACATTTGATAAAAATTCTAACATCAAAATAAATGAAGAAAACTCAAATATTTTTAATATCAATAAACCTGAAAAGTCTCCAGAACGCATCACTTAAAGACGTATATAATGATTTTTTTATGGGCCTTAACAATATATTTCTCTTAGTTTGCAAGTTATTATCTCATTTTGAAGTCTTGTATAGGAATTAGTAAAGTAACCAATCTTGTGGCCAATACATAATTTGACAACATATAAATAATAAAAACATGAAATAAATGCAATACTAGTAGGAATGTTGACATTTTTCCATATCTACGCTTTTGCTTTATATAAAGAGCAGATTTTCTTCTTGCTAATTTATGAATTGTAGAATGTAACTAATAGTTTTGTAAGATCAAGTAGTGTGAAATAGTTAGAGAGAATATCAACAGTTTATAGTTCATCGATCTTCGTATCATCAAGAAAACTTATTTTGCGCTTCACATAAAGACTTATCCGAATCAACCACACCTTCTTGTGATATAAAAATGACTCTCCATGGGGAATATTTTTTCAAGGCATAAAATTGCGAGAATTATAGTCGCACTCGCCCAAATTAGAAATGTAATTAATTTTGGTCTAAATAATATATAGCAAAATAGTTGATGGTGAATGGGTTCTAACATGAGCATGAAAACCTTAATTTATTACTTAAATATGGTTTAGGCTTTCTAATATAATGCTATTAGTGAAGAATAATTCATACCCCAAGATGAACCTTCCCACTGATTAAGCTTATGCAATGATCCAAATGCAAGGGGATATGTCCCACATACTTTTACCTGGATGCACTACTATATCGGTACCCTCCAAAATGAAGCAGTTAAGGAACAAAATTCAAGGGGGACAACAATTCAATTTCATAGAATTTTTTCGGGGAAAGAAGAAGTGAGTCTCGATGGTTCTGGTCGATTAACATGTTAGAGAACCCGTAAACGAATTAATCAACAATTTCTGACCATGTATTGTTTTGTTTCTGTTACATATAGTATATTAAAAGGTTAGAGAATCCTGGAACGAAAGGTTACAAAATCAATTACATATATTGTCATGGATTAATACTATTTTTTAGCCAAACCTTTCACAGATTCTAAAATATTAGCTTATCATTTGAGAATACAAAATATTAGCCAACCGTTAAATCTCCCTAAATACTTTCGTTAGATGATGATGAGCTGACAGATGTGATGTTGAGATGGAAGGAATATGATGACTTGGCACTCAATAGCGGAGATTAATCGGCTTTCGTTACTATTGAGTAAAGAGAGGAGTCATCGTTGGCGATGCAAAACAGACCTCTGCGTCGGAGCGGATCTTAAGAAGAACGAAGGAATGATGACAAAGGGAGAGCGAAATCGGCGGTGGAGACGATAATTGATAATCCTACTTTTAATTATAAAATCCAAACATATTTGTTTTAATTGACATGGTGAGGATGTGTCAAACATGTGGACTGACGATTAGCTTCCATGTAACTCTGTTAAGGCTAATATTTACTTTAACGGAAAATGGTTATAATTTTGTAGTGTTATAAAAAGTTGGGCTAATATTTCATATTTTCAAAAGTTTGGTTAATAATTTAATATACGTGAAAAATTTGACTAAAAAATTATATTTATCCTATTATTTTTATTATCACCATATAACTTTATGCATTCATATCCACAATCGGTTCCTCAAAGCAAAATGTACATTGGTAAAAGGAAATGTACACATAAAATAGACTCAAGAGACCGGCTACAATTAAATTTACAAAGACCAAAAAGGCCTTCCGAACTGTGTGCAGGAAGAAGGAAAAAGTGAATGAGGTGGGTTCCTGAGCGAAACCTCCATATAAGAGTTGTTTAGATTAGACGAGCTTCTAACTGAACGTTCTTGTTGACATTTAGTTTCTCGTTCAATCGAGCCCACTAGATCTGGGAATGGTTTGTAGGGCTACCAGATGAGCACTTCTACTATACTATATAGCATTAGTGCTTTAATGTACAACTCAAAGTTGTACCATAACATTAAATGTATAAGTTTAGGTTGTACCATAAAGCAATTTGTACCATTATGTTATGGTACAGCTGTACAACTTGAACTTGTATCATCACATAAAGGTATAAGTTCAAGTTGTACCATAAAAGAATTTGTACAAAAAGTATAGGTACAATCTAAAGTTGTACCATACCGTAAATGTACAATTTTAAGTTGTACCATAAAGACAAAAACCTATAGCACCAATACTATATAGCATTGTAAAATTTCTCCTACCAGATTTCTCTCCCAGTTAAGGGTCACCGAAAACTTGAAATCAGTTCCTTTGGGCACATCCGATAAAAAACAAATACAAACAAAATTTGCAAAGGAACCGCCACCTCTAGCATTTGAACTAGGCAGAATAGTATCGTACATTTATAGTTGGCATGTCGACGCATAATGATGAAAGCATCGTATACGCAAGCGATGGTGCTAAACAAACGGGAGGCATCACAAAGAATGTCAAGTAATAACTAAGGTATCACAAAGAATATCGGCAAAATGGGCAATTAGTTTTATGGTTTAGTGATGGGAATTTTTTTTGTCATTTCTCTCACGTAGATACCTCTTATAAATTGTAAACCAAGATCAACGAGAAATAACAACAGGAGATTTACGTCGTATTCTCAACGAGTGCCGTTGAGACTAATTCACGGAGAGGGCCAACTTCTCATAGTCAATCGTATAAACTCACAGAATGTCGTATATTACATCGAAGGTGGCTCTCAACCTTATATACCTAGCCGCCTAGACCTAACAAGGCTGGAAACGTAATTTAAACAATAATTGGATAATTACAATTTGCTACATATACTTCTAACACCCTCTCAAATTGATAGTTCTTATGCAACATCAATTTGTATTCTAGAAACTAGTGACGAGATGTGGCAACAGCCTTGGTGAGAAGATCTGCAATATGATCTTCAAAAGTGATGTAAGATAAAGCAAGACTCATTTCCTCAACCAGCTGGCGAATATAATGAACGTGAATTTCAATATGTTTCGTGCGATCGTGCAGAATGAGATTAGTTTCAATCTTAATAGCACTCGTGTTGTCTTCATAAAGACGCATAGGAGCCGCGTAGACAACACCAAGTTCAGCGAGCAAACAATGCAGCCAGACCAACTCAGAAATAACCTCTGACATCGAACGATGTTAGCTTCTATTGAGGACTTAGATACTCGTTCCTGCTTCTTACACCGCCAAGAAATGAAGTATGATCCAACCTTCACACACCAACCAAAAGTAGAATGACGAGTATCTAAGCACCGACATAATCAGCATCAGCATAGGCTTCAAGAACCGAATCGCCCTCTGAAGGAAAGAAGAGACCAACATCCTGAGTGCCCTGTAGGTTAATGCAAGATGCGCATTACTGCAACCAGATGGGTCGATCATGGAGCAGGCATAAAGTGACTGACAACCTAGACTGCGTATGAAATATCAGGCCACGTATGAGTCAGATAGATCAGACTCCCAACAATACTGCGATACAACGACCTATCATCCAAAAGATCACCATAATCATTGCTCACCTTCAAATTTTGTTACATAGGCGTGGCACAGGGGAGACTAGATTCCATCTCAGCTATCTCAAGAAGAACCAAAATATACTTTTGTTGGGAGACAAACAAACCGGTCGCTGACCGGTGAACTTCAAGCCCCAGAAAGTAGGATAAATTACCAAGTTCCTTTAAATTGAAGGCATCCCGAAGAACTTGTGTTAGAGACTGAATACCCTCATTATCGTCACCAATAATCACCATATCATCAACATAGATCAGAAGTACCGTCAAGCAATGAGAGGTCATGCGAAGAAACAACGATGGATCATTATCACTCTACTTGAAGCCAGCCTGTAGAATCGTACTAAAGAATTTTTTAAACCAAGTACGAGGTGCTTGTTTTAATCCTTACAGTGATCGGCGTAGCAGACAAACCTTTGACTTGTCTCCCTTGGAGTATCTGGAGGGCACTCCATATATATAGTCTCCTTCAAATCCCCATGTAAGGAGAGACTATGCGAAATAGCAGCAGGAGTGGGTGATGGTAGAGGTGATACGTCGTGAGCCGAGGAAGATTCCAAGGAAGACCCAGAGAGGGAGGATCTAGACGAGGCCGAACTCGATGAGGTAGGAAATGGGAACCTAAATGAAGGACTATCGGAGGAGGAAGACGCGATCGAAGTCGAGAGAGAAGTATCACGGTTGATGGAAGTCGAACTTGGCTAGACTGCAAGGAATCCTCATTACTAGGATAGTGATAGACCGATAATTACACATGTTTTCACCCCTATTCTGAAGCCGTTTGAGATGTGGATTCTAGTGTTTTAAGCCGATTTCACGCTAGGGTGTGTGTTTATGTTATATTTCAGGTCCCGGCGTTGGAATCGAGGCGGAGAAACGAGTTCTGGGTCGAAAGGAGCGAAGTTGGGACGAAGGAGGCTGATGGATGAAAATAGCCGGCCATGACCAAGAATACCCGGCCGGGTATTATTCCTTTGGGCGCCCCGTGAGAAACAGAAGGGGGCCCGGGCAAATGGCTAAAATCCCCGGTCGGGGATTATAGAGTCAGACCGGGGATTTTCCCCAGGATGAAACGGCGCGTTTTGCATATACCCAGTCGAAACCCAAAATACCCGACCGGGTATTTCGACCGGGTATCGCGATCTGGCAGCTGATAAAAGGAAAAGAAGGCCAACTTTCAAGGGTTCCGAGTTTTGGAGAGAGAAAGCGATTCCTAGAGAGAGAAAGCGACGAACCAGAGTTTCCAAGTGCCATAGCTTGATCTTCATCACCATTGGAGCCCGACTTGAGCTTGGAGAAGTGCCGATTAAACGTCCAGGAGCAGAAATCCGTCTTCACAGTATGATTTCCGCGTCTGAATCTGCTTTTGCTTCTTTCTCTATGGAGTAGTTCCTCCATTCATCTGGGTATGGGGAACCCTAGATTTGTATGCTAGGTCTGATTGTATGAACCCAAGTACAGAGTTTGTGAATTGATTATATTCGATTGAGGTTTGAATGATTGAATGACTTGAATCCTGATCAAATTCCTGTTGTTTCTGCTTTGACCTAGAATGAGAATATCTGCCTAGGTTGATAGAGTACCCTTAATTGAAGATAGCAAATTGGTGACTTTAGTCGAGGAGCCAATTCGCTATTCTGTACCGAATTCCATTCGGTAGTGGAGGTTTGGTTCGTTAGGGCCTCAATCTGTTTACTCCGGTGGAGGTTATTCGCCCGCTAGAGACTCAGATTGAGAGGGTCTGGAGACCTTTAGTCGAGACTTCAGGCTATTTAAGAACCTTCCGCAGTATAACTTTCATAAAAACTGAACTTGGTAAATTGCAATCCGGCTTAACTGCAGTCTAGGGGGAACCATATCCGGGTGACCTCTCCTGACTTGAACAACCGTTAAACTTGCTTTGTGTTTTTGTTTGTTTGAATCTGCACTAAAAGTTCACTGCTAGATAACGAGAATTCACCGAGTAGTCATCACATCTAGGACCCGGGTTGACAATAAAACCCAAACCCGCTATACTACGCTTTAGGAAGTGGTTACACTTGGCCATTTTCTAGAGTGACAGTAGGAGTGAGTCAAGTTTTTGGCGCCGTTGCCGGGGACGGCTAGGTTGTTGAAGAAAAGTGATTTCTGTTACTTTAGCATTTTCATTTTCGCATTGAGTGTTTGTTCCTTCCCACTTGTGCCTTCACGGGTTTGCATTGCTTGATTGTGTGCAGATAGTGCATGACCCGTAGCCAGTCGGGAGGTTTACTGCCGTTGAATCCTGAGATTGAACGCACCTGCAACCAACTTCGGAGACAACTGCGAGCTAGACTGAGCGCAGAGACGGCCAATTGAGCAGCGAGTCTGAGGACGAGTACGAGATGGAAGGCTATCAAAACCCACCTCCGGTGAACCAGATCCTGGGGAACGACCCCAATCCCCAGGGAGCTGGGGCCCATCATCATCCACCACCACCGGGTCCCACCTTGGAGTACTACTACACTCCACGGATTGCTGACATCCGCCCGGTCATCCTCTATCCGCCCATTCCTGCAAACAACTTCGAGATCAAGCCATGCTGGATCCAACTCATTACATCCTCTATCCAGTTCCATGGCTTGAAGGATTAGGAAGCCCGGGTACATCTTTCCCGTTTTCTGCAGCTGACGAACGGGTTCAAGCTGAACGGTGTCCCGGATGACGCAATCCGCCTTCACCTCTTCCCCCATTCTCTGGCGGGGAATGCTAAGAGGTGGTTGGAGACCCAGCCCCCACTGTCCATCACTTCTTGGGATGATCTGGCTGACAAGTTCGTGCACAGGTACTATCCGGCATCGAAGACCACCGAGATTCAGCGGGAGATCACTCACTTCCGTCAAGAGCCAGATGAGTCACTTCGTGATGCATGGGAGCGGTACCTGGGATACTTCTGGCAGTGTCCCCATCATGGCTTCAGCGATGCATTCACAGTGGGGAACTTCTACAGCGCCCTCACTCCAGACAGCCAGAGGGTGATCGAGTCTCTATGCCCAGGAGGGGATATTCTTACTAAGACTCCACCCGAGCTGAACCAGATGATTAGTACTTTGGCTGCCCGAGATCATTCCTGGGGGCAGAACAACAGAGGCAGGAATTCCCGGGACCGGGGCGTGCATGCTATGGAGGCCAGGTCCGGGTTAGAGCTGCAGGTGGCTGAGTTGGTGCAGACGTTGAAGCAACCCAACAGTCTCCTTCCGGGCCGAGGTATAGCTACGCCTCCTGTAGCTCAGTGTTAGTGGTGTGAGAGCCCGAATCACCGGGTGGAGGACTGTCAGGCTATGAGGGAGTCCTCTACTCCCCAAGAACAGGTGGACTTGATCGCAAATGCTCGGCGCCTGGACCCGTACAGCAGCACCTACAATGAAGGATGGCGCCAGCATCCCAATTTCTCATGGAGCAGCAACAACACCAAACCACCTGGTTTCCCAGCACCAGCGGGTGGTTTTCAGCAGAGGTAGCCTTTCCAGGCTAGGCAGGGGCCACCACCACAGCAGCAGCCCTACCAGCCTAGGCAGGGGCAGCCATTCCAGCAGCCTCAGCGACAGTATGCCGAGCCAGCTGCAGCCCCAGCTCCCGACAACCAGATGACCGATCTGAAGAATATTTTGGCGGCATTCATGACTACCAGCCAGGTGAATTTCACGAGGGTGGACCAGAGCATAGCCTCTCTGGAGGCAGGACAGAGAAACCAGGGTGCTATTCTGCAAGATTTACAGCACCAAGTCGGTGCCCTAGCGCGCCAACTTACTACCCGGGCCCCGGGGACTCTACCTGCAACCACCATCCCCAATCCATGGGAGCCGCACGAGCAGCTGGATGCCATCTTCACCAGGAGTGGCAGGCCCACATCGGCTGATCCTGCCCCGACCAGGCAGGAGGAACCACTACCTGCTTCAGCACTTCCAGCCGATGATGCAGAAGTGCGGGTGAAGAAGGAAGCCCCTGCTCCCAAGCCACAATCAGTGGTTAAGGAGCATGTACCCCAGCTTCCCTTCCCCACTCGCCTACACAAAGACAAGCTGGAGACTGAGTTTGCCAAGTTTATGGCAATGTTGAAGCAGCTCAACATCAGCGTACCATTTGTGGAGGCACTGTCGAAGATGCCCAAGTACGCGAAGTTCATGAAAGATCTCCTATCCAACAAGAAGAAACTTGGGGATCTCTCGACAGTGCTGCTGAGCGAGGAATGTTCTGCTGTCCTGCAGAACAAGCTGCCCGAAAAGCCCAAGGACCCAGGGAGTTTTACTATCCCTCTTACTATTGGCAGCATGCATATAGGTAAGTCCTTGGCGGACCTAGGCGCTAGCATTAATGTCATGCCATACAAATTGTTCAAAAAGCTAGACCTAGGTGAACTTAGCCCTACTAGGATGAGCATTCAGCTAGCTGACCGTTTCGTTGTGCATCCTAGGGGTATCATAGAGGATCTGCTTGTTAAAGTGAGTGCATTCACATATCCTGTTGATTTTGTTATTCTGGATATAAATGATGATGTGGATGTGCCTTTGATTTTAGGGAGACCATTTCTTGCCACCGCCAAGGCACTTATTGATGTGCATGATGGTAAACTGATCCTGCATGCTGGGAATGAACAGGCTACTTTTTCTGTGACTGATTTCGATCACTGTGCTATGATTGCTGTCACACCTGTGCATGCTATTTCTGATCAGGTACACGAGCCTGTCGTGTATCCTTCTGCACCTCTCATTTTGCAGGACCCTCCTATCATTCCTTCGCCGCCACTCCATCCAGCCTCGCCTCCGAACAAAAAGCTCAAGGAGGAGTGGCGGCCGAAGCAGCAGGTTGCTAAGCCTGCACGGAAGAAGGGTGGAGACCACTACGAGCTGGTCCCGCCCCCTGCACCACGACCACCCTGGCCGTCCGGGTATTCACTCGCCGGCATCTTGCCGGATGGCCAGGTCGAGCTGACCGATGATGGTGGTCACATCCGTCGGGTGCATGGCCACAACCTGAAGCTGTACCTCAAGAGCGACGTGGATCGCTCTTGGAGGCACCTGTTCCTGCACCTCCCTGAGTATCCACCATGGGCGTCCAGCTAAAAGACGGTAAAGAAGCGCTTGTGGGGAAGCAACCCCACCACGGTTTGCATTTCTTTTTCTCTTTTTTCTGAGTTTTTGTGTCGTGTCGAGTCAGTTGCATGTCTGTAATGAAGTTCGGTCGTCTGTGATGCCTTGATTTGGTGTTTTCGTGCAGGAGAGGTTGAAATTTTGGGCGAAATGAGATTTTTGGCCGAACTGGGGGAAATACCCGGTCGTGGGCCAAAATACCCGACCGGGTATTTTTGGTCCACGCCCGGGGCCCCCTCTGTTTCTCGGGGGAAAATGGGAAATACCCGACCTCGTCCCAAAAATACCCGACCGGGTATTTTTGGTTCGAGGCCGGGGATTCCCAAGGCCTTGAACGCAGCGTTTTTACAAAAATACCCGACCTCGTACCAAAAATACCCGCCCGGGTATTTTTGGTTCGAGGCCGGGGGTTTCAAGGCCATACACGCAGCGTTTCACAAAAATACCCGACCTTGATCCAAAATTACCCGACCGGGTATTTTTGGCTCAAGGCCGGGTATAATGGCCCATTTGATACGCTGCGTTTAGCAAACCCCGGTCGAGGAATCAGAAATACCCGACCGGGTATTTCTGAGACCCGACCGGGTATTTTAACTATTTAAAGGAACCCCCGGTCATTTCTCTCTCTACTCTCATTTTTTCCAAAATTTCTCCTCTCTCTACTCTCAAAATCCTCTCCCCTCTCTCCTCTTTGGCCGTCGCCGGCCGCTCCCGCCGACCGCCTCCTCCGTCGCCGCCGGTCGTCGCCGGCGACTTTCCGGCGACTCGCCGGCCATTTTCCGGCGAGCCTCCCGGGCGATTTTTTCGCCCCCCTCTCGCGTCCCTCACCCCTTTCTCGTGTCCTCACTACAGTTCCACTTGTGTTTCCAGGTTTGTTTCTTATTACTTACTCTTTTTATGGAAAATCGAACTGTAGCCTGTAGGACCGAGAACTGTGTTTGCATGCCTGATTTAGAGTAGGGTGAGGGATGCCTTGAGCTTGCATGGTTTTATCTTTGGTGTATGAACTGCCCTTGTCTTGAATGTGATTGATTCTGTGATTCTTGCTTTGATTCCGGTTGAGTTGTTAGTGATTCAACCGGCTGTGTGTATTACTGTTAGCCTAGGTGGCCTTAAGTGTGGGGGAAGTGATGAACCCATGCTGTTGGTCCTGACAAGTTTTTCTTGGCTCCACCTTTGGTGTTTTGATTTTGCAGGAACATGTCTCAGGACCATCCGTTTGTGCAGGGTCTGCGCCTGCACCCGGACTACGCGGATCAGTTCCGCAAGGTGATCCGGGGGAGATTGGAGTGCCACTACCACCTCGAGTGGGCGGTGTTCGAGCAGCTCCACTGCATGCGGGATCTCAGCGCCGCCATCAGTCACCGCGATTGGCGGACGTTGCTGACCATAGACGAGCCTACCTACACGGAGCTGGTGTGGGAGTTCTACACCACATTTCATTATGACCGCAAGAAGGCCCGGGACGCCTATGCGGTGACATTCAGGATGGGTGGCCATCACAGGGAGCTGACCGTCGACGAGCTGGCCCACGCCTTGGGGATCGAGTACCACCCGTTCGATCGCCACGAGATCGAGATCCCCACCCCGACCGACTGGAACCAGGATGGGTTCTACCGCACGATAGCCCGGCGAGATCATCGATATGACTACTTCGATGCTGGCCAGACCTACGTCAGCACCCTCAAGCCGCAGTGGCACATCCTGAACTTGCTGATCACCCGCTCTATCGTCCCCAACGCCACCGGCTCGCATAAGATTCCGAAGCGGGTGTTGTATGTCATGTACTCGATGGGGTACCCGGAGCACATGCTCCACTTGGGTTCGTTCGTGGCCACCACCTTCTCCCGGTGCCTTGGGAATCCCACCCACCTCTTCTATGGTCCCCTGATCACCCGGTTGGCGCGGCATTTCGACATCAGCTTCCAGGGGCTTCATGATGCGTCTGCACGGGGCGGCTCTGCACCCCTCAGCCGGGACGTGCTCCACAGTGCCCGCCTCCTGGCCACTGATGACATCCGTACATGGGTGGACGGGCTTTCTATGCCCCATGAGGAGGTTGTCGATCTCGCTGAGGACGAGGAGGATGCTGACTATTCAGGCGAGGAGGTGGATGAGGATGCTGATGATGATGATGACGGCGCCATGGATGCCGATGAGCCGGAGCCCTCGCTCTCCCCACCTGGGGACCTTCAGCCTCGGCGGAGACCGGTGCGAGGTGAGTCCTCCTCCGGTCCTTCTGGTCCGTCGATGGCTTCTGGCCCGTCGATGGACTTCTTCACAGAGCAGTTCCAGCAGATGGGGCTCCAGTTCCAGCAGCTCGGTCTTCAGAACCAGCAGCTCATGGACCATCAGGTCCAGTTCTATCAGCAGTATTCGGCCCACCAGTCCGAGTACTGGTCCAGGCTGACGGGAGTGGACGAGCGCCTTGGCCAATTGGAGACCCACATGGGAGTCACTAGTGCTCTCATCGAGCGGGAGAGAGATCGAGGCCGCCGACTGATGGAGTACTCGGAGCACCTGCTCCAGGCTTGTCACCCTCCGGAGGAGCACCACTGGACCACCCGGTGGGATCCTTCACCACCACACCAGCCACAAGAGGATGGCGACGACGACCTCATGAACCAGATCGACTTCTCCGGTCTTGGAGGGCCCTAGGGGCATGTTTTGAGTGTTTTTGGTCTTTGTCAGCATGCAAACTGTCTTGTGTCGGTTTTTGTTTCTTTTTCTTTTCATTTTTGGCTGCTGAACTATTGGGCTGACCATTGGACCTAACGTATGTGTTTGAGCTCTTTGGTTTCCTTTAGCTGTGCCTGTGTTCCCGACTGGTCCTCTCTCCAGTCCGTTTCACGCCGACTGGTCCATTTCCAGTCCCCTGCAGTCTGTGCACACCGGTAACATCGTTCCCCTTTCCTTCCCTCTTCTCCATTGAGGGCAATGTCGATCTTAAGTGTGGGGGGATGTTTATCTTTTGACTGCATTAGATCTGTTTGTGTGTTTGGAGCCTAGTCCACTGTCCAAATTTTTAAAATTTGAGGGGTCCAAGTACGTGTTCCTTGCAATTGCCTGCTCAGTATGCTTTGAATTGACAGTCTCTATAGTAATGTGCAACCTAGGGAGGTAGTGTAGCACTATGGAGGATGTTGATGCATTTAAGAAGTCTCGTTTCTTCTTCATATTGTGTTGGTTGATTGTGTGAATTAGTGATCTTAGGACCCTTGAATGGTGTGGTGTTGTGGACTCTCTACCTGTCATGGACTCTTGTATCATGTTTTGGAAATAACAGGTGCTCGAAAATGTGCTTTAAAATAACGTCTCCCGTGCAAATAGGGCGAAAGTGTGTAAGGGGAGACGGGAATCCGTTCCCAATTTCCACCTACTACCTCCAGCCCCCTTACATGTCTTTCCCCGCACGAGGCTCGAGACACCCGCTCCTGGCATGGCCGGTAAGAGCCGGGCTCCCGCAAAACCTTTGCTAGGTGGGAGCCCCCGTTTTCTGAAAAACAGGTTGGAACCCTTGAAAAAAGAAAAAAAACAGAAAAACAAGCAAAAAGAAGAAAGAAAGGGGTTCCAACCATCTTCAAGAAGGAAATCGAGCACCTTGAAAAAATGTGAGTCCATGATCTTTTGTTTTTTAGAGTCTCTTCATCCACGATTCATTTGTCCTCTGTTCACTATTTACCATGATGCCGACTCGGGACTAGTGTTCTCGCCAAAGGAGCTATGAGATGACTTGTGCGTCGGTTGACCTCGTAAGCTGCTAAATGATCTAGGAAGTCCTCTACCTACGATCGAGGTTGTTTGTTGCTATAGAGGTCTGGAGAGTTTCATTGGTTTGAGTTAGGTTTGCTTGGGGACAAGCAAACGGTTAGATAGGCGGGAGGATCATCAAAAGACAACAGAGGTTGGAGAAAGCTCAAGTCTCCACGAGCATCCGAATCTTTAACAGGATAATAAGAGAGATGTTCCAAGAAAGCAACATGACAGGACATTCGAACCCGCCGATTAGCCACATCATAACAGACATACCCTTTATGTTTATCACTGTATCCCATGAAAACACATTTGACTGCTTTAGGAGCAAACTTAGTGACTTGCTAAAACAAAACACCAAACTACGACCAAATGCAATCGTAATCTAGAAATGCAGTATAGTGGGACAAGTAATAAAAGTTAACCAGGGGCCTAGATGTACTGCCTACTCCGTAACTATCTATTATCTAGTGGGAAAGGTTGAGTGTAGATGAATTTAAACTAAAGTAGAAAGAAGAGCAGCAAGTTGTTTGGTTTACTTAAGCAAGAGAAGAGCCAATCTGGATTGAGTCCCCCTACCTCCTCAGTTCGGTTCAATTTGTAATTCCCTTTGGTTTTTTTACTATCGATTAGACTACGGAAGATTCGAAAATAGCTTGGAATCTCTTAAACTGATCAAGCCCACGAGATTTTTCCAGAAATAGCACCTTTAAAAAAAAATTACAATACTAGCACCCTTCCAAAAATATTTACAAAACTAGCACCCTTTTTTATGGATCGCACCCTTGAGGTGCGTTTTATATATAAACCGCATCCTCCAGGTGCGTTTTATATGTAAACCGCACCTGGAGGGTGCGTTCAATTTAGGTGGGGCTAAAACGCATTTTGGCCATGCGTTTTTAGTTCTGGCCTACATAAAACGCATGGCCGAGGTGCGGTTTAGGCCTGACCTAGGCAAACCGCACCTTAGAGATGCGTTTTGTTTCTCCAAAACCAAACCGCACCTCTAAGGTGCGTTTTAACTATGTAGACCGCACCCCCCAAGTGCGGTCTGTGTGTCAATAATTTCCCGACACACGAAAACCATGCAGAGAATTATGGACGTAGGGCTGCATGGCAGACTAAAACCGCACCTCTAAGGTGCGGTTTTCCTCATTTTTTCCCTATATAAGACTGCCCGGAAAACCTATACTCTTCACACCTCTCATTCTCTCTTTTCATTTTTCTGTTGTATCTCTATATTTATTTAGTGTTTTTGCCATTAACATTAACTCGTAAGTTTATTTTGTGTTACTTTTTATTGTTATTTGTGATTTGTGATTTTTATGATATTAACTGAACTACGGTTTTTTTGTGTGCAGATGGCATTCCGTCAGTTCACGCTTGGCTGATGGTGGAATGGTTACACGGAAGAGACCGGAAAGGGGGCCACCTACGTTGGTGGCAATTTTCAGAAAATAACGGTCGGTACCAGACCGAAGTTTGAAGACCTCCATCAAATATGCACTGACGTTACTTGCATGGATGGCACGAGAAGAGTAGATCGTATGGTGTACCGATATCCAAACATAGAAAGTGGGTCATTGTGGCATGAGGAATATACCATAACCACTCAAGATGACGTCGATTCCATGCTCGAATTCTTGAGGACCAACAAATTGGCCAAAGCCGAGATGTTCGTTTACACCGAGCCAGCCGTTGGTGTTGGAGGTCATTCTGGACACGGTCAAACATCTGGTATCCATGGTGGAGGTGAATTATATGGAGATCATCCCTACCAAAGTTACCATGATCCTCATTCCTATTTTCAGTACCAAGATGGAGGGCAAGGTGCAGGCCATCATCAATCTTTCTCGTCATATGAAGAAGAAGTTCAACCGGACGTCCCCAACCAAGCCCAGTACAACTTCCAATCAGGCAGCGGTAGTTTTCACAACTACCATTATGGAGCTGATGAAGGTGCCTTTCATGAGCTGGATCAGATGGAGGCTGCCACACCAGCACCAGTCAGCGACCCCTCTGATGAAGAAGGAGAGAACAACGTCAGTGCAGACAGCTCAGACCCTCTTGAAGGTGCTGATGATTCAGCACCAGATTCAGATTCAGATAATGATCATGATGTGGCTCCTGACCATTTACCAGTCCCCTACTACAATCACATTCCAGACGACAATTAGATGGTCGACAGCGACATGGAGCCGCCAGAGGTCCCAATATGGGGCCCACTCACTGGGTTTAGGAAGGGCCAACAATTTAGCTCGAAGAAGGAGGTGCGGCACGACCTTGAGACTGAAGCAATGACTCGACATTTTGAATGGCACACAACTCATTCCAACACCAAAAGGCTCATAGTCAGATGCCGTAATCATCACGAGGGGTGCAATGTTAGGATTCGGGCCATCAACAGCAAGAGACACGGTCACTGGGTCATATCCCGTGCGGTCAACACACACACATGTGTGTCATCCATAAGAAGGCGTGGCATGGAAAGCAGAAAGCTCTGGCCGCCGTCTTTGGTGATTGGGAAGAATCATATGCATTCCTTCCCAGGTTAATACTGGCATTGGAGGCGTCTAACCCTGGGACTGTGTTCTCCCCTCGATACCAAGATGAAGAGATACAACCCCCAGAGGCAGGTAACGAACGCCATTTTCGCAGACTGTTTTGGGCATTCAAGCCTTCTATTGATGGTTTTGGCTTTTGTATCCCTGTGATTACTGTGGATGGTACATTCCTTACCGGCAAGTACAAGGGCACTCTCCTGATTGCCAGTGGGGCGGATGCAAACAGACAAGTCTTTCCTTTAGCCTTCGCCATTGTTGAGGGAGAGAATGCTGATAGCTATGGATGGTTTTTCCGAAAAATCCAAATCCTAGCAAAAATGTACACGTTAATTATTATATATTAGTAAGGGTTTTTTTCGTATAACTAGATTAATTAAATTAAATTATGCGACATAAAGCAGAATTTTATTATCATAAGAAGACATTTCATATTATAAAAAAACAAACGTCCTAAATTAATTAACATAATAACATTGTCAATGAATAATAATTTAAAGAGGTACATACATATTATCGTAAAACAAACATACTAAATTAATTAACATAAATAACATTGTCAATGAATAATAATTTAAAGAGGTACATACATATTATCGTAAAACAAACATACTAAATTAATTAACATAAATAACATTGTTAATGAATAATAATTTAAGTAGAAACATACATATTCAAATGTTTGGTAAATAATTTAATCGTATTAGTTGTTTTAAATAATTTAATCGAATACAAAGCAACACTCGTTAGACTCTTAGAAGAGGTATACATCTTCTTAGAAACACAGTCTTTTTGACAGAAAAAGGGGGGATCCGAGGATCTCTTAATACCCGATTTTCCCAGGTAATGGGAGGATATGCTAATCGCTTAAAACCCCATTTCCTTAGACGTGCATCTCTTTATAAAGAGTCGAAGTAAGTGGCGCTATGTATTCGATTAAATTATTGAAAACCACCAACACGATTAAAAAATAAACATAAATTTATTTTATATTACACTAGGCACATTAACAAATTAAAAGAAGGACAAATGGTCAAGAATTGTATGTACCGGGTGATCGTTCCAAACATCCCTTGACCGATGGTTGGGTTGGTCGTACAAGTCGGTTGGATCCACCGGTCCTTGCTCGAGATAATACCGTTGGTTGTATATATCGACATCCTCCCCAACCTACGAGAAAATAACAACGAGGTTAGTACATAGATTAATTAAAAAACTTATAACAACAACAAAAATTAAACCAGAATAATGAGTACATACCGCTTGAAATTCATCAACATAAACTCCTTCTCCTTGCCACCAATCGGCCATTTTTTCGGCGTAATTCGGACAGAGCTTCGGCTCGGCTCGGCGGGTTTTTGAGAAAAAAACCTAAGAAATGTTTTCTGATGGCAGATCGGACTTAGCCGCAACCAACAGACTTTTATTTCCTAGGCTTTTGGGAGGGGAGGGTTTAGAGAGATTATATCTAGAGAGAGAAGGAAGAATGGGTTGTGGAGTGAAGAAATGAGAGGGGGAAGGGGGGTATTTATACCCAACAGACCGCACCCCTCAGGGGCGGTACGGTAATTTTACCACCATAAAAAACGCATCTCCCCGATGCGATCTCCGCGTAAAAACGCATCTCCCCGATGCGATCTCCGCGTCCCGAGGCGTTGAACGCTCTGGAAACCGACGCTCCATTTTTCAAGGCCAAAAAACGCACCTCCCCAGTGCGTTCTCCGATCCACCGCGCGGATTGCTGACGTGGCTATGCTCCTGCCCGTTTGATCGCACCTCAATCGTGCGGACTGGAAGGCCGCTGGCCACCAAACGTTGAACGCATCTTGGGGATGCGTTTCACATTCTGACTTCGCATAAATCGCATCTTAGGGGTGCGTTTTATGTGGGAAACGCTTTCTTATGCTGCGTTTTATTTATAAAAAGCACCTCTAAGGTGCGTTCCATAAAAATAGGTACTACTTTTGTAAATATTTTTGGAAAGGTGCTAGTATTGTAATTTTTTTTAAAGGTGCTATTATTGGAAAAATCTCCAAGCCCACTTAGCCAGAATGCCTGGCTGGCGACTAGCCTTCACCAGTATAGAATACTAAGGCGATACACACATATCCCCTCTACTTGGAACGAATTCCAGTACAACGTAGTGAATTGACCGACTTTCGTACAATCAATTGAAGAAGCTCTTATAACCTAATCAGATTCTATCTATCATAGGTTAAAGTAGAAGTCAAGAGAACTTGATCAGGATTCAATTGACTCAATAAACATGCCTCAATCGATTAAAATCATCCAGTATAACATCCAAAAGTCATTACAATCCTAAAACACAAAACTAGGGTTCTTCATACCCTTTCCTAAAAAAAAAGGGTTCTTCATACCCAAGTGAGGAAGTTTACTCCATAGAGAGAGAGAGGGAAACAAAAATCAAAGAAAGCATACTCATAATGATGTATATGATAAGCTCTGGGATGTTAATCTCCACTCCAATGCCGAAATCCAAGCTTCAATAGTGAAACCCAGCTCCAAAATCAATCCTAGGGCTCGTTATTCGTCCTTTCTCTCTCTAGAACTTTGTTTTTGCTCAGAAAACTAGAATACCCCCTCTAATGACCCGAAATTGGGCTAAACCTCAGTTCTGCTCGATTGCACGGTCAATGCACGACCGTGCAGAATTCTTGTCTGTCTGTGTAACTTCAAAACGCAATGTTCGACTTAATTGATCGAAGGGGATTACACGGTCATCACACGGCTGTGTAGAATTGAGCCCCGCCCATGCAGAAGTTTTGGAAAAACACGCACCACTTGGGGAGCGCCTTGCATGGCCCGTACGCCTCTGAACGCATTCTTTCGTCTTCACGGTCAGATTGTACGACAAGGCATAATCGGCTCTAGCCCGCACTTTCCTCTGAGTCTCAGCGAAAATCTCACCTTCGTCCAATCATCCCCAAACTCGTTTCCAAACCTTCATTCGCATACTAGGATCTGTAATGTCACAAACAAAAACAACCTAGCATGAAATTGACTTAGAACTCCAGAACCGAGTCTCAAACAGTGGAAGAATGGTGGGCAAAAATATGAGCAAATATCGAGTTATCATATTCCCCCATTATTAACCATTTGCTTGTCCCCAAGCAAACCAAGTCAGACACAAAGTAAGCCAAAAACTTTTAAGCATTCAACCTTCGGGGACAAATCATATAGGCACAAAACACGTGAATCATATTGGCTTTTAGACAACAACACATGAACAACAACAAAAACAACCTGGACAGCCACCACAGATGACATTCAAGTGCAGCAAAATCGGGTAAAGGAAGAGTCTCCCTTCTGTTCACCGACCAACATAGACTCGACTCAACCACTCATTCAAAACAGTCACCTCATGCATAGAATTCAAGACATCATAATCAAGACTGAGCAATCTAGGTCCTCACCGGGGTATATAATATGAAAATTGAATCACTCACTCTCGACCAGTGGGGTCAGGACAAAATTTGATGCAAGATGTATGCATACTCATACTCTCAATTCCTAACGTTTCTTCATCATGACGGCAGCCTCTAAATGTTAGACTTCACATATCGGGTGTCACTACTAACTTGTACGGAGGTTTAGAAACGAGTTCAGATAACTGGCTAGGATTTTAAACATGGGGAAAATGCATTTTAGGTGGTGGAAAAATTCGTGACACATTGTTCCACAGTTCCAAAACCCAACACAGCAACATTCATTCGAACTAACTATTTTCTCTCTTCTATTCTGCATTAATCAAGTTTTTAGAGCACAAGAGTGAATGAGGTTACAACATGTTAGTATTTCCAAGCTAGTCTCTAAGAAACACTATCTTATGAGCATGATTCAAAATTTTGTGGTGGCTCTCTTTTGTCACATTCTTTTATCCTTGCAAGCACATGCGCAAATTTTAAGAACTGCCTCCAACCCTCACTACATTTCAAGCAGAAAACATGCAAAAACCACTATGTGGAACCTCAAGGAGATGCAAAAGGGTAATTTTTTTTATTATAGACACACAAAAAAGAAAGTTACACGGCTCAAAAGGGCTGACTAGGGGGTATGACACACCAGGACAATCAATTTGGTCGTGGGTTAATCTGATGCCTCCATCATCCTAATTAGTGGCAACGTGAATGCTACACATCATGGAATATGGATCTATCGCACAAGAAAGAAATGAGCAGGCTCAAATCTCACATGGCTACCTATATGATCTATCTCTCATTCTGATTCCCTGAACTAGATGCATAAACGATTGTAGAAAATGAGTGATCAATCCAAGTCACAGTTGGTAATGAAACGGTTGAAAAACTGAACCCCTAAGAGGGAAGGATAAGGAGAACGATTTACATGGAAAGACAGACTACATCAAGACTGGAGAGTGGACAACTCTGGGTGGAGGACTGGAAGTGGGACAAGTCGTGGTAAGTACACGAGCTAAGATAAAAACAACCACTAGTTTGCAAAATGCTATGGATAGGGATCACCCAAATGGATGCAAACACAAAGAAAACACACACGACTTAGTTCGCGCTCCTCACACAAATGGAGCAAAATACAAGACCCAAAATAAAAGTTCAACACACTGAAGGAGTCAGCAAGTATAGCCTACTCGTCGACATCGACATTGAAGTTTATGCCCTATATGAAGTCGTCGTCCCCCTGTGGAGGTGGGGCGGTGGCAGTGGTGAGGCATTTCATGGAGTCTATCAGGCATGAGGGTTTTCCGGGACCTGCTGAAGCAAGTACTACTAAATCTCCTACATTCAGTGAATCCAGCCGCGCTCACGCTCAATATGAGCAAGGGATGTACTGCTAAGTCTCGATGCGGTCCAGGCGCTCGTCAAAAGTAGCCATGCGAGTAGCATACTCAGGCTGATGGGCGACGTACTGCTGCTGGAACTGAAACTGATGGTCCATGAGCTGGTGTTGTTGGTGACCCAACTGCTAGAACAAGAGGCGATGAGGATGGAACAGAAGTGTAGGTACCGCCATGCTCAAAAGCGTTCTGCTAGAATGTCGGGGAGGTAGCGGCAGCGCCCACAGTCTTATGCTCATCATCTGGACTCTCAGCAACCGGATTAGGAATGGCAGGGACTGGTAGTACGTCGACCCACTTGACGCCCCGGGACTCCCTCAGCAGCCTCATCTTGGAAATAGTCTCCTCTCCAAAAGGCCATGGCGTGCTCTGCTTGGTGCAATCCTGGTATAATCAATCTGAAGGTGGGTGGCCAACACAGTGATAAGTGGATTGCAGTGGAGGGTCCCCAGAGTCACTACACTCTTGGCGAAAGTCTTCTCCAAAACAGACCCCAATTGGAGGGGGGTGGTGGGCGGTGTGGATCGAATGCATGAAGTACAGGGTTTTCTTTGTCAAGGTCTTCGCACTCTCGAGACTCGAAGCATAGGACTTAGTTAACAGGTAGTATGGGAGATGCTACTCGGTCTGCAGAGCGCTTGCCTTTGTCCGACCGGCGGTGAAACCCATAGCGGAGGTGTTGTAAGGTGGCCGAGCAATTTTGTGATAGAAGGTCTTGAAAGAGACTCTGGGCGCATTAGGTTAGCTATAACTTGATATGGGATTTGGGAGTAGGTTAGAAATGAGGTCCATACCCTAGGGAAAATGATTCTGACGAGCTAGGATGGGGAACCGCTTGACGGAAGGACTATGGCGGGAAGGTAGTGACGTCGCGGTTGGGGCCTGAGCTGCGCCTATATTGATTGCTACTCGCTGCTGCTGTTAGCTTACGTCGCTGGAGTGGCACGCACAAGGAGAGATGGGGTTTGACGGTTTCTTAGCGTCCAGGACTGCGGTGGCTTTTCTCTTCTCCCTTTCGGTGTTGGTTTAGGTTATATTCAATAGGGGAGAGGTGCAACCGAGCGGGTTTAGGGTTAGCTTAGGTTTTATTTATTTCAAGGGGTATTTTGGGGATTGCAAGGTTATTTAAGGCAGAGCATCAGGCTCCAGCAGGGAATTAAAGCTACTTGAAGTACCAAAGTGGAAGTGGGAACACATCACTATGGATTTCCTCTATGGATTGCCAAGGACACAATGGGAAAATAACGGAGTTTGGGTGATTGTAGACCGCCTCACTAAATCCACCCACTTCATTCCCATTAAGTTCAAGCCAGGGGTGAATGCATTAGCGGACTTGTATATCCAAGAGGTGGTACGACTACATGGAGTCCCTATAACCATTGTGTCAGATCGGGACCCTAACTTCACTGGGGAGTTCTGGAAAAGCCTCCACAAGGCTTTGGGGACCAGGCTCCATTTTTCTACTGCCTATCAACCTCTGACCGACGGGCATACCGAGAGAATGATCCAGACATTGGAGGATCTATTGAGAGCTTGCACATTGCAGATGAAGGGATCATGGGATAAGTATCTCCCTCTATTGGAGTTTGCTTATAACAACCACTACCACAGTTCTGTGAAGGTAGCACCATATGAGGCCTTATATGGAAGAAAGTATAGATCTCCTTTGTATTGGGACAAGGAAGGTTTGAGGCAGATAGAAGGTCCAGAACTGGTACTTGATATAGTGGACAAGGTGAAGTGGATAAGGGAGAACATGAAAATTGCTCAAGATCGGTAGAAGAGCTATGTAGATAAGCCCGGTGAGGAGCGGACTTATGCAGTGGGAGACAAGGTGTTTCTGAAAGTGTCTCCACGGAAGGGAGTTATGAGATTTGGAAAGAAGAGAAAGTTAAGCCCTAGATACATCGGTTCATACAAAGTGCTAGAACGAGTTGGCCCTCTGGCCTAAAGGTTGGCACTACCTCCCAACCTGTCCAAGATCCATAATGTCTTCCATGTTAGTGTGCTCAAGGGGTACAGATTAGATCCCACCCACATAGTCAGGGTGGAGGATATCCAACTAGACAGTGATATGACCTATACGAAGGAATCAATTGGGATTATTGACCGCCAAGATAAGGAACTACGAAGAAAGAAGGTTCCTATTGTGAAGGTGGTGTGGAGGAATCAAGGCACCGAAACAGCTACCTGGGATATCAAGGACGATATGAGAACGAAATACCAAAAGTTGTTTCTTGATATACCCTTGTCATGGGTAGATTTCATTGGCACATTCTTTTTTGGTGGTGATAAGAGCGAAGACTCAAGTATAGTTATGTTTGATATTATGACCCCAATTTCAAGTACCCTTGTCACACCCCATACCCAAAATAACCTTGCAATCTCCAAAGTACCCCTTGAATTAAAGTAAACCTAAGCTAACCCTAAACCTGCTCGGTTGCACCTCTCCCCTATTAAATATAACCTAAACCAACACCGAAGGGGATAAGAGAAAAGTTGTCGCATTCCTCGATGCTAAGGAGCCGTCACACCCCATCTCTCCTTGTGTGTGCCACTCCAGCGATGTAAGCTAACAGCAGCAGCAGCAAGTAGCTACCAACAAAGGCGGCAGCTCAAGCCCCAACCGCGGCGTCACTACCTCCCCGTCGTAGTCCTTCCGTCAAGCGGTTCCCCATCCTAGCTTGTCGGAATTAGTTTCCCTAGGGTAAGGAACTTGTTGCTAACCTACTCCCAAATCCCATATCAAGTTATAGCTAACCTATTCGTGTTCGCATCGTAGTAGTGACAGCAAGGTCGCGGAGAACTAGAGCCACGGAAGTAACATCAGCGTTGACCGCCGGATCCTCTCTCCGACCGACCCAACCAACACCCACAAATTCAGTCCTTCTCCTTGTACTCCAGTGGTAATGATCTCGATCCTAAATAGTCTCCAAGCTTGGTTTAATCCTTGAATAATCCAAAGCACGTATATTTTGATCCTAGCTTCGACGTCGACGTTGCGGGGGTTGAACGACGTTCGAGCAAGGGGAGACCTACTTTCGAGATCATCAAATACTATTGTGGACTCGTTTTGGAGGTAGGATATCGAATTCCCAACATTTAACATGAACCATAGATGGATTTATGCGTTCATGCTTGTTTAGGAGTTTTAACGACGGTTCTGTGGTTCTTTAGTGACGGAAATTTAAGCCGTCGCTAAAGACTACAGGAAATTTTCAGATCAGCCCTTTAAGTTTTGAACGCGAATGGCTTAGTACCTGGAGGTTTTGGGGATCATCTATTTTGGTCTCTGAACTTTAATTCTGGGCAGATTGAGCCATAAGGTTGTAGTAAATGGTAAAATTTGTTTTATTAAAATTTCCCCTTATAGAGGCCACTGATAAGTAGTAAATGTAACACCCTAGACCGGCCAGTCACTAAATTTACCAAAATGCCCTTCTTCAACATAAATAGATATTCGTCGAAAAGAACATTAAGAAATTACTCATGATCAAAGTCCAAAATCCAAAGAAAAATTCAATTTAACAGTCTCACAAAAGCGAGCATTTTTCTCAAGTCTACTAATAGGGAATGCATAAAATAGGAAAAGAGTTCTCTGGTGGAGTCTTCACGGCTGCTAACCCCTCTGATGACATCGTGAACAACAACCGTGCTCTAGTGGGTGGTCTTTACGCTCCTGATCCCTAGTAGCTCCTGTGTGCGGGCGTTGGGGTCAGTCCTAGATGTGACTTATTTTAAAGGTAGTATCCACCAACAATTTTACGGAAAAGAACACTTAAACTCATAAAGTTTATTGATTCCACTTAGTTTACTTGTAAAGGGGCTCCGAACTCGACTTAACTAGAACTCTACGACGATCACTAGTTTATTTATTCGTAACCACGTTTTCTCTCATGGGAAACAAGGTACCGCACACTCTACACGGCTGTGGGCACCGACTCCTTACAATCCAGGAGCGGGGATCCATAACCTCCTTACAACCCAGGAGTGAGGGTCCATGATCTCCTCACATTCCATGAGTGGGGATCCATACATGATATACTCCCTCACTATGGGGAGTGAGGTGATCGTGAGTTGCTAGCTGAACCAAATGTTAAAACATAATCTTATTTGTTTAACATGGTACTTGTAATTACATACATATCATGAAATTTCGATCTCAACCATGGAGAAAATATAGAAAGATACATAATCAAAGGCATAAGAAAACATGACATAACTCAAGGATTAAATCTAGCCCCTTTAACCACGCAACTTATTAGATTAAGTCGTTCGACAACTCAAGATAGATGCTTCCAAAGTCAACCCGCACGTAAACCTATGGTGGAAATCGGAGTTAGATTGGTGGAATTTTCGAGTTCTAACGACAACTTCCATGACTTGGGACTACCTTGCAACATTTTCAAGGTACGGGGACTTACTAATATATTATTAATTGATTTGTTAATTCCCAAAATCTTTGGACGTATTATTGGATTTAACTATCTGAATTTATCAAGAGCGATTAACCCATTAAGTCTCTTGAGAAGCTTGCTAAATAAAGATTAAAAATATGCTATGTTGTGGAACATATAAGGAATTTTGCTATAAATTATCAACCTTTTAAATTTATTAATCCATATCAATTTAGTGTTAAACACTCATATTCAAGTATCTAGCCCGCATCGAATAATCTATTAATTATACGTGCCTATAAAATTAATTATTAGAAATTGAAACGTATCGATGGAAATAAAATGCATATATTATGAATTGATTTTGCGTTAACATTTACTGTAACACCATCTGGCAAGTCAAATATTATGCACGTACTCAGTAGCCTCCATCTTCATATTGGGCCACCAGAAATGTTCATTCAAGGTCCGGTACATCTTGGTTGATCCCGGGTGCATGGCATAAGGTGCACAATGAGCTTCATCCAAAATCTCTCGTCTTAAGTTCTCCACAATAGGTACACAAGCTCTACCCTCAAAGTGTAGCAACCCGTCGACCACTTCGAACTTGGAATCCCTCCCATCTTGCACCTCCTGAATGTACCTGGATTGAACTGGATCATCTTTATGATTCTCCTTGATTCGGTCATGCAACAATGGTCTAATCCTCAAATTCGCCATCACACTGGTAGCATCCTCCAGTTGTAGCTTCGCATTCATAGCGTGGAGTGCCACAAGCTCTTGTAATGGGCTATGATTCTTCCTACTTAGTGCATCGGATACCACATTGGCTTCCCGGGGTGGTATTCAGTGGTACAATCATAGTCACCACCCAACTACTCTACCCATCTTCTCTATCTAATATTCAATTCCTTTTGATCCCTTAGGTGCTTCAAACTCTTGTGATCCATGAAGATCTTAAAAGTTTCCCCATAGAGATAGTGTATCCACGACTTTAAGCAAACACCACTGCAGCTAACTCCAGATCATGGGTTGGGTAGTTCACCTCGTGTGGTCGTAATTGCCTTGAAACATAAGCAATTACCTTCTTGTTCTGCATAAGAACAAAATCCAACCCCTTGTATGAGGCGCCACTATATATGGCATACTCTCCCTCGGTGTAGTAGTAAGCTTCCTCTTAAGCTCATCGAATGCTTGGCACTCCTTACTCCAGGTATAAGTCACTCCCTTGCACAGTAACTGGGTTAAAGGTATGGTGATGCTTGAGAAGCCCTCTACAAACCTTCTGTAGTGCCCAGCCATGCCTAGAAAGCTTCTTAACTTCGGGATGTTCCTTGCAGGCGCCCAGTTCACTACTACCTCTATCTTCTTGGGGTCTACTTCCACTCCTTCCCCTGAAACCACATGGCCCAGAAATAGCACTTCCCTTAGCCAAAATTCACACTTGGAGAACTTTGCAAACAACTTCTCATCTCTCAACTTCTGCAACGTGATTCTCAAGTGTTCCTTGTGCTCCTTGTGGCTCTTGGAATAAATGAGGATGTCGTTGATGAACACGATGACGAACTTGTCCAAACACTCATGGAATACGTTATTCATCAGTGCCATGAAAGCTGCTGGTGCATTAGTCAACCCAAAAGGCATCACTAAGAACTCGTAGTGTCCATATCGAGTAAGAAAAGTTGTCTTCAGAATGGAGGACTCTACCACTGGCAGTCGATGATATCCTAACCCTAAATCAATCTTTGAGAATACAGAGGCACCCTATAGTTGATCAAACAAGTCATCTATCATGGGAAATGGGTAACAATTCTTAACCGTTGCCTT
Organism: Linum tenue; assembly: GCA_946122785.1. Lineage (NCBI taxonomy): Eukaryota > Viridiplantae > Streptophyta > Magnoliopsida > Malpighiales > Linaceae > Linum > Linum tenue. The sequence continues at coordinate 11,755,315 of CAMGYJ010000002.1, read as the reverse complement.
GTTTAACCTCCTATAGTCGATACACATCCGCATGCTCCCATCTTTCTTCTTCATGAAGAGCACTGGAGCTCCCCATGGAGATATGCAGGGTCGAATGAATCCCTTGTCTAGAAATTATTGTAATTGCTCCTTTAGCTCCTTCAGTTCCACTGGCGCCATTCAGTATGGTGGTATCGAGATTGGAGCAGTGCCCAGTACGACTTTAATGTCGAACTCGATCTCTCTTCTCTTATGTAAACCAGAATGATCCTCTGGAAATACGTTTGGAAACTCGTTCATGATTTACACCGCTTCAAGCTTTACTTCTGGGGTCGTTGTAAAATAGGCCAGGTATGCTTCACACCCATCATTGATCAGAGCTAATGGCGAGGTTGGAGATGTTAGGCTTGTTGGAATAGCTCTTCGTATCCCTTTGATTATTGCTACACCTCTTCCTTCTATGTCAAACCGAACTTCCTTGTTAAAGCAATCCACCAACGCTTTATGCTTGAATAGCTATTCCATCCCCAGGATGGTGTCAAATTCGTCAAAAGGAAGCAGCATGAGATTTGCCTCCAACTCATACCTAGCAACCCTAACTATGCACTCCTTGACTATGGATTCCACAATTAATGTATCGCCCACGGGTGTACGTACCCTATATTTTGACTAAGATTTGTAGGGACTACGCCCAGAGTTCTAACAAAAGTCGTAGATATAAAGGAATGCGTCGAACCAGGATCGATCAAAGCAAAAGCAGGGCGATCATGAATATAAACTGTACCAGTCACGAACTCTGGGCCGTGTTAGCCACCTCCCTCTCCATGGCAAAGAGGTTGGGTCGTCCCCCAATCTTGGACATCTGACTCTGGTCGCGGCAATTGTCGAAGCTGTCGTTGGTAGTGGTGTTAGCAGCTCTTCCATTGAATTTTCCACCAGAATGTGCCCCTCCTCCACCCACTGAGTTCTCAGACATCACCCTAGTGCGTTCAGTGAGCCTTGGGAAGCTTGCCAAGATATGAACAAGCTCGCCACACTCAAAACAAATGCCCATCTTACGCCTGCACTCTCCCAGATGTCTCTTCTCACAAAACTTACAAAGCGGATACTGATACAGCGTGGGTGTAGTCCTTGTGGAACCTTCCTGACTCTGTGACTGCTGCTGAGTGAAGGAACTAGACCCCCTCTTATTAGAATGGATCGAGTGTGTTTGGCCTCTGGAGTAGGTGGACGCCTTCCTCTTTCTGGTATCCAATCAGCTAGCCCTCTATAACTGTGTTCTAGGATGGCAATTTACCCACCCATGGATATTTTTGCCCAAACCCAATTATACCCATCTATATGGGTAAGGTATGGATTTATCTATATGGGTTTGGATATGTAGAGTTGGGTTTGGATACTGTTTGGATTTTAAAATGGGTATGGGTTGAGTATGGGTACCCATTACTTTGGACCTGTTTGTAAATGGTTTATTTTTTAGGTACTAAAATATAAAACAATTTTTTTAAGGTACTAAAACATAACTTGTGCTACAACTTGTTCCTGCTCTTCCACAGCTGGGTAGCTTGCTTCGACGGCGTCGGTGCCTCGGCTTCCGACAGGCGACAACTTTAGCCACAGATCAAGCGCCGTCGTCGATGGGTTGAGCTCCGAATGCAGAGGAAGTGGCGGGGATGCTGTTAACAGAGCAACTGGGACCTTCCTCGATGGCGTCGGAGGAAGAGTCGGAATCGTCGCCGTCGTCGTCCTCCGAGCGGTCGTGATCTGGGGCCTGCGGGTCGCTCTTTTGACTACTTGATTACTTGTTCTGGGATGCTTACCCTTTTTACTAGAATCCATTGAAACCTCAACCCACTACCTTGAATCGAAATTCCTACTTTAGGAACATTATCACCGCCATTCTTGAATTGGACCTGTAAAGCATTGATTGAAACCTCAACCCACTACCTTGAATCGAAATTCCTACTTTAGGAACATTATCACCGCCATTCTTGAACAAGGGTTGAACACTATCACAGCCATTCTTGAACAAGCGACTTGTAGAGGAGAATTAACGGAAACAGAGGGTGTCGTGGAGGCGGAGCTGGCAACTGGGTGTGGCGAGCAGGATTTTGGTCTCCGATCGACTAGAGAAGAGAGCTGGAGAATAGATCTAAGAGTCTAGCGGAGTGGATTTCCTGAGACGCTACAAAGGATTGCGACAGCGGATGATGGTCTCGATTGTGCAAGGTGCAACCAGCCGCCGGCGGTGTTTGAGGCTAAAGAGAGAGAGAGGGAAGAGAGAGAATGTCGAGTATGAATTTTAGAAGGACAGATATCGATTTTTTTTGTTTATAATTATTTGGATTTGGATTTTTTAAACCAAGTCCATGGGTAAACCCAAGTAGTTCCAACATAATGGGTATGGGTATCGACCCATCTGACTTCACCCATTTATAATTGACTTGGATTTCAGATCCAACCCAAATGGGTTGGATAATTAAAAACCCATGGGTATGGGTAAAATTGCCAACCCTAGCTGTGTTGTCTTCTCATCCCTCTCAATGCGTAGGGAAGTTTGGTATGTGATGGATTGAGATGCTCTTTCCGCTTCTCCCATAAATTTCTTCAGATCCGCCCTTAAGCCCCGAACATAGCGATCTTGCATCCCTGCTACAGTCTAGTACACAAGATTAGCATATTTGCACAACTTCTTGAATAATTATGTGTATTCAGTGACACTCTGCCCCCACTACTGCTCCAGCTTCGTTAAATCTTCCCTCTTATCGTCCCTGATGGTTTGGGGAATGTACTCATCGAGGAACATCTTCACGAACTGGTTCCCGGTGATCTCCAGAGGTACCACTTCACTCTCTGGTTGGAGGTGCCACCAATCTCTAGCAGTTCCCTGGAGCACGTAGACAGCCATGGCAATCCTGTCCTTGTGGTTATGGATGCGCAACTCATCCAGGGTGTAGGTGAGTTTCAGCAGCAATGCATCGACCACCTCAAGGCCGGACGATCCCTCAAAATCTTTGAAACCCATCTTCCAGAGTGCAGTGTAATTTGGAGGTGGGCGTCGACCACCAACTTGTTGAGAGCTTTCCACATTCATACTCCTACATAAGGCAACGACATTGTGTCAGAACCTTGAAACTTTTGCACCTGTTAGTAGACGAGACTGGATGCTAAAAATTATTTTCTATTTTCGTGAAAACTTGGTTGAAAACTTCTAAAAACCTTTCTACACATAGGAAACATGAAGGCCAAGTTCCTAGTATCTCACTAACAAAGTGAAGACAGAGGGAGACCGAATCTGATACCAAAATGTAACAACCTAGACCGGCTGGTCACTAAATTTAACAAAATGCTCTTCTTAAACAGAAATAGATATTCGTCGAAAAGAACTTTAAGAAAATACTCATGATCAAAGTCCAAAACCCAAAGAAAAATTCAATTTAACAAGTTCTGTCTCAAGTCTAAGCATCTGTCTCAAGTCTACTAATAGAGAATGCATAAGATAGGAAACGAGTTCTCTGTTGGAGTCTTCAAGGCTAATAACCCCTCTGATGACATCGTGAACAACAACCATGCTCATATTGGTGGTCGTTATGCTCCTAATCATGTGTGGGCGTTGGGTCAGTTGTAGGTGTGACTTATTTTAAAGGTAGTATCCACCAACAATTTTACGCAAAAGAATATTTAAGCTCATAAAGTTTATGATTCCACTTAGTTTACTTGAAAAGGGGCCCCAAACTTGACTTAACTATCACACTACGACGATCACCAGTTTACTTATTCGTAACCATGTTTCCTCTCATGGGAAATAAGGTACTGCACGCTCTACACGGCTGTGGGCACCGACTCCTTACAATCCAGGAGTGGGGATCCATAACCTCCTTACAACCCATGCATGAGTGTCCATGATATCCTTACAATCCAGGACTGGGGATCAATAAATGATATACTCCCTTACTATGGGGAGTGAGGTGACCGTTAGTTGCTAGCTGAATGAGGGTTTAAAACATAATCTTACTTGTTTAACGTGGTACTTGTACTTACATACATATCATGAAATTTTGATCTCAACCATGGAGAAAATATATAAAGATACATAATCAAAGTCATAATAAAACATGACATAACTCAAGGATTAAATCTAGCCCTCTTTAAACCGGCCTGAACTTGATAGCATCACTGTTCATCCAATTGGTGGTCTCGGTGTGTACAAAGGTGTAGTAAAACTCGATCACCAACTCATAATAGACCTTATCGCCAACGTTGTCATAAGCGAACCGGAGCATGACCCGGTAATGCGAACGGCTCGCACTTTAATGGTCCAATCGGCAATAGACCGTTTAAAAACTGTTAGAGAATTGATACCTAATAAACGTTATCAGTATAAATAGTGGACATTTCTTAATCAGAGTTCATCTCTTTCCTTCGAAATTGTGAAATAGAAATAAGGATTCAGTTTGAGAGCCCGACGTTTTTGGTTTATTTCAATTTTCAATTAAATTTAACAGCTGAATGGCAAAAACCGGACGAGCGGCTCGAGCGGTTAACCGCCTCGGCCTCTCGCCAACCGCTACATAAAACCGGAGCGACTTTTAAACTATTCAAAGCCGATTTTGTGACCGGGTAGCGGTTTTACAGGTCGGGTCGAGTGGCTCGGCTCGGCTTTAATAACACTGCTTATCGCGCAGAGCCTGCTTGCGGCGTCACATCCGGTTGCGAACAACAGCATGGAAGGGTTCATAGCAGTTGATGCTCTGTAATGCTTTCTTGCTCTAGAAATGATGCTTGTCGTAGCCTCCAAGACGCGCTTGAACTGGACTTTTTGCAGCCCCTACTTCATATCTTGGACGAACCGTGCTTAAGGTTGGGCTTCGACATGATCCTGGAAAGTGCTCCTGGTGAGAGGGAGGCAACAGAAGCAACGAAACGCCCAAATTCTGCCCGGAAAGTGCTCGTCGGAGTCTCACCAGGAATCGCCTCCGACGACCTAATAGCGGCTCAAATAAACATGATACGAAAGGAGAGGCCGCAGGATTTTATAGGCGACAAGGCGCATCACATGGGCAGAGCGTACGACCATACGATTTTGAATTCTGGTCGTGCACTGTCGAGAATTACGCACGGGCTGGCCGAGGAATCCACGCGATCGTGCAGCAGTCCCCCTTGCTCGTGCATGTTTTCCAGAGATGTCACACGTGCAGGGCTGTGAAAAAACGCGATCGTGCATTTTAGTGGCCTGGTCGTGCAGAACTCCAGCTACATCGTTTTGAGTGATTTTTTGCCGAAACGAAACAGCCAACTCCTTCGACCCAAAAGAAACAAAAAATCAAAAGAAATAGGACAAGAAATGCAAATAGTGGTGGGGTTGCCTCCCCACAAGCGCTTCTTTATCGTCTTTTAGATGGATGCAGATGGAGGAACTAAGGGTCCTCGAGCTTATCAGCGGCTATGGGCTCTCCACAACACCAACCAAATAAGGCTTCAAGAGGTGACCGTTCACCTTAAACGGCTCAGTTTGAGCATTGTTGATCCCCACCGCGCCATGCGGGAATACCTGGGTGATCGTGAATGGTCGCGACCACCTTAAATGCAACTTGCCCTGGAATAGTTTTAGGCGTGCGTTATAGAGCAAAACGTGATTACCATAGGCGTTGTACATGCGATTGTCCTCATAGGTGTGGTAAAGACATTCTTCCAACTCCATCATTTGCAGCCAATGCAATCAAAAACGCGTTTTAAAACTTAAACGCTTACGGTTTTACACTTCTAGGTCACCAAAACTCTTTTGTTTCCACATAAAAACTTTAGTGCATAAAAGTGGACTAAATTGCACTTTAAATCTTTAAAAGTTGTTGATGCCAAGCTCTAGGAGCCAGCTTCAATGTGTTTGAGGTCCGGTGAGCGCTGATTGACTGGCCAACGTCTGCCACCAGCCTTTGAGATGGACACCTGCAAAAAAAGACCTACCGCGGTGGTCGGCGGGGACCTTCTCCAAAGCTCAAGTCAGTATTGAGAGAAGAGTAACTGGGAGTTGTGTATTGAGCCTCCTTAGAGAGAGATTTAGAGTTCAACCTAAATTGAACTCGTTCTGAGAAAGTGAATTCTACGAGTTTGAGACCAACTATTTAGAGAGGTTCGGAGTTTTATCCAAAATCTCATCTTCAGAAAACATAAATAAGAGTCCTATTTATAGGTACCTTCTACTTCTGACGTGAATGGCGTGTTCATAATAAAATAACAATAATACACTTACCTCGCAACCAGGTGCAGTGGATGGTTGGCTACAAGCAAACATATAATAGATAAAATTAGAAAGAAAGAGAGAAACCCACTTACCTCATATATTTCTTCTGTACACGTATAAGTGGCGGGAGGTGGGTAATATATCCACCCATGCAACTCACTATTGGTGGAGACTTGGATTAGGGAATGGTTAGTGAGTGGGTGTAGACTGGAGAAGTAGAAAACTAGTAAACTACTCTTCATCCCACGTGTATTGATGTGGGGAAGTGAATATTGGGGGCTTGGTGGAATAAAATGAAGCAACAATACCGACCAATTGAAAAGGGTTTCCTTGCTAGGCTTCTCCCACGTGTAAGTGAAAATGAGTATGGTGTCTTGTTTGGTATCAAAGAGGAGGTTGAAAGACAAGGGTCTAGTCATTATCATGTAGGGGTGGGCATTAGGTTCGGTTTTACCGAACCGAACAAAAACCAACCGAAACCGAGATATATAAATTTAGGTTCGAAATTCGGACATGAATGTAGTGTATTTCGGAAACCAGACGCGTTTGAACCGAACCGAAATACCGAAATCACCGACCGAATTCCGAAATAATAACCAGCCCAACCCACTAGCCACTACCCAGCACCTCCTCAGCCCAATACTTGGCCCACGCCTATCCCAGTATCCCACAATTGAATTGGGCGGGCCTCACTCCTCAGCCCAGCCCACTAGTCTCTAACCCTAGGTCAGGAGATTGAATCCTCTCCTCGTCTCCTCTCCTCCTTGCACTCGCAGACCGCAGTCGCAGACCTCGCCCCTCGGCCCTCGGAATCGCGAACTCGAAGCAAGCAGCAGCTCTGCTCGGAAGTCGGAACTCAGAACTGGGAGTGGGCAACAGCGAATCCTCCTCCTCCAGTCCTCCTCGACACTCGACAGGCGCCGACTCGCCGCGCCGACTCCTCCTCCTCGGCAGGCGGCGACTCCACTCCTCCTTGACACTCGACAGGCGGCGACTCGCCGTTTCCCTGACAGCCCGACGCCGACGCCGTTTGCCCGACAGTCCTCCCCGGCGTCCCCGCCATTGCCACCAGCCACCGAGTCTCCTACACTCCAAGTCTCCAACAGCTCCGAGTCCGAAGTCCAGAATCCAAACCCAATAGACATGACTGCCTCCACGAGTCGGAAACCGAGCAAACAGAAGAATGTTGGTGGCGCCACCAACACCAATACCGACAGTCAACAAATTCCAGTTGAGGAAGTCCATGTTTCGGTAGGTTTAGTGTTAATGTTTTTATAGTTAAATTGTATGGACCTAATGGCTAATTGTATGTTGGAGTGTTGGTTTAGTGTAACATGGAATCGGTGCAGAATCACCTAATTAGATTAGATGCTGGCTGCCCTATGTAATTTTTTTATTATTGGTGTTGATTGTGTTCAATTGTTGATTGTGTAATGTGTAGGAAAAGGATTCATCAGCCGGTGATGCTCCCGTGGAGGTGGAGGGAGCTGCTGCCCGTCCCGGCTCTACTACAAAAAAAAAATCTAAAACCAAAAAGAAAGGAAATGAAGTCAAGAGCTGTGTGTTGGACTCAATTCACAAAGTTCAATGCCCCGGACGGATACAAGATGTCAAGGTGTATGAAGTGTGGGAAGGAGTATGAGGCCGATCCATTTCTTAATGGAACCAATGCGATGAATGTTCATATGCGAAAAGGTTGTGGTGACGAAAAAGGTACTACTCAACAACTATTGAACTTAGGAAAAACTGGGGTAGAAGGTGCGGGTACTTTAACGAACTGGAAGTTTGATCAAGAAGCTACTAGAAAAGGATTAGCTTACATGCTCATTGTTGATGAAAAACCATTCAAGTTCGTTGATGGGATGGGGTTTAAGTACTTCATGTCACTATGCTGCCCTATGTTCAATATTCCTTCTAGAAGAACAATTACTAGGGATTGCTTTGCCTTCTATAGTGAAATGAAAGACAATTTGAAAAGGTTTTTTTTCAAAGTTGTGAAGGAAGAATTTGTTTGACTACTGATGCATGGACTTCAAACAAGCAAGATAGTTTTATGTGCTTAACTGCACATTTCATTGATCAAGATTGGAAATTGAGAAAGAAGATCATCAATTTTGGGGAACTTAAGGGTCATAAAAGTGTAGATATTGCTGATGGCATTGTTGCTTGTTTGGATGATTGGGGAATTGACAAGGTCTTCACAATTACTGTGGATAATGCTAGCTCTAATGATACAGCTGTGGCCAAATTGAAGGAAGTTTTTAATGTTAGAGGCACTAGTATATGTGATAGTGAATTCCTTCACATGAGATGTGTAGCTCACATATTAAATTTGGTTGTTTCTGATGGGCTTGGAGATATTTCATTGTCGGTGAAGAGAATTAGGGAAGCAGTGAGGTTTATTAGAAACTCACCAGAAAGGTTGAAAAAATTTCATGAGTTTGCTACTGTTCAAAAGGTAGAAGGCAAGCGTGGCTTGTGTCTTGATGTTCCTACTAGATGGAACTCGACATTCTTGATGTTGCAGGCTGCTGAGAGGTTTGAAAAGGTGTTCAAGATGTTTGACATGTATGATGACCATTATCGAAAGGATTTGGAAAGCAGGAAGGATAGACATGGCATAATTGGAGTCCCGGAGAAGGATGATTGGGAGAATGCAAGGAGGATGATGGGGTTTCTTGGTCGGTTCTACGACTTCACCTTGAAGATCTCGGGCTCAAAGTATACCACTTCTAACTTGTTCTTACGGGAAGTGCATTCCCTATATCATTTGATAAACAAGTGGGAGACGGAAGTTGATAAAGATGTCGACTTGAGTATCATGGCAACCAAGATGAAGATGAAGTACGAGAAGTATTGGGGAGATGTGGATAAAATGAACAAGCTACTTTACATCTCCACTGTGATGAATCCGAGGTACAAGATGGGTTTTGTCGACTTTGCTTTGAAAAGGGTGTATCCTGAGGGTGGCAAGGGAGCACGTATGGCTGAGGATGTGAAGACCACTACATTTGATCTATTTGCTCACTATGAACAGCTTTGGAAGTCAAAACAAAGCAAGAATGCCTCTACTTCTTTGGCCCCAATTATGGAGGAGTGTGATGCTGATGAGCTTGATCTACTTGCTGAATACAGAAAGCATAGAGAGCAAATTGTAGGGGCGGTAAACAAATCCGAGCTTGAAAAATACCTTCGTGAGGAAGACGAGCCAATGGTGCTCAAATTTGATGTACTAGGTTGGTGGAAGGTTAACAGCTTGAGGTTTCCTGCCCTTTCCATGATGGCTAAGGATGTTCTAGCGGTTCCAATCTCTACCGTTGCATCTGAATCTGCCTTTAGTGCTGGTGGGAGGATTCTAGATGATTTCAGAAGTTCATTGACTCCTAAGATAGTAGAGGCTTTAATTTGTAGCTCGGATTGGATTCGAGGTGATTCTGCACCACCATCAATCGAGGAGGATCCAGAAGAGGTTGAGAAAATAGATGAAGGTGAAGTTTCAAATTTAGCATTACATATTTATAACATGATTAATTTTTATGTCATGACTAATTTTGAGTCTTTTAATCATACAGAATTGGACAAGTTGATGAATGCAATCTCTATAAGAGATAATCTAGTTTCATCTACCTCGACTTCCAATGTACCGAGTGGGAGGAGGAACGATGGCAGTGCATCCAGTAGTGCTTGTGGTGATACTTCTGATGTTTCTATGCATGGTTGATGACTTCAAAGGGAAGAACTAATTATTTTATTCTACTTGGTTACTTGTGATTAGCTCTAAACTTATTAATCACTAACCATCACTATTTTGTGTTTATTGTACTATTTTCGAATTCAAAGGTGTCAATTGTCCAAGAGGGAAGAGCCAAGAAGCAAGACCTTTGGAGTTTGTACAAGTTATGCTTGGAATTTAGACATTGGTTACCTTTCTCTTATTAGTTTGAACTTAGAACCATTTGTTTTGTAATGAATATTTGGATTTGGAAGAACTTGATGCAATGTAATGTGTTGAATGTGCTTGATTTATCTTCCAACTTGATGTAATGTGTAGGTGGACAATTGATTTATCTTCCAACTTTAAATGCTTATTTTAATTAATTGTATTTGATAGACATGTGAAATGACAGGTGGAAATTTATAAATGACATGTGAAATGGCAGCAGTGAGCAGCCCCCATGCCAAATTTCCATGGGAAAAATGTAGTGTAGGGGTGGGCACAGCAGCCAGCCAACCCCATTTCCAGAAGCCAGCCCAGAATGCAAAAACAGGGGCAGCAGCATGCAAAATCTCCACCAGCAAGGAAATTCGGTTTTGACCATTCGAACCGAACCGAACCGAGTTGTAATTCGGTTCGGTCGAACCGAACCAAATTACAACTCGGTTCGAATTCGGTTGGTGTGTTGGACGTCTCGGAAATTCGGCATTTGGTGGTTCGGTTCGGTTCAAACCGAACCGACCGAACGCCCACCCCTAATGCCATGTGGGAGAAAGGTTAGCTTTTGTGTTTACTTGATTGGTGGGGGAAGTAAAACTAGATTTTCACTTACCATTAACCCATAAATCCCTTCCACGTGTAGAAAGAGTAGGCTAAGTTAGGTGTTTGTTTCATTTGATTGAAAGAAGTGGAAGACAATGGCAAGCAATCAAATAAAAACACAAGGTAGCATTTCCTTCTTATTCTGCTTGGGTTTACCATGAGGAAGTGGATTTGATGTGTATATAGAGAAAACAAAAAATGCAACACCAATTGTATTTGCTAGTAGCTCTATGTGTAAAGAATAAGCAAAATTGGTTGAATATCGGGTCCATCAATTGTCCCCGATAAAAGCAATATGTTCTATGATGTCGGTTGAATATCGGGTCATCAATTGTCCCCTCACCAATAGGAAAATTAAGGTTGAGATCAGAGTTTCATATGGGTAATCATATCACTAGCCAAGTGGTTAAATCATGTTATTTGTGGCCGACACAAATTAAGCAAGCAATTGTTGGAGAGTCATGCTAATCATGATAGATGGGATGCACCATCGTGGCGAGCAATCATGAAAAGCCGTGTTGATTGTGACAGGCAGGTCGCACCAGTCATGGTGGGCACCATGGAGAATCGTGCCAATCATGGTAGGTGATCCAAACCAACTGTTGCAGGCGATCAATGCCAATATTTGTGTCCTTATTGTGTGTATTTAGCGTTGTCTGTGTATGAGTCATAAGGACAATATTTTGGATTACGCAGCATCATAGGATAATTTTGATAACAAGTATAAATGAGAGTTTAGGAGGAATTAACATATAGTTTTTGAGTTTACAAAAACTTTCTCATACTTTAATTTTTCTCAATTGGAGCACGAGAAGGGAACAGGTTCCCCTACCAGTTTGGTGATGATGATGCAAAATTTGTCACGTCAGGATTCGGAAGAGATGGGGGGGGGGCACGGTGGTGTGGGTTAAAAGGTTGATATTTTTCACACAATAGCAATTCACGGGGAATTGAGCCCTTGACCTCATTCATGGAGGTGTGCCTACTAAAAAAGTAGACTACATGGGCTTTTCCGCTAAACGTAGGTCTTACTAGTGGTAGACCAAAATCGTTGCCCCCTCGACCTCGTTGTGAATTGCAAGACATCAAGTTTCTCCACCATCTCTCCTAGCGAGTTTAACGTTGACAATTTGTAAAAATTTTCACCGCGTTCCATAGTGAGCGCAAATTGTTGATGGAACTTTTCATCAAGCCTCACTATAGTGCCAATTGTTGATGTTAGGGCGCCATTCAATGGGAGGAATCGAGGATCCTATGATTTCGCGGCAAATCGACGGAAGAACTAGTGGGGTTGAGGACCCGCAATTCCGGACCAAAGATTGACCCAACTCAATCTTGGTCGGGAGATCCTATATTCTTGGAGATAGCAAATTGATTGATGTTTTGAGTTGCATCTTGACAAATCCCTTCTTCGGCTTGCAGATCCTGCCGCATGTTCATCTCGTCGGGATCCTCGATTCTTGAAGATAGCAACTTGATTGATGTTTGGAGCTGCATCTTGACGAATCCCTTCTTCGGGTTGCAGATCCGGCATTTCCATCTCGTTGGGATCCTCGATTCTAGGAGATAGCAACTAGATTGATGTTTGCATTTGCATCTTGACGAATCCCGACTTCGGGTTGCAGATCCAGTGTGTCCACCTCGTCTTGATGGATTGACGGTTCGTTGGTATTAATCTCAGTTGGCCCCACAGTGTGCGCCAGTTGTAGATGCCAAGCTCCATGAGCCTGCTTCAATGTGTTTGAGGTCCGGGGAGCGTTGACTTCCTGGCCAACGTCTGCCACCAGCCTTAGAGATGGACACCTGCAAAAAAAAGGACCTGTCGTGGTGGTCGACGGAAACCTTCTCCAAAGCTCAAGTTAGTATTGAGAGGAGAGTAACCGGGAGCGGTGTATTGAGTCGGCTTAGAGAGAGATTTGGATTTCAACCCAAAATGAACTCGTTTGGAGAAAGTGAATTCAATGAGTTTGAGCCCAACTATTTAGAGAGATTCGGATTTTTATCCAAAATCCCCTCTTCATAAAACATAAATAAGCGTCCTATTTATAGGTACCCTTTGCTTCTGACGTGGATGGTGTGTTCGTAATAATATAACAATAATACACTTACCTCGCAACCAGGTGCAGTGGATGGTTGGCTACAAGCAAACATATAATAGATAAAATTAGAAAGAAAGAAACTCACTTACCTCATATATCTCTTCTGTACACGTATAAGTGGTGGGAGGTGGGTAAATATATCCACCCATGCATCTCACTATTGGTGGAGACTTGGATTAGGGAAAGGTTAATAGGTAGGTGGAGACTGAAGAAGTAGAAACCTAGTAAACTACTCTTCATCCCACGTGTATTGATGCGGGGAAGTGAATATTGGTGGCTTGGTGAAATAAAATTAAGCAACAATACCAACCAATTGAAAAGGGTTGCCTTGCAAGGCTTCTCCCACGTGTAAGTGAAAATGAGTATGGTGTCTTGTTTGTGATCAACGAGGAGGTGGAAATAAAAGGATCTAGTCATTCTCATATTCCATTGATGCCGTGTGGGAGAAAGGTTAGCTTTTGTGTTTACTTGATTGGGGGGGGGGGGAGTAAAACTAGATTTTCGCTTACCATTAACCCATGATTCCCTTCCACGTTTAGAAAGAGTAGGCTAAGTTAAGTGTTTGTTTCTTTTGATTGAAAGAAGTGGAAGACAATGCAAGCAATCAAATAAAAACACAAGGTAGCATTTCCTTCTTATTCCGCTTGGGTTTACCATGGGGAAGTGGATTTGGTGTGTATATAGAGAAAACACAAAATGCAACACCAATTGTATTTGACAGTAGCTCTATGTGTAAAGAATAAGCAAAAAGGTGTATTTTGTGCATTTTTGGTGTGGCTAATTGGTTCCCAATAAAAGTAATATGTTATATGATGTCGGTTGAATACCGGGTCCATCAATTGCCCCCTTACCAATAGGAAACTTAAGATTGAGATTAGAGTTTCCTATTGGTAATCATATCACTAGACAAGTGGTTTAAATCATGTTATTTGTGGCCGACACAAATTGGGCAAGCAATTGTTGAAGATTCATGCTAATCATTATATATGGGATGCACCATCGTGGTGAGCGATCATGGAAAGCCGTGTCGATTATGACAGGCAGGCCGCACCTGTCGTGGTGGGCACTATGGAGAATCGTGCCAATCATGGTAGGTGATCAAAACTAACCGTTGCAGGCGACCAATACCAATCTTTGAGTCCTTAATGTGTGTATTTAGTGTTTTCCGTGTATGAGTGATAAAGACAATAGTTTGGGTTACGCAACATCATAGGAGAATTTTGATATCAAGTATAAATGAGAGTTTAAGAGGGATTACCATATAGTTTTTGAGTTTACAAAAACTTTCTCATACTTGGATTTTTCTCAATTGGAGCACGAGAAGGGAACAGGTTCCCCTACCAGTTTGGTGATGATGATGCAAATTTTGTCACGTCAGGATTCGGAAGAGATGGGGGGGGGGGCACAGTGGTGTGGGTTAAAAGGTTGATATTTTTCTCACAATAGCACTTCACGGGGAATTGAGCCCTTGACCTCATTCATGGAGGTGTGCCTACTAAAAAAGTAGACTACATGGGCTTTTCCGCTAAAACGTATGTCTTACTAGTGGTAGACCAAAATTGTTGCCCCCTTGACCTCGTTGTGAATTGCATGACATCAAGTTTCTCCACCATCTCTCCTAGCGAGTTTAACGTTGACAATTTGTAAAAAATTTCACCGGGTTCCATAGTGAGCGCCAATTGTTGATGGAACTTTTCATCAAGCCTCACTATAGTGCCAATTGTTGATGTTAGGGCGCCATTCAATGGGAGGAATCGAGGATCCTATGATTTCGCGGCAAATCGACGGAAGAACTAGTGGGGTTGAGGACCCGCAATTCCGGACCAAAGATTGACCCAACTCAATCTTGGTCGGGAGATCCTATATTCTTGGAGATAGCAAATTGATTGATGTTTTGAGTTGCATCTTGACAAATCCCTTCTTCGGCTTGCAGATCCTGCCGCATGTTCATCTCGTCGGGATCCTCGATTCTTGAAGATAGCAACTTGATTGATGTTTGGAGCTGCATCTTGACGAATCCCTTCTTCGGGTTGCAGATCCGGCATTTCCATCTCGTTGGGATCCTCGATTCTAGGAGATAGCAACTAGATTGATGTTTGCATTTGCATCTTGACGAATCCCGACTTTGGGTTGCAGATCCAGTGTGTCCACCTCGTCTTGATGGATTGACGGTTCGTTGGTATTAATCTCAGTTGGCCCCAGGGTGTGCGCCAATTGTTGATGCCAAGCTCCATGAGCCTGCTTCAATGTGTTTGAGATCCGGGGAGCGCTGACTTCCTGGCCAACGTCTGCCACCAGCCTTAGATATGGACACCTCCAAAGCTCAATTCAGTATTGAGAGGAGAGTAACCGGGAGCGGGGTATTGAGTTGGCTTAGAGAGAGATTTGGATTTCAACCCAAAATGAACTCGTTTTGAGAAAGTGAAGTCAATGAGTTTGAGCCCAACTATTTAGAGAGATTCGGATTTTTATCCAAAATCCCCTCTTCATAAAACATAAATAGCAATTCGCGTGGAATTGAACCTTGACCTCATTCATAGAGGTGTGCCTACTAAAAAAGTAGACTACATGGGTTTTTCCGCTAAAACGTAGGTCTTACTAGAGGCAGACCAAAATCGATGCCACTCGACCTCGTAGTGAATTGCATGACATCAGGTTTCTCCACCATTTCTCCTAGCGGGTTTGATGTTGACAATGACAATTTTTAAATTTTTTCACCAGGTTCCATAGTTAGCGCAAATTGTTGATGGAAATTTTCATCAAGCCTCAATATAGTGCCAATTGTGGATGTCTGATTGCCATTCCATGGGAGGAATCGAGGATCCTATGATTTCGCTGGCAAATCTGTGGAAGAACTAGTGGGGTTGACGACCCTCAATTCCGGACCAAAGATTGACACAACTCAATCTTGGTCGGGAGATCCTCGATTGTTGGAGATAGCAAATTGATTGATGTTTGGAGTTGCATTTTGACGAATCCCTTCTTCGGGTTGCAGATCCTGCTGCATGCCCATCTCGTTGGGATCCTCGATTCTTGAAGATAGAAACTTGATTGATGTTTGGAGCTGCATCTTGACGAATCCCTTCTTCAGGTTGCAGATGCTGCATTTCCATCTTTTTGGGATCCTCGATTCTAGGAGATAGCAACTCGATTGATGTTTGCAGTTGCATCTTGACGAATTCCGACTTTGGGTTACAGATCCTGTGTGTCCACCTCGTCTTGCTAGATTGACGGTTTGTTGGTGTTAATCTCAGTGGGCCCCACGGTGTGTACCAATTGTTGATGCCAAGCTCCAGGAGCCTGCTTCAATGTGTTTGAGGTCCGGTGAGCGCTAACTTCCTGGCCAACGTCCGCCACCAGGCTTCGAGATGAACACCTTCAAAAAAAGAACATGCCGCTGTGGTCGGCGGGGATCTTCTCCAAAGCTCAAGTCGGTATTGAAAGGAGAGTAACCGGGAGCGGCGTATTGAGTCGGCTTAGAGAGAGATTTAGATTTCAACCCAAAATGAACTCGTTCTGAGAAAGTGAATTCTATGAGTTTGAGCCCAACTATTTAGCAAGATTCAGAGTTTTATCCAAAATCCCCTCTTCAGAAAACATAAATAAGCGTCCTATTTATTAGGGCTGGGAAACGGTGCGGTCTGGTCCAGACCAGACCATATATACGGTCTATGGTCAAGACCGAGAGGCTAAAGTATAGACCACAGACTATACGGTTCGGTCCAGACCACGCCTGTGCGGTCTGGTTCGGTCTGGTCTGGTCCAGATAGACCACACTCAACGAAAAATGAATAATTTGTTTAGTCAATCACACAAAAAATTGAACCAATAACCAAGAAAAATAATTGTTATTTGCCTTAAAACATTAATCCTAACATGCATGAATAATTTTGATACTCTAAATCTTAGTACATAACAAAGATACAAAGTAAAAACATCCCAGCTTGCACCATAACGTCATAAACATTAACATAATGTCATATGAAGACACTATTATCTCTACTCTCTGGTTAAATGTGGTTGTGAATGAAGGAGGGAAGAGATTCACAAAATTAAGGTTGAGACTTGGGTGTCGTTGTGGGAGTTTGGAGAGTGGTCGAATGAGCTGTTAACAAGTATTGACAAGTCAGTTGGGTCCACGGTTTGGTCCGGTAAAACGCGGTCTAGACCAGACCAGACCAAGAGATCAAATCATAAAATAATACAGACCATGGACCAGACCAGACCATACTTCACGGTCTACGGTCCAGACCAAACTGTGTGGTACGGTTTGGACCACGGTTTTTCTAACGGTCTGGTCTATTTTCCCAGCCCTACTATTTATAGGTACCTTCTGCTTCTAACGTGGATGGCGTGTTCATAATAAAATAACAATAATACACTTACCTCGCAACCAGGTGCAGTGGATGGTTGGCTACAAGCAAACATATAATAGATAAAATTCCCCACTCGTCGTACGTTGAAATCGAGTACGCTTCGCACCAACAACAAAGGCAGACGAATCTAGAGAAGAGGCATTACCAGAAGACGGTGTGAGAGCGGCAAAGGAAGCCGGAGAAGAATCACAACATGTACATCAAGCTTCGCTTGACTCCACAAACGAGTTTCCTCACGGATCAGCTCGTCCAATACATCCTCCATTTTAGTGATATTGCGATGCAGAAGAGAGACACGGAATACTTCGAATTCAGTTCTGGGCTTCATTAAGAAATACATGAGACGAGAATTGGAGCACTAACGGAGAACTTCAGTAGAGGCAGCTGCAGAAACTAGTGAGGACGTTAACATGTCATGCTCAGCCCACAACGTGACCGCAACTTGATAGTAGGCTCTAACATCCATATCCCCTTGGTGTAATTTTGCCATATCCAGTTCAAGCTCGAACTTACGGGAGGCAGTAGACTGAGAATGAAGCTCACTTAGGTGATGCCACATTGCATGAGCCGTTGTAAACCCACGTAGACTGAGGGTGGTAGCCGGCTCAATTGACGCAAGCAGCAAGTCATGACTTGGGCATTGCTGATCACCAAGTCATTCTTCTCCTTGGTCGCCGCAGTAGCAGCTGGCTCCAGAAGGTAACCATCGAGAATGGGGAGCAACCGTCTCCCTTGCATAAAAATACGAAAATGAAATTCTCAAAGGGAGAAGTTCCTCCCATTGAAGCGAACAGAACAAGCATCCATCTGTGAAGCCTCCATGTTAATAAACCACGCAACACAAGAAAAGACCCAATAAAACCAGAAAACAAGATCTGAAAGTCGAACCTGAAGAGAGATCAAAACAAGCCGCACGAAAACTAGAAGAGGCGAACCCCTGATAGACGGAATCGGAAACCAAGAACTCCAAAGATAAACCAAGAGCGAAGGCGACAAAACCCTAGAGCGCCGAAAACCAGAAGTAGACCGAAACTGAAGACGACAGAGAACTCCGAAGTGCCAACAATCACTAAATCAAGCCCGAGACTCTAATAAAATGTAAACCAAGATCAACAAGAAATAACGAAATTTACATGGAATCCTCAACGAGTATCATTGAGAGACTAATCCACAGAGAGGGCCAACCTCTTAGAGTCAATCATATAAACACACAGAATGTCGTAGATTACATCGAAGGCAGCTCTCAGCCTTATATATCTAGCCGCCTAGACCCACCAAGGCTAGAAACGTAATTAAAACAATAATTGGACAATTACAATTGGCTACATATACTTCTAACAATAATAATTAACAATTAGAGGTAACAAAAAAAAATTATTTAATCCATGATTTCACTTAAATCCAATAGGATTGATGAAAATATCATTGAAAATTACATTTTGATGCTTAAATTTTTTATTATGGTATTTTAGTGCCTAAATTTTTCATATTTGTCCAATTCTCGTCAAATTTAAGAATACAAGGCCTAATGCCCTAATGCATATTATAATCCTCCGTTCAAAGTTGTCAATTCCAATGTGATGGTTCCTTTCCAAAACTGAAGTAAGAGACAAATAGGAACATGATGGAGTTCAGGAAATCTTGCAGATCCTTCTGCCCATTTGGATTTATAACACATGTTTACGAAGCCAACTGTCCTCCCTCCAGTCCTGTGTACATGCGTGAGTGCCCCCGTGGGTCAAATGTTTGATCCATCGATCGGCCTAGCTGTGCCTGTGCCTGTAATCTCACATCAGGAAGTTACCTAGAAACCATCAGCCTTTCGAAATAGCAGAACAGAAAGAGAAAAATCCAAGCAAAAGATCCGAGTCGCGCTGTGGCAATAGTCTCATGAACCAGATCATTATCGTTGGATAACTGCATATTGTATTTGGAACCCGATTATTATCGTGGGATTGTTTTTCTATATACTTTTAAATATTTATTTGGAGTTTGGACTTAATGACATCATTATCCATAATATGGTCGGTCTATTGATTTGACGATTGAAAACGTAGAGGGCGATCCAACAATGTGTTGATCACCCGAGCATCAACATACAAGCATGATTGCAGTTTCTCGGCTTCTTCGTACATTCTTTTGTTCTTCTCCAAGAGATTAAAAAAAGAATATTAACTATTTAAGATGTGTTTGTAATTAATAATAATTACAGATTTACAGGGCATGACTGAGGAAGGAAGATTCAGAATCTTCCAAACGTGGCAGACATGACATTACGCAACTTAATTGGTCAAAGTCTCCGAACGTGGAGCTCTCTCCTCAAAGACTTTCATTGTTTTTTATTATAACTTGCCTGAAATTTTATTGCTTATGAAATCACATGTGTCAAAATACAATCAACTAAAATTGAGTTATGAGAAAAATTGATGGTCTCGAGAACCAGTTTTTTGTGTTATGCCATCTTCAATTGATGCAAGCTATATTATGCACAGCTTCATTTTCTGTGCGCTCCCAAAATTTTCATTCTATCATTTTGATCTCGCTTGTTAAATTCATAATTTTTACGCATATCTCATCCACCTCCAGTCTACTCATCCCCGATTGAGTCAACTTTTGAATCACACTGGTTACCAATCACCGTATAGAATTAGAGGACAGAAGACTTTAATTATTAGTTTGTTTTAGTAATCGAATTACCTTTTTACATATGATTTATTACATTTGTTACCCTTTTCCTTTAATCAAAATATAGAGGTGGAATTGGAATCTACTAGTGTTTGTTGTATCTTGGTTACCCTTTTTCTGTATGCTGTTTTTGTCAACACATCTACGCCTCCTTTGTTGTTCCTTGTCATTGCCATGTCAAACTTTTGACACCTTTCCCACCACTCTCTTTATAAATAAATAACAAAAAAGAACGATACTCGATGGTTACTTATTTTAATAAAATTATTATTTTGATGGAATTATAGCTTTTGAAATTTTTTTTTTTTTTTTGGTAAGAACAGGGCGCTAAGGGCGCTCTAACCTTTATTGCATGCGAACGAAACGGGGGTTTTCACTTCCCACCCGGTCAAAAAACAACCAGTACAGCAGAGAGGTACACGGTCTATCCATTACATGAACTCCAATCGTTTGCGAATGTCCTATGGAAGCTAGGTGATCCGCGGCAAAGTTCGCTTCGCGGAAAATATGGTCAATTCGAACCGTCCAGTCAGGTTGCAGCCTCCTCCTGATTTCACTGATCTGTTAGTAGTGCATATGTTGTTAGGTCGCATTCTCAATCAGGGTTTTTGCAGTTACTGAGTCTGTTTGTAGAAGAACTTTCCTGGCTCCTTGCTCCCAAGCAAGATCCAACCCATACACAATACCAGCCAGCTCCGCACGAGTGATAGAACCCCCTCCAAGGTTCGCAGTGAATGCTCTGACGAAACGGCCATCACTCCCCCCGTATGATGCCGCCACAGGATGTGCTCTCAGGAGAATGAATGACTGAGCCGTCTGTGTTGACACAGACCCAGTCTTGCGCCGGTGGTTGCCAGCCAATTAGGCGCTGCTCTCGGGTGCCCCCAGTCCCGAAGACTGTTTTCTCCTGGTCGAGTGCTTTGATGATCTCGTCCCGGAGCTGTCTTGATTTGAACTAGATTTGTGTATGGGTCTTCAACTTGTCCTGGAACACGAAGTCATTCCGGTTCTTCCACAAGAGCCAATAGGTTCCTGCAAACATGGTAGCATCAATGGTATTACTCCGCCTTGATAGATAATAAAGACTCCACCTCTGGCCGTCAGTCTCAAAGAATCTGGAATCCGGCTCGTCCTCAAGAAGGTCCGCCCACGTTGCTCGAGCGAAGGGGCAGTCTCTGACTATGTGTAGGGTCGTCTCCGGTCCGCCGCCACAAATCTTACAGCTCGTATCGTTGGTGAGATGTCGTCGTGCCCTCTCCGCGTTGGTAAGAAGGCGGCCATGATTCATCAGCCACAAGAAAGCCCGCACTCGTTGCAAAGTTGGGGCCTCCCACACCGACCGCCAGGCTTGTTGTCCCAGGTTTGACTCCGCAGTGTTATCCGTGAGCTCGTACGCCGACCGGAGTGTGAATTCTCCGTTGGGGTTGAATCGCCAGGATCGAACGTCCTCCACTTCCTCCGCCGGGACAGGGTGAAGGTTAATCTGCGAGACAACATCATGGGGTAAGTAGTATAGCAGAAAATCAGAATTCCACTTACCATTAAGAACAAATTCGATGACTGGCATATCTAGGAGCTCCATCGGCAGGTTGGGAGCGTGATCCTTGAGGATGGTATTGTCATCGAGCCAACGATCGCTCCAAAATTTTGCGGTTCTTCCATTGCGGACATTCCAACAAGTCGCATCCTCAATCAGGTGAGCCACCCGAGTTACCCCTCTCCAAAGATTCGAGAGTCTGCCTTGGGTACGGAAATGGCGCCCCTCCCCCGTTTGCCTCGAGTATTTGCCCAGAAGGACTCTCGCCCATAATTCATGTGGTTTGGTAAGCATCCTCCATGCGACTTTGAGCATGTATGCTTCATTTGTTCTGGTGGAGTCTCGGAGCCCCAAACCCCCCTCGTCTTTTGGCCTGCATAGCGTTTCCCAGTCAATAAGATGGATCTTCCGGCCCTGCTCCGTACTGCCCCATATGAATGCACGTATTTTCTTATCGATGTAGTCTCGCACACTCGCCGACAGCAATGTCGTCTGCATCGTATAAGCCGGGAGAGAGGCCAGCACCGACTGTGCCAACGTAATCCGGCCAGCTAGGGACAAGGTGGACGCCTTCCAGCCTGCCAGCCTTTTATCAATCCGATCGATGAGATCCAGAAAGGTGGATTTTGATATCCTGTCATGAATTACCGGCAGCCCCAAGTACCTCCCCAAGTTAGTGGTCACTGGAATCTGAAGTTCTTGGCTCAAGCTTTGCTGGCAGTTGGCTGTATGTTGGCCGAGAAGAAAACCCAGGATTTCGGCCTGCTGATTTGCTGGCCCGATGACCCTCCAAATTTTTCAAAGCATGCGTTTATTTCCTATACCTGTCTCTTGTCGCCTCGCCAAACAGAATCAGATCGTCCGCGAAGAACAAATGCGAGAGGGTCGGACCATCCTGCGATAACTTTATTGGTTTCCACCTTCCCGCCCGGACTGCGTCAGCAATAATGTGCCCCAGTCTTTCCATGCACAAGGTGAATATGTACGGATAGAGGGGGCAGCCCTGTCTTAAACCCCTGGATGGTTGGAAGCTCTCCGTGAGGCCCCCATTCCACTGTATTTGCATTGACGCCGAGGAGATGCACGCCATCGTTAACTCCACAAACTTATCTGGGGCCCCTGCCTCAACTAGTGTATCCCGTACAAACTCCCACCTCATTCTATCATACGCCTTTGCTAAGTCAACCTTTAGGACCATCCATCCACGCATGCCCTTCCTAACTCTCATCGAGTGGATCACCTCCTGAAGGATGCAAATATTATCGATGATGTGGCGTCCGGGAACGAAACTGGTCTGGGTTTCATGGACGAGCTCCGACATGAGATTCTTCAGCCTCTCAGCAAGGCATTTGGTGATTGCCTTGTACGCCACATTGCATATGCTGATCGGCCGAAATTGATCAATTGTGATCGGCTGCTTTATCTTCTGTATTAACACAAGTATAGTTGAGTTGATTTCCTTGACTTTTTCCGGGGTATTCCAATAGTCGGTAACAAAAGCTGCCAGGGAAGCTCCCACCGTTTCCCAACATCTTTGGAAGAAGATCGGGCTCAGACCATCTTTTCCTGGGGCCTTTAAGGGCCCCATCGCTTTCACGGCTGCATGAATTTCCTCCAAACTTGGCGTATGATTAAGCGGCTGCCAGCGAGATGCCTCCAGAGCCGGGAAGCCCTCCAGGAGGGCTAACAGATCTCCTCCTTCATCCTGGTACAACCCACTGAAGTATACTCGCGCCATTTCCAGCAGCAGGGATTGGTCTTCGACCCAGTTGCCCCCGTCATCTTTGAGCATAGCAACCCGGTTTCTGTTTCTCCGCCGGAGGGTTCTGGTGTGAAAATACGCAGTATTCTTGTCCCCCAAGTTAATCCATTCAAGGCGGGATTTTTGACACCACAGAAGCTCCTCTTGAAACAAAACCAGCTCTAGTTCCTCCTGGCACTGTCGAAGTTGGGCCTCACTCCCTTGTCCGCCCCCGGCCTGCTCGAGATATTCAAGGCGCCTAAGCAGCTTGTCCTTGCGCCTGGTTATGTGTCCAAAAACATTTCTATTCCAAATTAATACCTCCTGAGCAAAAGCGGTAGCCGATTCCGTGAAGGAGCTTCCCCTCGCCCAAGCTACATCCGCCATATCTCGGAACCCCTCGTGGGTGAGCCACGTCGCTAGGAAGCGAAAAGGCTTGGGCCCTGCTGGTGGGTGTGGCTCAGCCAAAGAGACCAGAATCGGACGGTGATCGAATTTTTTCATACGGGCCAGGTGTCTCACCACTGTCTCAGGGAAATTCGTCACCCAACAATTATTTGCCATTCCCATATCCAGTCTTTCTCGGAGCCTCGTCCGGAACCAAGTGTAGGCTGGTCCTTCAAACCCCAGGTCGATCAGTTCGGTATCCTGAACTAGCTCTTGGAAGTCCCTGATTCTGGCTGCATCAAAAGGGGCACCCCTTAGTTTCTCCGACGGGCTAATAATGGAGTTGAAATCCCCCACCAAGAGCCAAGGTTGCACCATATCCTCAGCCAGCTGTCTTAAGAACCCCCAAAGTTCGTGATGTTGCATGGGTGCCGGGCTACCATAGATAGCGGATAGCTGCCATTCAACGTCTTGAGGTGATAGCCCCTATACCTGCACGTGAAGACATTGTTGGTTAGAGTCGATTCTAGAAATATTCAGTTCACCCGAATTCCAAAGCAGCCAAATGCCCCTAGAAAATCCCACGGCATCAACAATAAGTTCCTTATCATAGCCTATTTTACGAATGACATTAATAGCTCGGTTCCCACTAATTCTAGGTTCCACAATGATCATTATATGAGGTTTAGACTTTCTACGATACTCCCGAAAAGCTCGTAGAAAATCCTTACCCCCCGCTCCCCTACAGTTCCATGAAAAAACTTTATAATCCATAAATAAAATGGAGGAGGAAAGGGACTCCCTTAGATTTGCGCGATCGGCGGCGGTGTTCCGTCAATCTGCATCCCCGAGGAAATGTTCTCTGTGTTCTCATTTGTGTCTAGAGACTTCTTTTGTCCATTGTATGGACTAGGATCCGGTGGTCGGCCCTGTACTCCATCAGTCTTGGAGGTCACTGTCACCCGAGAGTTGCCATTCCCACCTTCCCGCTCTAGGTTCGACAGGGATGGCTCAACGGCTATCTGGGTCGGTTGGTCAGCCTTTTCCCCTGACTTACGCTGGACAGTCTGGGTGTCTGTGACTTTTCCAGTCCCTTCATTGATATTGCACACAATGGAAGGCGTAGCATGAGGCTCCCTGGGAGGAGGGCTTTCCTTCTCTTTTCTCGCTAGCAGTGACTGTTTTGAGCCTTTGTTCTTACTCTTATTATGTCCCGACTGTTGGTGCATTCGGTTGCTGGTCTCACTAGTAGTGTCCACATGCTCAGTACCCGTTTGTGTTTCCTCTTCCTCCTCAAGGGCAGCAAAACGTGAGCCCCCGGCGTTCTGGTGTGTACCCTGACCGGTTTTGGTTCCCTTGAGGCTCACATTCACTCCTTGGTCCTTCTTCTGGGGTCGGGGTTTGCGTTTGGCGATCATCCAATCTCCATAGAGGGGTTCATTTTGATTGGCTGCTGGCGGATAGCTTTTGATTTCTGTGACGGTGAGTATGAATTAAATTTATACTAATTAGTAATTAGTGTTACATGTGAGTCGTGTGGTCCAATTATGTATACTCTTAAGTCCCAACAACAATGTTTCTTTAATATTTATGGCACTAACGTGCATATATAGGTATATTTTTCCATTAATAATGTAACACCCTACCCTATACGTATTACCTAATCATATTGTTCATACAATTGCAGCGGAAATAATCTCGGGTGTTACATTAATTATCAAAATTTACCCAAATAAAATTTCGACATGAATTACTCGCGTAATGGGCTAGCAGTTCTTGCAACTTATCCTGCAAAATAATTCATCACAAACATATATACTCACACTACATCAGAAGCTAATATGCATTGCATCTAATCCTGCAAAATAATTCATCTAAATCCATGCATTCATAGACACACATATACACTCACAGCCATATGCATTGGCTTTTCATAGCCATAGTCACAGTTTCATGCTACACAACTGCATACCATACTGATACATGCCATAATCGTCACAACTTACATAATTACACAAATATACACATATCATCAACTTTCCACACCTGTGGATATCTCACACTACATCAGAAGCTAGTATGCACATGAAAAACGTTCTCAAAACCTTTTTACAAAAAGGTGTGGTTCACTGGCCAAAATCCCGAGTAGTAGTCCAAGCACAGAATAGTTGAAGACCATACCTCATCCTGACTTCAACTCTAGCTCCTCTCCCACCTAACACCTATCTACTGCTGCTGCGGATGATCTACTTACACATAGCATAAGCAGAGAAAAAGGATAAAGAGGGTCAGCTCATAGCTGAGTGAGATAATCATAGCATCGTGAGTTCATAACAGAGCATACCCCTACCATACATCTAGCAAACAAGCCAAAACACTAGGATCGGACCTCAGCCATCCTCATGTCCCAATGGGCAAAAGACTCAACCACCTTGACTTATGCATGTGTGTCTTATCATGTTTTACTTATAGGCGCCTGGCTACTCCCATGCTAATTACTCTCCCGGGAATACGGACCAAACATCTCGTGGATGTGGTCATATCGGACCCACCACTGCCGGTGTAGTCATATCGGACCTGACACCACTATGGGTGTGGTCATATCGGACTCAACACCACTCTGGGTGTGGTCATATCTCATGATGAATCAACGGTCAACACCACATCAGGGGTGTGACATAACATATCATAACGGAGTAATAGCATGGGGAGCCCTAATTACTATGTAATTGACCATGAGACCAAATCACTCTTATTTGCTAATCTTATACATGATCCATATCTCATCTTGCTTACTCATAATTCGTTACTTGTACATGAACTTGACCTGGCCACAATTGGCTCAACATAGGTAAATCAGGAGTCGTATAATTGCACTTCCTCGGGATAAACCCTCGTGCAAGTCATCCTCCTTAAACATCATAATATCACCAGGGAATATATATTTTCCCACATATGTATCCAAATACAACAATCATGAAAAATCATACACAATCACCTTCTCGAACCATCATAAAGCATATTAACAGTCTAGCCCACAATTTGTAACATATACACAATCATCAGCATAAACAAGGTCCATATCAATTAGGGCAAGTCAATAATATCATACAGCAGTCCAGGGTTCAACATATAGCACAAAAGTTCATACACCCCTAATCATGCCATTCTAGTTCACCTAGATCAATTCTAGGCATCAATATAATTATCGTGATACGACAAACCCGGTATGCCGTGCTAATCCCTCACCAGTTCTGGTCGTTCAAACACCGGTTTAACCTTCCCGTACTAAAACGTCAATTTCACGAACGAACCCCGAATTAAAATCCGAGACCCTCCTAATATCCCCTGCAGTATCCCCGTCAATATTAGTTCTAGGCTCCGGGTCAAATTCTTGATAAAAACACATCAAACCCTGGCCGGAGCTAAATTCAGCGATTAGGACCCCGACCTAAATAATTGCCGAAATTCAGGGATTAGAACTAGAGGATTGATTACCTCGCTGCAGGAAGCTCGTATATGAAATCTGGGCTTAATCCGACTTCCGGATACTCCGAAACCCTAATTTGACTTATCGGGAATTCGAGAAATTCCTGAACCAAAAACTCGTTTTAAAGCTCTAAATCGATAAATCACGATGAACGGATGAATTAGGCATTACTTACGGGATTTTTGGATCACTTATGCTCAAGAATCGAGCCTTGGAGTTTTTCCCCCGACGTTCCCCTGTACGCTCTCTCCGCTCGCTCTGGTTTTTGCCTCTCGGTGGAGAAATGGAAAAAGGGCGATGATATTGAGAATTAAATGGACGGGTGGGGATTTAAATGGACTGTATATATATATAATTAATATGTATACTTATCCGATCGATTGATAATCCGATTTTCGCCGAAATATTGTCAAAACACTCGATTTTAAATCGCGAACTTTCTAGCGATCGAAATATGGGTTTTGCCGGAACGGGATGTTACAAATAAAATATACCATATTGAGAGCCATCATGCCAGCCAACTCTGCCTTTTTGAATGTGGAAAGAAAGGATCAATTATAGTTTATGTTAATGAGAAAAACGAGGTAAGAAAACTGTTTATTATTATTAATTAGAATTAGAATTTAGAAACCCTAAACAATTGTATAAATGGGTTGCCAAAGAGAAGGAAAATAGAATTTGGTAAAGTAGCGGTGAAATGACGAAGACAATGACGGTGCTATTATTAATAATTATAATTAGAAACCCTAAATCTCTAGTCAAATTGTCAATCGTCGCTGTTGAGTAATGCATCCGTCACCATAATAATTTGATTAACATGGCGGCAGGGGGTAATGTTTGTTTGGCCGTGAGGCCGTGCTTCATCGGTCATTTTGGCTAATTGCTGTTAATTATTTCAGTTTTTTTTCGTTGAATGAGTTCCCATTTTATTAACAAAACAAGAAAGTATAGAAAACCTCCCCCCACTATGACTACCCAACCAGGTTTATAGTTTTACAATCATCTTCTAATACTGGATATAAGGAAACAAAGTAAAGAAAATCTCTCCTCCATAACTCCTGCACTACTTCCGCCGTTCTAGGGACGTCACCATGAACTCTCCGACACCTTTCCTGCCAGATGAAGGTAATAAGAGAGCACCAAATCGGACCTATGAGCCTTCCCAATGTCGTGCCCCGCTTTGCGACCACACCTGCATCTGAGAGTCTAAGCTCCCACGAACTGCTACTAAACAAACTTCCCACACTATGAACTAAGCTCTTCAAGAAACAACAGTCAAAAAATAAAAGCTCCCGAGTTTCACTACTCGCAGCACACAACACAACTATCATCAATCACCTTTTCCCAACGTACCAACTTTGTTCTAGTTACAATCGCATCCATAATGACAAGCCATGTAATGAAACTCCATCGTGGTACAGAGTACTTACCCCACAGAAGCGCAGACCAGTGCTGCTTACACTGCGACGATCGAAGAGTCTCCCAGACAGTCCTAACTGAGTAACGAGGCATCAGCTTCCCATTCCAAAGACCCTCCTCCCCTTGCCTCCTCATAAACGGTTGTACAGAATCCCTAAAATTTATGGGCCGTTTACTTGCCATTCCATTTCTGTTAGCTGCCACAACAGAAAACAAAATTAAAATGAAAACGAAGCTGACCATTTCCTGGAAAACAAAACCTGAAAAAACCTTGTTTAGCTGAGAATTTTGGTGAGTTCTGAAACTGAGTTCTGAAAAGAAAACTTGTTTAGTTGCTTCATTCTGTTTTCTGATTCTTGATTATCATACAACCCTAGCCATGGTTATAATTTTTAATTCGAATTAAATAGTTTTTAAACTAATAAACACAATACAAGTACAACATCTTATATTAATTAAGTACTAGTACAACATAAAAATTCAAATAAGTCCAGCTTGAAAGTCATCCCACAACTTGTTTGCTATTCCATCTCGTCGTGCATCCATCGCTCGAGTTTGGCTTGAACTATGATTATATGCTTCTCGTTCTTGTCCTCCTTGCACTCCATTGGCATTCTCCCCCGTGCAATAATTTTGAGCACCTTCAAACAGAGTGTCGTCACCAGAGTGGATCCTAATAAAGTTATGTATAACACAACATGCAAGAACAATGTGTGCTTGTTTCTTGAGAGCGAAAGGAGGCATATGCTTCAAAATGGGAAATCTAGCTTTCAAAACTCCAAAAGAAC
Source organism: Linum tenue (assembly GCA_946122785.1). Classification (NCBI taxonomy): domain Eukaryota; kingdom Viridiplantae; phylum Streptophyta; class Magnoliopsida; order Malpighiales; family Linaceae; genus Linum; species Linum tenue. The sequence goes on along the minus strand of CAMGYJ010000002.1, from coordinate 11,726,036 downwards.
GACATATTGTTATAGAGCTGTCAGTTTTTTCAGAAACTAAGTTCTAAAATTCAGTTCTGCAGAGAGCTCATCATGCATTTATCGAGCTTTAACTAAATTAAGCAGCAGCGCAAACGGTGCTTCTAACTAGCTTGGGGAGTTTCCAATATATGATGAAGAGGCAATTGATCGATTCTTGCCACGACGGACAAATGGAAAATAAAATTTCTAGAACAGATAACAATAACTCTAATTGTACTGACCAGTTCCGAGCAAGGATAGCGAGCTTGATGTGCAACCTGGCACTTTCAAGGACTTCGGGAATTTCACATTGGTTGCAGGTTCCTCCAAGTATTCTGTAGTTCCAGCTGTGAGGCAGTCCCAAAAGAAAAACAGATCAGACTGGGGGATACAATAGGACAGTAGCCAGGGCTTTAAACAGCCGTCTCTTGTAAAATCCACGAAAGAAGAGCATGCAATGTTGTGATCCAAGAATCACCACAAGCCATTAGATTCCGATAATCCTCACCAGAGGATCCAGAGAGACATGTGAGTGACAAAATGGAACTTCAATATTGGTTAATAATCTCAACATTCGTGCTGTCAATACTATTAAGATTTCACAGCATCCCAAGCAAGCTATTAAAGGAAAACAATGGCTTGCAGGAACACTGGAAGGACAGGATTCACAAAGAGGATAACTACTTGTGCATAGCATTATGAGATGAAATGAAACATATTCTATTTTGGCTAACATTCAGCAAGTCTTGCAGTGACCGGAACAAATTGGTTCTCAACATTGTATCAAAGCCTTTGATGACTGGTCATGTGATTCGAATCCTAACTTCCAACATCGGTGCTTGATTTGAAGTTTCAAACACATTTGCAGGCTTTCAATTAGAGAAACATGCAAAAGGAAAAGAATGTATGATTCATTCTTGAGTTACTGCAACGAACCAGAACCGGTTCTCGACACCCTATACCGGTTGATGATCCGTGACACCACCCACATATCGTCCAACAATTTTCACAGGAATGACATTCAGATCGAGGACATCCAAGCACAAAAATTCTGTATCTGGCGTCCGGCCTACATGATGCTCTTGCTTGACACACATTGCCAAATTCATGCATGCATACACGAAAAGATTCAAGCTTTTGAGCAAAAATCCCCCCAAAACCAAAAAAAACTTATCACTTATTCTCTAGAATCCCAAGAAAACAACGAAAGGAAATGGAGAATCCGGCCATGCATGAACATCATAATGAAGAATTGGGGAAATAATCTTGAACACAATTACCTGCAGATGAAGAAGCTTTCAGATAATGGGAATGTCTGGGACTGAGTCTGAGATTATTGATCGGGCGAGCCGCGGAATGCTGCAGATGGAAGAATGCTGTTGTGGATAAGGGAGATGAGGAGTTGGAGAAGGCGATGGTTCTGCAGCGAAATGGGACAACCGGGTCGGGTCGGATACAAGCTGCTAAAGCCGAATTCCAAGGTCCGACGGAGATCGCAGTGGAAATCATTGAACCCACCATTTTTGTTTGGTCTGTCAGTGTTCTTCAGTTTTCCCTCTTGCTCTGCTTCAATGAATAGTCTGTAAGTAGGAGATTGGGGTTTATACCAAGGGAGAAAGTAAAAACCCCGCGGCCAGGAAAAGGGGTAAAAAAAGAGCGATTTGGTGAATCGAACACGGGCCGATTGAATGGATTAGTGTGTTTTCCGCTGAGAAACGGGGGCATAACCCGTGTCATTGTTTTCGGAAAACAGGTATTAATCGTTTTCCTAAAGCTTTCTTATTTGTAATAATTGGGTTTTTTCAGGGAAAATGAAATGGTCAAGTGAACACCTTTAAATGTCATTTGTTTTCTAATTATCATTTTTTAAACAGAAAACAGAAAATGAAATGGGAAGTGAACAGGGCATTAGGATTCGCCTCCACGCCCACGAGCTCGAAGGGTTAATCGTCATGAGCCACACATCCTTCCCCTTACATCGATATGCAAGCATCCAGGCTACCCACAAGGCCCCGGTTTGCATCATTAGAATCCAAAGCATTCTGGCAGTACATGCTTTGTTCCATGATACAAGATCCCGCAAGCCTAGACCTCCTTCATTCTTAGGATAAGCAAGCCTTTCCCAAGCCACCTTCGCCCTGCATGTATCCTCCCCATGCCAGAGGAAGTCTAAGCATAGCTTCTGAAGCTGGTGCAGGACCTTCTTCGGGAAGACAAATAATTGGAACCAGAACTGGATGACCCCCATGAGGACTGACGATACCAACTGTAAGCGCCCAGCATATGATAACTTTTTTGCTCACCATGACCTGATTTTCAGAGTGATTCTATCCAGCAACATATCCCAATCTGCAGAGCTAACCTTTCCAGACATAAGCGGCGGACCAAGGTAACGGACCGGGAGAACCCCTTCCTTAAACCCTGTAATGGCCAGTGCATTTGCCTTGAAAGCAATAGCCTCTCCTCCAAAATAGATCTCACATTTTTCCGGATTGCACTTCAAACCTGACATTAGGTAGAAACTATGAAGCACATCTGACGCAGTCAGAAGCCCTCAGGTTCGCTAGCGTCGAACCCAAACGAAAGTGCCAAACTTGCCAGCCGCAAGCTTGCTGAAATCAACACCAGAAATCCACTGGAAATAAGCACTCCCTTGGAGTTTGTATTCAAGAATAATAATGTAGTCTTCCCATCGTAAACACAAGCTTAAATAGACCTATAATCCTAACAAAATCTCTTGTAGACAAAGAAAAGAAATAATACAAAATAAACAAAGAAAAGGTAAATGTCATGCACACATGCAGATTAGTCTCGTGCCAGCTCTTTCTCCACTTGGATTGCCGCCTCAATCTTGTACGCTAGCTGCCCTGCATCAGTCTCCCCCACCTCGAAAGAACTCGACCCGGAGTTCACAACTGGATAAATTGCATCGTCAGCGTGGAAAGCATAGATGTCAGCAACGTTGAAGTTGAACGTGCGAGATATATTCATGTCCGCCGGCAGATCAATGACGTAGGCATTATCATTAATTTTCTTCAACACCTGGAAAGGACCATACTTGCGAGGCTGGAGCTTGGAGTAGGTACCAACAGGAAAACGCTCCTTCCGTAAAAACACCATCACCTTGTCCCCTACGTCAAAAAGCTTAACTCGACGATGAGCATCAGCGGCAACTTTGTTCTTCTCACCCGTCGCAATGAGCTTCGCCTTGACAGCATCCTTCGTGGCCTGGGCTTCCCGGGCCATGGTCTCCGCAGCAGCGTGCACACCAGGAGCTTTAGGAAGGTCCACGAGATCGACAACATGCCGAGGGGGAGTGGTATAGACGAGGGAGAAAGGCAATTTGCCTATTGCCGTATGCACCGCGCTGTTATAAGCGAACTCAATTTGAGGCAACGCGAGATCCCACTACCGCGGTTTGTCACCACAAATACTCCGAATCATGTTACCCAAAGTGCGATTGGTGACTTCGGTTTGACCATCAGTCTGCAGGTGGGCGGTGGAACTGCGATTGAGAGAGGTTCCATAAAGGCGCCATAATGTGATCCAAAAATGGCTGAGGAATTTGGTGTCCCGATCGGAAGTGATGGACTTGGGCACACCATGTAGACGCAAAATTTCCTTAAAAAACAACTTGGCGATGTTCGAAGCATCAGCGGTCTTCTTACAGGCGATAAAATGGGACATCTTAGAGAAACGGTCGACCACCACGAAGACAGAGTCCACGCCTCGCTGCGTACGGGGCAACCCCAACACGAAGTCCATCGAAAGGTCGAGCCAAATATCATCAGGGACGGGGAGCGGGAGATAGAGGCCAGTGTTTTGAGACTGTCCCTTAGAAACTTGGCACACATAACAGAGTTTGACAATCATACCAACATCGCGACGCAAATGAGGCCAAAAAAATCGTTCTTCCAGGCTGGAAATTGTCTTGTCACGGCCTAAGTGACCGCTGAGACCGCCACCATGCAAATCCCGAATGAATTGTTCGCGTAACGACGAGCTAGGAATGCACAGCCGATCTCCTTTGAAAAAATAACCATCTCGAACATGATAATCGGCAGTAGGGTGCTGGGTGGTACACGCAAGCCATAAGTCAGCAAAGTCGGGGTCGGATGCATACTGCTCCTTCAGCAAGTCGAAACCAATAATCTCCTGTGCCAAAACGACTAGTAAAGAAGCTCGTTGGCTCAAAGCATCATCGACTTTGTTCTGGACGCCCGATTTGTGCTGAATAATAAAAGGTAATTTCTGCAGATAACTGACCCAACGAGCATGCATTTTGTTGATGACCTTTTGGCTGTTAAGAAATTTCAACGCAAGATGGTCAGTGAACAAAATAAACTCTCGTTGTATCAAATAATGCTCCCACTGTCGTAAGGCTCGGAAGACAGCATAGAACTCTTGGTCGTAGGTGCTCCACTTTTGGCGAGCTTTGCTCAGCTTTTCGCTAAAGAATGCAACAGGTCGCTTTTCTTGTGATAAGACAGCACCCACTCCCATCCCGCTAGCATCACATTCGACCTGAAACACCTTGTCAAAGTCGGGTAGGGGGAGCACAGGGGCAGTGCACAACTTTTCCTTGATCGTTGAAAAGCTACGCTCCTGTTCAATTCCCCAGCTAAACTTTCCTTTCTTCAAACACTTCGTGATAGGAGCGGTGATAGTGCTAAAGTCGCGGATGAAACGCCTATAGAAAGTGGCGAGTCCGTGGAAGCTTCGAACGTCCGATACTGTAGTAGGCGTGGGCCAATTCTTAATAGCACTCACCTTTTCCTCATCCACTTGTACTCCGGATGCACTCACAACAAAGCCCAAGAATAATAACTTGTCGATGTAGAAGGTGCACTTCTTTAGGTTGATGTATAACTTGTTATCCTGCAATACTTGGAGGACTTGCTGTAGATGATCCAAATGAGCTTCCTTGGTCTTGCTGTAGATCAAAATATCGTCGAAGTAGACGACCACAAACGACCCAATAAAAGGACGGAGAACCTGATTCATTAGGCGCATGAAAGTGCTCGGTGCGTTAGACAAGCCGAAGGGCATGACTAACCACTCATAGAGGCCATCCTTGCTCTTGAAGGCAGTCTTCCACTCATCTCCAGGACGGATCCGAATCTGGTGATAGCCACTGCGAAGATCAATTTTTGAAAATACTTGCGATCCAGACAACTCATCGAGCATATCCTCCAGTCAGGGAATGGGGAACCTGTACTTGATCGTTATCTTGTTAATGGCGAGGCTGTCTACACACATCCGACATTGGTTCCCTTTCTTTGGTACCAAGAGTACCGGTACAGCACATGGGCTCATGCTTTCCCGAATGAACCCCTTTTTCAAGAGATCTTCTACTTGTTCCCGTAGTATTGCATTCTCCTCGGGACTCATGCGGTAATGTGGTAAGTTCGGTAAGTTGGAACCCGGGATTAGATCGATTAATGTTGAATGTCGTGCATTGGCGGTAAGGCGTTGGGCAAATCATCAGATATGAGCTCTCCAAAACTTTCTAGGATCTCCTGCACAACTTGTGGAATAGTAGAATCCCCATGTGAGGACAAGCTAAGCAGGCCTTTAACTACGACTGGGCAAACCTAATCAGCGTCGCGAATGTCCTCCTGTAACTCATTTTCATCCCATGATAATGAGAGGAAGCTCGACCTTGTCTTGCCAGGCTGTTTGGCGAACCCCGCTATTGGCGCCATAGCTATCCTGTGCGTTCTCCATGTGAACATCATCACATTATCTTTGCCCCTATAGGTGATGTCATTGTCGAATTGCCAAGGACACCCCAGAAGTACGTGGCAGACATCCATGTTCAACACATCACATACTACTTCTTCTCGGTAGTACTTTCCTATTGAAATGGGGATCTTGCAGGTATGGATTACCTTGACTTGTGGTCCTTTGCTTACCCAGCCAAGAGCATATGGCTTTGGATGGGGTTCAGTTGGTAACTCCAAGTACGCGACCAGCTTTTGAGAAACTAAATTCTCCGTGCTCCCATTATCTACTATAAGGTTGCAAACCTTGTTGTTAATAGAGCAATGGGTCCTGAAAAGATTCTTACGTTGTCCTTCATCCGATGATGCCAATAAAATCCTGCGTAAGACAATATTCACGGCTTCCTCCGATTCTTCTTCGGCGAATTCCACACCTGCATACTCATCGCCATCCTCAGTATCCTCATGCTCCTTAATGAAAGCAGCCATCTCCTCCACTACTGCGGCTGTTCGACGAAAAGGACACACGTTCGATCTGTGGCCTTGGCCCCCACAACGGTAGCACTTATCACCTCCTGGTTTTGCATAGGGGTTGGCGGGTCTCATAGTTGGACCTTTATTCATGTTGGGATTGGAAGTACCTGCGTTTACAGTGCTCTTTGGTTTGGTAATGGTGTCTTCTGAAATTGTACTCTTGTCCTTGGCCAATTGTAATTCTGGATTGGCCGGTGGAGGGGTTCTACGAAAAGGAGGAAAATTTCGGGGAGATTTTTCCATCAATTCGGCCTTTAGTGCAAAGGTAGATGCTTCGGTCACCGTCCAAACGGTTTGCAATCCAATCTTCTCCTGGATTGATCCTCTCAAGCCATTAATGTAGCGAGCGACCTTCTGTGCTTCCGTTTCTCCCAGTTCGTTGCGTTCTGCGAAACGTAGGAAATCAGTTGTGTATTCAGTAACACTCTTCCGAACCTGAATGCAATCAATGTACATCTTGTATAGAATTTGTTCGTAATCCTCCGGTAAGAACCGCTCCATCATCAGTTGTTTCATTCTCCGCCACGTTCGGATTGGGGCTTTTCTCTGACGCTGGCGCTGGACTACCAGCTTATCCCACCATACAGCGGCGATACTCTTTAAACGAATGGCTACCATCTTAACTTGCTTATTTTCGGGTAGCTCCATCACATCAAAGAACCGGTCGACGTCAATTTGCCAATTGAGAAAATCTTCAACGCCCATAGTCCCATAGAACAATGGGATGTCAGCCTTGACCCGATAATCATTTCAATTTTGTCGATCACCATCATGAACCGGGTCCTCGTCCTGGACCTCTTCATCCGAACCAGAATCGGAATCGGGTTGAGCAGCACGCACCCTCCTGGGATGTTCTTCACGCTCCTGTTCTGATTGTTGTTCTGATTGTTGTTTTGATTGTTGTTCACATGTGTCGCCAAATTCTCCCTCCTGTTCTGATTGTTGTTTTGATTGTTGTTCTGATTGTTGTTTTGATTGTTGTTTTGATTGTTGTTCACATGTGTCGCCAAATTCGTCACTTGCGTTGTCAAGGTTGTGATCGTCGTGGTAAATGCCGCGGTGATAGCCTCGATGTCCGCACGTGTGACCGGTTGATCTCCCATTGCTGGGCAAGTTTAGAAAAGAGGCAGGAGAAAGCCTGCTCTGATACCACTTGACGCAGTCAGAAGCCCTCAGGTTCGCTAGCGTCGAACCCAAACGAAAGTACCAAACTTGCCAGCCGCAAGCTTGCTGAAATCAACGCCAGAAATCCACTGGAAATAAGCACTCCCTTGGAGTTTGTATTCAAGAATAATAATGTAGTCTTCCCATCGTAAACACAAGCTTAAATAGACCTATAATCCTAACCAAATCTCTTGCGGACAAAGAAAAGAAATAATACAAAATAAACAAAGAAAAGGTAAATGTCATGCACACATGCAGATTAGTCTCGTGCCAACTCTTTCTCCACTTGGATTGCCGCCTCAATCTTGTACGCTAGCTGCCCTGCATCAACATCTTTCACCTTCAGTATAGCTTGCCCTGACCCTGTTGTGAATATCAGAAGATCATCTGCAAAACACAGATGATTGAGAGCCAGCCTGCTGCACATCGGATGGAAAGGCAAAGAACCTGCCATAGCTTCTCTATAAAGAAAACCCGAGAGTCCCTCCATAGCCAAACAGAATAAGTATGGAGACAGTGGATCTCCCTGCCTCACCCCCTTATGCGCTTTAAAGAAGCCACAAAGACTCCCATTCAAGCTGATACTGAAATGGGCAGTAGACAAGCAAACCCTAATCCACTTAATGTACTGCATAGGAAATCCCATAACCCTCATAACCTTAAGTAAGTAATCCCAATTCACAGAGTCGAAAGCTTTCATAATATCAACCTTTATGGCTGATCTAGAAGAAAGCTGCTTCTTATTTTATATGCACTAACTAGTTCCTAAGCAAGCAAAATGTTATCCATTATTCTCCTCCCCGGTATAAACGTTGTTTGGTTTGGGCTAATCACTTGTTGCATAACCTCTTTCAACCTATTTGCCAACAACTTTGAAACCCTTTTATACAAAACATTCACATAAGAGATGGGCCGAAAGTCTTTCAGCTTCTCTGCGTTCTGGATTTTAGGGATCAATGAAACTGCAGTAGCATTTATACCACTCAACATTCAACCTGAGACAAAGAAATCCAACGTACCTGCAATGATGTCATTCCCAATGATATGCCAGGCCCGCCGAGAATCCATCTGGTCCAGGTGCTTTGGAGCTGTTAAGGTGAAAAAACACCTCCTTAATATCCTCCTGTCGAAAGGGAGCACACAACATTTGAACAGCTTATGCAGTCAGGCTCCCCTTAATAAGTGACCTAAGTACATCCTCATCTGCCTGCACCTCCTCATTTATCCTACCAAAGAGCTTTTGGTAAAAAGCCACTGCCTCATCTGCAATCCTATCCACCTCCACCACCTCCTCTCCTGACTCTGTAACTAGTTTCCTAATTGCCCTCTTTGAGTTTCTAATTTTAACATCTTGATGAAAGAACGGAGTGCCCTTATCCCCTTTAGTCAACCAATCCACGAGCAACTTCTGCCAATAGAAACTCTCCTCCTACCTCTTCAACACATCATACTGTTTTTGCAATTCTGATCTAGCCTTTAATGTATCCTCGTCTGGAGAATCAAGAGACTGTCTTACGAGTGTCATTAACTATTGCTCCATCACCTTGACCTGCTCACTGATGTTACCGAATACATCCATATTCAGTTTACGAAGGTCCTTTTTAACTGCTTTAAGTTTGCGTTGCACTCTATACCAAGGGCACCCCTGAACTGGAACACTCCATGTTTCCTCCACAATTTTGAGAAAATCAGGATGAGTTTCCCAAAATTCAAAGTATTTGAAAGCCTTTGGCAAAGACTTAACAACCAGGGCAGTAGCCACGGAAATACCACAGTGATCAGTAAAGGGAGCCACAATCGCTTCCATCATACAATTTGGAAAACTGTCCATCCACTCCAGATTAACCATTGCCATGTCCAGCCTCCTAGATATAGGATTCTCTTGTTGATTGTTATCCCAAGTAAACCAGGGTCCCGTAGTACGATAATCAACCAGTTCCACTTCATTTATCCAGTTCTCAAAATCATACATACTAGAAGTTTTAACTCGCACATTAGAAGTTTCAATCGGATGCACCACAGCGTTGAAATCCCCCCCCCAACAATCCAGGGTCTATGAACCACCTTATACCTCATTAACTCCCTGTAAGTACTTCTTCTCTCCACTTTCTTATTTGAACCATATATAACAGTCAAGAAGAATGGAATTTTGTCATCACCCTGAACCAGAGCATGTACAATGTTCTTCCCAACTTTGAGAACCCGCAAAGTGACTTCAGGCTGCCAAAAGATCCCAACACGCCCCAGCTCAGAATCAACATAATTCAAGCAACGTTCCCAGCCAATAAAGCAATCTGCCAGTACCTTACCCTGCTTACACTTCCTTACCCTTGTTTCCAATACTGCTACCACCTCCACCTGCCTCAACCTCAGGACTCTCATCAAGTCTTGGCTCTTAGAGGGTTTGTTGAACCCCCTTATATTGCAAAAGAGAATATTCATCCCGAAGACAAGGGCTGCCGCCCTTTCTTCTTTCCAATTTTCAATGGAGCATCCTGTAAACTAGCAATCTCACACTCCCCCAATTCGCTAAGAACTTGAAATGGAGAATGAGCCTGCTGCAGGACACTAATAGGACTTCCTGGAGACTGAGAATGCGGCTTAACGCCATTTATAACCTTTTGAAAATCAGCCTCAGATGGTAGCCTCGGTGAATCAGTGACAACCACAGTAGCTTGGAAAGAATCTTCAAGATTAACCCCAATCAATTTGCTAGGAGAATTATACGCAACAACATTTGAGCCAATCAACAATAGAGCCTCCCCATTCTGCTGTTCAGACTGCTCCTCCACAACTGGCACTATCCCCGCACTATTCCCTACCTGAGATACTTGAGAAACATCTCGTCGCCTCCATACCTGCTTCATTGGCTGACCCCCACAATCACAAGGGCCAAATAGGACACACTTAGAGCAAACCTCAGGCAAGTGACAGTAGTTGACCCCACCCGAATTGGGTAACCCTCATCCGGATGCAACATGACATGATCTGGGAAAACCCCATCCGAAAGCAGTTCCACCAAGACCCTAGCATATCCCATTCTAGCTCCTCGTCTGGTAGTGTGATCAACTCCCAATGGCGTGCCAACCCAACTTGCAATACGACTAAGCCCCGGAGAGTCGATATACTCTAGAGGAATATTCGTGAGACGCACCCAGATCGGAAGCGCTCTGACAGTTTTATTTTTTACTTAAAGGGAATGTGAATGTAGTTCGAGAGTGACTCTCGAGTTAACGTCTTTGTATTTTTATGATATACATGAACCGGTAAATTCGCTACACGAGTTTAATATATGACATTCTAAATAATAAATTAATTAGCACTTGTTTGGGGCTTAGGATAGGGTCAGTAACCAATGGTTACTAACTTATGAGTAACTAAATCTGGACCTTTAGATTTTAGTGGGTCCAGAAAATTCAGATCTAAGGGTTGTCAATTAAAAGCATTTTATTTTCCCTAGTTTTCTTGATTGGCTCTTATCTTCTTCGTTCTAACTCGGATTTCAATTTATTTTGCACAGATGGAACGAGTTCGTTGTGCTCTACAAAATGAGATCAATTTTCAATATATTTCGATGAACTTTTTTTTACCAACTACATACCATATGGTAACTTTTTCTTTTTTAAGTCGTTTTTGAAAACGTTTTCTCAGAAGGAACGAGTTCCTCATGATCTATTGGATCTATAAATTTCTGGGTGAAAAAAATACTGGATCAAAAATTACCATACTTTACCACTATGGTATGTGATTAGTAACTTGTAGTAAACAATGATGAAAGTCGTAAATGACAGTTAATATTACTCATACTATCATGTATTCAACCTTCTTACCATATTGGTATGTTCATACCATCATGGTACACTTTCTTACCATATGTTATTAAATTTGAGCATACCATATGATAATGACTGGTAAAAAATTATTCAATTTTCTTGTATTAAAAATATATCAAAGTGGATATCATTTTGATTAAATTTGATTTATCTGTGTAAAAAAAATTAAATTTCGACTTAAAACGAGAGAGAAATCGTCCGTTAAAGATTAAAAGAGAAAAGATAAAAGACTTTCCAGGAGAGAGAGGCTACTGATGTCATGCTGATGTGGACAGATTACTCATAGTTACTGACCATAGAGTTACTGACCTGATCTGCTCCCTTGTTTGGAGCGTTAAAATGTAGTAAGCAATTTGTCCACTAACAAGTAATTCACCCACTCAGCCACTCTCTTCTTTGCCTCCTTTCGATTGAACAAAAATAAAATTATCTTAGTCAATGTCATTCAAGCGAGTAAAGAAGCAATCATAGCATACACATATTTCTTCACAACACTACGGTAGCTGAAAGGGTTTAATTCTTCTTTATGTGCTGTAAAGATAATTGTTAACCTTTCAAAGGATAAATTTGGAGTATGAAAAGTTTTTGACTCCTTTGCCTCCTTTCAAAGGATAACTAAAAACTACGGGGACTCAAGGATTCGATTTCAAGTTCATTAGCAATAGATTATACATTTATAGTACACATAAAAAATTGCACATTATGCTCAAATATTAGATTGCTTGTTCTCCAAGCAAAATGAAAGTTTAACTTAAATATGGCGAATAAATGTGAGTTTCACTCGGATTTTAGTTTTCCCCGTCATCAGAGCATGATTGACATTTGAAACATAGATAAAGAGAGACCATCAGACCAATCAATCAACCTCAGAAGCTAAAAGGAGATTATTAAAAAAAAATCACGAGATTAATAACTTTGCAATTCTAGAAAATCGAAAAGAGCGGACAACGAGCTTTAGCTTAATTCCCATTTGAACACCAAAACATACAACATTGAAAGAGAACCAAATTAAAAAAGTAATAAGATTCGGTTGCCAAACAACAGCCTAAAGACAAAGCCACAAAAGGTTGTTTCCTTTCCTCGTTTTTTCTTTTGCCCTTTGCTTCACACTTTCAGTCCCTCGTACTGTACGCTTTCCCTTTCCCATAGCCTTTCCACCGTGATTTAACAGAGAGTTTGGTAATCACATTTGAGAATTTTGATTAATTCGATATATCTTACTATTTGGTTTCACCTTCTGCAATATTCTCGATGGAATGTGGAGCTAGCTAGTGGTATTTTTTTTCTTTGAAATTCAATATGTAATTAACACTTAAATAAATTATTTTTATATAGGGATCCAAATAGATTCACCCCTCACCAAGTCATCTAGTCCCTAATTCTGCATTGTTTCGCGAGTCACAGTGGGTTTAGTGTGCGATTTATATGTCGACTTAGAAAAGTCTTTTTTGTATCCAATTACGAGTCATTTTTTTTAATTTTCTGACCTGATTTAATTCTAGAATGTAACTACCTCTTTCCTACTCAATATATATGATTATCTTTCGTAAAAAAATAACACTTAAATAGTTTTTTATAGGGATCCAAATAGATTCACCCCTCACCAAGTCATTCTAGTCCCTAACTCTGCATTATTTCGCGAGTCACAACGGGTTAGTGTGCGATTTATAGGTCGACTTAGAAGAGTCTTTTCTTTGTATCCAATTATGAGTTATTTTTTTTATTTTCTGAACTGGTTTAATTCCATAATGTAACTACTTCTTTCCTACTAAATATATATGATTATATTTTGTAAAAAAAATAACACTTAAATAGTTTTTTATAGGGATCCAAATAGATTCACCCCTATCCAAGAAGTCATCCTAGTCCCTAGGGCTGGCTATTTGGTCCGGGATCAGATGGAAAACAGGAAACCTGAACGTAAAACCCGGACCGTTTTAAGACCGGGACCGGATGTTAAACAATACAATCCGTCTTTGGTCTCAAAATTAGCAAAAAACCCGGACCAATCCAGTCCGGGTCAAATCATGTAAAAATCGGAAGACCGGATGAGTAAAAAACAGACCAGACCAGAGGCAATAAGGACTCAAAGGCAAAGCCCATAAGGGCCCAAACAAGCCCACTCCCCGACGGCCCATAGGAGCCCGTTTTTATCTGTAGGGTTGCAGAAGGGCGCCTCTCGTCCTCTCCATTCCATCGCAGTCGACTCGCAAACCCCACCTCTGCGACTGCTAGACTGCTACAGCTTATAGCCATTTCCTTCTTCCCTCCCAACCGAACAAAGCAACCGTCGCCCGCCTCCGCGTCGACCCACCTCTTCCGACCACCTCTGCGAAGCGTCTCCTCCCTTAAATCCGACCGAGTGTTCGCGAAGCCGGCCTCGTCTCTGACCCAGCAACGCGACCACTTGCAGTCCTGCATCTCGTCGACATCTACCGCGCTCCGACCCAATGAGCTAGGCGACTACTCAAGCATCTCGTCTAGTCGTCCAGAGTCCGCAGCTCGTCTCCCTCTATCATAGCCTCGCCGCCCTCCGTCCAATCTCATCGCCATCCATCCACTATTGGGGAACAGCTGTCAAACTCAGAAAAATGGAAGGGAGCAGCAGCTGGGTAAGTAGGTTTAGTTTATTAATGAGTAGTTTTAGTTTATTAGTGATGAATTGAATGGTGGAATGTGATATACTAGGGCTGGATGATTTTATTGTCGATTAGTTTTTGTTTGTTCTTCAATGGATTGAATTGTGTTGTGCAGGGTACTAAAAAGCGAGTACCGACATCAAGAGGAGATGATAATTTGCCTCCTCTTCCTAGTAAGAAGCGACCACAGCCACAAGCTTCAAAGGCAGTTGTTGAAAGTGGGAATAATAGTGGAAATGTTAATGTCGCTGCCACTCAAGAACAAAAACGACCAGCAGCTACCAACACCAACCAACACCACAATAACACCTGAAATGGAGAAGACCAATAGGGAGTATGTGTTAAGGTCACCTGTATGGCAGCATTATGATTGTTACAAAGATGCTAAAGACAAGAAGAAGGCAAGGTGTCATTACTGTGGAAAGTCACTGGCTGGGGATCCCTCGGAGGCATACTCAAAGGTGCTTAAAGAATCAACAAGAAAAGGGACACAGTTGAATCAAGAACTCAATCCAACTTCTGTTGAAGGGCAAGGCGTTTTGGAGACTTGGAGATTTGATCAAGCATTTATCAAAGTTGGGTTAGTTGAAATGATAACTCTGGATGAAATTCCTTTTAGGAGCGTGGAGAAAGAAGGGTTTAAGCGCTTCATGGCACGTGTTTGTCAGATGTTTAAGATTCCAGGCAGAAAAACAATTAGAGAAGATTGTTTTAGATTGTTTCTTGAATAGAAGGGCAAGTTGAGAGATTACTTCAAGATCAAGTGTGGAGGAAGGGTGTCCATAACTACCGATAGTTGAACTTCTTGTCAAAATTTCAACTATATGTGGATCACTGCACATTTTGTTGGGAAGGATTGGAAGCTGTACAAGAAGGTGATAAGTTTTTGCAAGATTACAAGTCATAAGGGGATTGATCTAGGTGATGCAATAGCCGATTGTTTGGAGCATTGGGGTTTGCAAAATATTTTCACAGTCACAGTTGACAATGCAAGTGCAAATGACACGACACTTCTTCATTTGAGAGATCAACTTGATGAATGGGGTACTAATATAGTTGGTGGAAAGTACCTTCATATGCGGTGTATTGCTCATATAGTGAATTTGATTGCGAGTGATGGTTTAGAAGAGATGGGCATGTCAATAAGGAGGGCGAGAGAGGCTGTGAGATGGGTTAGATCAACACCATCTAGATTGGCAAAGTTTAAGGAGTGTGTGAAATTTCACAACATTGAATCCAAGAAGATGTTGAGTCTAGATGTGCCTACAAGGTGGAATTCCACCTACTACATGCTTGAAGCTGCTGTGTTGTTTGAAGATGCATTCTCTAGTCTTGAGAGGAAGGATAAGGATTACAGGCCCGAGCTCAAGGCAAAGAGGTACAAGAATCAAGAAATTGGTGTCCCTCAACATGAAGATTGGAAGAATGCAAAAGTTTTGATGAAGTATTTGAAATTCTTTCATGATTTGACTTTGATTGCATCCACTATTTCTGTTGTGACTGCTCATCGATTCTTGAGAGAGTTTGGAAGGGTATTCTATCATATTGAGAAAATGATGAATAGCACAGATGATGACATAGTTAGGATGGGTATGAAGATGAAGGCTAAAGTTGACAAATATTGGTCGGAGAAGGATTGTGTCAACTTCAGATTGAACATGTTGGTTTATATGGCTGTGGTGTTTGATCCGAGGCATAAGATGAATTATCCGGATCATATTTTCAAGAAGATGTGTGGAGAGGATAGGGCAAAAGTCTTGGTGAAAGAGTTGAATGATGAACTTGAGAAGTTGTTTGAATATTATCAGAGTAAGATGCCTCCTCCTGCTCCTTCTTCTCCTCCAAAACGTCGAGTACAAGTTGCCACTTCAAGTTCATCGAGGTCAGGTAGTGATTCTGATGAATCTTATGATGATTATAATCCTGATGATGATTATGGAAAACCTCAAGCTGGCCATACTAAGAGTGAGTTGGGTAAGTATCTTGATCATCCTCGAGAATATGATGATGCCGAAGAAGAGCTTGATGTGTTGAAGTGGGGGAAGACTAATGCTATGAGGTATCCCATCTTGAGTGAGATGGCAAAGGATCTGTTTGCTATTCCTATGTCAACTATTCCTTCCGAGTCCGTTTTTAGCACAAGTGGGCGTGTTTTAGATGAATTTGGGGGATCTTTGCATCCTAAGATTGTGGAAGCTCTCATATGCAGTTAAGATTGGTTTAGATCAAGTTCTAGTGAGTTTATGGAGCATCTTGATGGTGAAGATGACGACTATGAGGATCAAGAAGACTTCGTGAGTGGTCAGTAAATTACTTTGTAGTTTTTAGTTTTGGCCATGTAAATGCTATTGCTAACAATTATATTTTTTTGATCCATGTCATTTAGTTTACAATGCTATTATGGTGGATGAGGCGGAAAGGTGTGAGCATGTGAGTGGACACGAAGGTACAAGTACGAGCAATGTTGGAGGGAGTGATGTGTTTGGCTCGAGGAGTGGAACAAATCAAGGAGGTGGATCTAATGCTTCATTTGTTTCTCTTGAACCTGATGAGTAGAAATGGTTTGGTGAATTTGCTAGATTGGAGTGAATTTGGTGTTTGATGTCTAAATTTTGGTTGTAAACTTGTGATGCACTTTATTTTTATTTTGAAGTTTGAATTGGACTTTGAGTTTGTAATAGACATCAATGATGGTTGTGATTTTGTATTGGACCATGTTTGGCTTGATTTTTGCTACAAACAGGTTGTCTACATTCCAGGAAAATGGGTATATGCTGCTGAATTTTCTGCAACATGGTTAAAATGGGTCAAAACCGGTCAAAACTAGATTGGGATCGGACCGGGTCAAAACCGGACTGTACCCAATTCAAACTTTGGTCCCCATATTTTCAAAAATACTGGACTAGAACCGGATCAATTCAGGCAAATTTAGCCGGACCAAACCATATTGCCAACCTACTAGTCCCTAACTCTCTACTTTTATGTATCCTTGTCCACTTGTTGAATCTCATTATAACCCATAATGTGTTCCCATTCTCGTTACCACACATTCTACTACCCTAGCTCAATTTGAGGTTACCTCAATCAATGTCATTATTACTGAAAATGATATCGTTCCCGTAACAATGCAGTTTCTCAGAGAAATACAGCCCATACCATCAAACTTTGAGAATTGGGGGAAGGATACCACTAAAGTGAGTTTAGGGCGTCAGATACCATGTAACTCAATCAAATGTGCATCCTTTCGTTTTTCCATCCATTATACTAACGGATGGGAAAAAAGCCAACTCAGCATTGATCAAGCCACGTAGGCTGCTGAATCACTAACCTTCTTTGCCCAATCACCCTTGAGTTTCTCCATCCCTCCGCCCAAAAGAAGAAGAAAAAACATAATCTCAAACCCCTCTCCCCTCAAACAATACTGATTCATCTATCCCTAGTCGAACTCTTCATCTCCCCAGCAAAATTACATCTCGATTAATTGGACCGGCGGTGAACTCGAAGAGAATTAATGGCAGAGAGTCTACGGAGTAGACGATTCTTGGGAAGACGACTACTGCCGTGAGGCGGAAGCCGACGACGCAGTCGATAACTGGGCATTCTTTACTCACCAAAGCTGCCAATCTTTTCGCAGGTATGGAATCACAACCTTTCGTCCATATATTACTGTATTTGTTCCTTGTGCTGCGTACATTACTAATACCCAATGTTGCTTTCTTATTATAAAGCTTTATCCAATTCTAAGAATGTTGGGAGGTGTTGATTCTCTACTTATCTACGGTGAGGGTTCTTTCTTTCCCAGCTCCATATTGTTGTTTTAACTTCAATTATAGAGTTTAGGTTTAAGTGAGGAGGTACTTTGCCTCTTTTTGGTCGTGCATGCAACTATGTAAGGGTTGAATGAATGGTAGCTATTGTTTTATTATTATTTTGTTTCTTTGTTTGTTTATGTAAGGTGGAGAGGTCCCTATATTATGTAGGGTATGTGGTCCATCCCAATTTAAAGCTTTTTGTTTGTTAGTGTTCTTATATTATGTAGGGTATGTGGTCCATCCCAATTTATGCATTACCTTGATATATTTGCAGTATATTTACTTCTCATGTTACTTATTAAAGCTACTATTTGCAGAAGCAGAAGGCGAGTCCGAAGCTGAAAGTGGGTTCAATGATGACGAAAATGAACTTAGTGATGAAGACTTTGATTCTGAAGGTGGAGGGGACAAAAATAATTTAATCATTGATGATGATATTGGTAGAAATGCCGACACAGATTGCGGTGATTCAGATGACATGGGCAGCTGTCACTCGAGTGATGACGAAAGTTACACGAGAAATAAGTTTGAAGAGTTTAATCCAGCACGGGATATGGAAAATCCTCAATTTTCCGTGGGGCAAAACTTTAGGGACTTGAATACATTCAAGGATGCTATTAGAGCTTACTCAATAAAAAATAAGTTTCCTTTGAGATTTGTCCACAGTGACCCAACAAGAGTTCAAGTTTTCTGTGACAAGAACTGCGATTGGAACATTTGGACATCACCTTCATCGGAAGGGTTTGCATCCGGTTGTAGGAAGATCATCTTTCTCGATGGTTGCTTTTCGAAGACACTTTATGGAGGACAACTACTTTCTGTTGTTGGCATTGATGCCAATGATGGAATTTTTCCTATAGCTTATGCTTTGGTGGGGGGTAGAGAACCAAGAGAACTGGACATGGTTTTTGGCTGAGTTCAAAAGAACAGTGGGAGAACTTAGGGAGTACAATGAAGATGCATGTGAGTGGTTGTTGGAAAAACATTTGAATCAGTGGTGTCGAGCATACTTTGGAACTAATTCCAAGACCGATGTGTTGTTGAACAACCATTGTGAATCCCGGAATAGGTCCATATTAGGTGCTAGAGTCAAACCAATCATTAGTATGTTTGAGACTATTAGGTGCCAACTGATGGTTAGGTTTGCAAAGAAAAAGGCATTTGCTGAGAATAATTTCAAAGGACAATTCTGCCCAAAAATTCTGAAGAAGATAAATGCGGCTAAGGAGGGTAGCTTTGGTTGTAGAGCTCTACCCAATGGTTCTAACACATTCCAGGTTCGATGTCTTGAAGGACAAGTGGTTGTAGACTTGAACAAACGTAGATGCACATGTAGGAAATGGGAGTTGACTAGAATACCATGTGCTCATGCTGTTTGCTGCATATTTTCAAAGAGGGAGAAGGTTGAACCATATGTTGATAAGTGTTATGAGGTGGCCACCTATGTTAGTATTTATAAATATACATTCGCATCTATGGTTGGGCCCGAATCATGGAGAGATAGCAACCAAGACCATGTAATACCACCCTATGTTAGCATTGATGCTAAGGTAACAAGAGGGAGACGTAGGATGAATAGGAGAAAAGGTCCAGAGGAGGTATTGGAAGGCCAATGGAAGCGACCAAGAAAGCATAAGCCCAACAATCAAAGAATGAATAAGAAAAAGGGAAAAATTCATTGCAGTCAATGTGGTGGAGAGGATCACAACAAGAGTGCACATCGTGATGAAAACGAACGAGCTAGAGTTGGAAATGAGCAAGGTGGTGTCGGAAACGAACCACCTGGAGCCAGAGCCACTAAAGGGTCGCAACCACCAACAATGACACCCAACACAGCTGATGTTTGGTATTCTGGAGAGGGAATCAATAGGTCTGAAGGACGACACTCGAACCTAGCCGAAATAGCAGGACGCTTGCTTACTCCCACCGAAACATATGGAGCTGAAAGTATTAGCAATTCGCCACCAAGATCAGTTGTAAGTTGAATTTTAAGCTTGCTTCTCATTAAACTTAAGCCATTGTCAATATATGTTTTTCTTTCCCTTTAATTTCTCTCAGATGTCTATACTCGATTAGTAGCACAGCAACTTTGAACTTAATTTTATCACAAAATGCTAGCTAGGAATGGTACAGCAACACTAAGGTTGCTTCTGGATGTGGTTTTCATAGGTAACCTAACCAGCCAAATCACAAATGTTGCCGGGTTAGTTAATTAAAGATTGATTTTTCTTTTATTTGCAGCACTCTACAATATATGTTCTTGTTTTCATTTGCGTAGGAAGCCAGACAAAGTCATCTCTTGAGTTAACCCACTCATGATGTGAATCAGCTGCATACTCAGCAAACAAATAACGTTATCAATTCAACACCAACTAATTTGGAATTTCGGGTATATAAGTTCAGCTCTTAATTAATTCTCTTTTTTTCAAGTAATATTTATGTATGGTTTTATTAATGCTGAAACTAATTTCATTGATTTATTTCGTCAATTCCCGATTTCAGGTTCATCAAGGAGAACGAGTATGGGCTAGATCAGGAAATGGAAGAAAAGCTTTTGTGCCTAGAAGATGAGCATCGAGTAGAAGCAGAAGTGGCAATCTTGGAAGCAGAGGGGAGAATGGAAACGTCTGATGCAGGCTTTTGGATACAGTTTTTTGCTTTGTAGGTTACTTAGTGGGGTTTTCCCTACTAATCACTCATATGAGAGTGACGTTTGAATTAGTAGCCAAGGGATTTAGTTTGATCTACATATTTCAGCAAGCTTTTTATTTATATTTGCTGAAACAGATTATAAACATGTTTCATATAATACATACTACAGGAACTATATGAGAGTAGTTATACAGATTATAGACTTTCACCATGCTTTTATCTATATATTATCCAGAATTAGCGTGTGTGTTAATTAGACAAAGTTGTTTTATGTTTAGGTGAACCTGATTTGTTTTTTTATGAGATATCAATTTCATTGAAAGTAGGGCCAACCATGACAAACAGTAGTGACGAATAGAAAGGCAAGAAAATAAACTATGTCGTGGTAAAATTCATTTCAAAGGTGTGTCAGCAGCTTATGAGGCTTGAAGTCAATGTTGAGTTGGCTATTCTTTTTCCTCCGTTAGTAAAATGGATGGAAAAACAGAAAGATGCACATTTAATCGAGTTACATGGTATCGGACGCCCTAAATTAATTTTAGTGGTATCCTTCCCCCAATTCTCAAAGTTTAATGGTATGGGCTGTATTTCTCCCCAGTTTCTCATGCTCGGCAGCATAGTTACAACAAGAGAAATTTTACAATGCTATATAGTTTTGGTGCTATAGGTTTTTGTCTTTGTGGTACAACTTAAAATTGTACATTTACGTTACGGTACAACTTCATATTGTACCTATACTTTTTGTACAAATTCTTTTATGGTACAACTTGAACTTGTACCTTTATGTGATGGTACAACTTCAAGTTGTAAAGTTGTACCATAACATAATGGTACAAATTGCTTTATGGTACAACCTAAACTTATAAATTTAATGTTATGGTACAACTTTGAGTTGTACATTAAAGCACCAATGCTATATAGCATAGTAGAAGTGCTCGTTACAACAATTACAGTAAGTGATGATCGGATGAGTAGAGTATGAAAGGTGACTTTCTCTCATAATTGGTAAAATACGATACTAGAAAGTTACATATAAAATACGTACGAGTGTTTGACTTCGTCTCTAAGTTAATATTACGTTAATAATCATAAACATATAAAATTAATTATTTTAAAGATAAATAAATATATAAATAATAGTAAAGTTAACAATTTAATTCATTAAATATGAATATTATACGTGTTACACGGGTTTTATATGTGTTTAGTACGGGATCCTTCAAATGAACGAAACAAAATAAAATGGCTTGACAACTATAAGAATACGGAAGTTTTAAACGAATAAAATACGTACGAGTACATATACGTATATTAAACGGAACATTTACTAACTATGCGTTCTTTCCGCATATAAATTCTTAATTCTCCATAGGCTTTATCAAGTTTTAATGTTAATTAGGGCTAACCAATTCTCAGTAAGAGGCAAATGCCACTTTCTTAAACATCTACTCACAGACTATTGAGATGTTCCGCTTTTAAGTTAGGGTCCTATAAATTCATTAGACAATTATTGATATCTTAGCCAGATGAGATGAGTCCACTAAATTAACTCGGCTGGCACCAAGTACGATTCAGAGGAAGGAGAAACAAATTTTGGTTTGCGAAAACACAAAGTACTAAATTTCTTCGTAATTTTACTTGGTGGAGTGAAATTGTATGAGATAATTTATAATCGCTGTTATTTGTCTCAAAATAAAGTAATTAGGTCAAATTGTCTCGTTTGACAATACAAATTAAAGATGGCATCTTTTGACAACAGATCAAGGTTGGGAATAGGGGGAATGGTAATATAGGCATGAGCATCTATTGGGATGGGCCATTCTACAACTTTAAATCTTTTGACTGGAGATCAAAGTTGGGAATGGTAGTATGGGCATGGCCATTCTGCAATAGATGTCCATGCCCATACTATCGTTCCCCGTATTCCCAACCTTGATCTGCCGTCAAAAGATGGCGACAAAAGATAATGTTTTTCGTTGCTATATGTTAGTAGTAGAATTAACACTAAGGGCACCTCAATCCCACTTAGATACTGAAAACACTAGTAGTTGTTCTAAAGTAGAGACATTGTAGGAGGTCATGTGAAACAAATTTGAAATACTTTATGTTACATTAATTTAAATTAACAGGAGGAAAGATAAGTGTATTAAAACAATGTCTTATATATTAATGGATAATTTCAAGACAACTAAATTAAAATTATCTTATTTCTAAATTACATCAAATATTTAGAAGGTATACGGAGAAACGAAGTAACGAACACATGCGTTAGGTTAGGTGGCGCCTAATTGAGCCAACTAGCAACAGCTAACCCATATGCCACCCCGCACGGTTGGAAGCTGGAAAAGGTCCCGACCAACCAGCCAGCCACGGTCAAAGTCAAGGACCCGATTCTTTCTCACCATGAGAAGAAATGACTAACTAATAAAGGTTGTACACATGTAAATCTATGCAGTAAAAACTAATTCTAATATATATACTAAAAAGCAACGTTGCTTCCTCTTCCTTCTTCCTCTAGCTTCTTTGACTCTACGGTTGCAACAGAGTTTGTCCTGCAGCTCACACCAGTGGGGGCAACTACTACATCAGGGAGATGATCATCTTCATTCCTTCTCACACCAATTAATTTCTTCCCCTCCAAAAACCAAGCTTTCCATTTTCCAACACCTTTTCCCCTTCCTTTTTTACTGTTTGAAGTTTAGATATTTGTACTGTCTACCTTTTACCTTCTCTTCCTCTTCCCATTGTCCCTTTCCAATACGATATTTCCCAATGTATAAACGGTTCAGAAGAGAACTCAGAAAGGTAGTAAACCGGACCGGACCACCCTCCCACCCCATTCCTCAGCCACGTGGAACTAGCCAAGGACACCATTCATCAATCCCTTCACTCCATACCGCGGACCCCCACTCTCCCTGCACCGATCTGCTGCCACATCATCCTATCCAACGGCCACAAAATGCCCTTTCCCTACCCCTTCTACTGCCACGTGGGACACCCCTTCTCCCATTGCACTTCCATCTAGAGGTGTCAATCGGGCGGGTTCGGGCGGGTTCGGGCTGGGTTCATTCGGGTTGCGGGTCACTCGGGTTGCGAGTCAATCGGGTTACGGGCCAATCGGGTTACGGGGCAATCGGGTTACGGGTCAATCGGGTGCGGGTCAATCGGGTTGCGGGTCGGGCGGTTCGGGTTGCAGGTTTTACGGACCAGCACATCGCGTTACTTTTTAGTGAAGTTTGGCTGGGAAGGTAAAGCTTTGTTGCATTTCAATTTGGTTTGTAAAAGGAATTGCTTGAGAGAGCGCCAAAATTTCAAGTTTATGAAGCCAAAATTTTTTAGTAGCGCCTAATTTTTGGTTCCTGAAGTCAAAATTTTTGATAGCGCCAAAATTATAGGATGGTGAAGTCAAAATTTTCAGAAGGGGCAAATTTTTTGGATTTTGGAGCCAAATTTTCTACAACCAAACTGGGAGGCGGGGAAAATTGCAGCCAACCAAATCAATAACTAAAGTGGAGCTCAATTTTTCGGATGGAAAAAGTCTCCCAATTCTTGTTGAGTTCCAATTTTGAGGTGTGTTTTTCGAGTTCCAAATTCCTTCTCTAGAATAATGACTTAATGAGAAAATGAACCATAACAAATTGTCACCCATCTATAACTAATCACGATAAACTTTAAAATCTAAATTACTATAATAATTAATCTGGAGTTTGAATTGAAAAAATTTAATGGTTTAGCGTTCAGTGGTTCATCGTTAGAATACCGTTGGACAACCGTTCATGATATATAACATACAAAACTTGTATATTACACTAATTTAAGATGAATTTATCATTAACCATAAAAAATTTCAAATTCATATCATCACCAAAACATCTAATAAATCATTTAAACCATCTCACAAAAAAAATCATAAATTTTCTAGTTCAAGTTAAAAATTACGATGTCAGTCAGTAGTGGACTAGGATTTATAATGTTATGTGCACTATTAGGTTGATGATGTATCTAAATCAATATTTGATTATGTTATATGTGTTAATAGGTTGATGATGTATATTATTAATTTATTATACTAGAGTTAATAATTGATGATGTAATGATCAGACTTTAGTGAACTAGGATTTCAAATGCCAACTTATAGTTTATCTTCATCGGATTCCTTCTATTATAGTCGGGCTGCGGGTTGGTCGGGTTACGGGTTCAGGTTAGTCGGGTTGCAGGTTAATCGGGTTGCGGGTCTATCAGGTTGCGGGTTGATCGGGTTGCGGGTTGGTCGGGTTGCTGGTCGGGAGGGTTACGGGTCATTGACTTTTAGTCAATTCGAGTTACGGGCGGGTTGCGAGTCGGGTTGATCGGGCGGGTTACTCGGGTCGGGTTACATTTTGAGAGCTCTACTTCCATCCCCCCTCACCAATCCTATCAACCCGTCACCGACGGGTCCCCGCCACCACCTCAAGCGCTTTCCCTTCCCTTGCTAACCTGAAAACGACGACACTTTGTTCACCCGCCCGCCCCCACTGGGACCCACTCCTCCAACGTGGCCGCATCAGACCTGACTCGCTCACAGGTGTCACCCCTCTGGTTTGACCATAAGGAAGTCATTACCGCTACGTGTCCCACTCTTTTCCTAATTATTAATCCAACCAATTACAAATAACTGAATCTATTTAACCTTTCCCCTATTTCTTTAGCTTCTCCCGGTTTCCCACAAACCAGACTAGAGGGGAAAAACAAACTTCTCCCCACGCGAATATTTGGTTTTGTGGGAAATACGCGGTCGCCAATTCGCGCGTTTCATGCACTGGCAGGTTGCGGGTGGGGGAGATCAGTTATTATTATTGTATAATAATAATCAAAGCGCAGTGTTTCCCGTTTCAACAACCGTGAATTGGCTTTTGTAAACCGGAACCAGCCCCATTCGTTCGTTGCGTTCTATAAATATATTGCAGCTTATTCGCCTTCTCTCTCTCTCTCTGCTTTCTTATTTTCTCTCTCGCTTTTCGGGTTCCTACATCGATTCTCTCTATAACTATACGCAACAGAAGAATCCTTTCTCTCTCACTTTTTCTCTCGGCGGGCCTGATTCTCCGCCGATTCTAGGGTTTTCCATTTCCCTCTCTCTGCTGCCTCCAGCTGAGCGTAGCTCGGTCCACCACCGACACCCCCTCCTCTTCCAACTCGCTTCCGTCCGGCTTTAGGTACCGTTCACCGATTTCGTTTCTTGTTTCTATTCCTCTCTTGCATTCGTCGGCGGAGGTGGAGTTTCCTTAAGGAGCTCGCCGAGTTCGATTTTTCTCGTCTATTTTATGTTCTGTTACGTTTTCAACGATTCCGAGCACCGCCGCTCTTTGACTTTCTCGGCTCGAGTGATTTTATTGATTTCTGCCGTTTCTTTGTTATTGAAGGTATACCTGCATTCCGGCTGCCGTCTTCCTGTCGCCGGCGGGATCTAAATTCTCGCCTCTCGTTTTAGGTGCGTTATTCTTCGTTTCTTGATAGGTTCGGTTTGGTTCCCGCTGGTATATTGTTGCTATGGAAAATGTATTGATTTCGTTTCCTCCATTGTTTGACAACTGATTCTATACGCGTTTCATGGCTGCACAGTCTTCTCCCCGTGTTCATGGCGTCTTTTTCCTTTTTTTCCCCCTCTCCCAGCAGTTGCAGATTCATTGTACGGTTTTAACTTTTAATTGTTTCTATTTGACCGATTGTTAATTAAGTTGACGGGACTTAAGTTTGGCGGTTTTGCCGTTTTTATTTTATTTCAATCTCTTTCAGCTTTTCCTAACCGTGAAAAGCCAGATAGCTGCTTCGATATTGACGCTTATTGTATTGTCTCGTTCCCGGCATGGAGCTGTGTTATTGATTGATTAGTCCTTGATTTTGTTTATATCCTTGATTTTTTTCCTTAAAACGAATTTTGGTTTTTTCATGGTCTCATCACCATTTATTCTTCAATTACTCAACCCTACATAACTTTAGTATGGACGTATGTCAATTTCCACAAGTAATTGTGGAATCTTGACGTGGACCAAATCCAATAAACCTGCTAGTTGGTGGAATTTCATGGATATTAAAGAAAAAACCCTTGATGGAAGCATGTCCCTGCACCATAATGTTCTTTCTTCTCTTCTTTTTCATTTAATTGTTTTTTTTATATATAAATTCTCTTTTCATTTCTACCATTGAAGAATATGGAGCTGTATAGCACGGCAGAATGTGTGATAGCAACAAACACATGAGTGATTTCTTGGCGTACTTGAGAAATTTTTTTCTGCATTCAATATGGTTCATATCATCTGTGAATCCATTTTTAGGCATTGGGTCCATGTTCGTAAATGATTCCCATGCTCATCATGGTAGGCCCGTCTTGTGTGGTTGCATATGGTATGCCTGCATCCCACTATTGTGGGGCTCCAAAGCTTTTTATGTAAACAAACCATGAATGAAAATTTCTAATAATTTCTCTACCAGACATCCCATTTGTGGGCCTAGTTTTAAAGCCACTCAGTGTTTCTCCAACATGTGTATATATATTTTTGTTGCTCGTTCATTCATTTCTAAGCTGTGGCAGATTCACAATCTGTGTGTACGTATGATTCTTTTCTCTCTTGAGCTGTTCGTTTTATGGTACTCATTTAGCACTAGATGCATTTTCATCATACTTTCTACCTGAACATGGGGCATGTTGTTTACCCTTTTATTACTAGACAACCCTTTGGAGTTGGTTTGGTTGGTATGGGAGTAATGGCTTCTCTACTGCACTCTACCGGTATCTATGTGAACAGTAATTTACCTGCTTCTTCATGAATTACTTTTTGACCAGCAAGAATGATGAGTTCACAGTAGGATTTTCTTTTTGTATTGAGGCTGGTAAAGCTCAAGTAGGCAAGGGTCAAGGCTGGTGCATGAGAAATATGGAAATGGAGCGCACAGTTTTGTCTAATGTTTTGCGTTTCCCTGAAAATGACTATTTCATGGTTGTGATTACTACTGAGCAAGAAAAGTAGAAAGGGCTATGAAAGGCCATGGAAGGTGGATCAATATGTTCTTTATGATTTTCATAACTTTATGATTTTATATTCTGTTCTTTGCGGACTATCAAATTCTTTGTTGGTAGAGCCTGGAATGATTTTGCTGTTTGGTAGTCATTGCAGAAGCTTGAAGATTTCAAGGGGCCCTGAATTGTGGAATCGCACATAATCTTCCATAGTATTCTCGAACGCAGTTTTTTACTTCTCAACTAATACGCTGAAAAGGAGATGAGACCATATAGGTAACTTCTAAATACGTCGAATCTGTTCACCGTTTTGGGAATATTATTGTATCTTACTAGCCTTGTTATTGATTTTCAGTATACTAGAGTTCTGCCATTGATGGACTGCTTGCCGAGCATCTGTGACAAGAAATCCTTGAAGAGGTGGTTTTTCATTGACAAGACGGTTGGGTGAAATAATTTTCAACTGTCAAGTACTAGTTTTTCGTGGAACTCCAAGGGTTGGAACTGTTGGCTTATTTGATCTGTATACTCAACAGCCGGGCTCACGGATCCTTGTGAGATGGACCTTAAAACAAATCACGCTGCTCCAGTTCTCACTGATTCTGCACCCATAGCCCAGTCAAGGTTGCACTCTTCCTTGTTACATTGCACCACCGCCTCTGGAGCAGCATTCTCGCCAAATCTGTTACTAACTGTTCCAAGGAAGAAAGCTGGGTTACTGGATGATGTACGCTCCAGCAGCTGGCTGGATGCTATGAAAGCATCCTCACCACCTCCTAAGAGGGTAACCAAGGAACAGAACAATGATCGTACATCACCTGATGACAGCGGCTACTCTAACTGGCTGGTAAGTTGTGGCTTTTAGGTTCCCTGTTGTTTTATTCTATCTGTAATAGTTTTGACTGTGACTAAATCAGAACTTTTCCCCAATTATGATCAGCTTAAATATCCGTCAGCTCTAGCATCATTTGAGCAAATTGCAAACTTTGCAAGAGGGAAACGGATAGCATTGTTTCTGGATTACGATGGGACTCTTTCACCCATTGTCGACAACCCTGACTGCGCCTTCATGTCAAATGATGTAAGCATAGGACTACAAACATTCTCCGAATGCTGAAGTTGCCTGTCATCCTTTACTGGTGTTATTGTAAGTTGGGTTTGCTGATTATCTGGTGTGGCGTATGATCTTTTTCAGATGCGATCCGCTGTCAAAATCGTTGCCAAATATTTCCCAACAGCCATAATCAGTGGAAGAAGTCGTGACAAGGTAACTGTTCTGTACAGTTGTCACCATTGATACAACACTTGGTGTACATGTTTCTGAAGTGGGTTTCTCTTTGTTTTAGGTGTACGAGTTTGTAGGTCTAACTGAACTATACTATGCCGGTAGTCATGGGATGGACATAGTGAGTCCCGTTAGGGAATCGGCTCCTGCTGACCATGTAAATTCTATACGGTCCACTTGCAAGCGGGTAAGGAACGACTTTGTGTAGCTTCTTGCTTTTCTTTTCTCCACTTCCCAGAGCATGGGGGAGCTATATATTTATAATCTCGTTTGTCTATGCAGGGGAAAGAAGTTAATCTGTTCCAGCCTGCAAGTGAATTTCTACCCATGATTGATGAGGTATGTAGCGTGTCCGTTTTATTTGGAAGATAAGGACTTTAGCTGTCTCTCCATTCCAGGTTTAGTTAAAGCCATTTTTCATTGTATTCGAATTGGACAGGTGTTCAATTCCCTTGTGGAGAGCACTAGAGACATAAAAGGAGCTAAAGTTGAAAACAACAAATTCTGCGTCTCCGTACATTACCGCAATGTAGATGACAAGGTATCTTTGTTTAATCCAACTGTATTGTTAGTTTAACTTTGATGTATGTACTTACTGTTCGAAACTGAAAGCTGCTACGTTTTATTTTAAAATTCAGTATTGGGACGCGGTGGCGCGCTCTGTAGACAAAGTGATTAAAAACTATCCGAAGCTACGGCTGACACACGGAAGAAAGGTGATTCCCTCCCAGACCTTTCTTTGTCTTCTCCCCCACTAGTGTTGTCTCTGTTTTGGGTTTTAAAGAGCTTATTATATTTTGATTAGGTTCTGGAGGTGCGACCTGTAATTGACTGGGACAAGGGGAAGGCTGTGACATTTCTTCTCGAATCTCTCGGTAACCTCTCAACTACTCGACCAACTTGTAATCACAGTTGTGTATTCTGTATTTTGGTTCTCCTTGATGAAAACACAACCCTCTGACCCATTGTTTTCGGCCAGGCCTGAACAATTGCGATGACGTTCTTCCAATTTACATTGGAGATGACCGGACTGATGAAGATGCATTTAAGGTAATATCTTCTGGAGATCTTGTAGTTCAAGGGCAACATTGCCTGCAAAATTTTGGTGCATACAGAGTTTGCTGTCCTTTATGTCAGGTGTTGAGGGAGAGGAGGCGCGGCTATGGGATTTTGGTGTCATCTGCGCCCAAGGAAAGCAATGCATATTACTCCCTTAGAGATCCATTTGAGGTAACTCTTTATCTAACTCTAGCACTCTGTAAATCAGAACTCTTATGGCGCCTCGTAAAATATTAACCTCTTTATCATTCGTATTGTGTAGGTAATGGAATTTCTCAAGTCGCTGGTGATGTGGAAGAAAGTGAAGTGCTCTATCGGTAGTGAAGTACTCTGAGTAGTTCGTTTATTGTTCTTAAGCAAAAAAGTAGTAGAATATATGAAGAAAAAAGAAACGAAATGATATTATATTATATAGAAGAGAATACGCTGACATACTACGTAAGCAGTGGCGGACCCAGCATTCTCGTAAAGGTGTGTCAGTCGATAAAATTAAATAAATAATAAATAAATTTTAATTATATTTTACTGTGTAACACAACGAGAAGTGGGATCGAAAGAGGCAAAGGGAACATTGGAGTTTTTTTTATAAGATAGTAGTTCATATGCAACCAGACTCCCGATGAAAGAGCATTTTTTGTCACTAGGTGGACAACTATGTGGAACCTACAAAGATCAAGAAGAAATGAAACTTATTCAGGTAGAGATACGATTACCCATGCCTAAGACCTAAGAGCAATAAACCCTTGCATCTAAATACTTAAGCAATGAAAAGAACCCCAAATTTGTCATAAGTTAACTAAAATTTAAAATAAATAACATATATTTACGGATTTTGGGAACTTTATGACACCAATTTCATCGTAGTGTATTAAAGGTGTGTCGATAACAATTATTCAAGGTGTGTTAAAAGTCCTAAATTCCAAAAAATTATACAGACAAAATATGGGTCTCTCACAAAATATTCGTGCGGAGGTGTGTCGCTTGACACACCTCTCTACCACTTGGGTCCGCCCCTGAGTACGCATACACTACGTTGTGAAGAAGGTGAAGGAGAAGAAGGAAAGGAAGCGAGCCGTATAAGTTGTTTGTTTGAGCAGCAGCAGCCTTCAACGGCGGTTTTGTGGAGTGACTAGCGGGAATACGACGGCGGCTTTGTCTCTCTGGTGGTGGTGGAGGTTCAGCTGGCATGCTTTTATGTTGCTCGTAACTTGGCGATCTTAATTCATTTTGCTGTTGGTTTGGGGGGAAAAGGAAGTGTATATTTTTTTTTTTCTTCTTCTTATCATCATTTCTTTGTTGCTAATGACGTTGATGCGGTAATATCATTAATTGTTTCTTTCTAAGGGTGTTGGGATTTTATTGAATTCTGGTTGAGGTCTACCAGAATGCGTACAACATACTGGTACATAGGGATTTTTTCACATATTACACACGTTTTTCAGAAAAATTTCTAATCTACACATTTTTTAGGTTGATTGCAAGATTGGTTATTGAGATTACTAAAAAGATTTACGTTTGGTCACTAAAAATACTTAATCTCATTCATGGTCATTAGAATTAGTTAAACATTTCAAGTTTAGACACTCTCCGTTACCTTTCGTTAGTCTCCGTTAACGCTGTTAGATTTTAGCTGTCGTGACTAACAAAATTTTCAATCAACCTATTTTTAACCCAAAATATTTAAACCCAACTCGCCACGTCAATTAAACCAACCTGTAACCCAAACCTACTTTATTTTAGGGTTATAGGTATAATATGCCCCTGTACTTTACATTTTTCTCAAACATGACCCTCTATTATAAATGAGCTGTATTATTTGTAGCCCTAAATTGTCTTTATTTGTAGTCCTAAATTATAAAAAGTACAATAATACCCATCACATTTAAATACATTTAGTTCACACATTCCAAGACCAAAAAATTCAAACACTTTCTTCAAACACAATCCTACAATACTCGCCGCCGGCGACCGCACCTCCCACCGACGACAACGACAAATTACCCGACGACGACAATCACCTTTCTCCGACGAGGTACGCCGGCAAATTACCCGACGACGACAGATTTTGCCGTCTGTCACCGGCGATGGCCGGACGTCCTGTCAAGATGTCGCCAGCAACGGACGAACTTCCTGTAGGGACGTTGCCGGTTTTTTTTTTAATTTTTTGTTAATTTAAATTTGTGAAGTATATTAGATTTCTTAAATAGATATTAATGTAGATTTTTTTGTTATTATTTTTGTTTTTTTTTATAATAGATTGATGAATAATTTAGATTTTCAAGAATATTTAGTGATTTTATTACAATTCATTATTTTATAAATATTTTAATTATCATATTTTTTAGATGAATTTGTTCTAATATTATTTTTAAAATGAAGTTATTGAATTTTAATTTTTCATATTTTGAAACTAAGTTAATGTTTCCTGAAAATAATTTAGACTTTTAATTGCCATATTTTAAGAATATGTAGTGTTTTTATTGTAATTTATTATTTTATGAATATTGTAATTACCATATTTTTAGTAGGATTTTTTATAATATTATTTGTAGAAGTTATTTAATTTCATTTTTTGTTATTTTGAAAATAAGTTAATGTTTACTAACAATAATTTAGACTTTGAAGAATATTTAGTAATTTTATTGTAATTTATTATTTTATGATATTGTAATTATCATATTTTTTAGGATGGATTTGCTATAATATTATTTTTAGAATGAAGTTCTTGAATTTCATTTTTTTATATTTTGAAACTAAGTTAGTATTACTGAAAATATTTTTCTTATATGTATTTCTTGAAGTTGGTCAAGTTCGGACTTCTAGATATCACTACATTAGATAATGAGTAACACGGTTAGTGAGTTAAACTTTTTAATTTTAGAATCATGTTGAATTATTTATTGTTATGATGAAGTCTAGTAATTGATAATATGCTTAAATATTTATTTTACAATTATACATATTGTTTGAAAAATGTTGAATTATTGATTTTGCTGTCTTGTTGATAATTCAATTAGTACGTGTCTACTTGTTAAATACTTTTTTATTGCATGTTGAAATATTAGGATTTGGTAGTTAATCATGCTAAATGTGCTAATTTTTTGTTGAAAATGTATTGGATTTGTTTATGTTCGAATATTGAATAATTGTTAACAACATTGTGTTGTTGATAATTTAATTAGTACGTGTCTACTTATTAAAAACTTTTTTATTGCATGTTGAAATATTAGGATTTGGTAGTTAATCATGCTATAAGTCATGGAATGAAGCTATGGAAGCTGCGAAAGTGATTGCAAAAGATCTTGGGTTCTTTTTGACACATTCATCAACCAAATCAAATGATGGCGAGAAGTACCCCCGAATATATCTTCACTGCCATCGTGGATATAATAACAATACATATGTCCCAGACCCGGATAAGAAAGGACGATCCAACACAAAGTCATTTAAAGATGGTTGTCGTTTTCGAGTGAGACTGGTGGGACTCCCGGAGGATAAGACTTGGATGATTGATGGTGTGAAGGACAATCACAATCCGGGACAATTTTGTGGGTTTCACAACCATGCATTAGAGCTTTATCCCGAAGGCCACACTCAGAGGAATGCTTTTACTAATGAAGAGCTAAAGGATATGAAGGAGATGGAATGGACTCGTGTTCCTCCTTGAAAAATGATGCAAACTATCAACCAAAAGTATGGTACTCACCATAACAAACGACAATTTTACAACATGACAACCAATATAAGGATTGAGAGATTGAGTGGCATGACCCCTTCGGATTGGATGTTACACCATGCGAGAGAGATGCGGTACTACATTGGCTACAAGCGTGATGATGATCGCCACCTTACTCACCTTTTTCTTGCTCACCCTGAGTCTGTTCGGATGTTGAGTGCTTGGTACCATGTAATCTTGATTGATTCCACATACAAGACGAACAAATATAAGAGGACCCTAGTTGAGGTTATTGGTGTTACCCCCGTCAAGAGGAACTTCAACATTGGATTTGCTATGATGGAGGGGGAAACCACAGATTCTTATGTTTGGCTTTTGAGAGAGTTACAGAACATGCTTGGAGATCGCATAGCAAATGCAATTCTAACTGACAATGAGGGAGGATTGGTTGCCGCTATCCCTCAGGTCTTCACGAAATCGGCTCACTTGTTGTGTATATGGCACATAAAGCGGAACATTGAAGCTAAGATGATGAATTTGGGGATACCACAAGAAGTTGCTCGAGGAGTGGTACATGGTTCTTGGAAGAAGGTGATGGAAGCCACCACGCCACATGCTATGATTGAGGAATGGGAAAATTTCAAAAATGGATTTTGGGGGAGGAATAGTAAGTTGATAGAATACTTGGATCGTGAGTAGGGGTGGGCAATGGGAAACGGGTATTTGGGTATACCCGTACCCGTCCCGTTTTTTAAGGGTTACGGGTACCCATATTACCCGTAATATTTTAAACGGATGGGACTTGGGATTGTAGAGTCCTAATATGGGTACCCGCGGGTTACCCGCAAATACCCGTTTGGGTAATATGGGTACCCGTTGTACCCATTCAAATTACAAAGACATATTTAATTCAGCCCATGCGCCCAGGCCCAACCCAATTCAAAATCCATTCAAATTACAAAATCCATTTAATTCAGCCCGTGAGTGTATCTGGCTTCCCTCTGCTTCCTTCTTGGCTGTGTTGATTGTGGCAGTGGGAAAATCCGAAAATGGCAGTGGGTTTGTTTTTTGGATGTAATTGTCCTTAGCTAAAAAGTCAGTGAGGAAAATGAATGATTGTGTTTTGAAATGAATGCTTTGGATGTAATTGACTAATTGTCTTTAGGTAAAATGTCATTTAAACTTTGGGTATTTATGGGTAGTATGGGTACCCGTTTCCCATATGGGTTTGGGATATGGGATGGACTTTGGTCTCCAAATGAGATTGGGTACCCGTTTAAAACGGGACGGGTATCCCGTCCTGTCCCGTTGCCCACCCCTAATCGTGAGTGCTTGGAGCATAAAGAGAAGTGGGCTTGTGCTTACACTAACAATATTTTTCATATTGGTGACACAAGTACGAATAGGGTTGAATCGGCTCACTAGACTCTTAAAGCTTGGCTAAACACTTCGACTGGGGGAGTTTATACATTATTTTTATCATGGCATGCTAGCATTGGGGGGCAAGTGATCGAAATTAGGAAAGAGCTAGAGACATGTCGAACAAAGACATTCAAAGGAGCCTATGGACTACCCTACGGCGTTATAAGGGGAAGTGTAAGCCTATATGCGCTTGAGTTGATGTTTGTAGAGAGAAAGAAGACTCCGTCGGAATGTGATTGTGTGATTGGGAGGACACATGGGCTCCCATGCAGTTGTCGAATCAACTCCTTTAAAGGAGCGGGAGACCATTTTCAGATAACACACTTGGCACCAGGTCTACTTTGGAATATGCTAACCCTCATGATGCAAGACGGTTCGAAGACAATGACGCCAATGATCTTCAGATTTTTCATGATCTAGTGGCTGAGGTGTGTAGGCGTGGTCCATCTGCAGTTCGAGCAGCCAAGGTCGCATTAATGAGTCAGCTTTACCCCGAAGAGGAAGGCCTTAGGGAGCCACGAGTGTCTACGAAGGCAAAAGGTCGGCCACCTAAAAAGGAAAACACTCGTGATCCTTCTTGGCATGAGCACGCCGTCGCACGTTAAGGTAGAAGGAGCACAAGGAGGAAGGCATCAACCTCAAATGATACAGGTTAGTATTGAATAATTTGAATGACTTTGTTCAATTGATATTCAATAAGTATTTTTAATAGGCTAATAAGCTAATTATAACAAAATTTTCACCAACAAGTTCCCCGAAGGGTGCCCCCATCCACACAAAGAGAAAAGCAACAACCTCAGATGATACAGGTTTGTATTGAATAATTTGAGTTGTTTTGTTAAATTCATTGATATTCAATAAGTATGTTTAATATGCCAATAAGCTAATTACAACAAAATTTTCACTAACAGGTGCCCCGAAGGATGCTACCAACCACAGAAAGAGAAAAGCAACAACCTCAGATGTTACAGGTTTGTATTGAATAATTTGAGTTGTTTTGTTAAATTCATTGATATTCAATAAGTATGTTTAATATGCCAATAAGATAACTAAAAAAAACTACATCCACAGGTGGCCCGAAAAGGGATCCCATGCACAAGATTGACTGAGTGAATGTTTTCCTTACTTTCGCTTCATCTCATAAAGTGTCAGAGATTGATGTCTTGGTTGGTGGGACCCTGCTCCTGATGGACATTGCGGACTTCGAGCTCTTTCACATGCACTTCATGGAGATGAGGATCACCACTTGTGGGTGAGAAAGGCTATTATAGATGAAGTCAGGTCGATCCAACAATGTGAGTACGCATATGAAGATGTGGGTCTTGCTCTTACACGATTACAGTGGAACAAGCCAGAGGGTACTACAATGGAACATTGGATGACTGAGTCGGATCTCGCCGTAGTTGCAACATTATTTAACTGGGCCATAATCCTCTACAGTCAAATGGACGATACCAAAGATGGGGTGAGGAGACGTGTTCCATTTGGACAAACCTTTTTACCTATGATAGCCAAGCCAGGGGTAGCTCGCCCTAGCAATGTGTTGGTGTTGTGTAACACTGCAACCATTGGGTGCGCCTTGACTTTGAGGAGGATTCAATACCAATGCCTCCATTCACCTTCCTGTAGACCCATTTTCGTGACAAAATGAGTACTCAAGGGTGGGAGCAGTTGTTCAATGACGAGCGAGATCTTTACTTCGCACTTGGGGGTCATCATGACTAGTTGGAGATATTTGTAGTAGTATTGGTATATAACGACAATAGTTGTAAATAAAGAATATTTTGTAACTCATCTTATCTTTATATTTGTAGTCTTTGGTAAACATAGTTTTAAATTAAAACTACCATAGTTCTAAACATACAAATAAAGTACCAAATTAACGACACTAATTCTCAAACAACAAATAAACAACATAGTTCTCAAACTACAAATAAACGACATAGTCCTCCAACAACAAATAAACGATTTAGTTCTCAAACTATAAATAAACAACATAGTTCTCAAACAAAAAATAAACAACATAGTTCTCAAACTACAAATAAACGACATAGTCCTCCAACAACAAATAAACGATTTAGTTCTCAAACTAGAAATAAACGACATAGTTCTCAAACACCAAATTAACGACATAATTCTCAAAATACAAATAAACTACATAGTACTCAAACTACATGAACAGCACTAGTACTGAGGTGGAGGCTGGTATGGAGTCGCCTCGTCGTACTCTCTAAGCAACCCTTGTAATCCAAGAAGAAGATGAAGGTGGTCATCATAAGGGTGCTCAATCACAGTGCGAAACTCTCGGACGAGCTTCACAGCTAACTGTATAAAAATGTAAATGTTAGTATGTTATTCGATAACTAATGCAATATTTAAGCTTGTACAGAATAGCAATATCAATAACATAATTAAACTTACCTGATCATGACTAAGATGGTGGTGTATCTCCTGGTCAGCAGCATTGGGGCAGACGATCCTCGGGTGGGTACGTCCCATATACCACTGTAGATACCCATCGTTGGTATCTTCCGGTTTTTGAACAGGTCTCGATATCGAATCCAACTGCATCGAGTGGCAGTGAGGGGCCTTCCAAAGCTCATTCAAGCCGGGACCGTAGGACAAGGAGTACATCTTGACATTTGCAGATCGGCAAACATCAACTGGAGGAAGCGGATCTGAGGGGATGGTCTGTACTTACCCAAACTGACGGAGGCAACGCGAGGGATCGTACATCTCCTCAACACTCATGCACCGAATGACACCAGAGTACAAAGAACGAGAGACCATCTCACCAGGTCTGAGGCCGAATGGGCACCAAAAAACGAACTCATCTGTCATATTATCCAGTACTCGACGATAGTGATCCAACCTCTCATTCATCAACTGTGCCCCACCTCCAAATCTCACCCCTCCCACTTCTTAGCAAAAGGTTCCCCGCACACCAATCCACGTGTCCCCAACTTCTGATCTCGTAAACATGGGAAGTACTCGTAGATCCATCTCTAAAGGAGGGTCAAACAGCCACCCATGCCTTTGCAGTCCGCTCGAGACGCCATGCCGAGTTGCCTATACAAATAGGCGAGTGTAGCAGACCCCGAAAATATTTCCTCACCCGTCTAGTGTCCCCCAAGAACTGGAGAGGCCAAATCTGCGCCCGATCCCCACTCTTGTCCACAAACAAGGTGGTCCCCAACAAACAGGTCAAGAACATCCGTAGCTCAGAATCTTTTTCCCGAAACCTCCCAACCTGCTGCATAGCTTC
Source organism: Linum tenue (assembly GCA_946122785.1). Lineage (NCBI taxonomy): Eukaryota > Viridiplantae > Streptophyta > Magnoliopsida > Malpighiales > Linaceae > Linum > Linum tenue. The sequence continues at coordinate 11,687,975 of CAMGYJ010000002.1, read as the reverse complement.
AACACACACCAAAACCCCACTCTTAAGCGAAGGCTTGGATCGTTCATCATCTCACACAACTGTGCTTTCACACTCTCATTCCCTACAACCATATCTCCACCGACTGGAATCCCAAGCAACACTGCAACGTCGTGGAGTGTGATGGTCATCTCTCCAAAAGGTGTGAAAGGTGTTGGTATCAGGCTGTCACCTCTCCACAAACGCCACAAGTAAAGGTCTATCCAAGTGCTGGATCGAGCAGTCCAACAACTTGCGCAACCCTGTCCTCTCAACCAATGCTGCAGCACCCTCACTCTGAAATTTGTAATCTTTCAAATAATTGACTGCCAATGCTCTAGTCGACAACTTGAATGAATCCATTCGGCGAGCCCCTAAACCATCATCCCATAATCGATAAGCCACATGACCTCCAAAACTAGGAATTAGGCTATGATCGATAGGCCCCCCCGGCCCACTCCTGTCAAGAATCCACGAATAAGCTTCTCTTGCCTTCTTCCTCTTACTAGTGCTGCCCTCCTCCGAATCGGGTCGTGATGACTCAAAATTACCACGAGGCCCACGTCTAACATGAACAAACTGAGAGGACGAAGTAGACACAAAAGGAGCCTCAGGCTCTAATCTAGGTCCACTAGAACCACCTGCACTCGGATGGTTGCTCTCGAAGAAAGCATCATTTACATCCGGGAAGTCATCATAATTGTCATCACTGCCATCATACTCATCCACTCCTCAAAAGCTCTATCTAAGTCAAAAGGCACGGGAGCCGGGGGAGAAGGATTCTCCACAAGTCTAGCACGTCGACGCTCATTCTCTACTTCCTCACGACGCGAACTCAATACTATACGGTTGGCCACCCTCGACGGCTCTACCTCCTTCATCTTCTTCTTTCCTCTTGTATCCACCATATTCTACCTATTAAAATTTGAATTAAAATTATTGCCATTTTATTATCATCATGTAATAGTTATCAGCAATGTTCATATGATAATTGTTAGTTCTCATATAATAAATTTTTATATTCAAATGTTCAAGGTTCGTATATTTCTCTATTATAATTAAACATTCGTATATAATTTCAATTACAATAAAATTCCCATCACAATATAATGTGCGGAATTATAATGAATTTCACGATAAATTCTAACTTAATTTTCTTGTTTAAATTGTCAATTGCAATTTAAGGTTCGTACAACAATTAATACTTTTCACGAAATAAACTTCTATATTTAAATTATTAAACTTTCTTATATTTATCAATTAAAATTTACCTTTCCTATCTAATTTCAATTAAATGAAAACATTAACTGACATAATTTTTGTATATATTAAATATTAACATATTTAAAACAAATAATTAGAGTAATTAACCTACATTAAATAATAATAATTAAAGCATATAATTAACCTACATAATTAAAGGAAAACATTAACCAAAATAATTTTCGTATATATTAAATATTAACATATTTAAAAAAGATAATTAACCTACATAATTGAAGTAGATAAGTAGAGTAATTAACCTAAATTAAATCATAATAATTAAAGAATATAATTAATTTACATAATTATTGGAGATAATTAAAGTAATTTTTTAAATTGATTTAAAGCAGATAATTAACCTACATCAAATCATAATAATTAACCTACATAATTAAAGGAGATAATTAAATTATTTTTTTAAATTGATTTAAAGTAGATAATTAACCTTCATTAAATTATAATAATTGAAGCAGATAATTAACCTAAATTAATTTAAACAAAAAAAAGCTAAATTAAAAAATTTAAAAACCTGCCGGGAAAGGGCCCTCGCCGGCGGCAACAAAACGGTCGTTGACCAGCCGACGTCTCGGCAGGACATCGGGTCAAACGGCTGGTCAACGACCATTTTGTTGTCGCCCTCGCTGGGTTAAACGGCCGGTCGTCACCTCCTTCGTACAAAAATAAAAATTAACTCCGGCGAGGCGCTCTGATTTCGTCTCCGACGAGAGGTGGTCGTCGCCGGCGACAATATTTGAGAGGAAACCGACGACAGTTGAATTGGGAGAGAAGGGAGTGTTTGGTTGGAGTTGTAACAAGTTCTAATTTTAAAAAGAAGAAAGGGTAAAATAGTAATTTAATTCTCTTAGGGCTACAAATAAGAGAAAGTTAGGGCTATAAATAGCAATTCCATCAAACCTACCCATTAAGAATTTATCAAACTTGCCCTCCCATCTGTTTTTCCGTCACATTGCCGTTAGTCTGGTTCAACCTAATTTTGAGCAACATGTTGTCACGTAAATAAGAGGGTGAAAGACAATTTTACCCTCCTTCGGCTCCAATATCATCGTTCCCAAAAATATCAATCATGTACCATCGACTCATTCCCTCCAGGCTCAAGCAATCCCTGATCCCTCTCCGGTCATCCAAGCAACCTTGTGTCTCCGACATTGGATTTTCAGCCACCACCCCTCTTCGCTGTCATCGAACTGATGGTGGCTTCTGCCCCTAACTGGTCATCGATTCCCTCCGGGAAGAGCCCAACTTTGGGTCCCCAAGTCCCAACCCTCTAGCTACTTCGGAGCCGCCACCGCATCGCCGTCAATCATCTTCGGAGCCCCTCTCTCACCGCCACTCCTTTCGGCAAATCCATCTCTCTCCAGCTCTCTAATCTCTTCGATCCTCAATTCCTAACTCGTAACAACATATGGACAAAGAACTCAATTTGGCAACAAAAAAAATCCCTAAACGATAAATTGAAATCCTTAATTTTTAACTCTACTTGCAAGCAACCATTTGAAGTTGGTAATGGGCAACACTAATATGTGATTTCAATTTTCGAAAAGAAGAAAGAAGGACCAAACCAATACTTCACATGTTTAATTATTAGAACCACAAGCTAAGATCTCCTTATTTTTAAATCTGGAAAATAAAGTTTCTGTTTTCTTTCCCCTGAGCGATGGCGGCAACAACAATCACAACACCAATACCTTAATACTTGCAAGGAATGCATCTCCCTCTCCTTCATTTACATTGCTAGCAACCAAATCTCAAGATGAACAGATTGCCAGTGACGGGATGGAAGAGAGAAGCAAATCAGGGTAGTAGTACTGCAAAACTTTGAGCAGCGATAAAAAATTTTGGCTGGCGATGATAGAAATAGAGAGAAGATACACGGAGATGAGGCTCCAAAGAATTCAATTGTTATCTTCAGAATTAGATCCGACCCGAAGAGGCGGTCGATTTAGCAAAACAGAGGATAAATTTGGAACGGGGTTGGAGTCTATCGTTAATCGATGGAATGGGGTGCGTGAATGGAGGATTTTTGGGAACGATAATGATGTTAAAGCTAAACGAGGATAAAAGTGTCTTTCAACCTCTCATTTCATGAAGCCGTGTTGCCCAAAATCAGGTTGGACCTAACTAACGATTATGAGACAGAAAAACGGATGAAAGGGCATGTTTAAGAAGTACTTAATAGTATAAGGGTAGATTTGATATGATTTATAGTAGTGGGGCATGTTTGAGAAAAATGCAAAATACAGGGGCATATTATACATATGACCCTTTATTTTAACCCGCCTGACCTCTCCAGATCTACCAACCACTGCCATCTCTCCTTCTTCTCTGAATTCGTCCAAGAAAAAGAGGTGCTTCTTGTTTCTTCTTCTTATATGGCCTGCTGGAGGAAAATGCAACTAATCGCCTCCTCCTCTTCCTTCCATTTCGCATGTCTCTCTCCTTTCAAATAATCTCTCCGGCTCCCCATCTCTCTTTTTTGCTCGCTCCCCTTCTCCCTATAAAGTCTACAATTCCTTTTGTTGTCATTGTCGGGGCGCCATTCGAACCGCCATCAATTGTACGGATCCAAAATCTTGTTCGATTGATCAATTGCGGGAACCGGGGAGATAATAATATCAATGTATTACTTCAAGACCGCCATGTAGAGCAAAAAAATATAGAAGAGAAGATCCCTCTCCCTCGCTATTTTCCTCCTCCGCTTGTTGTTTTTCTTCCCCGTCAGAGAATAGGCACGGCGGGGCAATGGAGGGTGCCGCCTAGCATCGAGACAGTCCCACATCGTCGCTTCCTCCTATCTACTATACCTCCTCCTTTTCGTCCTCGTCGATCCCCAAATCCACAAAATGGCCGCACCGACCACCAACAACAACCCGACTTTCGTCCCGGACCTCGACAAACCATATAACCCGACCTACGTGCTTGCTCAGTTCGACGGTGGATGCTTCTAGGGAGTGAATCTTGAAAGATATTATAGGATTTTGTTCTAGTGAGAAAGATTTCAAGTTGTTTCTCATTGATCCTCATGTTCTCTAATATACACAATTTCGGGAGTGAAACTAGGAGCACGTAGCAATAGCCTGCTGTGCACTACCCACAAAGCTAGGAACCGAAAAATAGATAGTGGGAAAAAGAATAAGAATAATAAATGGAAACACTCATTTATCTCTAATACGCCCCCGCAAGATGGAGGAGGTGTCAACGACTCCAATCTTGAATCGGAGGAGAAGAAAACGAGTAGCCGACAACAGTTTGGTGAGAGCATCAGCGAACTGGTGGGTCGTGGGGATGTAGGATACATGCAGTCGGCCGGCTTGAACCAACTGTCGAACAAAGTGGTAATGAAATGCGAGGTGCTTCATGCGGGAATGAAACACTGGATTGGCGCTAAAATAGGTGGCACCGAGATTGTCGGAGTAGAGTGTGGGAGCGGCGGTCATAGGGTGACGAAGCTCGTGGAGGAGATTATGCACCCATTCCAAATCGGCGGTGGCATTGGCAATGGCTCGATATTCAGCCTCAATGCTAGAGCGAGCCACAGTGCGTTCTTTCTGAGAATGCCAAGAGACTAGCGAGTTGCCGAGATAGACAAGATAGCCAGAGGTGGAGGACCAATCGTCGAGATTCCCTGCCCAGTCAGCATCAGCAAAGGCAAAGAGGGTAAGAGTGCCGGGGGAGTGAAGTATGGAGAGACCATAGTCGAGAGTGCCCAAAACATAGCGCAAGAGGTGCTTTACACACTGTCAGTGATGCGGCGTTGCAGCAAGCATATATTGGAAAGCTTTTTGACGGAGAAAGCAATGTCTGCGAGTATACACCAGGTACTGGAGAGAACCAATTACCTGACGAAAGTGCATCGCATCCGTGGGTGGACTCCCATCATCGAGAGTAAGATGGGTGGGTGGAGGCAGCGAGTGGTGTGTCGACCGCTTTGGCATCGGTCAACAAGAAGCGGTGTAGTAGATCAACCATATATTTATGTTGGGACAAGATATAGCCAGTAGACGTGGGAATAACCTCGATACCAAGGAAATAATTGACATCCCCAAGTGCCTTGAGAGAAAACCGTGCAGAGAGAGCTTGCTGGAAGGATGCAAGTGTGCGTGGGTCGTTGCCAGTAAGCAATAGGTCGTCGACATACACCAAAAAGTAGAGAAGACCCATGCCATGAGAGTAGACAAAGAGGGAGGCATCGGAATGTGTCCTGGTGAAGCCAAACTCGAGAAGAAATGCACTCAACACAGTATACCACGCGCGAGGAGCTTGCCGAAGACCATAGATTGCCTGGCGGAGACAACATAAATGGTGAGGACGAGAGGGGTCAACAAAACCCGGCGGTGGGACCATGTAAACCTCTTCCTATAAGGGACCCTGAAGAAAAGCATTGTTGACGTCAAACTGAGCAATGGGCCACGACTGTGACAAGGCCACTGTGAAGACAATGCGAACAGTGACAGGCTTAACAACAGGATTGAAAGTATTTGTGAAGTCAAGACCAGGGCGTTGATGATAACCCTTGGCCACAAGCCGTGTTTTGAACCGAGCAATAGACCCATCAGGGTGATGTTCGACGCGGAAGAGCCAACGGTTGCCAAGAACATGATAGTGCGGTAGTTGGGGAACCAAGTCCCATGTGGAATTAGCCAGGAGTGCCCCATGCTCAGTGTGAAGGGCCGCATTCCACTCAGGATAGCGCATGGCCCCAACAACAGATAAGGGCTTGAGAGGCAGAGGCCTAGGTGCAAGCTGAGTGAGAAACAACCGTTTCTTTGGCTTGAAAATTCCGTCTTGGGCCCGTTTGCGCATTTAATGAGACCGAACCTGGGGAGGAGGCGGCCCAGGGAGAATAGAGGGCCCGAAGGGAGGCGTGTTAGGGGCCACAGATGAGGGCTGGGGGCCAGGCATCTCGGCGGAGCAGTGAGTCCCAGGTGGGGCGGCAGGGGGCAGGGGCCCAGTTGTGGTGGATCCGCGCGGGGAAGCAGTAGCCGTAGGGGGAACGGTGGAAGGATCAGGCCCAGTGGGGGCAGTGGGAGATGTGGGCCGGGGAGCAGTGAGCCGAAATGGCAGAGTAGTGATCATGGGGCCGTTGTCAAAAACCCAAGAGTCAAGGGAAGGAGCCTCCATAGGAGGATGAATAAGACCTGGAAATTGACTCTCAACAAAGACAACGTGACGTGATAGAAAAAGACGATGTGTGTTAGGATCAAAGCATCGATAAGCACTATGTTGAGGACAATAACTGAGAAAAAGACATGGACGGGAGCGAGGTTCAAGTTTGTGAGAGGAATACGGACGAAGCCAAGGATAACACAAGCACCCAAAGACACGAAGTTTGTGATAATTAGGGGAAAGGTTAAAGAGAAGAGTGTAAGGAATTTTACCACGGAGAGCTGAAGAGGGAAGGCGATTAATAAGATAGATGGTGGTAGAGAATGCATACGACCAGAACGAAGTGGGAAGTTTGGCATGATGAAGGAGAGTGATACTAGTTTCGACCAAATGTTGATGTTTTCGTTCGGCAAACCCATTGTGTTCAGGGGTGTGAGGGGGCGTGAGAAGATGAGTAATGCCATGATTAATAAGCTTAGAACGCAATTTGATGAATTCACCACCATCATCAGTATAAAGACGAAAAGATGGTAATGGAGAAATAATTTTCAACCATCTTCCGCAAATCAAGAAAGACTTGGAGAACATCAGATTTTTTTCCGTAAAGGGTAATACCAAGTATACCGAGTGAAATGATCAATAATAATCAAATAATAATGAAAACCATAAATCGAAGAAAATGGAGCAGGCCCCCAAACATCCGTGTACAAGAGATCAAATGGACGAGTGCTAGTCAAAGAGGAAACAACAAAGGGTAGTTTGTGACTTTTATTTGAAAGACAAGCATCACACGACGTACTAGCTAGTGATGAGGAAACAGGAAGAGAATACGGCCAAATGAGATTAGTGAGAGACGAATGGGATGGATGACCGAGACGAGCATGCCAAGAAGCAGCTGAGGTGCGAGTTGGGACTAAGGCCATGCAAATATTTTCCACTTCCCACGACAGCTCGTAGACATCACCGTTATTTCCCCCCCTCAGCAGATGCGCCCCCGTGCGAAGATCCTTCACAAGAAAATGAGTGACAAAAAATTCAACAGAGACAGGGTTAGTTTGGCAAAGCTTGGCTACCGATATAAGATGCTTTTTGATGCTCGTAACACACAAAATATCTCGCAAGTATAATGAAGTGGAGCCAAGAGATACAGAGGAGGAACCAATGTGGGTGATTGCCAAACCTGAACCATCACCAACGAGGATCTCATCGGCCCCAGTATAGTCCGAATAAAGAGAAAAGTGACCCAAGTCTGGAGTAACATGGTGGGAAGCAGCAGTATCCATTAACCATGGCTCGGGAGTAGAAGAAGAGCCCATATCTGTGGTGTTGACCTGGCCCTGGCAGGCTGGGAGAATAATCGGAAACACTGGCGGACCGAATGCCCAGGCCGCTCACAATATTGGTATATGACTGAAGGCTTGCGCGGGCGGGCCGAATCAGAATTAAGTGGCCCAAATGAATGTGGGCGGCCTGGCTGCGAAGAGACAATGGGCTCTAGGGCGAAGCCTGGCTGAGAACGCGGAGAGGGGCGGGATGAATGTGTGGTGCCGCCACCACCACCGAAGTGCCCGCTGCTTCTGCTGGAAGAGCGACGAGGAGGCCCTTGTGAATAAAAGGTCGCGGGAACAGCTACCGTGCGAGACCATGGTGTCGCGCGCTCGGACGGCTGCGGAGTAGTGATTATAATCGTTACCAAGCCCACGCAGACAGGGCACAACCAGATCGAGGTCAGAGATTGGTGCATCAATGAGAGCAAGTTCGGCCACAATCTGCTTCAAATCATTCACATAAGTCAAGACATCACGATGTCCCTTAGTTGTGCGAGACAATTTCCCCTTTAGATTGATTATGCGAGAGCCAGAGCGCCCAACATACAATTTTTCAAGAGTGAGCACGCATCGCGAGAGGTAACAGAAGCCGAAACAAACGAGTAAAGAGACTCGGAGATTGAGCAACGAAGGGCATGTAAGATGATCTTATCTTGGCAAAACCACCGTTGATAGAGAGGATTGGGGCTGGTTGTGTCATTGACGGTGACTGTGGGAGCCGGGGAACGCCGGTGCCGTCAATGTAACTGATCAGGTCGAGACCCATGAGAAGAGTCTCAATTGAGACCTCCATGAGTTGAAATTGGTGGAGGTTAACTTCAGGGCCAATTGAGCAGCCGTATCGAAGGTGATGATGGGTTCGTCGGCCGGTGAGGAGCTGTCCAAGACAGTAGACCCTGACATGATGAACGAGCAGAAAAATAGGGGAGAACAGAGAAGGAGCGGAACAGTGGCCGAGTGAAAGAGAAGAAGAAAAAAAATCAAGGTTGGATCAACAAGTTGAACATTACTTGCTCTGATACCATGAAAGATATTATAGGAATTTGTTCTAGTGAGAAAGATTTCAAGATGTTTCTCATTGATCCTCCTGTTCTCTAATATACACAATTTTGGGAGTGAAACTAGGAGCACATAGCAACAGCCTGCTGTGATTGTCAAGAACCATCATATACCACACACTAACACGCCCCCTCATACGAAAGTCAGTCACAAGGGCTTGAAGTTTGCACAGGTCCGAATACCATGTGCTTAACAAATGGGATCACCGGGAATCGAACAGAAGACCTCTCGGTCATAGAAGGCTCTGATACCATGTCAAGAACCAGTTGATCCCAATAACTCGAGTTGTTGGGAGAGGTTCAATCTGGCATTCCAGCAAGTCCCGACATGGTGAAGACTGTACCAATTCGACCCTTACACCAACTCTGCCCTTACACCAACCTCCTCTCTCTTTTCTGGATTTGAGTCGACCCATCTACCCTTAATCGCCAGGGGAACGACCATGTTACCCAGTACGGATTCATGATCTACTAATACAACAAGAATCAGGCTCAGCTGGCTCAGGAATCGAAAGAAGCCAAGCAATCAGAATTGAAAGGGAAGAATCCACCACCACTACTCCGCCACTGAAGGCGACAGCAAGGTTGGAGACTTGGAGTTGGGTTGATGAGACTTGGAGTTCGACTGATGAGAAGCGGTGGTCGGAGGATGGATTGATGGCAATGTGGGGTGGAGGGAGAAAGGGGTGAAATAAGGTAGGGAAGTGTTTGTGGCGATGGGTCAAGGGTTGGGATTAGCGGGCTGGTCGGTATGAATTTGAATTGGGTTGGGTCATGAGTTGGATTAAGGTTTTTATGAAATGGCGGGTTGTTTATGACGTGACGCGTTGGATTTTATTTTTTATGGGTTAAAATAAGCTGATTGGAATTTTTTGTTAGCCATTAGCAAAAAACTAACGGCGTTAACGGAGACTAACGAAAGGTAACAGAGAGTGACTAAACATGAAATGTTTAACTAATCCTAATGACTAGGAATGGAATTAAGTATCTGTAGTGACTAAACGTGAACTTTTTTAGCAATCTCAGTAACCAACCTTGCAATTTGCCCCATTTTTGGGCACATTGTTGCCGTCAACCGCGGTGAAGGCATTCACCGGTGCAGACTAAAGTGGTGAATGCATCACCGCGGTTGACGGCCGCGGTGAAGGCCTAACCTAAGGCTGAAACTTCAAACTAACGTAACTTTGCGCTCGGTTATTAGATTCCTCATAACTTTTCAAGATCTTTCAATCTGCAATCGTCCTTCATCCCAAAAAATGTTATTTTCTACCCCAAACGAGCAATTTATCGATTTCAACAAATTTTGGAAGACCATAACTTTGTGCTCCAAAATCCGAATGTCATGAAATTTTTTTATTTCGCATAACTTTTTAAGGACTACAACTTTGATCATAACCATACTTTTGGAATGTATGTGGATTTGTGAAAAGTAAAGGCAAAAATATTCCCAAATTCCCGTATACCCTAAAATATTTCTTGTTTTGAAAATTCTTTCCTAGTAAAGTTGTAGTTCATAAAAAGTTCTGCGTAATAAAAAAAAACTTTATGACTTTCGGATTGAGGAGCACAAAGTTATGGCCTTCCAAAGTTTGGCAAAATCGAAATATTGCTCGTTCGGGGTAGCAAACGACATTTTTGTGGGATGAAAGCTGGTTGCAGATTGAAAGATCTTGAAAAGTTATGCAGAATTAAAAAAAATTCGATACTATTGGAAAACTGAGCACAAAGTTACGTTAGTTTGAAGTTTCAGCCTTGGCCTTCACCGCGGTCGACAAACGCGATGAAGCCTTCACCGCGGCCGTCAACCACGGTGATGCATTCACCGATGCAGACCAAACATGTATAAATTGGAAATTTTTCATAAAACATGTGTATTTTGGGCATTTTTTTAAAAAACGTGTGTATTTTGAGATTTTTTTGTTAACGTTTTCTCCGGATGAGTCCTGACAAGAAAGACGAGCCATTTGTTGCCCCGTTATGTTTTTGATGTGGGAGGTCATTCCACCGAGTGTCGGTTTAGGAAAGTTAACCCCTTTAGGGGTGTATATATAGTAGGATGGGTTGAGATTTTATTACTTTAGTCACTCAATTTATACAGAACGGTTTACACATCTTGAAATCCAAATCCACTCAATAAAATCACAACTCGACAATTTAGATCGATCCGGATTGGAATGTAAACTCGATCATAACCAACCCAGTACAAAAAATTTCAAAACAAAGTGTGTTGATGGCCACCCCTGAACATTCCATGGTGCCTCCTTGCCTTAGCCCAATTCGACCAAGCATATCATGGGGGTCTGATAGCGTCATATTTGCACCCTTGTTTCTTAACCGATTTCGCTCAAATTTGTGATGTCTTGGCCTATTTGATGCTAGGTTGTGTTATTTTGTCATATTTCTGATCCTAGCGAATAAAGGGATGCATAGGCACAAGTTTCGGGTCTTTTGGACATCGTTTGGTCATTCAGGAGAAGAAACTCGAGCATTACCTGAGGAAGAATGAACTTATGCCTCATATTATAGACAAATAATCATGGAATCTTGTCATTAAAAGAAATAGGACGAGACTACGAGCATCTGGGATCAAACCACGACTGATTCAGAGTCCGATTGAGGGAGAAACGAATCATTAAATAGGAGCGTAAGAAGAAATACGGGCAGGAGAAATACAACCATATTTTTCCCTCCCATGCCCATATTTTTATTGCCGAGAGGAGCCTTGGATGCGTTGTGACTTAACCAAAACGCGCGTTTTGGCAAAATTCGGGCAGGGAAGAATTACGACCGTATTTCTGCCCGTATTTCGCCCAGAATCGGGTTTTTTAGACAGATTCGGGCCAAAGGAAGGAGAGACTACTTTTTGAGCAGAAAACAGATTTTTAGAGAGAGAAAGTGCGAAGAATAAACTCTAGGAGCTATTTGGAGTGAATTTCTCACCATTGAAGCCCAGATTGCATCCCCGGGAGTGAAGATCGACATCTCAAAGCAGATTATCCCTATCTTTATGAGTATAACTGCTCTGATTTCTGTTTTCCTCTCTCTTAATTGATTTTAATTGTTATAATTAAGTTGGCCTTATAAAGCCATTTAATTCCTTGTTTTTAACCAATGTGGTACAAAGTAATTTTTATAGGTAAACAGGTACAAACAAAACTTGAACTGCTATGTCATGGTACAATTTCAAGTTGTACAATAAATAAAAGTACAAATTCCCTTTTGGTACAACTTCAATTGTACATTTAACATAATGATTCAACTTCAGGTTGTACATTAAAGCAACAATGTTTCAAAGCATAGGATAATTGCTCATTTACTAAACCAAGAAAAGAAAATAGGACACTAGTAGCCAACAACCGATCACCACTGCTCATTGCCTAGTTTCAACGATCATGGTCGTTGTTTCATATCATTCCCATTCCAATCGCTATCACATCTCCTTTCTCGAATCTATGTCATCCTTGCCTAACTTTCATATCTGCCTGTATTCCCTACAGTTGTTTATATTGGGTCGGTTTGGGTTGCTCGGGTTTTAGAAACCCCAGCTCGGAACCAACCCAACCAGTTGCTGGGTCTTCATTCTGGCACCCTCACCCCCCATTTGATTTAGATTTTCTCGGGTTTCGGGTTGGTACCATGTGGATAAGTACAACACATAATTCAAAAAGAGAATGAAAATTCCACCCAAAGCCCACAAACCCAATAGGTTCCAGACAAAGGCCACAACAGGTTCATATAATCAAATTATAGTTGTACTATGCCCCCTCTGAATCCGACGCTGCCTCTAGACGAAGTCGAGTACACATACATGATAGGGACCATCCGAGCATGTTGGATCCATACCAGTTCCGTGGGAGGGCAGTGGAAGCATGAGGTGCCTCCAACAAATCTTAACATGCCCAACCGCCGAAACCACCTTGACATCCAAACCAAATACATAAAAAAAAATCTCATATCGGAAGGGCGGCTGTTGACGGAGGCTGAGAGATGCACTATGCCCCCTCCGGATCCGTTGTCGCCGCTAGACGAAGCCGAGTACACATACCTGATAGGGACCATCCGAGCATGCTGGATCCATCATAAAGCATATTAACCCTCGTGCATATGAACTTGACCTGGCCACAATTGGCTCAACATAGGTAAATCAGGAGTCGTATAATTGCACTTCCTCGGGATAAACCCTCGTGCAAGTCATCCTCCTTAAACATCATAATATCACCAGGGAATATATATTTTCCCACATATGTATCCAAATACAACAATCATGAAAAATCATACACAATCACCTTCTCGAACCATCATAAAGCATATTAACAGTCTAGCCCACAATTTGTAACATATACACAATCATCAGCATAAACAAGGTCCATATCAATTAGGGCAAGTCAATAATATCATACAGCAGTCCAGGGTTCAACATATAGCACAAAAGTTCATACACCCCTAATCATGCCATTCTAGTTCACCTAGATCAATTCTAGGCATCAATATAATTATCGTGATACGACAAACCCGGTATGCCGTGCTAATCCCTCACCAGCTCTGGTCGTTTCAAACACCGGTTCTAGCCTCCCGTACTAAAACGTCAATTTCACGAACGAACCCCGAATTAAAATCCGAGACTGTCCTAATATCCCCTGCAGTATCCTCGTCAATATTAGTTCTTGGCTCCGGGTCAAATTCTCGATAAAAACACATTAAACCCTGGCCGGAGCAAAATTCAGCGATTTGGACCCCGACCTAAATAATTGCCGAAATTCAGGGATTAGAACTAGAGGATTGATTACCTCGCTGCAGGAAGCTCGTATATGAAATTTGGGCTCAATCCGGCTTCCGGATACTCCGAAACCCTAATTTGGCTTATCGGGAATTCAAGAAATTCCTGAACCAAAAACTCGTTTTAAAGCTCTAAATCGATAAATCACGATGAATAGATGAATTAGGCATTACTTACGGGATTTTTGGATCTATAGAACTCAAGAATTTGAGCTTTGGAATTTCTCTGTCGAGCTGCCCTGCTCGCTCTGCTTTCGGTCCAGAAAAAGGGATAAAGAAGGAAGAAGAGATATTGGTGCGGAAAGAAAATGGACGGGGTGGGGGAATTAAATGGACCGAGTAATATATATATATATATATATATATATATATATACCATATATATATATATATATTTAATTAATTAATACGTATACTTATCCGATCGATAATCCGATTTTCGCCGAAATATTAGCAAAATGCTCGATTTTAAATCGCGAACTTTCTAGCGATCGAAATATGGATTTTGCCGAAACGGGATGTTACAATTCTCCCCTCCTTAAAAAGATTTCGTCCCCGAAATCTAACCTTGAGTTGATACTACGCATCCGCTCGTTCTCCTCCTGGCAGACACTATCACATATATTGTTACTACCTAACTCTTAGGTTAGGAGATCTGAAGTACATAACTAAACACATAACACCTCAAGTTCCCAATATAAGGTTTCAAAAACCTACACTGGGCTATCACAACAAAACACATCAGCAAATTCAAAACATAACTTACTAAGCAAGATTGTTAACCTGTAAAGTAGGTTGCCACTAACACAAGGTTATATCAACCTACAAAATGGTTGTCACTAAATCATCCAGATTCATATCTCTATTCAAATATCTACCATCACAACGCATCATGTTGGCACAGCCTAAACCCAATTGCATTGCATAGCTAGCCACCATGCTTCTCGATCGGTTAGTAGTGACACATAAAACTACTTCTGTGCGAGCTACAAGGAAACATTGGCCTTAGGTTGATCCACACACCATTAAAACTTTCTGCCAAAATCATTACTTGGACAACAAGATAAAAACTCCATAAAATTTTCAAAACCTTTTAAACCATAACTTTTCTGATATTCTTTCAAATGCTCAAAATCATGCTTAACCAATGCAACTGACTATGCAACACATCATCACCTTTGGTCCCAATCCTGGCAAGTTTAGTGCAAGTACAGGTATGGAGTACTCCCTCCCCTTTTGAGGGTGATCAGTCCTCAAGAGTGAAAGTAACATACCCATAATGCAGAAAACAAACCAGCTCTGATACCAAACTGTAACACCCTACCCTATACTTTTTACCTAATCATATTGTTCATACAATTGCAGCGGAATTAATCTTGGGTGTTACATTAATTATCAAAATTACCCAAATAAAATTTCGACATGAATTACTCGCCTAATGGGCTAACAGTTCTTGCAACTTATCCTGCAAAATAATTCATCACAAACATATACACTCACTGCCATATGCATTGGCCTTTCATAGCCATAGTCACCGTTTCATACTACAGAACTGCATATTATACTGATACATGCTATAATCATCACAACTTACATAATTACACAATATACACATATCATCAACTTTCCACTCCTGTGGATATCTCACACTACATCAGAAGCTAGCATGCACATGAAAAACGTTCTCAAAACAGTTTTACAAAAAGGTGTGGATCACTGGCCAAAATCCCGAGTAGTAGTCCAAGCACAGATTAGTTGAAGACCATACCTCATCTTGCCTTCAACTCTTGCTCAGCTCCCACCTATACACCTATCTACTGCTGCTGATGATGATCTGCTTACACATGGCATAAGCAGAGAAAAAGGATAAAGAGGGTCAGCTCATAGCTGAGTGAGATAATCATAGCATCGTGAGTTCATAACAGAGCATACCCCTACCATACATCTAGCAAACAAGCCAAAACACTAGGATCAGACCTCAGCCATCCTCATGTCCCAATGGGCAAAAGACTCAACCACCTTGACTTATGCATATGCATCTTATCATGTTTTACTTATAGGCGCCTGGCTACTCCCATGCTAATAACTCTCCCGGGAAACATACCCCACATCCCGTCGGATGTAGTCATACATACCCCAACATCCCGTCGGATGTGGTCATACATACCCCACACCACTATGGGTGTAGTCATACCCCGACACCGCTCTGGGTGTGGTCATATCTCATAAGAATTCTTCAGTCACCACCACATGAGAGGTGTGACTATCATACATATCATAATAGAGTAATAGCATAGGGAGCCCTAATTACTATATAGTTGACCGTGAGACCACAACACTCATATTTGGTATCCTTATACATGATTCATATCTCATCTTGCTTAATCATAATTCATTACTTGCACATGTACTTGACCTGGCCACAATTGGCTCAACATAGGTAAATCAGGAGTCGTATAATTGCACTTCCTCGGGATAAACCCTCGTGCAAGTCATCCTCCTTAAACATCATAATATCACCAAGGAATATATATTTTCCCACATATGTATCCAAATACAACAATCGTGAAAAATCATACACAATCACCTTCTCGAACCATCATAAAGCATATTAACAGTCTAGCCCACAATTTGTAACATATACACAATCATCAGCATAAACAAGGTCCATATCAATTAGGGCAAGTCAATAATATCATACAGCAGTCCAGGGTTCAACATATAGCACAAAAGTTCATACACCCCTAATCATGCCATTCTAGTTCACCTAGATCAATTCTAGGCATCAATATAATTATCGTGATACGACAAACCCGGTATGCCGTGCTAATCCCTCACCAGCTCTGGTCGTTTCAAACACCGGTTCTAGCCTCCCGTACTAAAACGTCAATTTCACGAACGAACCCCGAATTAAAATCCGAGACTGTCCTAATATCCCCTGCAGTATCCTCGTCAATATTAGTTCTTGGCTCCGGGTCAAATTCTCGATAAAAACACATTAAACCCTGGCCGGAGCAAAATTCAGCGATTTGGACCCCGACCTAAATAATTGCCGAAATTCAGGGATTAGAACTAGAGGATTGATTACCTCGCTGCAGGAAGCTCGTATATGAAATTTGGGCTCAATCCGGCTTCCGGATACTCCGAAACCCTAATTTGGCTTATCGGGAATTCAAGAAATTCCTGAACCAAAAACTCGTTTTAAATCTCTAAATCGATAAATCACGATGAATAGATGAATTAGGCATTACTTACGGGATTTTTGGATCTATAGAACTCAAGAATTTGAGCTTTGGAATTTCTCTGTCGAGCTGCCCTGCTCGCTCTGCTTTCGGTCCAGAAAAAGGGATAAAGAAGGAAGAAGAGATATTGGTGGGGAAGAAAATGGACGGGGTGGGGGAATTAAATGGACCGAGTAATATATATATATATATATATATACCATATATATATATATATATATATATATATATTTAATTAATTAATACGTATACTTATCCGATCGATAATCCGATTTTCGCCGAAATATTAGCAAAATGCTCGATTTTAAATCGCGAACTTTCTAGCGATCGAAATATGGATTTTGCCGGAACGGGATGTTACACCATTATTACGATATTGTCCGCTAAGGGCCAAGGCCGCACGTTTTTACTCTTGGGTATCCTCCCCAAAAGGCCTCGTACTAATTGGGATAGGTGGACACCAATATACAAGGGTTCATTCCCTTGTATTTCTGATGTGGTACTTGGATTGTCCCATAACAATCCTCCTATCAAGACAAGGACCACTAACTTTGTATCCTCTCCTCAACGATTATCAAGATCCGCCAGACACCTATCGGCTGGCTTCTCAGTACAAGAATTTTCCCAGACGCATAACTCTCTTTGATCCGCCAAACAGACGTGAACCTCTCCTGGATCCACCAAACAGACACAGATCTCAAATCCCGAGGTCCACCGAATGAGGGTCCCACCAAACTTATGTCCACCGCCCGCACCGAACTAGGCTCTGATAACACTTTTCGAAATTGGGCAGCTCAATTAGTACGATATTGTCCGATTTGGGTCAAGCCCGCACGATTTTACTTCTGGGTGTCCTCCCCAAAAGGCCTCGTACTAATGAGCTTGGTGGACACTAATATACAAGGGTTCCTTCTCTTGTGTTTCCGATTTGGTACTTGGATTGTCCCATAACAATCCTCCCCTCAAGTCAAGGACCACGAATATCGTGTCCTCCCCTCAGCGTTTATCTCGATCCGCCAGACACATTGTATCGATGGGTTTCTCGGTACAAGGATTTTTCAAAACGCAAAACTCTCTTTGATCCGTCAAACCAGATGTAGCCTAGACACGGAACCCTCTTTGATCCGTCAAACAAATGCGGATCTCAAATCCCGAGGTTGGCGAATGAGGGTCCATCAAACTGACGTCCACCACCCTGAATCTGTCGAACCAGGCTCTGATACCACTTGTGAAGACCGAGTAGCTCAATTTGTACGATATTATCCACTTTGGGCCAAACCCGCACGGTTTTACTCTTGGATTCCTTCCCAAAAGACCTCGTACTAATTGGGCTAGGTGGACATTAATATACAAGGGTTCCTTCCGTTGTATTTTTTATGTGCAAAGAGAGATAGGTTTTCGCCCCATTTTGTGTGTGACACGTGAAGGGATTCGTTCAATACTATAGGTTATATATTTTTGTCATTTTAATTCGGAATTCGTAATTATGTTTTTCCAGTTAATTATACCATGCTATATCTTTCCGTGTTAATTCAGAATTCAACTTTTTTTTCAAAAGAATCAAATTAATCGTGTTTTTCAAAATTACATTCCTTCCATTTTTCATACCCCCTTTTCCGTACTCATCATCACGAGCCTATGACACTAAACTGTCCTTTCCTTCCCAAATCTTTGAACTATTTTAATAAAACTTCCAAAGCCTGGAATTCTCCTATGCAATCCACCTCTAAAAAGACCACCCAACTGCACTCTGATCCATAGGGGTTGTAAACGGTTATCCCGTTAATGGTATAACCGATAACCGAACTGGAACTGGTGCTAAACCGACAGTTAAACGACTAACCGATTACGACCATCCTCATAGATAGGACCGAAAATAATAGAGCTCCATTAGCCACAAACATAGGTCAAAATGATGGGGTGTTTGAAGGCTTACAAGACCCCTTGCCTATCCTAGTTGTAATAGTGACTTGGGCACAGTTGATCGACAACAATCAATAACATTACTTCCATGTAATTTGTGGGGTTTAGGAGTTGAGTAATTGTTGATGAGTATCTTATTGTTGTATGTTTCTTTAATATAGTTTGACGATAGAATAATATTAGTGTGTACTTGTGTTAGATTGATTAGATTATGTATTGATATATATCTATGTTAAATTATTTTGTATTCAATGATAACAATTTAAGAAAAGAACACATGCCTATGTATAAAAAATTACAGAAATTTCACAATTGAAAAAAGAGGTCTTTTGTTGGTTAAGATCGGTTATTTTGGTATAACATTGCAAAATCACTTAGTTAACGGTTATTCGGTTAACCGACAAAATAACCGAGAACCGACTAAACATTTACGGTTAACCAACTAATTTAAACAGTGCGATTAACGGTAAGCACAGAGTGCTTAACGATTAACCGAGAATCGACTAAATGGTTTCGGTTATAATCGATTATCAGCTTTACTGATTCCACTTAAATATTGATTTTGAACACCCTCCTCCATATTTGTCAGTAATGAGCCTACGCAACCAAACTATCCTTTCTTTCCCAAACCTTCAAACTCATTTTGAAACCCTCATCCATATTTTTTAATACATTGTGAATCCCTCATCGCACCTAACCACCTCAACCACTCAAGTGCCAGTCGTTTAAGTTTCCATGAAACGATCAAAGAGTACATGTCATCAAATGGCCGACGAGAAAATACGTGTCGATTTGGCATGATACATTCAAGTTGTTGCCTCTACCACTACAAGAAAAATGACATTTTACTGCCCTCCACCTCTACTATAAGTGACTTATGTGCCTCTATAGGCAAATTGCGGCATATAAATGTATGTTGTCAATACTGCTGTCACTAATTCTCTTTAGAGGCAGATGTTGGCGACAAATACAATGTGTTGTTGATTGAGGAATTTGAGGCAAATATTTATGTTGCTAAATTCACTTTTGAATGACTATTTTATTGTCTTCCCGGATCGGTTAGCTTGCTAACACCATAAGGGGTTGGAAAAATGACACCCTTGATATTAAATGCAACTTATATAATTTAACACTCATATTAAATACACATAGGGAATTAAATGAACCATATTAATTACTTGCTTTTTGAATTTAAACCTACACTAAATACAATTCTCTCTCTATCTATGATTCTTCCTTTTCCAGTAGTCTCCGAAAGCCACATTTCTCCGGTGAAATCCCGCTAGCAGACTCCCTTCGGCCACGTGCAAAAATGAACCACTACATTAAAAAATGTACCAGTGCAGTGATACGTGTCAATCGCAATTAAAACATAAACAAGAATCAAAGCATAACAGCGAAGTTACGTGGTTTCCCCAACGTTTGAACGTTGAGACTAGTCCACGGCACAAGACGAGTGATCTCTTATTACGTGTGTTCACCAGAATACAACCCTCACACACATAATCGGCTACAAATATATAGAATTAGGCAGCTGCACTAAACCCTACTATGTACATGACAAATTGCATAAAGGTACCTAAACCATTAACTTCTAACACCCTCCCTCAAATTGATGGTGCCGACGCAACATCAATTTGTGTGCCAGAAACCAATGACGAGCAGAAGCAAGCACCATGGTTAACAAATCAGCACTCTGATCTTCGGAAATGATGTAAATCAACTCAAGAACACCACCCTTCATCAACTAACGGATGTAGTGCACATGAACTTCAATATGCTTAGTACGATCATGCAGCACCGGATTAGTTGCAATCCGTATTGCACTAGTATTATCTGCATACAGTCGTATGGGCACACGACAATCAAGCCCAAAATCAGCAAACAAGCACCGCAACCAGCCAATTCAGATGCCACCTCAATCATCGACTGATACTCATCCTCCGTAGAAGATTTGGCAACCTGATCCTGCTTCTTACACCGCCATGAGACAAAAACTTACAAAACTGCACACACCAGCCAGACGTGGAGCGACGAGTGTCCAAATAGCCTGCGTAGTCAGCATCAGCATACGCAGTGAGAGCCACCTCCCCAGTCGACAGAAAAACAAGCCCACATTCGGTGTACCTTTGAGATACCTATGAATTCTCTGAACTGTAGTCCAATGCCGAGTACGAGGATCGGACATATATTGGCTAACCACCTGCACATCATAGGCAATATCCGGACGAGTGTGAGTAAGATAAATGAGACTCCCAACAATACTCCGGTAGGTAGTGCCATTAGTTGATAAATCCCCAGCTAACTGTGTGAGCTTCAAGTTATGTTCCATGGGAGTGCTGCACGGATCAAACTCATCCATCTGGGCCTCCTCTAGCAAATCAGCAATGTATTTACTTTGACAAACGAGAATATGAGCAAGGGAACGATCAAACTCAAGGCCCAGAAAGTAGGACAGAGAGCCTAACTCCTTAAGATTGAAGGTCGCCCGCAATGTGGAAGTCAGAAATCGAATACCATCCTGATCATCACCATTGATAACCATATCATCTACATAGAGAAAAGAAGTGTAAGACCGTGATCAGTATGCCAGAGGAAGAGAGAGGGATCATTATCACTCTGAACAAACCCAATAGGCAGGGTAGTAGCCTGAAACTTTTCAAACCAAGCCCGAGGAGCTTGCTTTATACCATACAGAGAACGTCAAAGCAGACAAACCATTGAGTTATCACCTTTCTTATAACCCGGAGGGCGCTCCATATAAACTGTCTCCTTCAAATCTCCATGAAGAAAAGCATTCTTGACATCCAACTGAATTAGAGGCCAGCCCTTCATGGCAGCCACGTCAATGAGACTGCGAACAGTATGCATCTTGGCCACAAGAGAAAACGTCTCCTCATAGTCGATACCATACTACTGTTTAAACCCCTGAGCAACCACCCTCGCTTTATGGCGTCAAGAGTTCCGTCAGGAAGATACTTCAAGGCATAGACCCATTTACTGCCGATAACCGTAACCCTCGATGGCTGAGGGACTAAATCTCAAGTATGATGCGCTTCCAAAGAATCTGTTCAGCATCCATAGCTCTTTCCCATGGGTCAAGGCCATGTGCATGTTTATATGTGACCGGTACGAACACAGTAGTAGTGATGGAATATGCAAGAAATTCAGAGTGTCGAGCGGGTGGTTGACCCCGAGTAGCCCGAGTGGATCGAGGAAGCAGAGGGGCACTAGGTGCGAGAACCTCAGAGGAGTCAGATGAAGAATGGGAGGTGGCCAAAGAACTCGAAGAGCGGGACGAGGAGCCAGAAGAGCTGCCAGAAGGCGGCGAGGGAGGATTATTATCTTCGAGAGCAGGAGAAGGCGCAAACGTGGGGAGGTGGGTGCCAAAAAATCCCATTGAGTATCATCAGAAGAACTCTGATCCTCGTAATAAAATGTGTGCTCCAAGAAGAAAACATGGCAAGAGATACGAAGGCGTTGATCCTCCACATCATAACTGTAACATCCCGTATCTGGATTAAA
The DNA here is from genome assembly GCA_946122785.1 of Linum tenue. Classification (NCBI taxonomy): domain Eukaryota; kingdom Viridiplantae; phylum Streptophyta; class Magnoliopsida; order Malpighiales; family Linaceae; genus Linum; species Linum tenue. Next base: position 11,665,739 of record CAMGYJ010000002.1, on the reverse strand, counting down.
TCTAACACCAAACCGGTTCGATGCAGGAACAAAGAATGAATTCAACAAGATTGAAAGAAACATTCGTCCTCGACAATTAATGACGTGAAAAATCTAAAGAATAAATAAGGCATGAATGAGAGTATGGTAGAAGGTGAAAATACGAACGCGTGAGTTCAGAAGGTGATAGATTCTCGAAAGAGTTATGAGCTAAATGGTTGAAGCTGTCTCAAACATGAAAAAGAATAAAAAAAATATGTTTATGGCCAAGGTTCAACCCAGAGACCTAGAGCTACATAATATCACAACTTACCAGTTGCGCTACACGCTGCTCATGTGTAGTAAGCCATATTACGTGTAATTAAAGATTACTTGACGAGATAAAATTCTGAAGAAAGGAACAAAGTTTCCATGACGTAGCCTATGTCCAAAACATGATACACGCATTCTTCTACAACCCAGCAACATATGTTTATGTTTATATGTGCCGATAAATGGAATGATATGATCCAAATCCGAAGAGAATCCTCGAACTCGGATGATATGACTAAAGTACGCAACCTTCCTTCTTTTTAAGGATTTTCGAAGCTTTTCTCCAACTTGAACAACTTGAAATAAAAGATAGATGCGGAATCAATCGGACAATCCAAAATCGTGACAAAGGGCAATTGATATATTAAACCAATCGGACAGAATCAACTCGTGGAAAGGGGCAATTGATATAGGGTAGATGCTCGCCACAACTAGACGCGTTCTCTAGTTGATAAGAGACACGTGAAAATCTCTTGGAATCCTCGATAGAAAGATTAACACAAACGTTCACAAAGGAACACGAGTAAACACTCTAAACTTTGATTCGAATATTGGATATTGGGTACAAAATTCGTAGCTCTTACACCCTCTATTTATAGAGGTCTCAAAAACATAAAACTAACCTAATTGGAATAGGAAAACAAATCCCAAACTAACTAGGTAACTTAATACTACTTTAACAAATAAATAAACTACAGATTATACAAATGACTCCAACAAATACGCCGCTCCGCTAGTCTTCACACATCCTTCTCCATAGCGGAACCTATGTCTGGTGTCTCCTTTTCATTATCAGCTGCGGAATCCTTTTCAGTCCAAGCTAGCTTCCACGTTACCTTGTCCATTCCCAAAATGGACACCAATTTTAATGAACCCATTCCATATTTTTATCACGTGAGAACAAAAATTGAGCTGCTTGCTTGTGGAATTAATCCATGACAAAGCCCACGCCTCCACTATCAATTAATCCTTACACCAACTCACGTTTCTTTCCACAAACCCAGCCACCAGCATAATTTGATCCATCAAGAATGCTCCCAATTGATCTTTATATCTTCTTATTCGAACCTTCATCTTTGGACCATGGGAATTAAATATCGTCCAAGTCGATATTGTATCATGGAAGTTAGAGAGCCACTTCCACTATTCATTTTTCTCGTATAAACAAGGCTCAATGACTCACCATATTCATGGGTTGTGGAATTAGAGATGGGATTTGAAATCATTACCCAACCACCGTAGATCAACCCATTAAAGGATGTGGCAGGGTTGTTGTGAGTAGATATAGAACGAAAGTTTGTTCGACGACCGTAAGTCCCAACTAAAGGAAGGAAAGAAATGGAGAGATAAGTGAGAGTCTTTGGGCATTCTGGAGCTAGGGAGGTTGCCAGACGTAGAGGGTTCCCACGAAGCCATACGAGCGGTAGAAGCCTTGTCTGAGCCTCGCTGGAGTTTCGTCAGAATCCTGTGACGACGACGACGTCAACTCCGACCTCAAGCATTCTTCGAGTGGTTGGTACCGATGCGTAGAGAGCGATCCCAAGAGCACGCACGTTTCTACAGAATCAATTTTCTACGTCGGACAAGGGACAGACGAGCCCCGGAAGCTAGCCACGTAAAACTGTCAGTTTATGAAAGTCATGTACTGTTTTCGTCAATTTGAAAAGTTTGAGGGCCGGAATGGTGTTTTTCCATAGGAAGGGTTAACTCGCTGGTTGACTGGAAAATTGTATTTTGTCCGTAATTCGTTCGTTTGACGACCAAATGACAAACCGTCTTCGCCTACAGGACCGTGAGAATGAGGAGAATATTATGAAACCAAGATTTGGAATTTACAGAGTCATCAAAGAGTCAGATTCGTCATAAATAAGATGTGTGGGCTTACGATAAAAGGGAACCAGAATTATGTGCTTATGTTCAAATATGCATGATTGAGTTGATGATGGATGATTATGTTGGATTTGTGAATGCTTCTTGATTATAATCTTGGATGAATTTAAATGAGTTTTCTTGTAATTATTATTATTAATCTCGTGCTGGAATTGTTGACGTATATGGTAAACTCCAAATATTTTCGGAAAATGTCTATCGAGATCATAATGCGTAAATGAATTTGAAGAAACCTTGAGATGGCTTTTAGTCATGATATATCACTATGGGAATCATTATATTGGTAATAATTGGGTTTTTGGAATTAATTGATGTTATTGTTATGGGACAATCCAAGAACCACATCGGTAATACAAGGGAAGGAACTCTTGTATATTAGTGTCCACCAAGCTCATTAGTACAAGGTCGTTTGAGGAGGACACCCAAGAGTAAAACCGTGCGGGCTTGGCCCAAAGTGGACAATATCGTACTTGGATTGTCTCATAACAATCCTCCCCTCAAGACAAGGACCATGAACTTCGTGTCCTGACCTTAGCGATTATCTTGATCCGCCAAACGCCTTGCATCGATGAGCTTCTCGGTACAAGGACTTTACCAGACGCATAAATCTCTTTGATATGCTTCCCAAATGCGGAATTCTCTTTCATCCGCCAAAGCCCAAATGTGGATCTCTCCTGAATCCACCAAACAGATGCAAATCACCCTTTGACCCGCCAGAAAAACGCGAATCTCAAATCCCGAGGTCCACCGAATGAGGGTCCCACCAAACTGTTGTCCACCACCCTGGACCAGAACCAGGCTCTGATATTACAAGTAGCCTGATGTCGTATTCTCATTACACCCTTTGACTATTGACTCTCATAATTTGTGGGTACACCAGTGGGGTGTTTATACTCTCAACTATAGTGAAGCGCTCAAACTCTCGACACTAGTGGGGTGCTTATAATCGTTCAACACCAATGGGGTGTTCTATTTGCTCAACACCTGTGGGATGCTCATATTTGCTTAGCATGGAAGTCTCATGGCTTAAGTTGAAAATATGTAGCATATTTTTGTTTTCTAGAGAAAACAAGTTGATTTTAAAGGATGTTTAAATCATTTGAAGAAAAGGAAAAAAACATTTGATGCAAACTTCTAAACCAAGATTGATAGTAGTCATAAGATGTTCCAAACAAATAGAAATGTGAACAATCCTTTATTCCTCTCTATGAAGAAAAATGTGATACAATTCTCAACATGGAAAAATGGCATAAATCATGACTCGAGCTTTGGTTTGTGGCTTGCCTACTGAATTCTGTGACAGGCATGCGGGTTGTGGTTGAATACTTTTGTGCCGCTAAACATAACATTTAGATTAAATTAACATTTTATTAAATATAATGATTGTTTTAGAGACAAATAATAATTGTTTTAGCGACAAATAATATATGTGCCGCGATGTTTAGTCTCTAAAAATAAATTTTCTTGTAGTGTACGTTTATGGAGCAGTAATCAGTTATGACAATCTTTTTTTTTCCGGTGAATAGTTATGACAATCTTTGATAATGTGAAAGGGTCTAGTTTTGGTAAGATCCTTCTCCTATATTAAATAAAATGTTAAGGATTGCCGACACAAAATATTAAAGAGGCATGTGAAAACGGCACGTGAGGCATGGAACACGAGCTATCCCCTGTATGTATCTCGTTCGTTCATGACATGCCATAGAAACAACTTGCGCTAGCAATATATAATTTCCGTTGTTATCAGATATTAACGACACCCATGCCGTTAGCTACTTTCGTTGTAAATGTGTGGCCAAATCTAACTGTTGAGCAACAATACACGATATGGTTATGGTCCCTTTGTCTTCTCCTCCTTCTCTTGTCATTTCCATTCCATCATGTCGGAGTCAGTCGATGGTACTTGCTGGTTGTAAAAAAAGCTACCTGAGAAAGGCCTTGCAGTTTCTGGAGACAGTAAATGCACGGAGGGAGATGACTGATTAATTGAAATGACTAGGTTGTCAAACTGATTTATACCGTTAGTTGATTTAGCAAGTGATATTGTCTATTTGGCAAACAAAATGATACGTCATCATATTTAAATGCAAGAGTTTAACGTCAGTATCTAAATGTTTATACTTGAATCCGAAGAATTTCCTTCTTTTCATTAACACATCTTTTTTGTTTAGAGACCAAAAATTGATCGTTCTGGTTAATCACTCTTAATTATTTGGTTTTGACCATTTATACCAGTGTTGACTACCGCTTCATATCGATGACTTTTCAAACAATTTTTATCCAATACCTATTGAACCTGATGGTACCGGACGACATACCAGTGATTTGACAACTATGCCCACAATCCTACTACTTAATCTTACGTTATGTGAGTTATGTCAAACGCTTCTTATTCCCACCACTTCTACAAAGCCTGCAAGCACTATTAGACCAGCGGCGGCACCCTCCACAACGTCCCCGGTGGCGGCGGCTGCACGAAGAACAAGCGCCACTCAGCAGGGCAGCAACCCTCCCCTCCCTCTTCCACCAACTTCCTCCACGGCCGCGGACGAATACCCTAGCAGCGGCGACCACCAGTTCCAAATCATCAACTACCCCGCGGCGACGGGTGCCTTTTTCGGCGACGGCGGTGCGTCCTCTCCTAATAATAATAATTAAGTGGCAGCAACAGACATATTCTTTCTCCAACGATGGTGGCGACCCTGTTGGCGTCCCCTCTAATAATCATCCCCCACAAATGGGTATCAAAGAATTACCCAAATTTACAAGAGGTCAAGGAGAAAGTTGTCCGCCTTAATATACAGTGTAGTATACTAACTTTGTTTCTGCAGCTCAAAGGTTCTATCAACTGCTGAAACTACAAGAACAGGTAATTGAGATCTATAGGGCTGAACCCTGCGTCAGAATATTGTCCTGTCGGCCGAATGGATGGTGGCTGCGCTTGAAGCGAAGTGGAGTGGAAATTATATAATTATAATATTTATGATTTTTTTTTAATTTATTGTGATAATAAAGTGGAAATTATAAAAAGATCAAATTTTATTTTTTTATAATTTTTTAATTGCCACGTCACACATTGAACGGTCAAATATCAGAGTTGACTGCCACATCTGCAAAAATTAAATGGATAGTGACCATACTTAAACCATTGAACTAATTTTAGCGAGCATGAATGAAATAAACTAATTTTAGTGACAAACGTAAAACTTTATAGTAATTCAAGTGACCAAACTTGCAATTTACCTCTATTTTAACTCTAAAAAGGTTTCATCTCATCAGAATCTCCTTAAAACCTCGCAAAGATGGATATATCCTCATCTTATCCTTAATTGTATCCTTCATCCAAAGCATGCAAGGAATTGAGATAAAAAAAATATGCATAAAAAATATGCACAGCTCAAGTAATCACCAACAATTCTATCCTAGATTTCGAATTTGTTAGATAGGTATTCCTTTACTGAATGTGGAAATTCGATCAATAAGCTCATAAACTATATTTCATGTTCAAATCAGTCATACGATATTGATCATTGATTGAAGCAGTTCACAAGTTGTTGGCTTCTATCTCATAGCTCACTGTCGTAGATGATCCTACTAATTTGCATTTTAGCCTTGTTTCTTAAGTTTCGCTCTCTCTTCAAGCGCGGGTGGATCGTTGCGATCTCTCATGTCTATAGAAAAAGCAGCTTTTTAAACTATTCTTTGAACAATAAAGTCCATTCAACATCTTTTCTTTTCGTACTTTTTCGTTATTGACTTTTGTATGATAAAATTTGGGTTTCTAATCCCGGTTTCTCATGATATAAAAAAATTTGTGCAATGCTCTCCGCCATCACTTATCATTTATGAGTTGCCAACAACTAGTCCATAAGACCACATACTTACTTGACTAAATTGGCTTCAATCCACTCCCTGGAATGGGCACATGTAATGGAGCACCATATATAGGTGCTTGCCCAAGCGGATAACTAAACTGAATGGAGTTGAAGAACAAACTTCTCGACTTGAATTTTCAACCAAACGATATGAATATTATCATTGTATGGAAATTGGAAACGGATTGAGGTTGGTGGACGTGGCTGCCCCTATTATTTTGTGGCCCTTGTTCATCGCTCAATTAATGTACCTATCCGATCGACCTCCAATAATTGGCAACTACCACTCCAACGTGTTTGTTTTAATTTTTTTATTCTATATTATCATCACATACTCACGAACGGATGCTGTGATATCTTCAAAGTTATTGGAATTAATTAATTTATACCATGATATAAGAATCGGGTTAATGTTACATTTGTCACTGTGATTACTAAACTGTGTCATGTTTAGTCACTAAAAAAAATTAATATAAAATTTAGTCACTCTAATTACTAAAATAGATCATATTTAGTCACTCTTCGTAAGTCTCCGTCAACTCCGTTAATGGAGTCCGTTATGTGTTGATGTGGCTAATAGGAGCGCCTAGTCAACGTTGTTTTGTCCCGAAAATGGTCAAATCCGACACGCCACGTCACCAAACCGGCCATGTCATACACCCAACCAAACCATTAACCCAACCCGTCCCAGAACCAAACCGCAACTCACTTAACAATACAAAATTGGAAAATCAATCGGGTTAGTGGCCATTTTTAGACCAAAACCTTTCCTCTTTCCTCGCAAAGCTCTGCTCCTTCCTTTAGATTCAGCCATTATCGATCGATCTTCAGGGAGAGATGAAGAGCTCCACACTACCCCCTTGTCCCGCGAGGTGCAATTCTCTAGAGCTTCCAAAACCTTGTCGGCTAGGGACTTGCGTCGTCCATGCTCGTCCCTTTCGCCATCTCCTCCACCAGTAGCTCAACCCACAGGGTCGGGGGGGGGGGGGGGGCTGCTACTGATTTTCACTGCGGGTCGGGTTTCGCGGTAGGTGCTTCTTCCAGGAAGAGATGGCAGAGGCGATGGATCGCAACGTCGATGTTGCCGCCGCATTCCTCTAGGGATAACTTGAGAACCACCACCTCCATGTTGGGGAACCTCGCCAGGAGGCGCTCGAGACCTGGGGGAGCCAATTGGCACTTCTTGGTTACAGACGAGGGGTACAACGATGGGAAATCGGAGTTGTATTCGTCATCGAACAGATGCAATCACTTGGTACCGCGTATTCTTGAGCTGCATACAGCTGCTGAAGCCATGATTTGTGTCTTTTGCACCTCGCGAGGATCGATTTGGGTGTCTTTTGCACCTCGCGGGGAAGGAGCAGAGCTTTGCGAGGAAGGAGAAAGGGTTATGGTCTGAAAATGACCACTAACCCGATCGATTTCCCAATTTTGTGTTGTTAGGTGGGTTAGGTTTTAGTTCTGGGTCGGGTTGGGTTAATGGTTTGGGTTGGGTATATGACATGGCGGATTTGGTAAATGGTGGGTCGGGTTTGATCATTTTCGGGTCAAAACGGCACTGACTAGGCGCTCCCGTTAGCCACGTGCTGCACATAACGGACTCCATTAACGGAGTTGCAAGAAGACTAATGGAGAGTGACTAAAGATGACATGTTTTAGTAATTAGAGTGACCAAATTTGATATTAACTTTTTCTAGTGACTAAGCATGATACAATTTAGTGATTATAGTGACCAAATGTGGCATTAACCCTATAAGAATTAGTTTGTTCTTGAGGTGTCATGTTCAAATCATCACGCTTCTCAATAGTAATCGTTGTCTTTAAAACACATGATATGGTGAACCTGTTCAAAGTTCAAGTCCATGAGTTGGTTTTTGTTTGTGTGAGCGTCTGAGTGTGTAAGAAAGTTATTAAGTACCATATATAGACGTCTACCAACAACTCGAGTTATGTAGATCGATTGGTATATCACATAAGCTTCTTCCCCAAAGATGTCTAAGGGGTGGTTTGCTTGTTAGATTTGAAAAATGAGTATTTTTGGGGGGGAAACCTTTGAATTTAGGATGGATTTATCGTATTATGGATTTGAAAAGTTTGTAGTTTGCATGATAGTTAGATTTGATGATATATTTATGATGGATTTGTTACATATATGACTAGTCATTAATGATTTACAAATCACAACCCAATATGTAGGCTTTACAAGTCTGATAAATTTGGATCCAAAATAGAGACTAAATACACCCTTCAATAAACAATAAACTTGGATTAAATCCAATAAATTTAAATTTTGGGTACGAATTTCATTACTCAAATCCAACAAGCAAACTAACTTTAAGTGTTGCAAGTTCAAATTCTTTTCATACCGTTTGTTATAAATGAATTCCATAAGTTTTGAGGAATTCATTTTGAAATGAAATCTTTTTGTGTTTGGTATTTGAAAGAATTCATTTTCAATTCTAAATTTTGAATTCTACAGAATTGGAACTAGTTATAGCAATTCCGAAAAATTGAGATGAAATTTTCAAATAAATTCCACAAGTATTTACTATTTTTAATAGACTGATATAATTATCCTATTTTATGAACTAAATTGCTTATACATATGACATACCAAACACAGGAATTCATTTGACAATGAATTCTACACGACAATTTATTTTATATCTAAAGATTTGAATATGACATACCAAACACAAAATTTCATTTGAGAATGAATTCTACACGATAATTCATTTTACAATGTAATGAATTCTTGATTCATTTGTTACCAAACAATCGGTTATTTTTCGAACTTTAATAAATTACTCGATACTCTCATATGAAACTGCGATTTTAATGATGATGATAAAGAAATATGGATCCAAATTCATATTAAGTGACAACCCTCCAAGGAAAACCCTGCTAAACATGTCCGTACGTATGAATTCGGGTGGGGTTTTTATCCAGGATTTGACCCGGAAACAAACCTATCCAAATTCCTGAAAGAAAAAAAGCCCAAGTTTGCCCCGTTACCCGGGATTATTATGGACACGGAAGCAGCGGATAAATCGACGACGTGTTCAAACAAAAAAGTGCTTATCCATAAATTAGCACCAAACTATCAATTCATAAAGTACGTCTTAATAACGATTAACCACATAAACTGAACATGGCTCAGCCCAGTTTTGGTAATGCTGACGCAGCTCCTACTAAACTACCATTTCCTTGAGATCCTTTGAAACGAGTTTCACTATTTCGTGATTGTCATGAGCAGCGGCGAATCCAAGTCTAGATCATTGGCCACATATAAAATGAGAAGCGAGTACTGGATCGTAACTTGACGAGCACTGAAATGAATATCTAAACTCGAACATTTATAAGTGCTATACTAGCTTTGGATCCAAAGGAGGGTTGAGCCGTGACTCGGGGCGGCCCCCTAGATCCGTTGCTGGTCATGAGTACGTAATTTTATTCCCAACATAAGGCTGAGTCCAATGGGTTCAGCAAATATGGGGAATTCCCATCTCCAGCAGGACTCTTTATTTGGGGGCTTACTGACACCATTTTTGTCGAAAATCGGCAAATGGATCGCTATTTTTGGTGAACGTTTTGGCGATTCCCGGGAACGCCCATCCCCTTTTTTATTTAAATTAATGGTTGCTTTGTGTTAAATTTGGGGATAACTGTGTGATAATTTGTGGGATAATTTGAGGTTAAATTTGGGGTTAATTGTGAAATTAATGGTTGTGTTAAATATGATATTTTTGTTTATCATTTGAACTATTATGTGAACTCCTTCAGCTTTATCATTTGAAAGTGTTGTGTAAACTCAAATTAGGTCAATTATTTTTTGCAAAAAACAATTCGGTGTCGGGATTTAAAAACATTCTATAAAAAAATTGTATTTAAAATGATAACGAACTATACAAAAATTAACATGAACAAATTATATTAAGACTTCCATAAGTATATTTTTAAGTAAATGGAAAACTGGAAAAAAAAAAACAGAAATCCCCAAATTTGGAGAATGTATCATTGGAGCAAACAAGGTGAAAATGAGGATGATCCCCAAATTTGGGGACTTGCATTGAAGTTGGCCTAACTCTTCTTGTTCCCTATTGCCTATGTTTGGTCCGCCTTTTAGAAGTGTTTTTCTACTCTAAAAGTTCAAGTCAGGGCAAACACCTCTAAAAGCTCGGTTTTAGAAAAGCTGAAAAGTATTTTTGTATAACATAAAAACAAAAGCTCTGGATCAGAGCTTCTGCAAAAAACTCTTTTGAAAATACAAAATTATCTTTACCATATTTTAATTCTATTTTGGACAATATAATTTTCTTTCATTATATCATTTTAAAAATAAAATAAATTCAAAAATAAAATTATTTAATATAAAAGAAATCAAACAAGATCCATTATGATTACTTTTTATTTTTTTAAAATTTTATTCATATGATATATTAGAAATCCTTTTTATTAATCTTACATGAGCACTTATATTAAAAATCACTTCTAATAATTTTTCAGCCAAACGCTCAACTGCTTTTTTTTTAAGTATTTCTCTTAAAGCTCAAGCCAAAAGCTACTTCGGCAAAAGTTACAGCAGAGCCAAACTAGCCCATTGTTGTCTCTCTATGGTTGTTTAAAACTTTTATTTTACATACATAATCTCCTGTACTATAATATATCAGTAACTAGAGCGCTGCGGTGGATCCAAAATAGGGTAGAGAACTGGGCCACATTTGCAAAGATGCGCAAAGGACTAGGTCGTAACCCGATGAGTACTGAAACGAATACCTAAAATAAAAAATTTACAAGTGCTATAGCGGCCTCATGGATCCGCCACTACTATAGCGCCAGAGGAGGGTTGAGCCATGGCCCGGAACGGCCTCATGGATCCGCCACTACTATAGCGCCTGAGTGTAGATTAATGAGAGTGCTCCAACTTTCTAAAAGATCGCTTTCGATAACCGAATAGGTGAAATTATGGGTGGGCATTCGTTCGTTTCGGTTTGAACCGAACTGAAAAGATGCATACTGGTATTCCAATTCCAGTCAAAGGCCAAACTGATTCCGACCATAATTATATTTTGGTTTGGTTTGATCGAACCAAAATATTACTCAATTCGGAACAGAAAACCCAAATTATGATCTTCTCTCGCTCTCTTTATTTCTTCTTTTCGCTGACAAAAGACACCACCACGAAACCTAATTTGTTTCTCTTCCTCCTCAAACCTCTCTCACTTTCTCCTCTTTCTTCCCTCTCCGCCGCAACATCAGAGACAGAGATCTGGCTCCATCAGTAGCCGACGGCTGCCTCGGAGAGTCCCTTCCTCTCCATTTGGTATCGGGATGTGCTCTATTCCCTGCGTCGCCAAAGTCGTGCTCCGCTCTTTCGTAGAGCGAGTGGAATTGGGTTGTTAGTTGTATGTGTGTGAGAGTGGAATCTGGTTCCAATAATCTTTGTTCGAAACACCTGATTCCAAAAATCCTATTTCAACATTAATATCTTTGGATTTAATTCCCCCTAGATAGATAAGGCAAAAAATCGATAACAGGCGCTGGGAGTATTTTTGTCTCAAAGTGATTTAATTCAATAGAGTCTTGAGTTTGTGATTTAATTTGATTTGATTAATATCTTCAAGTCACGGAAATTCAAACCCATCCCTCTGTTCCTCACTTTCTTTTACACTCTGTTTGGGAACCTAGTGCAAATGGTGGGGTGCATAATTGAGGGGTAAGCACAGAAATCGAAATATTTACCCCCATTTGGTTCTTTTATAACAGTGGCAGGCGGGTGCATGGTTGTGGTAAATCTACTGTTTGGGTAAGCCCCCAAATTGGGGCGTAAAACATTGTGGGGAGATATATTTTATTTTTTCATTTCTTAATTAGTCCTTCTTGATGTTGTCCCACACACACGGTGAGAGAGAAAGGGCCCACGCCCACTTGGAGAGATGAGGAAAGAAAATGAAATCAGATAGACGGTGAGAAAGTGTAAAAGAAAATAAATAATGTTATTAAAATAATTTAATATTTTTTTAATATAAAATTATCATTAATATATTTTGATTTCCCAATTGCACCCTCCTACTTTGATGGCTCCCGTTCGTTTATTTCCGTTCATTTGATGGCTCCCGTACTAAACGCATATAAAACTCGTATAACACGTTTGATATCCGTATTTAATGAATTAAATTGTTCAAATTAATATTATTTATATATTTATTTAATTTTACAATAATTATTTTTTTATATATTTATGACTGTTAAACGTAAAATTCGGTTAGTGACGAAGTAAAATATCCGTACGTATTTTATACACAACTTTCCCTTACCGTATTTTACTACCTATGTATAATACAACATTCATATTATTATATGTACTCTTTATATATAATAATCTAAAACTCTTTTTTACATCATTTTGCACCCCCTACTTTTTCATCCAAACAACAATTTACCCCTTTACTTGCACCCCCAACAATTTGCACCCTCCAACTATTTGCACCCCCTTGTTGCCAAACAAAGCGTTATTATCTATCCTCTTCTCCTCCCAGTCCCAGCCTGTTTGGTAGCAGTTGGATTGAAAGACGGAAAAGGAAAACACTAACAAATCCAACTCAGCCCAACGCCGTCATCCTCCCCACACCCAATATAAACACCACCATTCCCAAGTCCCATCCCCATGAAAGTTCTACCCTTCACTCCATCTCCCCAATATAAACCCCAACCGGAAAATGAGATCCACGGCCACATTCGACCCCCATTAACCCAAATCCCACTTTCTATTTCTCCCCCTTTCTCACATGGCGCCCGACACTCCTTTGCTCGACCCGCCGCCTTCCTCAACCCGCCGGCGACACGGCCTTATCAAGCAATGCGGCCTAATACTGCCCTCTCTCGTCATTTTCTCAGTGGGTCTCCTAACATTGGCGGGCCACCGGAGCCAGCAGTCTCTATCCATCTCCGCTGGCGTTGCCCACCACCAAGCGCCGGCGCCGGCGCCGGCGAGAGGACTGAGGGAAGGGGTTTCAGCGAAGTCCATCCCCGGGAACCTGGATGAAGAAGGAGTTTCGTATAATTGGACCAACGCCATGTTCGCCTGGCAGAGAACTGCCTACCACTTCCAGCCACAGCGAAATTGGATGAATGGTAGGTGTGCTCTATTTCTCCATCATCTCGCCCCTCTTTCCACTATTCAATTTCCCCATTAATTAATTACCAGTACTTTCATAGCTTAGCTGCTCCAAAAGAAAGGGAAGGAAGGAAGAAGAAATTTTGCTATTGGTCAATTCTTAGAGAGAGGTTGGTGTTCCCTGCGGGGAATGAACTGTACTGTACTGTACTCATTACTCATATCAATTAGTGTTTGTTTTTTTGTCTTCTTATGCTGTTGGATTCAACGGCTGGGATTGAACAACTCGGTGTCCTTCTTCAGATCCTGACGGTACGTACCATCCCGTACTCTTTTGCTTATTGTTTTCTTATTTTGATTCACACGATTTCTGAAATTGTTATGGGCTTGGTGGATTTTGGGCTGGGCTGGGTTTGCAGGCCCAATGTATCACAAAGGATGGTACCACATCTTCTACCAGTACAACCCGTACTCCGCCGTCTGGGGCAACATCACGTGGGGTCATGCCGTCTCCCGCGACTTAATCCACTGGCTCATCCTCCCGTTAGCCCTAATCCCCGACAACTGGTACGACATTAACGGCGTCTGGACGGGTTCCGCCACCCGCCACCCGGAGGACGGCAACATCTACATGCTCTACACCGGCAGCACAGGGAATCTCACTCAAGTCCAAAACCTCGCCCACCCGGCCGACCTCGCCGACCCGCTCCTGCTCCGCTGGGTGAAAAGCCCTGCCAACCCGATCCTCCTCCCGCCGCCGGGAATCGGGCCCAAGGATTTTCGCGACCCGACGACCGCGTGGCTGGGCCCGGATGGGCTGTGGCGGGTCGCGATTGGGTCCAGGGTCGAGAAGTTGGGCCTCACGCTCGTTTACAAGACGGACGATTTTGTTAGTTACGAGCTGCTGGATCATTACCTGCACTCGGTTCCGGGTACGGGTATGTGGGAGTGCGTGGACTTTTACCCGGTTCTGGTCAACGGGACGAAGGGGCTGGACACGTCGGCGGTCGGGGAAGGGATCAAGCATGTGTTGAAGGCGAGCTTGGACGATACCAAGTTGGATCACTTCGCCGTCGGGACGTATGACCCGGTGAAGGATTTGTGGACGCCCGATGACCCGGAGAGCGATGTGGGAATCGGGTTGAAGTACGATTACGGGCGGTATTATGCTTCCAAGACGTTTTACGATGAGGAGAAGCAGAGGAGAATACTTTGGGGTTGGATCAATGAGACTGATACGGAATTCGATGACCTCAAGAAGGGCTGGGCTTCCCTCCAGGTAATTTTATAATTTACCCTCCTCCTCGGGTTAATGTGATTTAGACGCAGTAATTTAACTACATTGAAAAATGGGGGTTGAGAATGCAGACGATTCCGAGGACGGTGGTGCTGGATAGCAAGACGGGAAGGGATTTACTGCAATGGCCGGTGGAGGAGATTGAAAGCTTGAGGCTGAATTTTTTCTGTTTTGACGAGGTTTTGGTGGGTCCCGGTTCGGTTGTGCCGCTACACATAGGCTCTGCTACGCAGGTTTGATTTGTTTACTGAATGATGAATGGAAGCCGGCGATTTGGTCGTTTGATTGTAGAATTTTGCTTACATTGCATTGCAGCTGGATATAACGGCGGAGTTTGAGGTGGAGTTGATATCAGGGAAGAAACCCGGCGAGGAGAACCGTTGTGACGGCGGTGCAGCGGAGAGAAGCAGCTTGGGACCGTTTGGGATTCTAGCTCTGGCCGATGCTTCACTCTCCGAGCTCACCCCTGTTTTCTTCCGGCCAGTTCAGACTACCCTCGACACCGTCACGACTTACTTCTGTACAGATCAAACCAGGTTCAGTAACACTCACATTTCGATCGTTACAGTCGCGTTAACAATGATTTTGGACACGTTCGATTAGTCGAAGACGCGATTGTAACTCTGCAGCTCGGTTTTGTTGGTGATGCAGATCGTCGATGGCTCCCGAGGTGTTCAAGGTTGTGTACGGGAGCTCGATCCCGGTGGTGGGCGACGAGAAGCTGGAGATGAGAGTGTTGGTAGATCATTCCATCGTGGAGAGCTTTGGACAAGGAGGGAGGAGAGTGATATCCTCCAGAGTTTATCCCACCAGGGCCATCTATGGAGATGCTAGGCTCTTCTTGTTCAACAATGCCACGGATGTGAACGTGAAGGTGAAGCTCAAGATTTGGGAGATGAACTCTGCTTTCATTCGGCCATTCGCACTAGACCAATTGTGATTAACCTGATGTGGATTTTAGTGGTCGATCCCAACTATTGTTGTACTAATCTATACTATTACCTGCATATATACCTCCCTCGAGAAAGAGGTTTGATTACACTCATCGTTGGCTTTCCCTTTTACCTCATGACCATACGGACAGGATACATAATTTGCATCAGCTGTGGAGTGTTCTTCTCAAAGGAGTGCAATTTCTCAGGCCAATGTGCATTTGTATGTATTGTTTGTTGCTGGAAAAAAAAAATACAAAATTACATCTTTTGGTATTGTATCGGGAAAAAACCAAAAGTTTGGTTTTTGGAACGCATTTGATTGAGATAGATAATTCTAGCTTCTAGCATCAAATTATCTAGCAAATCTACCACTTACTATAACTTTGAAAGAGTATAAAATGTCATTTTGTCTATTATATCGACTAAACGACTATACCTGTATAGTTGGGACTTCATTTTTCTAAGCTGATTGAGGCGAAGAAGAAGAATGGGATTGGGCGTTTGTCAAGTACACGGGTTGGGTCGGGGGTTGAGTATGGATGGGTCGGAGGTAGGTAGTGATGGCAATTTGAACCCGTTTAGCAGGTATTGTCCGACATGATCCGTGATGGGTCAGTATTACTCGACCCGCAGTAACGCGGGATGATACATGTGTATCTACTTCCTACCCGCACTGCCCCCGTTCTTGGTCCATTCTATCTCAATTTTTTACAGTATCTACATATTTCTCCTATTTTGACTTATCTTCAACTACTTTAGAGTCGATCTTTCAACTTGTTAGACTTAATTACCCATTATATTATCACTATTTTTCATTCATAAAGTGTTTTCTCATTTGTTTTACGTAAAAAGTCAAAGTTGCGTTTATTTTTTCCAAATAACTTGTAAGAGTGGGCCGACCCATCCCGCCCTGTATCCGCATGGGGCGGGGCATAGGTATTAAGGTACCCGCCGCGACCCCACCCCATTGCCATCAATGGTGGGTTTGCTTATGCGACGGGTCTGATTTTTTGTTTTATATATAAAATTGGGTGACTAGGAATTTTCATTAATCTCATTAGAAAACATTAACTTGTAACCAAACTTTAATTATTGAGCTAATTTTGGTAGCCACAAATAAAATAATTTGAATGACAAACATAAGATATTTTAATAATTTCAATAACCAAACTTATGATTTACCTCATCTTTGATAAAATCTGGTCGGGCTAAGCCCACAAAACCTTAATACACACACGGCTTATATATTCATAAACATACATTATTAGGCCCAAAATCTCTCCCCTATTGTAAAGAAGCCCAAGCCCTACATCCTCCCTTTGTCTCTAATCTCTTTACTCTTTAGTCTTTACTCTTTACCCCTTCACTAAACAGAAACTAGTTTTTCTTTTTCTTTTTTACTTGATGGAAAAGTCACGAATAAATTGCATATATATATCGAGGTCCCTAATGTTCTCTTGTTTCCCAAAAACACCCCGACTGAAATAGAGAAAACCCCATCTCCGCATCAGCCTTAAACCATCGCTCACAGTTCTCTTTCTAGCTCGTCCATTCCGCGCAAGAATAGCTGGTAGCGGCGAGACGAGCAATCGCCGTAACTCGATCTTACCCTCCACCACCGCCATCTTCGTTTCTCGTCGTCGCTCTTCATAGGTAGACCTCTTGGCTCCAGCTTCAATTCCAATTTCTGCTTTTCGTTTCCAGTAGCTTCACTGATTCATTGGGTCGTGTATCGAGTCAGTCCCCGCCAGATCTCGTTCGATTCCTTCGTTGTTACGAATTTCTAGTTATTCTGATTACCAATGGATCGCTTGTAGGTTGAGCTTGTTTTCGTTTGCGATTTTGTGCCGCTGGTGATTTTATCGTACCTATTGATATCGTCAATTAGGGTTTGGGTTTTGGTTTTCAGCTGCCTTTGCGTCCCTGTTTGTTGATGGATTTCGTGGATCTCGACCCAGATCAGCTTGTTTCTTGCTGTATCTGCTATTTTAGGGACTGTGGTTTGAAGTTTTTTTCTTGTCATGGTTTCAGGTTTTAGTTTTTGGAAGCGATGGCGTCCAAATTGCATCAGTTGCAATCCAAGGCTTGCCAAGCGACTCAGTTCGTATCCAAGCATGGCACTACCTACTACAAGCAGTTATTGGAGCAGAACAAGCAGTACATTCAGCAACCTGCTACTGTTGAGAAGTGCGATGAATTGTCCAAGCAATTGCTCTACACTCGACTGGCCAGGTCTGCTTTTCTTCAGCCCTTGTTATTGTTGGCTTTCAATTGGGTTGATATTGTTCCAACTGCTGTTTCTTTCTGCTGGCAATAATAGGTTGTGAATCGATCAAATGTACGATGGTATTCTGATATTCTTTCGATAGACTTTTGGGTTTTAGGTAGTGCATTCTCCTAGTCGATTTATCTTCAACATCTTCCTGGTTTCAAGATAGGGTTGGGTTTGTTGTCTACTTAATGCCGTATAGATCTTCTCTTCTACTGTTCTTTTTATGGAACTCAATTCTCTACACAAGTTCCGTGAACTATCGTGCATGTGGTGCGGTCCCTTCTCTTCCAGTAGCTATGTTCCTTTTGTGTGCTTGAAATTTGTGTAATCCTTTGCTTCAGATGGAAACTATGTTGAATTCTTGGAATATGGTCGTGTAGATTTTGAATATCTTCTATCCTTTGCTAAGACATTGAATATTGTAATTTAAGATACTGCTGGTCACAAAAGGTAGAACTTATATAGCCTTCTTCCCGAAATTGACTATTACTGCCTGTTCTTGTGGACATTCTGTTAACTTCACTCTTACCAAATTTATCAATGGCTTGATGGTGGTGCTTTGAGATCAATGATTTGTTTGGTTCAAGCACTTAGATTTTTTGTTTGTCTGTTAATCAAATAGAAAATTAAAACCATTAAATTGCACTTTCCTGATATTTTTGGAGTACAGAACATCAGGGTTAATATTATCTGAAGTTGAAAATCTCGATTGGCATGTGAGTCGAAGGATAGAGCTCGCTAGACGAGAAACTAACCATTGTGTCTCAGCAATATTACATCAAATTAGCATTTGTCTAAGCTATCAGCTCATCACTTCATCCCCTATTGCTTACTTTGGTTAGGAGCTCAGTCAGTGTAAAATTGTAGGAACGGAATGAACTGATCTTAAGTTAACTCCATTGTGTGTCAAATGCGAGTACTTCAGTGAGGTTGGTGGATGTTGTTTATCTGTATATTTGACATGTGTTGGGTTTTCTCCTTGCAACAGCATCCCCGGGAGATATGAAGCATTCTGGAAGGAACTTGATTACGTGAAAAACCTATGGAAGAGGAGGCAGGAGCTGAAGGTCGAGGATACCGGCATTGCTGCGCTGTTTGGACTCGAGTGCTTCGCTTGGTATTGTGCTGGTGAGATCGTCGGGAGGGGATTCACCTTCACTGGCTACTACCCTTGAGAGAGATAATAACCCCACTCTGTAGGACGGTTTGTCCGGAGAGATAATAGCTTCAGTTGTCATCTGCGTGATTGGAACGAACTGCTGGCACTCTACTAGCAGATTTTTACTTTTTTCCTTCCCCTGCAAATTTTTTGAAATCCCTAAACATTAGTGGTTACTATTTGTGGCCCTCAATAATTTGCTAGGTCGAAGCTGATTTAGGAGTTCTGCTCGTTGGTTTCATTTATCTTGTTGGTAAAGATCAATACTGCTTCTCTCATGGAATGATCCATAAATTTCTCAGCTGTTTAGTTAACTTCAGTTCGACCCATCTTTGTAATCACCCTCTGCTGCGTTCGACTTTCCCCAGCTGAAATCCTTTGCCGGAACTTGGAATAGAGTTGAAATCCTTTATAGGCTCTTTATTGTAGGTCTCATTAGAATAGTCGTGATTAGTCAAAGATGAGATGT
Organism: Linum tenue; assembly: GCA_946122785.1. Classification (NCBI taxonomy): domain Eukaryota; kingdom Viridiplantae; phylum Streptophyta; class Magnoliopsida; order Malpighiales; family Linaceae; genus Linum; species Linum tenue. The sequence goes on along the minus strand of CAMGYJ010000002.1, from coordinate 11,646,434 downwards.
TCTGTGTGCGAATCCGTGTATTTGCAAATGGATGTTATTTGTCTCGATCACGAAACTTGACCAACCTGCCTAGACGTTCCATCTGATTTACTAGTGGCTTAGGAGCCCTATCCTACATTTAACCATCTTATGTACCGGTAATATATGTTGATTGTTGGGACAACTTTGGAGTATTGACCAATTCACCATCTGTTTCTCGCGTAAGTCATCTCATCTACACGGAAGGACCAGGGAATTTAGGAACGTACCAAATGGGCCCATGACCCAAGATTCCAGATTCTGACGACTAATCAAGTGTAGCAGGCAGCAGGGGTGTATGAGAAGTTCCAGATTCTGACGACGAATCAAGTGTAGCAGGCCGGAGGGGTGTATGAGAAGTTGAGAAAGGATCAGGTTTTCTAGGCACTTGACTAAGTCTTTTTTAAGAGCATCTTCATTGGAATTACATTTAGAATTACATTATGACATGACATTCATTTGCAATTGCATTGATTTTTTTTTTTTTGCATTACAGGAGGCTCGAAGTCGCAGAAAGCAGAAAACGGGGGCGGAGGGGAATTAAAAGCAGACGCAGGGGAGGTATTCACCACCTTCCTAGGAAACGTAATACCTCTCTGATCATCCTGCAGAAGGGGAAGTAACTCTTGCGGTGGAGATTCCAATTCATACATACCGTAGGGATAGACGAGACTGTGCTTCGAGAGCCACTCCGCGACTCTATTCCCTTCACGATATGTATGAACCAGTCTCACCACCCAATCCTGAGAGATCTTCCTCCTAATAGCCGATAAAATAGCCGCGTGAGGGTGGAAAGGATCGGTCCTGTTCTTCACTAGTTGAATGGCCAGCTGGGAATCTGACTCAATGATGAGGGTCCTGCTGCCAAGTTTCCAACCTAACCTCAGTCCATGGTAAATAGCCCAGAGTTCCGCCAAAATTGCCGCACAAGAACCCAAACTCGTCACAAATCCTCCAAGCCAGTTGCTGCTCGCGTCCCAGGCTGCCCCACCTGCTCCGGCCAGTCCCTGAGCTCCACCAACAGCTCCATCCACATTGATCTTTGTCCACTCTGCCGGCGGTGGGGTCCACCCTATCTGCGTTAGCGAACGGCTCGGAGTAGTGTTCCCTCTACCAATCATAATAGAAGGTGCATTCCAATCTTGAATCCACAAATTAGCCTTGATCTTGATAGCCTGCACGAGGGAAGGGGCCGGAAGAGTCTTGTTCAACCCTCGAAAGACTCCTTCGTTCCTATTTTTCCACAAGCACCAAAGTGCAATGCTGAAGAAAGCATCCCAAGGAAGCCCATTGGATGTCGAATCCTTGCTGGTAAGGTTTCGGTGCAACCAATCCTCCAAAGGCAGACTGAAGAACTCCTGTTGAGAATCTACAGAAACTGTGCAGTGCCAGAAGTAGGCTGCCGGCGGGCAATCACGGAAAATGTGATAGAGACTCTCAGTCTGGGTCGCACATCTGTAACAAGAGGCCTCCTGAGTCAGATGCCTTTGGGCTCTAAATTCATTTGAGCTCACCTTCCCCTGCGCAGTCAGCCAAATGAAACACCTAACACGCTCAGGAACAGGGAGCTGCCATATGGTCTTCCACCACTGCTGCTGGTCGCTCGAAGGTGCATTCTGCAGCAACAGGTACGCGCTCTTAGTAGAGAACCGGCCATTCGACGTCTGTCTCCAGAAAAGCTTGTCGTCTTCTGTCGCCAAGGGGTCAATAGCATGGGCTGTAATCTTCTGTTGTATCTCCAGCGAAAGTCTGGTCCCGAACTTCTCGACTCTCCAATTTCCATCATCATCAACGAAATCAGACACCGACAGTTGGCGCTCCTCCTCCGAGATCATCTCCGTAGCTACCTCGTAAAGCGGAACCTGCAAGATCCACGGATCATACCAAAATTTAGTCTGGTTTCCTCTATGAATATTCCAGGCACAACCATGCTTTAATAAATCGGCTGCTTTAGTGAAGCTAGCCCAGGTAAAGGAACTTCCCTTGACCGGTTTTAGAATCTCTAGATTTTGCCGATTCCCTCCATACTTGTTTCGAACTAGTTGCACCCATAAGTTTTCCTTTTCTTGCATGATACGCCACCCGCCTTTAGCTAGCATGGATAAGTTCACTTCCCTTGTCGAACGGATGCCAAGCCCCCATTTCTCTTTGGTAAGATAAGTTGCGGCCATCCAACAAGGTGAAGTCTCTTCTTGGCTTCAGTGTCCCCCCAAATAAATCCCCTGTTGACCCGGTCAAGAGTCCTGCAAACATTCAAAGGGAGAAGCTCTGTTTGCATCGGATAAATAGGTATAGAAGCAGAGATAGACTTCACCACAGTAATGCGGGCAGCGAGGGAGAGGTGTCTGGTCTTCCAAGGGGCGAGCTTCTTTTGGATTCTCAACACAAGATCTTGGTATCGAGATTTTGTAACTCGTCCGTTGATTGCCATCACTCCCAGGTAACGTCCCAGATCCACAGTGAGTGGGATCCCAGCTCTAGCAGAAAGACGTCGAGCTCTCCTCCTGACAACGTTAGCCGAGACAAAAATAGCTGACTTGTTATAGTTGACTCTCTGACCCGAACTATGGCAGAACTCGTCCAAACATTGTTTGATTATCCGCACTTGGGAGCTTTCTGCTTCTGCAAAAAGAATGAGATCGTCTGCAAAGAAAAGGTGAGAGATCTCGGGACCCTCTTTGGACAATTTCAAAGGTTTCCAGAGTTTCTCCTGTATAGCCAGATCAATCCCGTGAGAGAGTCTCTCCATGCATAGAACAAAAAGATAAGGCGATAGGGGATCTCCCTGCCTGACTCCTCTAGTCGGAGTAATAGGGGCTGAGAGTTCTCCATTCCACAGCAGTCTCATCCTGTTATGCTCCACACAAAACATGATGCAGTTAATCCACGAGCCGGAGAGACCTACTTCTTTGAGAGTATCCCGCAGAAACTCCTACCTAAGTCGGTCATATGCTTTCTCGAGGTCAATCTTCAACACAGTCCCCCCTCTTTTCCCTTTCTTTTTCCTAAGAGAGTGTAAAACTTCTTGCAAAACAATAATGTTATCTGTGGTCTGGCGCCCAGGGATGAAATTACTCTGCCTCGGAGAAACAAGTTTCCTCATAATGGGTTTGAGCCTGTTGGTAATGGCTTTGGTGATGGCCTTCAAACACACGTTATTCAAAGAGATCGGACGAAGCTGAGAGACCATTTCCGGCTGTTCCACCTTGGGTATGAGCACCACTGTAGATTCCACCACTTCTTCCGGCAACTCACCTGAGGAAAAGAAGCTAAGGGCCAAATCACACAAAGCCTTACCGACCACCTGCCACGATTTCTGGTAGAAGATGGCTTGAAATCCATCCGGTCCAGGTGCTTGAAAAGGTTTCATGTCATGAACCGCTCCATGGATGTCCGCCTCAGTGAAAGGTCGCAAAAGCAAGAGAAGATCTTCCTGCTGCATCCTCGGAAAGGCTTGTTTGGGCATCTCATCGGTGTATTCCTGGTCATCCTACAAGTACAGAAGGGAGAAAAAATAAAAAACCAGAGCTGCCAGCTCCCGGGGATCAGAAATCCAAACTCTCGAGCTGTTCTTCAAGCACTCTATTCTGTTTCTTCGTATTCTGATGATCGATTGCTGGTAGAAGTATGCCGTGTTATGCTCGCCGAATTTCACCCACTTCTCCCTAGCCCTTTGGAACCACAGGATCTCTTCTTGCTCCAAAACCTCATCTAGCTCTTTCTCTAATTTCGTTTGCAGTTTGAACAGTCCCGGGGAGAACTCATTTGCCACCCTAGCTTGAATGCCATCGATACGCCTGAGAAGTCTCCTCTTCTTTTGTAGAACATTGCCAAAGGTAGATCTGTTCCACTCAGCTAGCTTCTCCGCCGCTTTCTTCAGAGCCTCATGAAGTGGTGCTTGCGAGTCCCAGCTGGTGGATAGGAAATCAACATAAGTTTCATGAGTTAACCAAGCACCCTCAAAACGAAAAGGACGAGAAGGGGATGAGTGAACTCCCTGAATTCCTGTCGAGGTTAATATGGGGTGATGATCGGAGTGGAGGCGAGGCAGGTGGAGAACCGACATGTTGGGGAAGCTGTCATTCCATGACGAGTTGCATAAGCTCCGATCGATCCTACTGGCTTTATAGGAGTCAGGGTGTTCTCCTCTGGTCCAGGTGAAGCGCAGTTCTGAGTAACCAAGGTCAATGAACTCAACCTGATCGATCCTCTCATTGAAACGTTGGCAGCGGCGAAAGGTGGCATTCGTAACTATGCCCGCTTGCTCCAAAGGGGTACGGATGGCATTAAAATCCCCAGTGAGGAGCCAAGGAAGGTCAAACTCCTCTCTGGTGTTCTCGATGGCCTGCCATAAAAACCGTTGCAAATCCTGCTTAGGGCTCGCATAGACTGCTGTCAGGAGCCAGGGTGGCGTAGCCGTGCCCGTGACTCTCACCGTGAGGTGCTGAAAGCAGGCTGAGATCAATTCAATGGTGAAGACTTTCGCGTCCCAACAGAGCCAAATTCCACCTCTCCTTCCATCCGCCTCAACCCTCATAATGTTCGGAAACCCCATCTTTCCACAGACTCTATCCGCCACCTCCCCACTGATCTGCGATTCCGAAAGAATCAAAAAGTCAGGTTTATGATTAAGGACAATGAGCTTCAAAGCTCTGATGAAGGCACTGTTGCCAGCACCTCCAACATTCCACGAGAGAAAGGAAGGACTGCAATTAGAGAAACCAGACATTAAAAGCAAAAAAAGGAAGGAAGACGAGGAGAGGAGAAACGAAAGAGGGTCAGCCAGGGCTAGGTAGCTGCTGCCGGGCTAGCTAAGTCTGCCACCGCGATCCGAGCATCCTCCTTTGGCAGACCCGACATCCCTCCCACTTCTTGTCCCGATTGCCCAGCACTCGTCCAAGCCGTGATTTCCTCGAGGGTCAAGGACGCCATTTTTTCTCTAGCCTTTGACTTCCTTTCCTTGACCGGAGTCCAGACTTGGAGAGCCTTCGTCGCCACCTTCATCGGAGACTTGTGAGGCGACTTCGACTTCTTTTTGTTTTGGGTGCTGCGGTTTTTGGTCCGGGTTGTCTCCGAAGGAGCCGCGACGCTAGCAGCCGACTCTTTTTGCATCTCCAGAGTTGGGACGTTCACAATCTGAATGTTCGTGTCATTCGGGCCTGTCAGCTGTGTAGTGGGCGGCGGGTTTGCAAGAGAGGTGTGACCAATGGGCTTTGGTTTACTAGAGCCCCCACTCGGCCCGCTTCCACTAGAGTTAGGATTAGATCCAGCCTCCTTGTTCCGGGACAAGCCTGTCTCCTTATTGAGCCCGGTAAAAAGCCCAACCCTCACAGACGGAATGGGCCCAAGAATTCCCCTTCCACCCGTCGCCACTTCCACCATATCTTTCCCAGAACTTTCCTTCCCATTCCGCTGACCATTATCATTAGACCTTCCTTTTTCATGAGCCCCACTCCGCAACGTCTCTCCCTGTTTAGCAGTTTCATTTTGTCCTCCCTTCTTTCCGTTCTGTATGCGCGTACTTTCCTTTCTTAGGCCTTCCATTCCCGGCAGCCTCTCCCTGAATGACGTTAGAGTTTCCTTTCTCGGCCTTCCTGTTGTTTCGCCGGGATCATCGTGTCACTTGCATCCAAGGCCCAAATCTGGCCTTGTCCTCCTACGGTGTCTCTATCCCGTTTTTCGGCGGCCTCGGAGACGTTTCGGACTGGGAAAGTTGAGCCTTCGCCATCAGGAGGGACACGTCAGAGACGTGTGGCCAATTTTACCACACTCAAAGCAACATGTTGGCAGATTTTCGTATTCGATATATTGCCACTTTCCGTCCAGCCGGATACGCGTGACCAAAGGTTTGGAGAGGTCGAGCTCCACAGCTATCCGTGCAAACTTCGCACGTTGTTGGTGTTGTGTGTGGAAATCAAGCTTGATTTCCCGACCGATCATGTTCCCTAGCGTTAACAAAATTTCTTTGTGGTAAAAATGCACCGGGAAAGCTGGGAGTTGAATCGACACCACCATGGACTTTGGCATAGCATCCGACAGACAAAATTCCGGTGTCCATTGAAAAACGACCAGGTAATGGTCAAAGATGACCCAGGGCCCTTCCGTTAAGGCCCGAAAGTAATCAGAATCGTTGCTAAGCTTGATTAAGAAACACTCCTGGCCTAATGCCATGATCTCGATTGCTCCCGTCGGACGCCAGAGGCTTTTGATCCTGTTGCTGAAAGCTACAAAAGAGATAATCAGGCCTAGAACCCGAACTACGAGAGTGCGTTGCCAGGAGACACATAACCTTTCCTTGAAAACATTCGAGATCCTCAGTTCCGGTTCCCCATTGTAGCTACCTCTGATTAGGTCGTGCTCGCCAGCAGGGGTCCAGGCAACCTTGATCTGAGTTGTCTCCGTGGCCGTCCCCATCACCGCATTTGCATACGAGAGAGGTTGGGTAGCCAGCTGATGGCTCGAGGAGATCTCCTGCTGCCTCGGGGCCTCAGACATAGTTGCCTCTGTCATCACTACTGAGCAATCAGATTCCTTGACGGAGGTTAACGCCGCGGACATGGACGTATCGCCTCCGCTCATCATAGCTTGGCCAGGATCCGGCGGTCTGTCTGAGTGATTCAGGTCAGTCGCCGGCGAGTGATTCTGGGAGTCCATTCAGAGCAAAGAAAAAGGTCAAATGATTCCCATTGTATTGTTATGTGGTAAATGAATATGCAATTGCATTGATATAGATGATAATTGCATCTTTGCAAGCTTGCATATAATGCAATTATGGAATGCAAGCCACATCATCTTTTTTATTATTAAATTATTCATTAATTTTATTATTTGAGTGTTTATGTTTTAATAAATTAAATTAAATTAAAAAAATTAGTTGCAATTGCAAGTTAATTGCATTGATGTGGTGCAATGCAAGTAAGATGAGTTGGATTGCAAAAAAAAAAAAAAAAGAAGTAACAATAAAAAAAAATGCAATTGCAAATATTATTGCACCAATGGAGATGCTCTTAGGCCTTAGATTTGAATATATTAATTTGGTAGAAAAATGGAATTTTTTTTAATTAATGAGTAAGGTAGTTATGATATTATGGCTTTTATTTATGATTTTATTTTATTTATATTTTTTCTCTCCTACCATTACTTTAGGCGTTACCAGAGACGGAGCCAACATTAGGAGGAGGGGCCATCGCCCGCCCTAAAATTTAGAATTTTTATGTATGTAACACTAACTCATAAATGTGGATGTAGTCTGGTAGTTTGTTCGTGTTGTTTGAAGAGGAAAGTTAGGAGTTCGATGCTGGGAGGCAATTCAACTATGTATTTTCATTTTAGAGTTTTGCTATCTTATCCCAATAATGACTAGTCTTGCAATTTGAAACCTCAAGTTTTAAAATCATTCTTTCTGTTTTCTTATGTTTGTAATTCATACAATGTTTGAATTGTAAATCATTTCTAATTGTCTTCTACCAGTTAAAATTCAGCTACATATATAATTCAAGTTGAGAGATATATATTATAATATAGGTTTTAATTTAAAATATATGATGGCATATCTTATCCCAAAAGTTACAAGTCTTACAAGCAATACCAAAATGTTTTTATTTGAGGGCATCTTTTCCTCTTATTTATATTTTCATCCTTAATTTTCTAAAATTTTGAGATTTAGATTATGACCGGTAATTGAAGTTCTTCTTCACCAATGCCTCCATTCTTTATTGATAATTGAATTCCTCTTCTTGTTTTTTTTTTTAATTCATTTGGATGAAATGATGTTTGAGTTACATATTATGTTTAACTACATTCCACTAATTATAATTACACTATGTACGTAGTTCATGTTGAAGGAGAATTATTGTAGTAACTATTTAATGTAAATTGTATTTTGGATGATTTTAAAAATATTAAAGAAAATATAAAATTAAATTTTAATAAGTCGCAGATTTTTTTTGGGTGAGAATAAGTCGTAGATTTTAATATTAAATTACTTTACGTCTAAATATTTTTTTACTGTCCCCCCCCCCCTAAAATTCTTGGTTCGTCCCTGCCTCCCTGGGCGTTCCCCTTTCTTTTCTTTACCAGTCCTCTTTCTTTGTTTTTTACCTTATTCATGTTTTAATCACACAAGATTATAAAGTCTCACACAAAATATACAAAGCAGAATGGAAAAATATACAAACTATAAATGCAATGTATACAAAGCAGAATGGAAAAATATACAAACTATAGATGCAATTTATACAAACCATATAATAAATTCATACGAACAAATAATAGATGATATACAAATTATGATATAAAAAGTGTACAAATCATATCATCAAAAATATACAAAAAATATTACACGTATACAAAATATATCATGAAAAATATGCAAACTGTTTGAGCCTTGATGCCTCGTCACCGAACCCGCTCCTTTATCTATAGGCGCCTGCCTACACACAAGAACACAGAGGGGGGCGCCTGGGCTCATTAGCCCTCCGACGATCAAGTCAGTTTTCTTTCTAGAGAGAGAAGTGCGTAGTAAGTGAGTTTAGTAAGAGAGTCTAACATGTGTAAATGCTACCAACTGCCCCTATTTATACTCACCCAACTCGAGGTTGATCTCCTCCACGTCATCGTCGCATTTAATTCCTTATACCTTCATTCATGTCAGATGCCTCAACCACCTTGTCAGGCTTTTGACGACTGACAGGCGCCTGCAGGTGGGGTGCTTGACAACTTGGATTTCTCTGGAGCTATCATTGTTTTGTCTCCACGCGCCTCTCCTCCCTGTTTGACATGAGCTGCAGAGGCCCATTTATGGGCTTCTTCTACTGGACAACCCATACCTGTCTCATTGGGCTTCGTTGGGGCCCTTCTTTGTAATGCCCCCCTCCCCCAACAATTGCCCCCCAGTTAGGCACTCATGGCCCCTTATTTGAGTGCCTAACTATTCCTCTTGACACGACGCCTCATCCTTGTCGTGACTTCTTTTCCTGGCGGACGCTCAATCGCCCTTATTATGTCTAACCAAGAGGTGCGTCCACCTTTTGCCATCCTCCCTCGTTCGTCTCATGCCCAGGCGCTTATTTCCGCGATCAAACCCCCTTGGATACATGCCCCCCTCTCTGGGGGCGCCTTGAACCTTAGCCGTTAATCACCACTCGCATTACGACACGACGCCTTTTTGCGCGATCAAACATTTTCGGACATATGCTTTGGGAGGCGCCTCCATCCTTCCTTGGATCTCCTAGTTTCTTTCGTGTTTCGGGCACTTGCATGCTTCTCATTCCCAAATATTTCCTCTCCCTTTGTTGCCTCTCCTAGTTTCTTTTGTGTTCTGGGCGCCTGCGAGCTCCTCTTTCGTTTGGACGCCTGTGTGCTCCCCTCGCACCACCACACGGGCGGAGGTTTGAGACAGAGCCTAAACATTTTTATTTTAAATTCGATAATTGGGACTTATTTTGAAATTCATATTTCCGTTTGAAATTTAAAATGAGGGGAAACTCAAACGTCCGCCCGTGATGCTGACACGTGGCGGGTGGCGCGGACATCGATGTGCGCTCCTCCTCCCTTTAAATACCTCCTGCCTCCTCAGCCCTCCTCATTCTTCACAATCCCCTCTCTCTCTAACTTCTCTCTAGTTTTTGCCACCGCCATTGTTGTCCTCACTTACCCCAACAAGCACATGGCTTCTTCGCAAGATAAGGCTACCGGCGCAGGCGCCTTTGGTGCAGGCGGCACCCCCAATCGCCCCTCCAACTCTGGTAAATGCTTCGCTCGGACCTTCTTCTTCTTTATGGGCTTCTTTTAGATTTTTCTATACCTAGGCGTGGGCGAGACTCTTACCCCGACTCGCAATTGTACGCCTTGTTCGATTTTTGGTTTAGAGAGGGCGCCTGAATCTGCTGGACCATCAAGCTCCTCTACTTTGGGATTCATGCCTGCTTATGGTTCGTATAAGCTCACTACTTGGGAGAAGACGTTTCCCCCGGATCATTTGCCGACCGAGACTATGGGGTTGCCGTTCGACGTGGCTGGGCTGGATCACCAGTCAACAGTGACCTTGGCACGAGTGCACGAACTAGTGACCAACATTCAACTTCTGCGCGACTGGTGGTACGCTCCCCCTTCGCCCATCTCCAGGATTGGTGTGTGCGGCCCCAAGTGGATCGGCATCTACCAAGAGTATTTTAGATTCAGGTTGCGCTTTCCCATAGACCCCATCTTAGAGGGGATTTTGGCGATGTGCGGGTGCTCGTTGGGGCGCCTGTCTCCTTCGGTCATGGTGGTGGTGGTGTTGTTCAAGCTGAAGTGTAGAGTGCACGACGTGAGGCCCACCTTCAACCTCTTCATATATTTCTTTAATGTGGTGGCTCTTGACAACTGCCACTCCCTACAGAAGCGCTCGAAGCTTCCCTACCACTTCCTGGTTAGGTGCCCCAAGTTGGGGCGGAGTTGGTTCAACGGATTCTTCTTCATGAAAGTCTACTAGGACTCCTTTTTCGAAAGTGGGGGCGCCTTTCTGAGGGAGTGGGCGTTGGGTAGCATTGATGCCTTTAATACGAAGGTTTATCTTTCATCAGACGAAACCAAAGGCGCCCAACTCATTAGCACACATCCAATAAACCTACGCATCACTGCTAATCGTGCTCCTGTTTTGGAGAAGTATTATAACGATGGTGTGTGGGGCGCCTTTAGTGATTGCTCCAGCTTTCCCTTAATCATTTGTTCTAATCCTAGTGTTTGTGTGCAGGATCAGACTTCTCTTTCATTGGGAAGCTGATGAAGAGTCGGCTGGCTATGATGGCAGAAAAGAAAGTCCAACACAAGGCGGACCCCTCCAAGGCTCCCGCCCGTGCCAAGACTACAAGTGTGGCGTCTTCTGCTCCTAAGCCAGACGCCGGTGAGCCCGCCTTCGACCCTACCACTCGTGATGAGGAATCGGAGGAGGAGGATCCTCCTCTGGTTCGCTGTGAGAAGAGTGCAGGCTCTCCCCTGCCCCATGGCGGCAAGAAGGCTCGTGAGAGAGACTGAGAGAAGGGAAAGGATGATGCCCCGAGCCCGGACGAATATTAAGACACCCAAGTTCATTTGGACGAGGAGGGGCGCTTTGTGGATCCTGATGGGTGCCCACCGATCCTGCAGCCGCTTCGCATTAAGCTCGGACGCATCGCCCTTCTATGCTCCCCGCTGTCCGCCGTGGATAGAGGGTGCGGCATGGGGTTGGCCATGTCTGCCGCCAAGATGTGGCAGGTGCCCTCGGAGGTGAACGAAGATCACCTCTTCGCAGAGTTGGCCCAAGTGGGCGCCAAGGTTAGTTGTTCGAATGTTACCATACTTTGCCAAGTCCGGTTTTCGTACCTTTGACTTTTTGATTTTGTGTTTGCAGATACTCCTCTTCGCGGAAAGGGGCGCTTGGCGATTGTTGGAGTCCAAGAAGGAGGCGCTGGCCACCTCGTCCTCCGCGTCCGCTCTCAAGGACGATTTGGAGTCTGCGACTATGCACCGCGAGCAGTTGGTGAAAGAATGCGAGGACGCCCAGCTGAAAGCGGCCATGGAAGTGTCGCGGCTTCAAGGCGCCCTGGAGGAGGAGCACCGCAAATGTGAGGCAGAGTTCGAGGAGGAGCGAAGGGGCTTCTTGGAGAAGCCGGCAGCCCTGGAGTCGGAGAAGGAGGTGCTGACAAAGGAAGTGGGTGCCCAGGCCAGTGAGATTGACCTTATCAAGGAGGAAAAGGGTAGGCTGCGGGATGGCCAAAAAGACAATAAGAAAGCCTTGAAGGTGGCCCGAAAAGAGATTGCTGCTCTGCGAACTTCTCTGGATATGTTCGATGAATCCGAGGCGGGCAAGGATCTGTTCGCGAACGCCTGCCTGACGAGCTTGAACATCCTAAAGAGGAAGCTTGAGAGAGATTATCCAGACTAGGTCTAGGATGTGTTAGACATGGCTGAGTTTGTGATCAAGGAGATGCTGGGTGCAGAGGAGGAGGAGGAGGAGGAGAGGGCGCCCACACCTCCGGCTGCAGACGCGCCTCCCACGATCGATGCGCTTCCAACTCCGGGAGATCAGGCGCCCAGTGTCGGAGATGCCACTTCCGAGGCTGAATAGATCTTTGTATGCCTCCTGTAATTTACCATAAGTGCGCATTTTGTCATCCGAGATTGATAAACAATCTACGTTTAATTTATTTGCTCTTTTTATGCTTGTTGCCTTGAATTGGTGTTGCTTGGTTTTTCTTTTGTCTTTGGGGCGCTAGTTATGGGCGCTTTTCAGTCGAAGGACGCATGATTGGGCGCTTTAGCAGGGATTCCCATACTTTCATAATTCGTTCGGTCGAAGGGTGCAAAGTCAGGCGCTTTAACTAGTCTAACACAATCTTACGCATTTGTCTGAGTCATAGGGCGCAAAGTTGGGCGCTTTAATTGGCACGAAATTGTAAACACAATATGGAAACATAGTTGGGGCAGTACAACTCTGGGCGCTTTGGACACGATACGGCGGTATTACTACGGGCGCTTTAGACACAATACGAGCGCTCTTTCCACTCCACTTGGTTACTACGAACAAAATATCTACTACTATTACTAAACCATACCATCACTGCTCGTGATCAAGTTGAGGCGCCCGCACACGTCGGGGCGCCCTCCTGGTAAAGTCGTAAGCTTTGTGCATTCCACGTCCTTTTCACCACTTTGTCGTCAGGATGCTCCATCTTAAATGTTCTGGGACCCACTACCTCGCGAACTCGGTATGGGCCCTTCCACTTTGGTGCCAACTTTCCCTCCCGGGCGTCAGGACGAAAGTCATGCTTGACAACTTAGGCGCCGACGGTGATGCCGTGTGGGCGCATCTTTTTGTCGTAATATCGGGCCACCTGTCGTTTCATCTTTTCCAAGCATATCGACGCTACCTCCCTCGATTCATCTGCCATGTCCAGTTCGTCGATTCGTGCCTCATCATTGTTGGCTGGGTCGTAATGAACAACTCGATAACTCGGGAGGTTGACCTCGACTGGGATGACAGCCTCACTACCGTAAGTTAAGGCAAAGGGTGTTTCACCAGTGACCGTCTTGTAAAATGTACGATATGCCCGCTAAACATTAGGCAACTCCTCAACCCACCTTCCTTTGGCACCCGCCAATCGGGTGTGAAACCCATGTACGATGCTCTTGTTGGCCACCTCGTCCTGACCGTTCGCTTGAGGGTAAACTACTGATGAGAACCTCAATACGACGCCATTATCGTCACAAAACTCCACAAACTTTGTACAATCGAACTGCTTTCTGTGGTCTGTGACAATGGACTCGGGCAAGCCGAATCGGGTGAAGATGTTCTTCTTGGTGAACTTCCTCACTTGGGATTCTGTAATTGTGGCCAAAGGCTCTACCTCGATCCATTTGGAGAAATAGTCGACTGCGATTATTAAGTACTTCATTTGCCCTGGCTCCTTGGGGAAAGGGCCCAAGAGATCCATGCCCCATTGAGCGAACGACCAGACTCCCACGTTGCATTGCATGGGCACCACCGGGATGTGAATATCATTGGCGTGCACCTGGAATTGGTGACAGGCATCGACATGCGCCTTTGCATCCCTTCTCATCGTTGGCCAGTAAAATCCTTGTCGTAACAATGTTTTCTCCAAACTTTGTGCTCCTACATGCATGCCGCATGTTCCACTATGCACCTCTTCGATTGCCTCCTTGTTTTCCTCTTCATCCAGACACCGCAAGTATGTTCCCGCATGGGATCATTTATACAATTGACCCTCGATTATGGAACAACGGGCTGCCTTTCGTCGGAGTCGTCGGGCTTCCTTAGGGTCATCAGGCACCACACCTTGGGTCAAAAACAACTCAATGGGCGGCATACAACTGTTGGTGGTGCCTATGCCACTGAGGGCGGCGATCAGGTGCTCCTGGGGCGCCTCCGCTGTGATAATGACTTTTTTGTCTTCCACGAAGTCTACTGCGGTTGCGAGTTTGGAAAAGGCATCTGCGTGGGCGTTCTCTTCTCGTGGGACATGAGCGAATAAGACCTCGCTGAACCAGGCACCCATCTCTTTTACCCTTCGTACGTAACCTTCGAGTGCCTCTTCCTTCACCTCGAAGACCCCATTGAGTTGATTGACCATAAGAGACGAGTCGGACTTGACGTGTACTTTTTGGGCGCCCAACTCCTTTGCCATACGGATGCTGGAGATAACCGCCTCATATTCTACGGCGTTGCTTGTTTTCATAGTTGCAAAGCGTAGTGCGACCTCATGCATTGCACCCCCTGGGCTGATGATTACGATACCTGCTCCAGCTCCGGTGCGACTGGTCGCGCCATCGACCTGGACCTGCCAGCAATCATCAACCCCCCTGTTCCACCTCTGCTATTCCTTCTGCGACAAAGTCTGCCAACACCTGAGCTTTTATCATTGGTCGGGGCGCATACCGTATGTCAAACTCGCTTAACTGCACTGCCCATTTGACAAGGCGCCAAGCCACATCCATTGATCCCAGGGTCGATTTCAACGGAAGGTTCGTGAGCACTATGATGGTGTGCGCCTAGAAGTAGGGCCTTAACTTTGTTGCCGCCATTACCACTGCCAATGCAGCCTTCTCGATGGGTGCATACCGCCTTTCATGTGCAACCATGGTACGACTGACATAGTACACCAGCTTGTCTTCCCCGGTGGGTGCCTCCCTGGAGACGAGGACTGCGCTCACCGAAACCTCTGATACGGCGATGTAAAGGTATAGCGTCTCTCCCTCCTTGGGCGCTGTCATAAAGGTCGGGGCAGCCAAGAGTTGCTTCAATTCCTCGAACGCTCCATTGCACTCGGCATTCCATTGAAAACGCACAGCCTTCTTAAGCGTTCGGAAGAAAGGAGCGGCCTTATCGGCCGACCTTGGTATGAAGCGTCTCAGGCTGCTAATCTGCCCGCAAGCCTTGCACCTATTTTGGCGTCTTTGGAGGCGTCATCTTGAGGATTGTGTCCACTTGCCTTGGGTTGGCTTCGATGCCCCGCTTAGTGATCATGAACTCCAGAAACTTCCTAGCTTCAGCGCCGAATACACATTTAAGGGGATTGAGGCGAAGCCTATGCGCCCGCATGGGTTGTAATGTTTCTCGTAGGTCTTCTAGGTGATCCTCGCGCCTGCGACTCTTTACTATCAGGTCATCCACATAAGCCTCCACGTTGCAGCCAATTTGATTGCGGAACACATTGTTAACCATGTATTCATAGGTGGCGTCCGCATTCTTCAGTCCAAACGCCATGACCCGATAGCAATAATTCCCAAAGGGTGTCATGAATGTCCTCTTCGATCGATCCTCCTCAGCCATGGGGATTTGGTGGTACCCGGAGAACATGTCCACAAAGCTAAGCATCTCATGATACGCCGTGGAATCCACCAACTGATCTATACGGGGCATCGGGTAAGCATATGTGGGGCATGCTCTATTAAGGCTCGTATAGTCAACGCACATTCTCCAATCCCCTGATGGCTTCGGCACAAAGACCACATTTGACAACCATGTCATGTAGGTAGTTTCTTCGACCAAATTGGCGCCCAGAAGCATGTCCACTTCTACTCTGAGCGCCGCCTCTTTCTCTGGTGATAAGTTTCTAAGTTTTTGCTGCACCGGTCTCCTTCCCCCCTCGACAGCCAACTTATATACGACTATCTCGGGTGCGACGTCCGGCATTTCCATGGCTCTCCATGCAAAAATCTCGCCGAATTCTCGCAGAAGGGCAACCAGTTGTTCCCCCATTTCGCTGGGCGCTTCCGCTGATATCCTCACCTGCCTTTCTGGATGCTCTTCGTTCAAGGCGACCAAAAGTTTCTCATCGGCCGGGGCGCCTCTTCTGCCTCGACTTCCATCACATGGACCCTCACCTTGGTACACCGTCGTTTCCGCCCCGTCTCTCGAGGATAACACGGAGCGCCCCGCCCCCGGGCTATTCCCACTCCCCGCGGAGCAATAAACTTCAAGGTCTGGTGATAAGTATAAGCCACCCCGTTGAACAAGGCTAAGAGAGGCCTCCCCAGGATTGCATTGTAGGGTGACGGGCAGTCCACTATTCCAAAGTCGATGGCGCGCATAACTCTTTGCTCCTCGTCACCCAAGATCACCGACAAGCGTACTCGGCCTATTACCCTCGTAGGTAGGGGCGGAAATTGGTACGGTATCGGTATCCCAATACCAAATACCAAAATCCCGAATACCGAATTACACCCTAAAGTCAATCCCAATCCCTAAATAATTTCGGTATCCCAATCCCTAAATATTTCAGTATCCCAATCGGTACTCCGGTATCCCAATCTGTATTATCGAATACAAAATTAATTATCTTTGCAATTAATAATAAAATATATAAATTATATTTTATTGTTTAATTTAGGGGGAAAAAACTAAGCAAAGAGTCTTGAATTATGATATTATTAAGGAGAATAGAGGAGAGGAGACATCTCAAGTTCTTGTCATTGATAATCGTTAATTTGACGAATTGGAGGTTTAGAGACGACTATTAATAGTGATTGAATGATATATGTATAATTAAATAACACTCTTGGTGGTTGAGGGTTGTGTAGTAGTGAATGAGAGAGTCTAGTTGAGAGGATAAAATACACACTAGCTTAAATTTCGGTATTGATCGGTATTTCGGTATATAAAGATCACAATCCCGTAATCCCTAATACCGAATAACAATTGAAATTCAATCACATTCTCAATCCCAAGAAATAATACGTGTATTCGGTAATACCAAATATAAACAAATTTGGTATATCCCAAATACCGGTACCTGATAGACCGTCATTTACACATGTTTTTACCCTCATACTTACACCGTTTGAGGTGTTGATTCTCGTGTTTTAGGCCGATTTCACGCTAGGTTGCGCTTGTTTGTGTTATTTCAGGTCCTAGTACGTGAATGAAGGCTTAGGAGCGAGTCTGGGGTCGATTGGACGCAGAACGGACGAAGGGCGAGCTGTTTGGGGAGTGCACGGGCAGACCAGGAGGCTGCACGGCCGTGCACTTGAGCCATTTGGCCGTGCACCTCATGTCGAGGCCATGCACGGGCAGGCTTGAAGCTTGCACGGCCGTGCGCCTGGCCGTGCAAGGTGGATGAAGGCCGAATAATTGATACGGTGCGTTTTGAGGGTGCACGGCCAGAATGGTGTTGTGCACGGCCGTGCACCTGGCCGTGCAACTCGGGAAAGTCGGTTTTAAAGCCTAATTCGAGCCAAAAGTGGGAGAATCGTGTTTTCAGAGCAAAAACAGAGCCCTAGAGAGAGAAAGTGCGAAGAACACATCCTAGAAGCTGTCCTAGAGCTGGATTTCATCGAATCGAGCTTGGAGATCGTCATAGGAGTGGAAATCATCGTCCCGGAGCAGATTATCCTCATCGTTATGAGTATGACTAATCCGATTCTTGTTTTCTCTTCTCTCTCTATGGAGTAGAACCCTTCTCTCACCTGGGTATGAAGAACCCTAGTTCCTTGTGTTAGGGATTTGATTGTAATGACTTGGGATGATATTATTGTTTGATTTTAATCGAATGACGCATGTTTCATGAATTGATTTGAGTCTGATCAGCTTGTCTCGATTTCTGCTTCAACCTGAGATAGATAGAATCTGATTAGGTTGTTAGAGCCTCTTCATTCGATAGTAGGAGATTGGCTATACGAGAGTTAGCCAGTTTACTGCTTTGTACTGGTGTTCTTGACGCCAGTAGTGGAGTTCTGTGTTCATAGCCTCAGCTTTCTATCCCGGTGAAGACTAGTCGTTTGCCGGGTAGTTAGACTGAGAGGGCTTGGTCAGCTTAAGAGATTCCAAGCTACTGTCGGATCTTCCGCAGTCTAATCAACAGTAAATCAACCCAGGGAATTGCAATTGAACCTAACTAAGGGGCTAGGGGGACTCAATCCCGAGTGACTCTTACCTGCTTTAGAAAACCGAACAATTTACTGCTTTCTTACTGCTTTTGCTTTAAACAACAATCACTCGAATTAGTTTGCTAGATAATAGAGAATCATGGAGTAAGCAGTAGATCTAGACCCCGGGTTGATAATTAAACTTGCCTTTACTGCAGTCCCTTTCATTGGTTACACTTGGCCATTGTTAGGTGTTGTGTTTTAGCGTGTCAGTACCAAACTTTCAGCCCTACTCGCAGGCGCCCCGGAAAATCCGATTAGCACTGAATCCGAGGGCCTGATCAATTCCGGCGATAACTGCATACGAGCCACCGTATCCTTAAATAACACGTCCATGGAACTCCCCGTGTCGACGAGCATCCTCTTTACTTTGCACCCCGCGACCACTCCTTGTATTTCCAACGCGTTCGTGGACTGGAGCATACACGCCTCTTCGGGCGCCTGGTTGAAATTGATGTTAATAGCCTCTTGGGCGTCGACAGAAGCGGCTCTCAGCCGGCGGTTTGCCTCCAACTTCTCCCTTAAGTCCAGCGTCCCTGAAATGGATTCCACGATGATCCGTACTCGCTCAGGCGCCTTGTCCTGATCAAAGTCATAAGGCGGGGGCGGCAACTCCATCTTTTTCTGCTCTGTGCCCGCGACGCATGCACGGTGCACCCTTTCTTCAGGTTTTCTGACAAAGTCGCTGAGCATCCCCCTATCCTCTAGGCATTGGATTTCGGTCTTCAATTGGTAACATTCGGTCGTGTGGTGCCCCTCCTCTAAGTGGAAATCGCAATATCGGTCCAAATTTTGTTCATTGGGTTGCCCCCTCATGGGCCCCGGCCATCGGATGTGGTATACCTTTTCTTTGAGATGTTGGAGTATATTTTTCAGCATATCGTTGTATTCCACAAAGGATTCCACCCCCTGGGCGTCTGGCGCCCTATGTCTCTCCTCCTCGCTTGGGGGTGGCTCGTGGGTACATATCCTGACTTGTTTGGGGGGGGGGGGGGGGGGGGCTCCGCACTACTTCAACGTTGTCCCCTCTTGACCGGCGCCGATCTACCCTCCTGGCCGCCAAGGTTTCTTCGAGCATGATTACTTTTTGCACCCGGTGGTCCAGGTCTTCCGTGGACACCACATTCCTCTTAGCAAGCGCCATGCAAAGCTCTTCGCTCGTAGTGCATTCGTTCAGGCACACTCCCAACACCGACGACTGGGCGTCTTTTACCGCCAAGGCTATCGAGAGCCACCTCTCGTAAAATTCTCGTAGGATCTCCCTTCTTTTTGCTTAACCTTGAATAGGGCGCCTATGGTCAAGGAGCGGCGCTTCCTGCTAGCAAACTTTGCCAAAACCATCGCCGTAAATTGCATAAAGCACTTGATGCGACCCTCGTCGATTTGATGGTACCAGTCAAGGACCACGCCGTCCGGTGTCCTACCCTAGTATGCCAACCGCGTTACGTCTCGCCGTCCGGTTGCATACCCATACTCGGCAATGGCACTGCGTTACGTCTCGCCGTCCAGTCCATGCCCGTCAGCTACTGCGTTACATCTCGCCGTCCAGTAGTGACCCGACCATCTACCGCGTCCAGTAGTGGCCCAACCGCCCGGGGGTTCAATTACCATCATCCATACATCACAAACACATGCATACATAGCACAACGCGTGCCTCCACCTTAAGTAGGCGGTGGGATGCCTCACACACATAATCGCGCTTACTTGAAAATTAAATAACATAACTGAATTTAAAAGGCATAACTAAAAGACCTCGACGGAGATTTTACCCCCTTTACACTCACCTCGACAAGATGATTCTCCGACCCTTAGCCTGAAGACCTCCTTCCTCAGTGTACTATCTCGATACCCTATATACCACATCACTCTTTTAGAAATAACCCTTTTCCCTATATATTCCCGCCTACCGGTAATTTTTAGAATAAGTCAATCCCCTTGAAAGTTCCAATTAACAATTTTTCCTAATATTCTAGAAGTACTAATCCATAGGAAAATTACCCAATTTTCCAAAAAAAATTCCTCATAACGTTTTATTTCATAAATATACGCGCCTAACTGAATATATAAAATAAATAGTAATTAGCCCTTAAAAATCACAAAATTAATTCCCGGTCCTCAAGCGACCTTCTTCGAATTTCTAACATTATTAAACCAATTTTAACAATCCTATAAGGGTGCCGAAAAAATAAAAATTGCTTAAAATGTTATTCTGGAATTTTTTATGTTTTAGCGACCACCACTGTCCGTCACGAAAAGCCCAGAAAATCCGTCACTAAATCCCCTGACTTGAAAATACACGAAAACTCATACGAAACCCATACTAATTCGAAGGGGACTGTGTTTCCTTACCTTCAAAGCGTGCCTAGACCCCAATGAATCGATTAGAATGAAGGCTCCTTGAATCAACTCGCCCAACTCCTCAAAAGATCCTTAATCACCTCCAACTTCAAGATTTAACAATCTAAAGTTACTACTAGCGGTTAAACGAACGTTAGAACGACAAGAAACGAGTATCCTTACCTTCCCAAGACGTATGAAGGGTGAGAAGTTGAGAGGAACGGCGAGATCGGGAGGGGGCAAGTGGGTGGTGGCAACGCGACGGAGATGAAGCTGCTGGCGCCGCTTCTCCTTTCCTTCTTTCGTTCCTTTCTTCTGCCGCTACTAATGGGGGGGTGGGGTTTTGGATCGATGCTGGGGGTGGGATACTGCTGGGGTTAATTACAATTAAGGGGAGGAATGCGGATTTATTAGGGAGGGAGGGGGGGGGGGGTTTCTTTGATTTAATAATACCGATCTCTAATAATGCTGATGAGTGATGAGGAAGATGAATGGTGGCTTTACTGGTGGAGTGATAATGATGAGAAGGGGAGATGAGAATTGTCCCATGAATTGGGACGTGCAGAAGATGATGACAAAATAAAAAAAATAAAAAAAAAATAATTCCTAATAATGTTATTATTATTAGAAGTATTATAATTCTCGCTTCACGGTTGCATCTTTTTGTATGTAATCGCCGATCCAACCATTTGGTCGAACCTAGACCTAAATTTCGGGGTGTAACATTTCCTCCACCCTTATAAAAATTTCGTCCCCGAAATTTGAATTGTAATATAATTACTTATACGATGCAACACAATTACTTATACGATACTACGCTTTATTTGAAGGAAACTGCTCTAGTTGTGATATAACATTTCCCTCCCCCTTAAGAAAAATTTCGACCTCGAAATTTTGACCTGAACTTAGTTGGAAGGTTTGGTGGAACTTAACTAAATCGCAGGGACTATTATTGAATTTCCGAGTACTAAAACTGAAAGTGCGTCCTTCGAGGAAAAACAACCAACTAGCGGTCTATGCTTAAACCAAATACTCCTTCTCCACAGTCTTCCCATTTCTTCACATGCTCACATCAATGTGCTTGCTCGTCCCCTCCACCGCCACCACTGTCTCCCTCTATCCCTTGCATGGCAAACACCTTTGGCGGTCCTTCTGCTGGAGACCCCTGGTCCCTGTTCCGATCGGTGCGGTCGAACCACGCGGTGCGTCTTCCCTGGCTTTGGAAGGAGCGGTTTGGTTGGCCGCCAAATCGTGGTCCTGCTTGAGTCCTCGCTCCACCACCCTGGACAGATTGCTCGGACTGAGCCATTCCTTGTCCGCCTCTCCAGGGGCATTCTCTGGCAAAATGCCCAGGCTCGTTACAGTTATAGCAGACCCTAGGGGGCTGCCTACACTCCCCTGAGTGATCCCGCCCACACTGGTTGCAAAGTCCTCTATTGCTGAAAGTTTGACTAGGCCGGACCGAGTCGGTCTGACTCTGAGTACCCCCAAAGCTAATGGTACCGCTCGGCCTCCTTCTGTACTGACTGGGCTGGCCAGACCACGCTGGCATGCTACTTGCCTTTCTCTTGCTTCCCTCTCGCTGTATCCCTTCTTCATGCATAGCTGTGTCAGCCCTCTCTATCCGAAGAGCCGCCTGATAAATCTCCTCCCGACTGTTCCATGCCAGCATGCTCAACTGCTTCTTAAGGGCAGAGTTTTTGGCGCCGTTGCCGGGGAACCTCTAGGTTATTGGAGAAACGTGATAATTTGTTACTCTAGCTTTTTATTTTCTGCATTTTCTTTCTTCCACCTGTGTGCCTTCACGGGTTGTTTCTTCTGAGTGTGTGCAGGTAGTGCATGACCCGTAGCCAGTCGGGAGATCTACTACTACTTGACCAGGAGCTTGAACGAACCTGCAGGAACTCCAAGCGGGTTCTAAAGGCGCGTGAAATATCCCGACCCTTTTGAAACCAAAACCAGAACTCAAAAACCAAAAACTGGTTACTCCGGAGCAACCCGAACCACAATTTGAAAATCAAACTTACAATAACCAAGAATTTCAAATGAAAGACCCTAAGTACTTGGGCAATTACAATCCAAAACAAAATCTCGAGTTTCCCAGTATACTCATAAAGTCATGAATAAGGATAGTTAAGATGGATAGCCCCATCACGTTACCCTGATCCTTCCGACATCTTCAAGCTTGTCGCGGCTGATCTTCCCGATTAACCTCCTCGTGCTGGTTACGTCCTCTTCCCCTTTCCACACCTGGTGAGTGAGAAGGGGTCAGTCTCGTCGTTACTTCCTAAGGTCTTTGCCCTAGGCAATCTCCTTACTAAACACATTATTAGGGGAATGCCTTCCTAGCATGAAAGCCATTCTCGCCTTCTGCTCTTTAAATAATCATCCTTACTCAAACACGTTATTAGCTTTTCCTTCCTTTAGATGAAACCCGTTCTCGCTTTCATCCTTAATAACTCATTTCAACATTAACTCATAGAAGTTCTCAACTTCTATCCTTAACTCAAACACAAAACACTAGGACCACCGCGTTACGTCTCGCCGTCCGGTGTCCTACCCTAGTATGCCAACCGCGTTACGTCTCGCCGTCCGGTTGCATACCCATACTCGGCAATGGCACTGCGTTACGTCTCGCCGTCCAGTCCATGCCCGTCAGCTACTGCGTTACGTCTCGCCGTCCAGTAGTGACCCGACCATCTACCGCGTCCAGTAGTGGCCCAACCGCCCGGGGGTTCAATTACCATCATCCATACATCACAAACACATGCATACATAGCACAACGCGTGCCTCCACCTTAAGTAGGCGGTGGGATGCCTCACACACATAATCGCGCTTACTTGAAAATTAAATAACATAACTGAATTTAAAAGGCATAACTAAAAGACCTCGACGGAGATTTTACCCCCTTTACACTCACCTCGACAAGATGATTCTCCGACCCTTAGCCTGAAGACCTCCTTCCTCAGTGTACTATCTCGATACCCTATATACCACATCACTCTTTTAGAAATAACCCTTTTCCCTATATATTCCCGCCTACCGGTAATTTTTAGAATAAGTCAATCCCCTTGAAAGTTCCAATTAACAATTTTTCCTAATATTCTAGAAGTACTAATCCATAGGAAAATTACCCAATTTTCCAAAAAAAATTCCTCATAACGTTTTATTTCATAAATATACGCGCCTAACTGAATATATAAAATAAATAGTAATTAGCCCTTAAAAATCACAAAATTAATTCCCGGTCCTCAAGCGACCTTCTTCGAATTTCTAACATTATTAAACCAATTTTAACAATCCTATAAGGGTGCCGAAAAAATAAAAATTGCTTAAAATGTTATTCTGGAATTTTTTATGTTTTAGCGACCACCACTGTCCGTCACGAAAAGCCCAGAAAATCCGTCACTAAATCCCCTGACTTGAAAATACACGAAAACTCATACGAAACCCATACTAATTCGAAGGGGACTGTGTTTCCTTACCTTCAAAGCGTGCCTAGACCCCAATGAATCGATTAGAATGAAGGCTCCTTGAATCAACTCGCCCAACTCCTCAAAAGATCCTTAATCACCTCCAACTTCAAGATTTAACAATCTAAAGTTACTACTAGCGGTTAAACGAACGTTAGAACGACAAGAAACGAGTATCCTTACCTTCCCAAGACGTATGAAGGGTGAGAAGTTGAGAGGAACGGCGAGATCGGGAGGGGGCAAGTGGGTGGTGGCAACGCGACGGAGATGAAGCTGCTGGCGCCGCTTCTCCTTTCCTTCTTTCGTTCCTTTCTTCTGCCGCTACTAATGGGGGGGGGGGGGGGGTTTTGGATCGATGCTGGGGGTGGGATACTGCTGGGGTTAATTACAATTAAGGGGAGGAATGCGGATTTATTAGGGAGGGAGGGGGGGGGGGTTTCTTTGATTTAATAATACCGATCTCTAATAATGCTGATGAGTGATGAGGAAGATGAATGGTGGCTTTACTGGTGGAGTGATAATGATGAGAAGGGGAGATGAGAATTGTCCCATGAATTGGGACGTGCAGAAGATGATGACAAAATAAAAAAAATAAAAAAAAAATAATTCCTAATAATGTTATTATTATTAGAAGTATTATAATTCTCGCTTCACGGTTGCATCTTTTTGTATGTAATCGCCGATCCAACCATTTGGTCGAACCTAGACCTAAATTTCGGGGTGTAACATTTCCTCCACCCTTATAAAAATTTCGTCCCCGAAATTTGAATTGTAATATAATTACTTATACGATGCAACACAATTACTTATACGATACTACGCTTTATTTGAAGGAAACTGCTCTAGTTGTGATATAACATTTCCCTCCCCCTTAAGAAAAATTTCGACCTCGAAATTTTGACCTGAACTTAGTTGGAAGGTTTGGTGGAACTTAACTAAATCGCAGGGACTATTATTGAATTTCCGAGTACTAAAACTGAAAGTGCGTCCTTCGAGGAAAAACAACCAACTAGCGGTCTATGCTTAAACCAAATACTCCTTCTCCACAGTCTTCCCATTTCTTCACATGCTCACATCAATGTGCTTGCTCGTCCCCTCCACCGCCACCACTGTCTCCCTCTATCCCTTGCATGGCAAACACCTTTGGCGGTCCTTCTGCTGGAGACCCCTGGTCCCTGTTCCGATCGGTGCGGTCGAACCACGCGGTGCGTCTTCCCTGGCTTTGGAAGGAGCGGTTTGGTTGGCCGCCAAATCGTGGTCCTGCTTGAGTCCTCGCTCCACCACCCTGGACAGATTGCTCGGACTGAGCCATTCCTTGTCCGCCTCTCCAGGGGCATTCTCTGGCAAAATGCCCAGGCTCGTTACAGTTATAGCAGACCCTAGGGGGCTGCCTACACTCCCCTGAGTGATCCCGCCCACACTGGTTGCAAAGTCCTCTATTGCTGAAAGTTTGACTAGGCCGGACCGAGTCGGTCTGACTCTGAGTACCCCCAAAGCTAATGGTACCGCTCGGCCTCCTTCTGTACTGACTGGGCTGGCCAGACCACGCTGGCATGCTACTTGCCTTTCTCTTGCTTCCCTCTCGCTGTATCCCTTCTTCATGCATAGCTGTGTCAGCCCTCTCTATCCGAAGAGCCGCCTGATAAATCTCCTCCCGACTGTTCCATGCCAGCATGCTCAACTGCTTCTTAAGGGCAGGCTTCAGACTCTCCAAATAGTGGACACGTTGGGCCGCCTCCCCTTGGAATTGGGGTCCTCCATAGGGCAGTAGCTTCTCGAAAAGCGAGGTATACTCCGCAATTCCCTCCTTGCCTTCATTGCCCCATCTCTGCTTGATCAATATGAACTCCCTCTACTTGCCGAGACGGTAGGCCTCGGGCACAAAATGTTCGCGGAATCTCTGCACCAGCTCTGGCCAGGTGATGGCTGGTGGGTCTACTCGGCTGGCTGGTTGGGTTTCCCACCAATTGTATGCCGCATCTTGCAGTAGGGATACCATCAGCAGTACCCTATCCTCATCATCTGCCCGCATTTCGGTCAACGTGCGCGTGACCTTCGCCAGCCATTTCTCCACCTCACTTGCATCCGTCGAGCGATCCCCATCAAAGTCTACTACTCCTCTCCTCCGGAAAGCTATGTAATCCGGGGGGTTCCTAGCCACCACGGGATTAACATGCACGTTACTTGCTCTGCAAGTAAGTAGTACCCTCGTTAGAACCACATTTATTTGTCTTATCATGCTTGAGTATACTGGAAACTCTATAAACCTCTTCAAATCGGTTGGCCAACCATTTTTTTCTTAATTTCCTTTTTCCTTTAAAACTGAACCTTTGAAAACTCAGATCGTCATTCCAGTATTTCTTGGAGACCAAGAAACAGAGGAATGCCGGCTCTGATACCAAAATGAAATATCCCGACCCTTTTGAAACCAAAACCAGAACTCAAAAACCAAAAACTGGTTACTCCGGAGCAACCCGAACCACAATTTGAAAATCAAACTTACAATAACCAAGAATTTCAAATGAAAGACCCTAAGTACTTGGGCAATTACAATCCAAAACAAAATCTCGAGTTTCCCAGTATACTCATAAAGTCATGAATAAGGATAGTTAAGATGGATAGCCCCATCACGTTACCCTGATCCTTCCGACATCTTCAAGCTTGTCGCGGCTGATCTTCCCGATTAACCTCCTCGTGCTGGTTACGTCCTCTTCCCCTTTCCACACCTGGTGAGTGAGAAGGGGTCAGTCTCGTCGTTACTTCCTAAGGTCTTTGCCCTAGGCAATCTCCTTACTAAACACATTATTAGGGGAATGCCTTCCTAGCATGAAAGCCATTCTCGCCTTCTGCTCTTTAAATAATCATCCTTACTCAAACACGTTATTAGCTTTTCCTTCCTTTAGATGAAACCCGTTCTCGCTTTCATCCTTAATAACTCATTTCAACATTAACTCATAGAAGTTCTCAACTTCTATCCTTAACTCAAACACAAAACACTAGGACCACCGCGTTACGTCTCGCCGTCCGGTGTCCTACCCTAGTATGCCAACCGCGTTACGTCTCGCCGTCCGGTTGCATACCCATACTCGGCAATGGCACTGCGTTACGTCTCGCCGTCCAGTCCATGCCCGTCAGCTACTGCGTTACGTCTCGCCGTCCAGTAGTGACCCGACCATCTACCGCGTCCAGTAGTGGCCCAACCGCCCGGGGGTTCAATTACCATCATCCATACATCACAAACACATGCATACATAGCACAACGCGTGCCTCCACCTTAAGTAGGCGGGGGATGCCTCACACACATAATCGCGCTTACTTGAAAATTAAATAACATAACTGAATTTAAAAGGCATAACTAAAAGACCTCGACGGAGATTTTACCCCCTTTACACTCACCTCGACAAGATGATTCTCCGACCCTTAGCCTGAAGACCTCCTTCCTCAGTGTACTATCTCGATACCCTATATACCACATCACTCTTTTAGAAATAATCCTTTTCCCTATATATTCCCGCCTACCGGTAATTTTTAGAATAAGTCAATCCCCTTGAAAGTTCCAATTAACAATTTTTCCTAATATTCTAGAAGTACTAATCCATAGGAAAATTACCCAATTTTCCAAAAAAAATTCCTCATAACGTTTTATTTCATAAATATACGCGCCTAACTGAATATATAAAATAATAGTAATTAGCCCTTAAAAATCACAAAATTAATTCCCGGTCCTCAAGCGACCTTCTTCGAATTTCTAACATTATTAAACCAATTTTAACAATCCTATAAGGGTGCCGAAAAAATAAAAATTGCTTAAAATGTTATTCTGGAATTTTTGATGTTTTAGCGACCACCACTGTCCGTCACGAAAAGCCCAGAAAATCCGTCACTAAATCCCCTGACTTGAAAATACACGAAAACTCATACGAAACCCATACTAATTCGAAGGGGACTGTGTTTCCTTACCTTCAAAGCGTGCCTAGACCCCAATGAATCGATTAGAATGAAGGCTCCTTGAATCAACTCGCCCAACTCCTCAAAAGATCCTTAATCACCTCCAACTTCAAGATTTAACAATCTAAAGTTACTACTAGCGGTTAAACGAACGTTAGAACGACAAGAAACGAGTATCCTTACCTTCCCAAGACGTATGAAGGGTGAGAAGTTGAGAGGAACGGCGAGATCGGGAGGGGGCAAGTGGGTGGTGGCAACGCGACGGAGATGAAGCTGCTGGCGCCGCTTCTCCTTTCCTTCTTTCGTTCCTTTCTTCTGCCGCTACTAATGGGGGGGGGGTTTGGATCGATGCTGGGGGTGGGATACTGCTGGGGTTAATTACAATTAAGGGGAGGAATGCGGATTTATTAGGGAGGGGGGGGGGGGGGTTTCTTTGATTTAATAATACCGATCTCTAATAATGTTGATGAGTGATGAGGAAGATGAATGGTGGCTTTACTGGTGGAGTGATAATGATGAGAAGGGGAGATGAGAATTGTCCCATGAATTGGGACGTGCAGAAGATGATGACAAAATAAAAATAATAAAAAAAAAATAATTCCTAATAATGTTATTATTATTAGAAGTATTATAATTCTCGCTTCACGGTTGCATCTTTTTGTATGTAATCGCCGATCCAACCATTTGGTCGAACCTAGACCTAAATTTCGTGGTGTAACAGCGCGACTGGCTGCGGAGAAGGCGTTGTCACAGCTACAGATCGGAGAAGAAGAAGAAGGCGAGATGGGTGATCCGCAGAACAACAATGTGATCCCCGGGGAGCAGACCATGGGATCCTACTGGACCGCTAGGGCTGCGGACATGAGGTCACCTATTCAACACCCTCAGGTCCCAGCCAACAACTTTGAGGTGAGCACCTCCGTGATCACCATGCTGCGCGGTTCAGTAGTGTTCCGTGGTAAGGAGGGAGAGTGCCCTCGATCACATCTCAGGCGATTCCACGAGCTCATCGATGGAATCAAGATCAATGGGGTACCAGCAGATGCCATCCAGCTGAGGTACTTCCCATTCACTCTGGAGGGGCAGGCCAAGGAGTGGCTAGACACTCGACCTCCGGGCTCCATCACCACGTTCGCCAACCTGGCGGACATGTTCCTCACCCGCTACCATCCTCCATCCAAGACAGCTGATCTCCAGAAGCAGATTACACACTTTTCTCAGGATGAGGATGAGACCATTAGGGATGCTTGGGAGAGGTACACCAGCCTCTTTCTCAGGTGTCCCAACCATGGTTTCAATGATGCGTTAAGGTGGGCACTTCTATCACGCCCTCTTCCCGGAGGACAAGCAGCTGATCGATTCGGTTTGTGGCGGGAACATGCTGACCAAAACCCCGCCACAGCTGAATCAACTCTTTGAGGAGATGGCGGAGAACGGTTATGACTGGGGCACTGCCAGGAGATCGAGACGAGCACCTGGAAGGGGTGTGCATGCTGTGGGCACCCAGTCATCTGATTGGTGCAGGTGGTATCGAAGCTGGTTTCAGCTATCGATCGTTCTGGTTTGATTGCAGGTACCGGACAGCCGCAGGCGATGCACTGCCAGTGGTGTGAGAGCTCTCATCACACCGTGGAGGACTGTCAGGCTATGAGGGAGTCGTCCACTCCCCAGGAGCAGGTGGATTTCATCGGGAATGCCAGGCGCTTTGACCCCTACAGCAACACCTATAATGAGGGGTGGCGCCAGCATCCTAACTTTTCTTGGGCTGGGCCAAATCCCAGACCACCAGCTCCCCAGGGACCTCCCGGTTTCCAGAGGCCTCCATACCAGCCCAGACAGGGGCAATTTCAGCAGCAACAGCAGCCACTCTACCAGCCCAGACAGGGGCCAGTTCCACCTCAGTCGCAGGCACGACCATTTCCACAGGCAGGGGCAGCCCCAGCACAGGTTGACCCGATGGCGGAACTGAGAGATCTGGTGGGTTCTCTGGCCACCTCCAGTGCAAGTAAATTCAATAACATGAGCAGTTCATGGAGAAAGCTTCTGGCAAGTTCTTGGAGCTAGAAGCTGGTCAGAGAAACACGCAGGCTGTGCTGCGAGATATACAGACCCAGCTTGGTGGTGTTGCCCAGGCTGTTGCTCGGAGGACTCCAGGTACCTTGCCTGGTCAGACCATCCCTCACCCGCAGAACCAGGATGAAAACTGCAGTGCCATCACAACCAGGAGTGGCAAGGTGACTGCCGATCCACCTGTTCGGGCAGAGGAGAGAGAGACCCCTGCTTCAGCACTTCCAGCTAATCAGGAAGAAATGGAGAAGGAGGTTGAGGTGCCTGCTCCTAAACCGCAACCAGTGGTGAAGGAGTATGTACCACAGCTTCCCTTTCCTACTCGGTTGCACAAAGACCGACTGGAGACTGAGTTTGCCAAATTCATGGCAATGCTGAAGCAGGTGAATATTAGCATGCCCTTCGTGGAGGCATTATCGAAGATGCCCAAGTATGCCAAGTTCATGAAGGATCTCCTCACCAACAAGAGGAAGCTTGGGGAGCTGTCTACGGTGATGCTAAACGAGGAGTGTTCTGCCATCCTGCAGAACAAACTACCAGAGAAGCGAAAAGATCCAGGGAGTTTCACTATCCCTTGCATGATTGGTAGTTTGCATGTAGGGAAGTCCTTGGCGGATTTAGGCGCTAGCATTAATGTCATGCCATATTCACTGTTTAAGAAGCTAGGCCTAGGTGAACCCAGTAATACTAGGATGAGCATCCAGCTTGCTGATAGATCTATTGTGCATCCTAGGGGTATAGCAGAGGACTTGATAGTCGCAGTAGGGCCATTTTCATATCCTGTTGATTTTGTGATTTTGGACATAAATGAGGATGTTGATGTGCCATTGATACTGGGTAGACCTTTTCTCGCCACCGCCAAGGCACTGATTGATGTTAATGATGGAAAGCTGATTTTGAGAGCTGGGGGTGAACAAATCACCTTCTCTGTTTCTGATAATATGAAACACCCCCAGCTCCATGATGATCTTGATTACTGTGATGTTGTTGCTGATTTTGAGACCGCACTCGCCATCACGAGTGCGGGTACTGATGATTTCCTTGAGCGTTGTCTTTTGCTAGGGGAACAGGCATCACAGGATGTGCAGCTGGCGGAGCAGGCGGAGCTGGACGAGGCTGCGAGCGAGGGGCGAGAGATGCCATTCAAGCCGATTCCCATCTCGCCCCGGCTCGCTACATCATTGGAGGAGCCACCAGAGTTGGAGCTTAAACCCCTCCCATCTCATCTGGAGTATGCATTTCTCCGGGAGGGGAATAAGCTCCCGGTTATTATTAGCTCGGATCTGACCCCCGAGCAGAAGAGCAGGCTGGTGGCTCTGTTGCAGAAGTATGCCCGGGCCATGGCATGGAAGATCACTGACATCAGAGGCATTAGCCCATCCTTCTGCTCTCACAGAATCTTGATGGAGGATGAGGTTAAGCCAGTCAGGCAGCCGCAGAGGAGATTGTCTCCTAACTTGGAGGCAGTGGTCCGGGCAGAGATCGTGAAGCTCATGGATGCAGGGATCATCTTTGCTATATCTGATAGCAAGTGGGTCAGCCCCACTCAGGTGGTCCCGAAGAAAGGCGGGATGACTGTGGTCCCGAACGAGAAGAAGGAGTTGATCCCGATGCGGACCGTGACCGGCTGGAGAGTCTGCATCGATTACCGGCGCCTGAACGACGCCACCAGGAAAGATCATTTTCCCCTACCTTTCATTGACCAGATGCTGGAGAGGTTGGCGGGCCATGAGTTCTATTGCTTCCTGGATGGCATGTCTGGGTACTTCCAGATTCCTATTGCACCGGAGGATCAGGAGAAGACCACATTCACTTGCCCCTTCGGCACTTTTGCTTACCGGAGGATTCCATTTGGGCTGTGTAACGCACCGGCGACCTTCCAGAGATGCATGCTGGCTATCTTTGACCGACTGGTTGGAGAGATCATGGAAGTCTTCATGGATGATTTCTCGGTATATGGAGATCCTTCACTCACTGTCTCCATAACCTGGAACTCGTTCTGAAGAGGTGCGAGGAGACGAATCTGGCACTCAGCTGGGAGAAGTGCCATTTCATGGTTCGTGAGGGTATCGTGCTTGGGCACAAGATCTCCAAGAAGGGGATTGAGGTAGATCGCGCGAAGATTGAGACGATCAGTCAGCTACCTCCTCCCGTTTCTGTGAAGGGGATTCGCAGCTTTCTGGGTCATGCAGGCTTTTACCGGCGCTTCATCAAAGACTTCTCGAAGATTGCCCTGCCGTTGACCAAGCTGCTGGAGAAGGATGCGCCATTCCAGTTCACTCCAGAGTGCACAGCTGCATTTGAGACTCTGAAGGAGAAGCTTACCCATGCCCCTATCATGGTGACTCCTGACTGGTCTCTTCCTTTTGAGCTGATGTGCGATGCGAGTGACTATGCAGTCGGAGCAGTTCTGGGTCAGAGACGCGAGAAACACTTCCAGCCCATCTACTACGCGTCGAAGACCTTGAACGATGCACAGGAGAACTACACCACCACAGAGAAGGAGCTCCTCGCTGTGGTGTATGCATTTGACAAGTTCCGACCCTATCTGGTGCTCTCTCATGTGGTGGTTTACACTGACCACTCGGCGATTCGTTATCTGATGAGCAAGGCTGATGCCAAGCCTCGGCTCATCCGCTGGATCCTGCTGCTGCAGGAGTTTGATATCGAGATCCGGGACAAGAAGGGAGCCGAGAATGTTGCTGCAGATCATCTTTCGCGGTTGGAAGCCCCTCCGGTGGACAACTTCGAGGAAGAGATCGACGACTCCTTCCCGGGTGAGCGATTGCTGGCGATGACCCTGGTGGACAGCGTACCCCTTGGTATTCTGACTTTGCCAATTATCTGGTGGGCAAGCAGTTACCCAAGGGGATGGCTACTCATGCGAAGCGCAAGTTCTTCTCCGATCTGAAGCACTACTTCTGGGAGGATCCTTACCTCTTCAGAATCGGAGCAGATGGCGTGATCCGGCGCTGTGTCATGGAGCATGAGATGGGAGACATCCTGTCTCATGTCACGAAGGACCACTGGCGGTCATCATGGAGGAACCCGCACGGCGCGGAAGGTGCTACAGTCGGGCTTCTATTGGCCCTCGCTCTTCAAGGATGCAGACACCTTCGCACGCCAGTGCGACCGCTGCCAAAGGTCAGGTAACATTTCTGCCCGGGATGAGATGCCCCAACATATATCTGTTATTTGTGAAATTTTTGATGTTTGGGGTATCGATTTCATGGGCCCATTCCCTCCATCTTTTGGCAATCTGTACATTTTGGTTGCAGTGGACTACGTCTCGAGGTGGGCAGAAGCTCAAGCCATGCCCACCAATGATGCAAGACGGGTCTGCTCATTTCTGAAGCAGCTGTTCTCCCGGTTCGGGACACCTCGCGCCATTATTAGTGATAGAGGAACCCATTTTCAGGGGCAATTCACTAAACTCCTCTCTCGCTATGGCGTTAAGCATCAGGTGTCGGTGGCCTATCACCCCCAGTCAAATGGGCAGGCCGAGCTGACGAACCGGGAGTTAAAACGTATAATTGAAAAGACGGTGGATCAGTCCCGCAAGGATTGGTCCACCAAGCTCGATGATGCTCTCTGGGCGTATAGGACTGCCTATAAGAACCCGATTGGCACTTCTCCCTATAGGCTTGTCTATGGGAAGGCGTGCCATTTGCCGGTAGAGCTAGAGCACAAGGCCTTCTGGGCCATTAAGCTGCTAAACATGGATTTGAGTGTTGCAGGTACAGAACGTAAGTTGCAGCTGCTGGAGTTGGAGGAGTGGCGTTACCACGCCTACGAGAACACCCTGCTCTACAAAGAGCGCACCAAGCGTCTTCACGACGCTAGGTTGAGGGGCCCGAAGGAGTTTCAGGTAGGTGATCGTGTTCTGCTCTTTAATGCACGCCTGAAACTCTTTCCGGGCAAGCTCCGTTCTAGGTGGTCGGGTCCTTTCACGGTGACCCAAGTTTTCCCGCATGGTGCGGTGGAGATCAGCAATGCTCAAACCGAGCCATTCAAGGTGAATGGCCACCTCCTAAAGTTGTACTTGGGAGGTGCTGTCGAGCGCGCAGAGCTGCTGATCAAGCTCGAGGACCCTTAGTTCCTCTACTGGCGTCCAGCTAAAAGACGGTAAAGAAGCGCTTGTGGGGAGGCAACCCCACCGAGGTTTGCATTTTCTTACTCTTTTTCCTTTGATTTTGTGTGTTTTTGAGTCTTGAGACGTTGATCCAGAGTTACGTGTCGTTTTTGAGTGAAAACAGGTTGATTTCGGGACCCCAGCAAGTCGCACGGCCAGAACCTAGACTTGCACGGCCGTGCGCCTAGCCTGGCCTGGCCGTGCGAGCTCTCGGCCAGGAGTGCACGGCCAAAAGTGCACATTGCACGGCCGTGCGCTCGTCCTGGCCTGGCCGTGCGCCTTGCACGGGCATTGCATGGCCTTGCACGGCCGTGCGCTGTGCCTGGCCTGGCCGTGCGTGCTCTCGGCAGTTGTTGCACGGCCAAAAGCACCTTGTGCACGGCCGTGCGCCTCGGCTCGGCCAGGCCGTGTCGGCCTGCACGGGCAAAAAGCCAAGGTGCACGGCCGTGCGCCTCTGCCCGTGCAGCCGAGGCACGGGCTATATAAATGGCCGTGCACGGCCATTGTGGTCAGAAAACCAAATTCTCGCCGGAAACCTCTCCCCTCGCCGGAAAACCGCGCCAAACCACCTTTTTCGATTTTTCCGGCCACTTTGGGTATTTTTTCACCAAACCAACACCAAACCCACTCTTCTACACCCAAAGCGGCCTATCCCCGAGTTTGAGCGTTTGGGCGACATTTTTGTCGCCGGAGGCGATTTCCGGCGAGAATCCGGCGAGGCTCCGACGAGCATTTCCGGCCAGATTTTCGGCATTTCGTCGATTCCCTTGTCTTCCCCTCATCATCCCCTACACCTCTACTTGAGTCTCCAGGTTTGATTTTGTCCCTAACTATGTTAATTGTGGAGAATTGAGTGTGTAGGGTGTATGTTAGAGAATCTTATTGAATCATGTGATTTGTGTGAAATTGATTGAGGGGAATGCATGGGATGTGATTGAATTATGTTGGGCAATGTCCCATTTGCTTGTTTGAGCCCTTGTGTGCAAGAATTTGGCCAATTTCATGCTTAACTTAATAGTGCACACAAGGTGTTCGATGAAATGCCTGTTTTCCATGCCATGTTGTGGCCACCGGTTGGGGCCCTTAATGATGTAGTTTGTGGGTGTATTTGCTATGGATGTGAACCTTGAGTTGCCTACTTTCTTGTGAATGTGCACCCCCACCCAGATTATGCTTGATTTATCGAGTTTTTGACCCCCGAACTATGGATGAAACCATGGTTCGGCTGCTTTCTGTTCTTAAGTGTGGGGGTGGGCTTGACCTTTTCTTTGGCTCTTTTGGTTCCACTTTGGGTTGTTGTTTTGCAGGGCAATGGCACAACCTAATTTCCAGCACCCGTTCATCCGGGATCTCAGGAGGGGCTCCACCGAGAGCGCTTCAAGAAGTCGTGGAAACCCCGTTTGGCGCCCACCATTGCTGGTCCAAACGGGAGTTTCGGGAACTGCACTGCTACGAGCAGCTTT
Organism: Linum tenue; assembly: GCA_946122785.1. Classification (NCBI taxonomy): domain Eukaryota; kingdom Viridiplantae; phylum Streptophyta; class Magnoliopsida; order Malpighiales; family Linaceae; genus Linum; species Linum tenue. The sequence continues at coordinate 11,611,090 of CAMGYJ010000002.1, read as the reverse complement.
CCGCCGTGGTCGCCAACACCGCATGGCGCCGTCTGTTCCAGATCTGCGAGACGGTCTACTACGAGCCGGTGTGGGAGTTCTACACCACTTTCAAGCACAACTCCACGACCAGATACCATGACAGTACAGCCGTCCAATTCAGGCTGGGGGTTCCCCCGGTCCTTGAGCTATCACGAGCTGGCTGAGGCTCTCGACCTCGACCTCGACGACAGTCGGGACTACGTCACCGAGGTTAATGAGCCACGGAGGTGGACTTCAGAGGCTGTACACCAGCCTGGCTCAGCCTGGCCAGACGCGTCCTTTCAGGTCTGGGAGGACGAAGGCATCTACCCTGCGGATCGAGTACCGACTTCTCCACCACCTGCTGGCGAAGTCTTACACTCCTGCATATGACAGCGCCGGCCACATCACGAAGAGGCCCCTGTACTTCCTCGATTCGATCCGCCAGCGCCGCCATCCTCTCCACCTGGGTTCGGTGGTGGCCAGACATTCGAGAAGACGGCCACAGAGCTGAAGAGCCTCCACTGCGCCCCCCTCATCACCCGCCTGGTTACCTTCTTCGGCCTCTCACTGCAGGGGTGCACCAAGGAGGGGGAGACCCCCATCTTTGGCAGCGCGACGATCGGGAAGATGCTGCTGTTGCGGGAGAGGAACGGTGTTCAGTGGGTCGAGGGATTTCCGGAGCCTCCTATCCCCGCGGAGCCCGAGGAGGAGGCTGACGATGAGGTGGACCCCGATGAGGTGGATGCTGTGGATGCTGCTGCGGATGCTGCTGATGATCCCCCACAGACTGACTTCCATTTTGGGGGTAGCAGCTCCACTTTCCAGGGCCAGGACTACTTCACCCAGCAGTTCGAGCAGCTGAGGATCCAGAACCAGCTGCTCCTCGACCAGCAGATGCAGTTCCAGCAGCAGTACGCGGCAGATCAGGCCGAGTACCGGCACAGGCTGGACACGATCCAGGCTCAGCAGGGCGTGACTCTCGCCCATATCGAGCGGGAGAAGCGCCGTTCCCGGCGCATGCAGGAGGTTCAGCAGCACCTGCTTCAGCTGGTTCCGGGCGATCCACCTGTCTGGAGGACTCCCTGGGATGACTCCCCTCCACATGACGGTGCGGCTGGCGCTGCTGATGATGATGCGTTCATGAACGACATCGATCTCGACGATCTTGGCGACGAGTAGGCTGTACTCGTTGCCCGTCTCATTGTGTTTTGTTTGTTTTTTTAGACTTTTGAGTGTTTGCTCCATGTGTGCGGAGCTTGAACTTTGTCGTTTGTTTTTTTTTGGTTTTTCCTTTGTGGTTTGATGTAGCCGTCTGGGCTAACACTTATCCCTAACGCCAGTGTGCTAGTGTTTCTGATGTTCGATTTGTGCAGTATTGACCACTCCCCGTTCTTCTCGCTGACTGGTCCACTTCCAGTCCCCCAGCAGTGTTCTTACCCGGTAACATCGTTCCCCTTATCTTTCCCTCTACTCCATTGAGGGCAATGTCGTGCTTAAGTGTGGGGGGATGTTTTGTATCGGTTGGAATATTTTGATGGTGCTTGGAGCCTAGTCCACTGTCCGAATCTTACGATTTGAGGGCTCCAAGTACTGCTGTTTGATCATATTGGCACTGTGTTTTGATGGATGAATTGATTGGTTTTCGGATTAATGCATGACAACTTGTTTGCGACTAGGACAACCTATGATGAGGACTGAGATGTGCAGTAGAACGATGTAGGGGTTCAGTTTTTCAACTGTTTGCTTGCCAACTGTGACTTGATCTGACTTGATCTGATTACTTGTTCTTGACAGTCGTTTATGCATCTAGTTCAGGGTATCAGAATGTGAGATAGAGCATATAGGTAGCCATGTGAGATTTGAGCCTGCTCGTTTCTTTCTTGTGCGATAGATCCCTCTTCCATGATGTGTAGCATTCACGTTGTCACTAGCTAAGATGATGGGGGCATAGGATTAGCCCACGCCCAAAACTGACTGTCCTGATGTGTCATATCCCCTAGTCAGCCCCTTTGAGCCGTGTGTTATCCTTTCTTTTGGTCTATAATGAAAAAATCACCCTTGTTGCATCTTTTAGAAGGTTCCACAGAGTGGTTTTTACATATTCTCTGCTGTTTCTGCTAAGTCTATGTGAGTGTTGGAGGTAGTGCTTAAAAGTTGGGCAGGTGTTTGAAATTTATGCAGAAGTGGTGGCTCTCTTAAGAAATGAAAAGAAAAATAAAGAAAAACAAAGAAAAAAAATTGAAAGCAAAAGAGAGCCACTACCAAAAATCTGAATAATGCCCAGTAAGTAGTGTTTCTTAGCAGTCTGGCTTGGAAATGCTGATGTTTATGCCTCCTTCGCTCTTGTGCTCTTAAGATATTGAGTAATGCAGGATAGCAGAAAGAAAATACCGGGTTGTTGACTGTGTTTGTGTGTTTGGGAAATGTGGAACCTTTTGCTATGAATACTTCCACCACCTAAAAGGCCTTTTCCCCATGTCCAAGACCCTAGCCAGTCATTTGAACCTGTGTCTAAGACCTCCTGATTAGTTAGTGGTGACACCCCATATGTGAACTCTAGCATTTAGGGGCTGCCATCATGGTGAAGAGATGATAGGATTGAGAGAAATAGCATGCGCATCTTTCGCATCAAATTGTCCTGACCCCACTGGTCGAGAGTGAGTGATTCATTTTCATTTTCTATATGCTCTTGTACCCCGGTGAGGACCTAGATTGCTCGGTCTCTATTCTGATGTCTTGAGTTGGATGCATGAGTTGACTGTTTTGAGTAAGTGGTTGAATCAAGTCTAGGTTGGCCAGTGAACAGAAGGGAGACTCTTCCTTTACTCGATTTGCTGCACTCGAATGTCCTTTGTGGTGGTTGTCCAGGTTGTTAGTGAGGTTGTGCATGTATTGATGTTTGAGAACCAGTGCGATTCACGTGTTTTGTGCCTTTATGACTTGTCCCCAATGTTGGTTGATTGAAATATGTAAGCTTACCTAGTGTCTGACTTGGTTTGCTTGGGGACAAGCAAACGGTCGAGCGAGTCTGGGGTCAATTGGACGCAGAACGGACGAAGGGCGAGCTGTTTGGGGAGTGCACGGGCAGACCAGGAGGCTGCACGGCCGTGCACTTGAGCCATTTGGCCGTGCACCTCATGTCGAGGCCATGCACGGGCAGGCTAGAAGCTTGCACGGCCGTGCGCCTGGCCGTGCAAGGTGGATGAAGGCCGAATAATTGATACGGTGCGTTTTGAGGGTGCACGGCCAGAATGGTGTTGTGCACGGCCGTGCACCTGGCCGTGCAACTCGGGAAAGTAGGTTTTAAAGCCTAATTCGAGCCAAAAGTGGGAGAATCGTGTTTTTAGAGCAAAAACAGAGCCCTAGAGAGAGAAAGTGCGAAGAACACATCCTAGAAGCTGTCCTAGAGCTGGATTTCATCGAATCGAGCTTGGAGATCGTCATAGGAGTGGAAATCATCGTCCCGGAGCAGATTATCCTCATCGTTATGAGTATGACTAATCCGATTCTTGTTTTCTCTTCTCTCTCTATGGAGTAGAACCCTTCTCTCACCTGGGTATGAAGAACCCTAGTTCCTTGTGTTAGGGATTTGATTGTAATGACTTGGGATGATATTATTGTTTGATTTTAATCGAATGACGCATGTTTCATGAATTGATTTGAGTCTGATCAGCTTGTCTCGATTTCTGCTTCAACCTGAGATAGATAGAATCTGATTAGGTTGTTAGAGCCTCTTCATTCGATAGTAGGAGATTGGCTATACGAGAGTTAGCCAGTTTACTGCTTTGTACTGGTGTTCTTGACGCCAGTAGTGGAGTTCTGTGTTCATAGCCTCAGCTTTCTATCCCGGTGAAGACTAGTCGTTTGCCGGGTAGTTAGACTGAGAGGGCTTGGTCAGCTTAAGAGATTCCAAGCTACTGTCGGATCTTCCGCAGTCTAATCAACAGTAAATCAACCCAGGGAATTGCAATTGAACCTAACTAAGGGGCTAGGGGACTCAATCCCGAGTGACTCTTACCTGCTTTAGAAAACCGAACAATTTACTGCTTTCTTACTGCTTTTGCTTTAAACAACAATCACTCGAATTAGTTTGCTAGATAATAGAGAATCATGGAGTAAGCAGTAGATCTAGACCCCGGGTTGATAATTAAACTTGCCTTTACTGCAGTCCCTTTCATTGGTTACACTTGGCCATTGTTAGGTGTTGTGTTTTAGCGTGTCAGTACCAAACTTTCAGCCCTACTCGCAGGCGCCCCGGAAAATCCGATTAGCACTGAATCCGAGGGCCTGATCAATTCCGGCGATAACTGCATACGAGCCACCGTATCCTTAAATAACACGTCCATGGAACTCCCCGTGTCGACGAGCATCCTCTTTACTTTGCACCCCGCGACCACTCCTTGTATTTCCAACGCGTTCGTGGACTGGAGCATACACGCCTCTTCGGGCGCCTGGTTGAAATTGATGTTAATAGCCTCTTGGGCGTCGACAGAAGCGGCTCTCAGCCGGCGGTTTGCCTCCAACTTCTCCCTTAAGTCCAGCGTCCCTGAAATGGATTCCACGATGATCCGTACTCGCTCAGGCGCCTTGTCCTGATCAAAGTCATAAGGGGGCGGCAACTCCATCTTTTTCTGCTCTGTGCCCGCGACGCATGCACGGTGCACCCTTTCTTCAGGTTTTCTGACAAAGTCGCTGAGCATCCCCCTATCCTCTAGGCATTGGATTTCGGTCTTCAATTGGTAACATTCGGTCGTGTGGTGCCCCTCCTCTAAGTGGAAATCGCAATATCGGTCCAAATTTTGTTCATTGGGTTGCCCCCTCATGGGCCCCGGCCATCGGATGTGGTATACCTTTTCTTTGAGATGTTGGAGTATATTTTTCAGCATATCGTTGTATTCCACAAAGGATTCCACCCCCTGGGCGTCTGGCGCCCTATGTCTCTCCTCCTCGCTTGGGGGTGGCTCGTGGGTACATATCCTGACTTGTTTGGGGGGGGGGGCTCCGCACTACTTCAACGTTGTCCCCTCTTGACCGGCGCCGATCTACCCTCCTGGCCGCCAAGGTTTCTTCGAGCATGATTACTTTTTGCACCCGGTGGTCCAGGTCTTCCGTGGACACCACATTCCTCTTAGCAAGCGCCATGCAAAGCTCTTCGCTCGTAGTGCATTCGTTCAGGCACACTCCCAACACCGACGACTGGGCGTCTTTTACCGCCAAGGCTATCGAGAGCCACCTCTCGTAAAATTCTCGTAGGATCTCCCTTCTTTTTGCTTAACCTTGAATAGGGCGCCTATGGTCAAGGAGCGGCGCTTCCTGCTAGCAAACTTTGCCAAAACCATCGCCGTAAATTGCATAAAGCACTTGATGCGACCCTCGTCGATTTGATGGTACCAGTCAAGGACCACGCCCACGAATTTCGACGGGAGCACTTTGCACAAGGTTGCATCCGAACTAATGTAAAGCTGCATCTTGGTGAAGTACCCGTTCAAGTGGTCATCTGGATCCGCCGTCCCATCATATATTGGGAGGGAGGGGGGTATGTTGGTTCAGGCTGGCTCCATCAATATGTTCCTTGCCAAGGGTTTCCTTACGGAGCAATGGCACGGCAGGCGCCCCATCACTCCTGCGTTACATACGTTGACATCAGAATTGCTGCGACCTTAACTCGGTTTCCGTTTCCGCAACCCTTTATCTTTTCCTCAAAGCCGGGCTGTGCACCCCTCCTTCTCCCTTCTTTAGGGCTTCGATTTCTCGTCGAAGCACCTCAATCGCCTCGCCTTGATCCTCAATGATTCTAAATAGCTACTTCTTAGTGACCGAGGCGCCCTCCGAGTTTCGGAACATAGCCTCGCTTCCTTCCCCTTTCTCGGCCTCGGGCGTCCGCCCCCTTGTCCCCTCGGACTGGTTTCCCGTGATCTCTTCCTCCTCTCCACTCATAGGCGCCTCCATGCTCATAGTTTTTCGGTAATATCCCCCTTCCTGGCACGCCAATTGTTTGAGCCTTGATACCTCGTCACCGAACCCGCTCATTTGTCGATACGCGCCTGCCTACACACAAGAACACAGAGGGGGGCGCCCGGGCCCGTTAGCCCTCTGACGATCAAGTCAGGTTCTTTTCTAGAGAGAGAAGTGCTTAGTAACTGAGTTTAGTGAGAGAGTCCAACCTGTGTAAATGCTACCAACTTCCCCTATTTATACTCACCCAACTCGAGGTTGATCTCCTCCATGTCATTGTCACATTTAAATCCTTGTACCTTCATTACTGTCAGATGCCTCAACCACCTTGTCAGGCTTCTGACTACTGGCTGGCGCCTGCAGGTGGGGGACCGCTTGACAGCCTGGATTTCTCTGGAGCTCTCATTGTTTTGTCTCCATGTGCCTCTCCACCTGCTTGGCATGGGCTTCAGAGGCCATTTATGGGCTTCTCCTACTGGACAACCCATACCTGTCTCATTGGGCTTCGTTGGACCCCTTCTTTGTGCCTTCTTTGTAATGCCCCCCAACACAAACCAATAAAACTAACTATACAAACAAGATAATAAAAATATACAAACCAATAGTAGATAGTAGTATACAAACCAAAATATAAAAACAAGCAAACCAATAACAAATGATATACAAATCAACACAACTATACGAACACACTTATAAATATGAACTAGTAATAAAGGACATACAAACCAAGTATACAAACTATAATAGAACAATACAAAATAATATTGCAAAGTATACAACTAAGATAATAAAAATATACAAAACAACAATACAAAGTATACAAAACAAATTATATAAGTATACAAATCATGTCATAAACGTATACGATGTTGCAAACACCGACTTGCTGACATAAAAAAATTTTCTTGGGTAAAGTATACAAGTCGTATCATAAAAAGTATACAAACCAATAATACAAAGTACACATACGTTGTTAAAAAGTATGCAAATCGTTATATGACATTGTACACAAAGCATACTAACAGTACCAATTACTACTACTTTTAATACAAATTGATATGACTCCATTACAAACCAAATCATAAAAGTGTAAAAATTAATATTACAAAGAATACAAGACTTAGTCATAAAAGCATACAAATTATATTTTAAAAGTACAAAAATTAATATTATAAAGTATACAATCTACAACTTAAAAATATACAAGTAAAATAAGGGTTAATAGCATTTTGTACCCCTCTACTATGTAAAGTTAACAAACGTAATGTTACGTGGATTTCTCCACATAACTTCGCCGTAGGGTTTCGTAGAGAGTAAGAACGAAGAGAAAAACATTAACTAAGCTGATTTGGGTTTTCCATCATAATAACCCTCTTATTACTCATAGACGAATATTTATAATAAAGACATAACCGAATCCGAAGATAACAAGGTTAATAAGAATATAATAATAAACTCATATGATCCCAAATAGGCCAATTTACAAGTTAGAATTACTCGATGAAGAAGCAAACTCAAGCAGCCTGAAGAACATTAATTTTTGGCTAAGTATTTTTCATGTTTCAGTTAGCCAACTTTGGAGGCTCGGTTCTCTTAACTGGTTCGATGAAAATTTGAGTTTGATAGCTTGTTTTGAAGATAAGAACTTTATCTACACGATGGTATGCTTGGTGGCTCGAGGAAAGGTTCAGAAGGTCATTTTCCACACGTCCAAACTTGTCATCTGGAAAGCTGAAACTGCCTGAAAATGGCTAAGGCAGAAAACTGGTTTGTGAAGCCCACTATAGACCTCAATTCTATGAGCATGGATCTGATTCAAGTTCAAAGGCTTCCACAACATGAGCTAGGTATGTTTTTATACAAAGGGAAGGAATTGGATGAAAGATTGGAGATATGGAAGGCCTCGAACGAAAGACACGAAGTTAGTCCGGAAGCTATTTTGGACTGTTTGCTGGCAGCTTACTTGTGCTTGAAGAAAGAGAGTTTGTGGCCGAATTTTATAACCTTTTTAGAGTAGATTTTTACCTTATTTGTTTCCTTGTTCATTTAGATTTGTATTAGGTTTTCTTGGGTATAAATAGCCTTCTATTTTCGTTGTAACAGACAAACTTTGATGAATTGAATTGAAACCGTTAGTTTTTTGCAAGTTTGCATACTTGTGTTGAGTTTGGTGGATTCCAAACTCGTTGAGCTCTTACATCGATCAAGAACACATTCATCATGGCCGGGCATTTATCCTTATATCAATCGAGCCTTCCCCCTGGGTGTTTATTATAAACCCAACGACAAAATGGACAAGGAGACCAGAACTCAAAGGAACTTGGGGTTGGGCTTCCGCTATCACGCGGAATGACGAGGCCCAGGTGGAACTTCCATAAGCATCCCTCCCCCCTGGAAGAGCAGCCTTGTCCACAAGGCTGACCTGAGGAAACCGATCCGCTATCTAATCCATCACTTCACATGTAGCATCCTCTGCTGACAAATGCTTCCATTTGACTAAACATTCCACTACATCTCGTCCTCCCCTGGTAACCCGCCGGTATTCAAGAACCTTATCCGACTCTAGCTCTAACTCCCATCGATAGTGAAAAGTGGACTTTTAATCATCGTCACATCCACTACCCCCACGTATGGCTTGAGTAATGAAATGTGGAAGGTCGGGTGCACTCTTGCGTCCTCCGGCACGCATAGGCGGTAAGCCACTTTCCCCACTCATGCCTAGACCGGATAGGGACCAAAATATTTGGCCGCCAATTTTTTAGAAGGCCGCCTAAACACCTTTGACTACCGATACGGGTGCAACTTCAACAACACAATATTGCCCAACTCGTACTGCACATTCCTCCGCCTCTCATCTTTCCGCTGCTTCATACGATAGTTTGCCGTAGCCAGATTGTCCCATAGTTTTTTCAATGCTTCATTCCGTTCCTTCAACAACTGATCCATTGCATCAACAGGATTCCGCTGCGCTGCATAGGGAACAATGCTTGGCGGTTCCCTCCCATACATCACCTGGAATGGTGACATTCCCACACTCGCATGATAAGTCGTATTATACCAAAACTCAGTCCAATGGCAACAAGGCCACCCACTGCCGCGGTTGTTGCTGCGTAAAACAACACAAGTATTGCTCGAGACATTAGTTGACACGCTCGGTCTGCCCGTTCGATTGAGTATGGTATGCAGTACTCATGCAAAGCTTAGTCCCGGATTGCGAGAATAAATCCTTCCAAAAAGTACTTAGAAACACAACATCCCGATCGCTAACAATCGAAGTCGGAATTCCATGGTGGCGTACCACATGCTCAACGAACTGCTCCGCCATTGGTTTTGCGGTATATGGATGTGATAATGGGACAAAGTGACTAGCCTTGGTTAGACGATCCACCACTACCATGAGAACAGATTTCCCTCTCACCGACGGTAGCCCTTCAACGAAATTCATCGAAACATCCTCCCACACCTGTTGCGGAATAGGTAAGGGTTGTAGTAAACTCACCGGGTTGAGTCGTGATGTCTTGACTAGCTGGCATATATCGCACAATGCAATGTATTCCCAAACACTACCGGCCATGTCGGTCTAATGGAAATGGCCTGCTACGCGCTTCAAGGTCCGCTCCACCCCCGAATGGCCCCCTCCATGAGAATCATGGAACTCGTGTAGCACCGTCGTTACTAGGAACGAGTTGGGAGGTAACACGATGCAATCCTTGTAGAAGACGATCCCCTGGCGAAACTTGAGTCACCCGGGGGAACTCAATATCGCCAACTCTAGCAGCTGTCGAAGGTATGGATTCTCGAGCATGGCGCCGCGAATCTCAGCCCAATAGCTCATTTTTTTAGCTTCGATACCATAGCTCCCAACATCCCGACCTCACATCGACGAGACAGCCCGTCTGTGGCCTGATTTACCCTTCTTGGTTTATAGTGAATGACGTAATCGTAACCAAGTAGTTTGGCTACCCACTTGTGCTGGTCCGACGTCGAAATCCTCTGATCGAGCAAGTGTTTCAAGCTCTGTTGGTCCGTATAAATGTGGAACCTTTGTCACAGCAAATAAGGTTGCCACATATGTACTGCCGTCATAATGGCCAACATCTCTCTCTAGTACGTGGACCAGGACTCCTTGGAGACGCCCAACGTCTTGCTCTTGAAGGCTATGAGATAACGGTTTTGCGAAAGGACCGTGCCGATCCCCTTTCCCGATGAGTCAGTCTCAATGTCAAAGGGAATGTTTAAGTCAGGCATTGTCAAGGTGAGAGTAGTCGTCAATGCCACCTTTAAGGCATTAATTGTGACCCAGCTTCGTTGGACCACTTGAAGGCGCCTTTTTTTAGTAGTTCTGTTAAGGGCTTGGTGATCGTACTATAGCCTCGCACAAACTTTCGATAATAACCCGTGAGACCGAGAAACCCTCGTAGCACCGTGATAGTAGTAAGACCTGGCCATTCGAGCATGGCTTGTATCTTACTCGAATCCACCTTCACGCCTTGATATGAGATTATGTGACCCAAATATTCTTTCTTTCCGCCCGAAGGAGCACTTTGACAACTTAATGTAGTTGATTTTCTGAATGATCTTGAACACTCTCCGCAGATGCGCAACGTGTGATGGCAAGTCTGTGCTGCAAACAAAGATAACACCAAAATGGACTTCCGTAAAAGCAACCCTGACTGTGGATGGCTTGATCTCTTGCTCTTCCAACCCTAGTGCCAACGCCAAGTCCTCGTTAATAAAGTAACGGGAGGACCCGCTATCCACCAAGAGCGTAACATCGGCATTATGCATTCTTGCAATGAAGGGCATCGCGGTTACGGCTGTCAGGGCATAAAGAGATATCTCCACCTCGAACGTCGTATTGAAGCTTCCTGGATCCCTCCGCCACGGTGGCGGTTCTCGTCCTGCTTCGACCGATACCGCTCCTCGTGTTTGAAAAACTCGTCGTGATTGCTCCTAACCGTCGAGGTATGCGAAACCCTTAACCGGGCTCTGATACCAATTATTACGTGGATTTATTCACATAACGTCGTCGTAGGGTTTCGCAGAGAGTAAGAACAAGATAAAGATATTAACTAAGCTAATTTGGGTTTTCCATCATAATAATCCTCTTATTACTCATACCCGAATATTTATAACAAAGACATAACCGAAGCTAACAAGGAAACTTAGTAAGAACATAATAATAAAACCAACGACAAAACGGACAAGTAGACCAGAATTCAAAAGAACTTGGGGTTGGCCTTCGGATGTCGCGTTGAACGACGAGGCCCAGGTGGAACTTCCGTAACATGTACCCTCTACTAAATTTTTGCACAAGCATACCCTTTTAATATTAAAACGTAACGAATATAACCTTCCATCTAATTATCTGTTAAGTAGCCGTTAAAAGGACTATCGACCAAAGTGTCCCTCATTTATTCCTAAACACACCTAATTTCAGTTTTAATTATTCATGTCCCAAATTAATTAATTAAAAAACCAAACCCCTAAAACTAATTCACACGTCCGTCTCCGTCTCCGCTGGCCCTCGACTCACTAACAACGCCTCCTGCATCTCCGCGCCGGCAACTGGATTAGAGAGAACCAATTGATAGATGAGAAATCGCGGGAGAAAGACGAAGCGACTGGGTTCGTCCCCTTTAGATGCAAGAGCTTCATCCACAACCCTTATTTCTTCTTCCCTCCTCCTCCGTACCCATAATCACCCCGCCGCCGCTCCTTTTGTAATTACCACAACCATCACCACCCTCATTATTACCATAATAATTACTAAACATATTCTCTCCACCAGCTCCACGGACGACCAAGTCAATACGACGGCTTCTCGGTCTCGGCGGCTGTGAAGCGAATAAATTCGAAGCCGCCACCGATAGGCGAGAAAATCGGGAGAAAGAAGAAAGCATCGGGGAGAATCCGATAAACTGGTCGTCTCGTCTTGCCTATCAACGACTTTCTCTACTCTAGAAGCCGGCGAGAGATGCCGGAGGCACCGCCGGCGAGTCGAAGGCCAGCGGAGATTTCAGGGGGTAGACGGACGATCTCGTGTGAACTAGTTTAGGATTTTGGTTTTTTTTAATTAATTAATCTAGGAAAAAATAATTTAAACCTAAAATAGGTGTGTTTAGGAGTAAGTGAGGGACAATTGAGTAATTTTACAGCCATTTTAATAGCCACTTAACAGATAATTAGACGAAATGGTATATTTGTTACGTTTTAATATTAGAAGGGTATGTTTGTGCGAAAATTTAGTTGTGGGATACGATTGTTAATTTACCATAATAGAGAGGTACAAAATGTTATTAACCCATAAAATAAGTATGATATTATATACAAAGAAACCGTGTACAAGGCTTGTGCAGATTGGTATAATGCTTGGTATGCTTGTAATACCATGGTCGTATGTTGGGTTATCGTTGCATAAGGATACTAAGTGTAGTGTTCAGAGTCATGAGATTGGTCAACTGTTATGGGAAGAATTGAAGGACTATGAACACTAAAAGAATTGAAGGACTTAGATGAGAGAGGGAACCTGCCAGAAGCCAAACACTATTGAAGTGCAAATTGAAAAAGGTACTATTGATGAAGGAGATCTCTTGGCGCCAAAAATCACGAGAGATTTGGTTGAAAGCATGTGACAAGAACACCCCCTTCTACCAGAAGATGGCGAAGCACAATCAAATAAAATCCAGAATATCAAGGTAAATGGATAGCTTTTAGAAGACAAAAAGGAATTGTAGAGGGCATCCACGTGTTTCTCCAAGGAACGATTCCTAAAATCAAGGCATGAAAGACACTTCCCGAATGGGTACAGAGTAGGGCTGATTGGGGTGGACAAAAATTATATTTTGTGCCAACCGTTCACCAAAGCAGAGATTTGGAAAGAAATTAAAGAATGCGCCACAAATCAAAGACCTTGGTACTTTAGAGTACTTTATGGGTCTAGAAATTGCGAGGAATGGTTATGGAATAGTTGTTAATCAGCATTGCTCTAAAATGCTTGAAGATACATGTTATTTTGTTGCTAAAGAGACAGAATTCCATTGACTAGAAAGTAAGGCTGAGTTCTGGAAGGGGACTTTATTGGAGGATCTCAGGTGTTAAAAAAGGCTAATTGGCAGGTTACACTATCTAACCATCAACATACCATACATATGTTTCGCTATGCAACAATTGAGTTAGTTTTAAGGTAACCCGCTAGACGCACATATGCAGGCATCACAAAGAGTACTTAGGTATTTGAAGAAATCACTAGTTCAAGGAATCTTATTCAAAAGTAATAATGAATTCATTATGACTAGTTATACTGGTTAAGGTTGGTCAACTTGTCCAGTTACAAGGAGGTCCATCACAAATTTTTGTACCTAATTGGAAAAACTCTCTCCTCACATGGAAGAGCAAGAAGCAAACAACTGTATCGAGGTCTTTAATAGAACCAGAGTATCAAGCTCTAGCTCACTTGGTATGCGAGATTCAAAATGGTTGAAGGAACTTTTTGTCACAAACGAGAGTTCAATTTATTGTGCCAACAGATCGACAATCCATACCTCTCATAAGCTAGCATATGTTTTCACCAAAGGAGTTAGCAAATCTAGGTTGTTGGAATCACTTGGCAATATGAGAGTAATTGATGTATACTTTCCATTTTGTGGGGCATATTTGAAGATTTGATGCAAGAACAACAACAATAATTGTAATGATACACAAATTAGTTGTAATAAGTGAATCTCAACCAATCACGTGTCATGATTTATTTTACAAAAGATAATCATATATATTGATTGAAAGAGAGACCATTACACTCTGGAATTTAACCTGGTCACAAAATAAAGAAGTAGACATGTAGTCGGGTATAATAAAAGGGTCTTTCTAGCCACAAAATGGGCTACCCTATTGCTACTCCGAACTACAAGTCGTACATTAATCCCAACGTGCGCCTAGGGGTGGCTATGCGGTCCGGTCCAGTTAAATTGGCCCAAATTGATCCGGTCCAATCCGATCTTTTTGAAAATATAAGGACCAAAGATTGGATTGGATACAGTCCGAAGTAGAGCTGGTCCGGTCTTGACCCGGTCCGGTCTCAATTAGGTCTTGATTTTATATTGAGCTTGTGGGGATTTGGGTGGCCTAAGGCCTGAAAGGGTGAGGAGTTGGTTAAGTTTTGTACTAAGTGCAAAGGTTTGTGACCGTTTATGCAAATTACCCTTAAGTTTTGGGTATTGAGCTCTCTTATCCAGTTTTTGATCCGGTCCCGAACGATTTTTTACCTCAAATCTAAGCCCAAAGATTGGATTGGATGTTCACTATCCGGTCCCAGTCTGGTCTCGGTCTGGGTTATACGGTCTGGTTTGGGGTAAAACCAAAAAATCCGAACCAAATAGTCAGCCCTACGTGCGCCGCCAAAGAAGGCAAGACTTCCTGAAAAAATGGCACCAGCTTGATTATTGCAGGCATCTATCCGATTAATTCAATCAATAATTACTTTGGCATCGCCTTTGAGTCGTGTCTCTGACAAACATATCAGGATTTGATTAGCGGAATTCAAAAAACAATTAATCACTATTGATTAGTCGTTCCCAAATCTCCAAAGAGAGAACGCTAGATTTTTTTTGCTACTTTTCCATCCAAATTGAGCTTATCTCCTTTCTCTTAAATTACCCCTATATTTTGTCAACTATCTTTTGAACAACATATAAATGATTTCTCGAATTTTAGTAAAAATTGAATTGATATGCAAGTAAAATACAATATGTGGTTTCTCTCCAACATGTTATATAATCTACTATGATTTTTTCATCTTGAATTTCACTTATTAACCAAAATACCAAATATAAACTTGAAACCTTGGCAACAAATCTTTCTCAAAGGATAATTCTCACTCCATATTTGGTTACAAAATCTTCCTCGATTTATCAATCATCAAACAATATCTCAAACTATATTTGGCCACAAATTTCCCAATTGTCCATTCGTGTACTTTTTATCTTCTTTTTCCTTCTCCCAAATTTATAAATGCAGTAGATCCTCGGCATTCCAATTTCCGACAGCCATCACCGTCCAAAAAGCAGATTCAGGTCGCGTTATTAATAACATTCTCCCATCTCTTCCCATCCCCATCCGTTAAATAAGATGAAAGCGACAAAAAAAATACTAGATTTAAGCCCGCCCGTTGGCCGGATGAATCACGACAATAATATGAATAAAAACACTAATTAATCGAGCAAAGTTGTATTTTTATTTGGTACCATAAAAAATCAAAATTATTAAATTATTAAAAATATCAGAAAATGACATACATCATATGTTTTATGACATTTTGATAATTATATTCAAGTAAGAAGTCTTTATCAAAAGTAAAAAGTACAACTCATTCAAGAAAATCGACTCCTAAAAATTAATATTCAAAATGCACTTACTTTTTGTTGTTAGAAAATTTTATAAATTATCCTTTGAGTTTCTTTGTGATTGCTCCGCCATAAAAAAATCTCAACACGACTTCGTCTTCATTAATGAAATTTTTATATTCACCATCAATAGTCTCTTCCTTCTTCTCCTAAATTTCATTGAAAATCAAATTTTAATGTAAAATGTTCAAAAATACGAAACATCAATTTCGTGCTAGTAGAATGTACTTCATCCAAGTCATAAATATATTAACCACTCGCTCTTTCCTCTATCATTGGAGTTTCCATATCCACCCTCAACAATCTCTTCTTTTATCTCAATAAAGTCATTATTTGCATTGCCAAATTCACTACACCTAAACCATTATCATACTCTTCATTGTTATCATGCATTTCTCTTAATGCAAAAATTTAGTGGCAAGATGTTTATAATTGCGAAACTCCATTTTCAAGAACTTAAATATACCCAGTGCATGTAATGAACTTTGTCTCATATAACTCTTTGTCACCTTCATTTTCTTCAAAACCTTGTGCCCATTTATGGGGTTCACAATGTTGTAATCGATGAACTTGATATGAAAATTCAACTTCATTTCATCAGTCCGTAGGAGATGAGGTGGTGAAACTTCTCTCATTTTTTCACTATTTTGAGTAATTTCTTATTAGGTGTTAAAAAAATCTAGCTCTCTCGTGATTCAGAACAACGAAGTTAGATTCAACAATGTTGTATACATCTCGCAGCTGAATCCTGAATCTATAAAATATATGCAATTGAGATAATATTTGGTCAAAAAATTTATGCTTACAGGATATAATTTTTTTCCTTGGTTAATTAAAATGATATTGACTTTTGTATTGTTTTTTCGTTTTGTCAAAGTCATTGACTTTTGTATTGTTGATATGTATGTTGTAAGGTTATTATTTTTTGTATGTTTATTAATTGAGCCCATATAATTATGAGTCTCTGGTGGCTTGCAGCCCGTAAAAAAAAGGCCCACATAATGCTGAAATTTGTATGTTTATTAATTGAGCCCACATAATTATTTGTATCTGGTGGCGCGCGTTTAATTGCCTTCCCCGGGATAATTTATTAATTCGGAACCGTAGGAGCTCTAATGGGCTTTGAGGGAGGAGAAGCAATTTACAAAAGTCTCATTCCGTGGATTGCACACAGCGCAGGAAAAGAGAGGTTAAGGGGTTCTGGCCAAGAACCTCTTTATAGTATTGTAGGGATAGGTTATCCCTGCTCTCGGTCGCACCAGATTCTGGTACCGCTCGCCGTTTAGTTTAAGTACCCCAATCAACAGTATAATTTATAGCTGAAAAGTAAAACTGCACCCCCCATTCAAAATTTCCTGCCCATAGAGTGATTTTAGGAAGCTGATGTGGCAGAGTGTTAAGCGGGAAAAAAAAAGAGTCCCCGCCTGATTTCAGAACCAAAAAACTGTCCACTACCCACCTTTTCTCCTGCCAGGCCACGTTGTCATTTAATTTGTATTTATTTTTTATTTCCCAGGAAGGAAATGGTCCACTGAAGAAGCGTGCAAAACAACAAAACCCAGAGGCAAAGCTCCTTCCTTTTCCCCTTCCATCAGTTTCTTTGTTTTTTTCTATTGTTATTCAGAGAGAGAGAGACCAAAAGGGAATCGCAATTCCAATCACATTATAGAGAGAGAGAGGGGGAAAGGTGAAAGGGAGAAGGAAGTCGATTGTGAGGTGCGAGCTCCCGCCTGTGAACTACTCCGCCGCCGTGGATTTGCGCCGCCCCGGCGGCGAGGTTGTGGAAGGGAACTGGATGGCTTCTTCGAGGAGGGCGGCGAATCAGATGACGGATGAGGAAAGTTCTGATTCCGTCCCCGATTGGGGGAAAGTGGTCTACGAGGCGATTCTGGATTGGAACACGGTGGTGGTGTTGGCGAAAGGGTTGAATCTGAAGCCGCGGAGGGAAGTCGATCCGGCCGAATTCAGGTGCCATTTCTCGCTGAGCAACAATTTGACCAGAGAGGAGAGCTTCGTCTTCACCACCGAAGCCACCGCCGCGGCTCAGGAAGTGGTCCGCTGCTTGCATCCGGAAAAACAACACCGCGCTTGCCGAAGGAATCCGCGTCACCGTCAGCCGCGTCGAAGACTCCGCCGCCTCTCCTGCCTCGGCCTCCCCTGCAGCTCTGCCATCGGTGGCGAAAGTGTACAACCCGAAATCCCACGGAATGAGAGGGAAAGGGGAAGAGAAGTACGAGCTCTGCGCTTGCACGATGCTGTGTAATCAAGCTTCAGTTTTGAAGGAATGGGTGATGTACCACTCGTGGCTGGGAGTGGAGCGATGGTTCATCTACGACAACAACAGCGACGACGGGCTACAAGACGTCGCCGACGAGCTCAACACGAGGAATCACAATGTCTCCAGGCACGTCTGGTCGTGGATCAAAGCGCAGGAGGCAGGGTTCTCGCATTGTGCTCTGAGAGCAAAGTACGAGTGCAAGTGGGTCGGCTTCTTCGAGTCGACGAGTTCTTCTACTTCCCTCGCTACAGTGGCCAAACCCCCTTGCCAGGGCAGAACTCGCTCCGCGCTATGGTCTCGAACTACACCGATTCGCCCACGATCATGGATGTGAGGACAATGTGCCACAGCTTCGGCCCATCGGGGCTGACAGAACCGTCGAAGCAAGGTGTGACGGTAGGTTACACTTGCAGGCTGCAGGCTCCTGAAAGGCACAAGTCCTTCGTCCGACCGGACCTTCTCGACATGACGCTGCTGAACATTGTGCATCACTTCAAGCTGAGGGAAGGGTACAAGTCGACGAACGTGGCGGAGGGGACGGCGGTGATCAACCACTACAAGTACCAGGTGTGGGACACTTTCAAGGCCAAGTTTTTCAGGAGGGTTTCGACCTATGTGACCAACTGGCAGGACAATCACATGTATTTGTGTTGACACATGTATTTGTGTTGTTTCATTTGTTGCATCGTATATATTTTAATTCCAGGTCATGTGAGGATCATGCTAGCCTAGACAGGGATGGTTCCGCCCATATATGATTATGGTACACCCGTCTTAATGGCGGATAGGCAATGATGAGGGAGGTTTGCGGATTTTGACCTTTTTTTTATAAGCTATTGTTTTGGTTGGTTATACCTCAATGTTTTGTTTAATTATTTCTTGATTCCTTTGTTCTCTCTTTGGAGTTACTCACCTTAATTTAGTGGAATCTCTTGGCAATTTTCTGATAATTGACTTGCTGCTCTCAAATGCACAAATTTGCAGGATGGCTTATGGCAATGCACCAGATGCTGCTCAGCTCAGGTTTCGATTATATCTTCGACCCTGCTATCAAAGTTGACCCTTGGCTTCCGAGATATTGAAGTCTCCTCTTTATGGTTTGGCTTTATTTCTTTCTATTTCCTGGCATGGTCCTCCAATTCTTGATTGTGGGTTTTAGTTCTCAAAATCAGGACTTGCTTTTCTTGCCATGATATGGCTTCAATGCATAAACCGCTTCTTTTGGTTGAGTTTTTGTTAGTGGTTTAAAAAATTAGCATATTTTCTAAATGTAGGGTAATTTGGTGGGGGAGACTAATCAATTCTACATTTTCAGAAACATTAGCCTACTTTCAATATGCAGTGTTTGTATGTATGATTCGAGAGTAGGGGTCTATGATCCATATGTCGTCTTTCAAGCCTGCACTTTCGGCTGATATATGTTTATCACTCCAACGAATGAAGCCTTACAAATTTATGGGGGTTGATGCTTACCCCGGGTGAGTTAGTCGGTGCATTTATGTCCTCTCCTCCCTACTGCTTTATTAGCCGTTTGTCTCACTTTTAGTCGTTCTGCTCTAGAAGGTGACCATTGTATCATGTGTGATCTGATCAATTTCAATGTTTTTCATTCACGTGTTTCCTTATTACTAGCTCTATTCCCACACTTCGAAGAGATTAGTTTGAGCCTTCCAGTATATGATCCTATAAACTCATTTACAATTGAATTGTCAGTATAAGCTATTTTACTTGCATTATATAACGCTTTGGAGTTTGGGACATTTTATTCTTAAAGCTTTTAGTCATTTTTGCTATATGGTTTCGATTTTTTTATTTGGTTTAGATATTTATCCAGTTCGATCTGGCTTTCAAGTTGTACGAAATTAAGTTGGCTGAATCTATCACTTAAAAAAAAAGTTTGCTGAATCTATCTATTTTAGGAGTCAAAAGTTCCATCATCTACTTGAAAAAGAACTCTTAAGGCGTGTGTCTATTTCTTTGTAATAACTTGGTTTGTTTTTCCTAATTATTTTCTCTGTCATTGTTGACATGGCCTGCAATTTCTCATTAACAAAAAGGACTATGCATGGTTTCCTACTCCAAACATGCTTTGTAGTGTCTTCCTAGTTCCCACCGCTTCGACATTGGTCAAACACAAAGCTCCTTTGCTATATCACCAACAAAGATGTTTCATTATTATCAAAACTACCCTGGTACGTGCCTAGACTAATTGTTCTTTATCAATGCCCAGTTAGTAATTTTGTTATAATATGCCTCTTAATTTTCAACAACGACAAGTTTACAGTTTGTTCTCATTCTGTTCAACTTATCTTCCACTATGCTTTCAGTATGCCTCCTTTCGTTGATGTTTTATATGTTCATATGACAAGAATCGTTACCTCATTTTCATCATTGATACAAGATCTCTTGAGTGATCTCTTGCTATTATTTCATAGTAGAACCTTTAAATATACCAAACCAATTTCAGTTACAGACAATCATGTCACCAATTTACCTGAGAAATTTTAATGGAAATCACTGTGGTTTTTCAGCCAAACACTTGCTGATTTTGGTTATTCCCCCGTTGTTACTATATTTGCACTTTAGACACCCAGTTGTAATCTTGGACGATTCCAACTTCGTGTGGATGCTAATTCCTCAATCATGACTTAGTAATGATGTAGTCTTTAACTGATAATTTACCCCTCTTTTGGGTACATATGCACCTATTTTTGTTCACAAATTTATTTTTAATTTCACAGCCAAGATAGTCAACTGGGGTCTGGGTGCATTTCCTAATTACAAATGCTTCCCATCACACCCAATGTTCCGCCACCGCCACCATCACTTCCAAGTTCCAACCATGGGCAAGATACAAAACATCTTCATTTCACCGGCCAACAGGCCAGATCAGAAACCAAAATATGTTAAGAGTTAGATAGATAGATAAATGATGGATGATGTGAGCGCTTGACCGAGAGCGGTGAATTGGTTGGGAAGTTGCCAAGTTTTTCGGCAATAAGGTGGTCAGCCACCCTGCCGATGAATCAGACCCCATAACGTAACATTTAATATAAATAGCCTTGATTCTGCTGATGTTTCTATTTTTAGAATGTGAATTGAAATGCTGCAGCAAAAGAAGGAGAAGGAAAGATCAATATTTTGGCGGGCTAGGGCGGGAACTGAAAGTTGCGATGAGTTTTAATGTGCATATATATTTTCTATTACTGAAACTGCTAGCCTTAGATATTTGTGAAAGCTCTCTTTGAGAACTCAGAGTTGTCTGCTTTGTTGATCTAATTTGGGCTCAAACAATTGTGCTAACCTATAGTTTTTATTGTCGGACCTCATTCTCTTTTCACTGATAAATTGCCTAATAACAAAATTAAATTGACCTACAGTGACTTTTGTTTTCCAGGTTCTTTCACTGTGTGTGGTAGCGAATATGAAATATAACCGGTAGCATTTTGTTCTTTTTTATATTCACTTTAGAAATTTTACATGTTTTTTTTTTTGGAATTCAAGAGGTATGGATCCGTACATCGATAATAACAAATCTTATAAAGAAAAACAATTTAAGCAATTTATATTGAATGTAAAAAAGTATAAAATTTTCTTCTAAAATATAAAAAAAATATAGATACCAGTAACCTAGGATGGCCACATCACCAGAACTAATTACTTACTAATATAAAATTCAAAAGTAACACAAATATTATTTTCCCTTTATGAATAAACTATTTAAAAGACTGTAAATTTTTTGAAAATATTCAAATTGGTTGATACAAAACAAAAAAATATAATACAAAATTCATCCGACCAACGGGTCGGGTAAAAGCTAGTTTACTACTAAAATAAATTGACTTTTCACGTTCGCATCACATTTACCCGGAATTTTCAATCATTTTCTTTTTCTCCCTTCCCCTTCCAATTCTTCTTCTGAGAGAGAAAGAGTAATTCTCCCCGTATCTATCTCTCTTCCCGCGGATCAGAATCCGTCTCCCTCTCCCTCTCCCTCCTCACCTTCACCTTCACCTTCACCTTCACTTTCACTTTTCACATCGTCAAGTTAAGAAGCGAAGATACAACGGAAGCGGCAGTAATACACGACGACACCTTCTGCTGTTTGCCGCCGCGGCCTGCCTATTGGACCGAGCTATGCTTCACAAGAGCTTCAAACCGGCGAAATGGTGAGCTCTTGCTTTGGTTTGTTTGTTCTCTGTACTTGTGGCATGATTCAATTCTTGGACCGATGAGAATATATGACTTCTCTCTGTTATTCTCTGTTTCCGGGAAGCGAATTTCGATGGAGGATTTGGCGATTGTAACAGCGTTTGATTTTGGTTTTGTTTTTCACTTGTTTCTGGATGCAGCAAGACGGCATTGAAGATGGCGTCATCCCGCATCAAGCTGCTGAGGAACAAGAGAGAAGTGCAGTTGAAGCAGTTGAAGAGAGAAGTTGCTCAATTGCTCGCTGTCGGCCACGATCGGACTGCCAGGATCAGGGTACGCCCCTCTCTTAGATCCTTCTTTGTTTGATTTCTTCCAGTTCGGTTACTGTTGTATTGAAGTTTTTTAAGTTCTTTTGGTTCCCCCTTTTTCTTTTCCCCTTTTCCCACTGTGCTGAGAAATCTGTGATACGGTTCTACTTTATGGTTTGTAGCTGGTGGACATGGTTGGATGCTGGTATTTGGATAGGGTTTGGCTTCTGGACTGGTTCTTGTTTAGTCGTGTTGCAGAATTGAGAGGGTTTTGTGACAATTGGATCAACTGGTTGCTTGTTTAATGTTTATTTATAGGATGATAGGTTCTTGTTGCTGGGTTCACTACTATTCTTGACATTGTTGTCTTTCCACTATGTGTTATGTGGTGCTCTTTCTTTCCTGGTTGTAGCTGAACTACTGCTGATTCCTGTTCTTGTTATTTTGCCTTGCAGGTGGAACACGTAGTCAGGGAAGAGAAGACAGTGGCAGCATATGATCTTATTGAGATTTACTGTGAACTGATTGTTGCCCGTTTGTCCATGATTGACTCACAAAAGTATGTATGCTTTTCTGTGTAATCTCTGGAAGCTAGTTAGTGTATACTGTTTTGGGGAATATAGTACGAATGCTGGACCCTTTTATTCCATGTCTTGTGTATACTTAAACACTCGAGAGACTGTGATGTAGAAGGTTTGATTTGTAGTCTGCTGCGCTTGTGATCTATGGTCCAAATGTGAGTGATATTAGTTACTTATTCAATTTCTTTTAATCTAAAATCTGATGGATGTGAAATATATGAACGTTTGTTTGTCATTAAAAATACACTAGTTTCTTTGCCCGCGCTTTGCCGCGGGTGACTATTTGGTCTTTAGCTTGTGAGCGTTTGTGTTTTCTTTTTTCTGTTTAAATTTTGTAATTTCCATAAATTGTTCTGACTCGTATGAACCAATATGAATGTAGAAAGTATAACGATGCAAAAGGGTAGAATATGATTAGTTGTTGTACAATTTTACCAGACAAATCTAATATATAGTTGTTATATGTGAAAAATTCCAACTACCACAACAGAATGCACAGGAGAAATGAAATCATGAGTTTAGACTCTACTTGGAAACCACCATGAGTAAGCCTTACATCTGTAAATGAGGTGGGATTATAGTAGAAACAGGGCAAACTAATAGAGTGAAAGTAGCCATCTAATTGTTCTACGGTCTTGCATCCAGCCACTTTAGCAATCTGTTCATTATATTCAAATGATCTGACTCGTATGAACCAATATTCATTATATTTAGTTAGTGTACTTATAAACCAAACACAATTCAAACGTTCATGAGTAAGAAACCAAGAATGATCACCAGTAAACATTGGGGAAGGGAGAGCAGAAATCAACGCTAGGGGAGAAGACATATCTCACTCTAGTTGCCCTGCTGTCAACTGTCGTTGCTGCTCCAATTCTTTTCATTAGCTCAACATCCTATCAATCAACCGGCCGGTGGAACCAAAAAGGGTGAGGCAATCATTATTGAACACAAAACCAAGTAAGAAGCCCTGTCTGCATGAAAAAGTAGATACACACAATCTATTCATCAATTACGTATCTGGTAGGTTCAATACTGATATTATGCGGGAAGATAGTGACCTTTTAGGCATAGTTTTGGCAATGATTGCATCAACCCATAGAGCATTGGGATGCCTAGCCTATTGGAGAGATCCAAGTGATTCACCAAGCAACATGGGTGTTAGAGCTCGAGTTAATGAAGATACAGAAAAATGTCAAGCAGATTCATCAAGCAAGTAACAAAGGCTGCTGCTCCACAATTAAAACCCATCATATGTTAGATAACCAAAACATACTCCCTCTTAACATACATCTTGAAATGAAAGAAGAGCATTGCAAATGTACTTTGAATTTACACCGGCTAAGCTATGAAATAGTAAATAGCAAACGCTTGATATAAAAGAGGGATCCCTCCCTCCAAAATGAAACCAAAAAGCATAAAGCTAAATAAGCTTCGTGGACTTCTCCCAATTGTCAGAACTCATATCCAAAGCATAATTCATCAATGCTAAGCAAGAACAACAATTCATATAAGGAAAGAGAAACCTAGTTAAGTAATCTCAAAATTATAGAACTCGTAAAGTAATCCCGGTTGGTACCAACTTTCCTATCCCCGAAGTGTAGAGCTTTATGTGTTCTAATAAGTTAGTTCCAACACAAACTAATGCTGATTATATATTCTTCAAACTCCTAAAGGTTGTGTGAACACCTACTAAGAGAGCTAGTCGGATGCTTACATTTACTACCATAGTCATGTCACCATCGATCTACCAAATTATCCCTCCGTTAGGAATCGGCCATAGCCAGAGAATGCCAGTTCACTCCCCTCGGTCGCATTCCCGAGCATTGGGATGCCTAACCTAGTAACTATTAAAAACAAACCTACTGAATAATGACATTACCCCCTTGAGTAAAAATGGAGTCACCTGAAGTCCTAGCCTCTTGCACCTGCAACTTGTACAGCTTCGATCCCATGACTGTCTCCCTTCCACTCACGCTCCTGTTCTCACTCTGACCCAATGTCTGTCTAGAACTCATCGGGCCAGAGTCTGAAATTGCAGTCCATCCATTAAGCGGCTAATGACATAAAGAGAAAAGAGAAACATGTAACATATATCATTGTTGGACTACTTAAAATGTAATCACATCATCTCAAACCATGCTCCAACAAAGAAGAAGCTGCTCATTTATCAAAGAGATGTGTCTGTGTAAAAAAAAAGCTAGTTCAGACCATGCTTCAACATAAAAGAAGGTGCGGGAATTATCAAAGTGAAATGTCATACTCACCTCTTGCTAAAAGGACAATGGAGCCCACATTTTCTCCACGCAAATGACTCGACTCCCTGCATTGTTCCACTTATATTTGATTCATATCTGAGGAGTAGAGGCATTGCTAGAGTGGTAAACCGCTCAATTGTGGATACCACCTGGTCCCTCTTCTTCTTCATCCTTAGTTATGTGCTGCGTCAAAGAACATAACTCCTTTAGACAGTCTGGAAAAAGAATAGACTATTACTTGAAAGCCAAAGCACATGGGGCAAGCAGGTTGTTGTGAGTTAGCAAGGAAAGGCTTCCACAACTTTTAGCAAGAGGGAGGAAGTTGTGTTCTAACTGTCAAAACAAAACTCATGAACGAACCCTTGTATATTTACTTGATAATATATATATATGGAACTGCAAAAACAATTCTTCTCACTCACTCATGGATCCTCATCAAAGATGGTTTCACGCTTAAGCTTATAAATGACTAAAGGGTTGTTTAGCAAATCATTCAACATTAATTAGTTTGGCCTAGATTAACCTTTCTACTTTGTTTCAAATGAAGTGAAGTAGACGTGAAGAAGAAAAGGTATCAATGAGGTATTTGATATAAAAGACGGATGAATGGATCCAACCCCAAATAGTGGACTCACCGAAATCAAACAATCAAAGGTGCCACCGTGAATTGCCGTAGCCCTCAGTAGAGGTGGATCTGATTTTCACCGCATGTCTTGCCCTTGTCGCCTCATCGACTTGGGGACGACCCTAGGAGACGAAACGTCGGAGAAGGTGAGGATCAAAGAGGAGGCTGGGATGTGAGGAGGTTTCGCTGTCGTCGTCCGCCGCAGTGCCGTCGAGTGAGTTGAAGGACATGTCGTTGAGAGGTTCGTGGGAGAGGGGGGAAATCAAAACCCGCGATTTCCCGGGGACATCAGCCCTTGCCAGTCTCCCTCCGGCGTGCTGTTCAACGGTCAGGGAGGTGAAATTGGGGGACATTCGTCGGTGTCCGTTCAGTGGGTTGGGAGATGGTGGATCTGTCGTCGCCACCTCCTCTCGCCGGCATGCCATTAAGTGGGTTTAGGGAGATGAGAGAGAGGGGAAATCGGGCGTCGTTCGTTGGCTTCCAGGTTCTCTGTCGCCATCGTCTCCCGCCGGCGTCCGTCCGTTCAGTGGTTTCGGAGAGGGGAGAGAAGGGAAGAAGGTTTGGGAGAGAAGGGCAGGCGTCTGGTCGATCGGAGGTTACGAAGATGGTAGGTTCTGGATCGGGTATCGAGATGGGAGAGAAGGGCAGAAGGTTTGGGAGGCGTGTTTTTCTGGAGGTGAGAGAAAAGAAAGTTTAGACTATCGAGAAACGTATTCTTTTTTTAAGGGGCCCACCGATCTGGTCTATCATCAATGGTCACGTTTTGTCTAAATATAAGCATCAACGGCCACACTTGGCCTTCCCAAAGATATATGCACATGAGTTCACATAGGTAGGACCACAGGGAATCACCATGTCTCTTGGTGAACAGTGGCGAGCGATTTTTTCGTAATGAACAGTGTTTTTCGATTTTTGGTAAGTTTTGTCTGCTTGTGGCTTAATAATTCTAAGGCTTAATACATCTGTATAGCCATAGATTTTTACTTTATGACAACAATAGCCAAATTTTTAAAAATACACAAAAATAGCCATTCCGTCAATAACTTTAACAGAATCATTATCAATGTTGACGGACTAACATCTTCTAATGACATGGCGATTTTTCTCAAACGTCATGCCAGGTGGAAATACTCAAATACTAAAAAAAAGTAAATAAATAAAATAAAAAAAAGGATAAATCGCATCTCGCTCTTTACGAACCCCGAACCCCTCTACCAACCCATCTCCCTCTCCGACGAGTTGAGCTCTTCCTTTTTCTTCTTACTCCGCAAGGGTATTCATCTTGTTCTTTCCCCGAGTCGCCGGTATCGTCGTTGCCGCTTCATCCACCATTCTCCTCTATTCGTCATTCGGCTCGGAGTGAAACAGATCGGAGAGAACGAGAGCCACTCCGCAGCATCGATTGCGAAACCCCAACCACCGCCAAGGCTCGGCTGGCTCCGACACCGATTTTCAGATCCGGTCGTGGTCTTAGAGGCGCTGGTCTGCAGCCGCATATCGTCTCCAGATCTGCAACCGCCTTTTCCAATCTCCTTCACCGAGAACTCCAAAGCTCACCGGAGAGATTGAGACCGTCGTAGACCTCCGACACGCCGCTACCCCGTATCAGATCTGTGTCAAAATTGAGACTTTTCCATTTTTGCTTTCTTGCTTGATTGAATGTCAGATCCGAAATTGTAGGGTTTATATGCTGTTTGAAGTGGGTTGGATTTGTCGTCGGAGGTGGATTTATTGGTGATGAGTTCAGTGGGCATTCTTATCGTCAGAGGTGGATTTTGGCATTTGGATTTTTCTCATCAGTGGACAAGCTAATCTAGGCAAGGTAAGGAAGGTTCTTGATATGGTGTTCGCTTTATAGGAGATGAGAGACACTTAAAAGAGCTAATTTTGTTAGTCGATTTTGTGTTTGCAATCGCAGAATTGGGTCCAGCCACCGCCGACGCCGAGGTCGTCGGGATTCCCCGTCGAGAAGGAAGGATTAAAGAAAAATAGAAATAGAAAATTATTGAAATTAATACTTCATGTTTTGAAATTATTTGGAGTTTATTTATATTTTTTTCAAAATAAGAGGTGGCATCCACGTGGCATAACGAGTCTAGTTGAAGCTTATGTGTCGTCTAGGTGGCATCCACATCAGATTAACATTTATTTAACTGACGGCATTCCTAACACCGTTAAACTTTGTAACGGAAATGGCTAAAGTTGTCAATCTAGTTTCAAAAACATGGCTATATTTGTGTATTTTTTGAAATTTGGCTATTATTGTCACAAATCGAATAGTTATGGCTATGCGGGTGTATTAATGGGTTTCTTACCTGTTAGCTATTCTTCTGCAGACTCTGCCCCATTGACTTGAAGGAAGCAGTCTCTAGTGTAGTTTTTGCATCCCCTAGATGTGCAGACTTGCCGGAACTGGCGGATGTGAAAAAGCATTTTACAGCGAAGTATGGAAAGGAATTTGTTTCTGCTGCTGTTGAACTACGTCCAAACTGTGGGGTTAGCCGCTTAGTAAGTCTGTCTGGGTCGTTTCCTATGCATGATTTTGTAGTTTGGACACTTTTGGTAACAAATCTTATTTTTCCCTCTCTGCCCTATTTTAGCTCGTGGAAAAACTGTCTGCAAAAGCATCTGATGGCCCTGAAAAGATGAAAATCTTGAGTGCAATTGCTCTGGAACACAATGTTAAGTGGGATCCGAAATCATTTGAGGGTGATATCAAGCCTCCCGAGGACTTGCTGGTAAGTGTTGAAAGTACACCACTGTGTTCCTCTTATTTTATTCTTCAAGAAGTCAATCGTTACTAATATCACCGTCTTGTGAAATTTCTTGAGCAGAACGGACCTGGTACATTTCAATCGCCCTATACAATGCATGCCCAAAATCATGACGTAGACCCACCTCAGAATTTCAACAGCAGCCATGCTTCTGCTCATGGAAAGCATGATGGAAGCATGAACTCATATGCTCCTAGTTCCCAACCTTCTTCTCATTTGCAATCACCTAGGCCTGATGATTTCGGTTCAAGTAAGGCAATGTCATCAGCTTTCTCTCACCCAGAGCAGAGGACTTCTCCAGGTACAGGACCTGAAGGTGTGGAATATAGACATTCACATGACAGGTCAGGAGGAAATTTTTCTTCTGGGAGCCACCAGCAATGGAATACAGAGTTCAAGGATGCCACGACTGCTGCACAGGCAGCTGCTGAATCTGCAGAACGAGCAAGCATGGCTGCTAGAGCCGCTGCTGAACTCTCAAGTCGTGATAACATGAACAGGCGTCAGTCAAGAGAAGAATCACATTTTGCTTCTGGGTTTTCACACAGAGATGATGTAGGGCAGCGTCTTACTACTGGCTCTAGGTTTCTAGATGAGAGACCTTCCAAGGAACCGATGAAGAATACATCCAAAAGTAACTCTCGAGTGAACTATGAACAGCAGACTGATGATACTGAAGAAGATATCCTAGCTGCTTTGAATGAAAGGTTTTACAATCTGAAGGGCCGGTTGGCTGCTACCTCAGATTCCAATGGTCCTCCTGAGATTGTTTCTTCTCCATCTATGAGTAACCACGATACAGTAGAGAGGCATTCCCGAACAAGCTCATTTGAATCGGACAAGA
This sequence comes from Linum tenue, assembly GCA_946122785.1. NCBI lineage: Eukaryota > Viridiplantae > Streptophyta > Magnoliopsida > Malpighiales > Linaceae > Linum > Linum tenue. The sequence goes on along the minus strand of CAMGYJ010000002.1, from coordinate 11,581,911 downwards.
GCGACATTTCAAGTGATAAAAATATGGGAAGAGCGCCCAGTGATCATGAGATGGACATTATTGGTGGTAACATGCATGGTGTGATAAAACATGAAGCTTTTGATTGTTTCGAGGAATCAAGTGTCCCACACCAGTTTAGTGGTCTTCGTAACCATCCCCATTCAAAGATTCCTAGTTTCGATGAGAATTCGACCTCAACATGGGACCGTCATAAGTCAAGTGATGATGCTACTTCTGTGGATCTTTTTGTCATTGGACAAGCAAGAAACCGAGTAAATGCCAAAGAAACATGTTCGTATGATGTTGCCGCTGCAGTATTTGATGATCATGGTTCTGATGATGGCGAGGCATATAATTTGCATGTTGAGGATGAACTTAAGGACCAACAATCCAGTATGGGCTCTCATTTTCCTTCACGGACAAATGCATGGTGCCCTGGGAAGAAGAGCATTTACGAGTCTCCAAGGAAGTCAAATTCTTCATCTCTCTTTACCATTGAGAGAAACCATAGCTCTATTGCTTCAGAAGGTTTAATTAGCAATGCAGTTCCTTCGCAGCAGGACGCTTTGTTACCAGTGACTTTTGATGACTCGGATGGACCAAGTTCTGAAAATGAAGATGGTGGTAGTACTTCTTCTCATGTCCAATCCAAAAATCTGCACTATCATGACCTCAATGAGAGTTTTTCCTTGAAGGGATCTTCATCGTTAGCCGAAAACGAAAACTTAGGGTACAATAATAGACAGAGTTCCCTGCGTCCATCTTCAGCCGACTCCCATGAAGGACAAATGCAGCATCAGAATATCCAGGGAGTTGGAGTTGGTGGTATAAAAGCTGATGATGGGCAGTATGGTGATCCCAATCGTCCTTCTATCAGCTTGGCACAATCTAGATCCAATTCAAGTGATGTGGATGAGAAGTTTCAAACACCAGTACTTCTGCCTGCTGGAGATAGTGATGGTGATGATGAAAATGGATCTGGTTCTGCAAGTGGTAAGGAGTTGAACTTTGGATTCCTGGCAGGGGGGATTCGAAACAAAGGCTATAAACTCCCACCTTATCTTAAAAATCCTGCTACTCAAAATCCTTCACCATCCAAACAAGCTGTTGAAGAAGTTACTTCTACAAGAAATATTCAAGACACATCCAGCCAGGTACCTCCCCAAGAAGCAAGTAGAAGAAGAACTAGCTTAAGAAATCCAGCTAGATCATATAATTTCAGTGACGGTGATTCAGTCAAGGATCGACCTTCGCAACAGAAATTCGACGGTAGTGAAGAAGGCCAACATAATAACCATAACTCAGGAGGAGTTGAAGTAAACAAAGTATCAGGGTCTCGTAGAACCTTCTTCGATTCAGATGACAGTGAAGCCGAAAGGGAACTTCCTGAACAGAAATCAGCCGCAGGGAAATCTGTTGCAGGTCAGGCATTTTCCAGGCGCACTAAGGATGCTGCTGTTGCTTCTGATGATAGGAGTTCCCATCCAAAAACCAAGAGCTCATCACAATCTCCAGGAAATGTTGACTACGCTGCCCCCACTCGTCAAAGTCCTCCAACATCCAAGTCAAAGCCCTCGACGTTCCAGTTGAGTTCAGAACCCACAGTATCCTCTGAAAAGAACAGTGTTAGACCATCTGCTACAAAACAACCGTCAATTCCTGCTGCTCTGAAAACGGAATCTCCAGGCAACAACTACAGCGCAAAGACTTCTGGTGCAGCTGGGGATCCCTCGTCCGTAAAAGATCCTGTCAACAGAGCCAGTCACGTCCACCCTAAACTACCCGACTACGACACTTTTGCAGCACACCTACGGTCTCTTCGCCAGGATCGCCAGTAAAAACTTACATGCCAAGTTTTTCTTTATTTATTTATACCGCACATAAAAGGTTCCTCTCTTCCCACACTTATTTCTTTCCATTGTTTGATTGTTTCATAGATGACTGATACAGATAAACCGGGCAATTTCATGGCCTTACATGTCGCTGTAAATTCCAGTGTAATTTAATTTTACAGGACGTTTTTGTTAGTTTATAAAGCGAGCCATATTCATATGTAGTGGACAGATGTCTGGAGAATGGAGATGATGGAATATATTAAAGTCACTTCTGATGGTTACCTTTCCGTCGATTTGGGGCTAACTGCCTGCCAATTTGTACGCAAGAAAAAACCTGCGATGTATATGAACCTAGAAAAGGGCGGATCTGCCTTTTGCCATTCAACCTGTGTGGCCTGCTACTTTTCTTCCCTGAAATTCGTAACATTCTCTTGTCATTTCAGACAGCACAGGAACTGCATGATTTGAGCTCCGAGATCGCGTAGTCCGGACTCAATATATGCGTTCAGACGCAAAAAGATCCCTACTTTGTGTTTGTTTGTTTGTCTGTAGTGTTCAAAGAGAAGCCAGCCAGCACCATGGAATCACCTGCAAGAATCATACCCAACCCCCACCTGTTGCAGAGTGACGATCTACTCAAGGTACCCATCTACTACAAATCTGCATTCAGTAGTAATGTATTTGATCAAGACTTTCCCGTCAGCCAGTCCATTGCGTCGCAACTTTGGTTATCGTTTTTGTTTGGATTACTGGACGACTAATTCGAACTCTGAGTGTTGTTGTACATGTATAATTGTCAGCACATAATGGAGACAACGGTGTACCCAAGAGAGCCACAGGTCCTCAAGGAGCTCAGGGATGCTACTGCCAAAGACCCCCGGTACGTATCTGATTAACTAACTAATCCACCATTTACCTAGAATTCATTTGATCAATTATGTCTGAACTCACTCTGGATTTCGGGTTCGTTTGCTGTGTAAAAAAAACAAACTTTGGAAGTTCACCAATGGCTGCTGATCCACACGCTTCACAGTTGATGAGTATGCTACTGAGGATGGTGAATCCAAAGCGAACCATTGAGATCGGCGTCTACACTGGCTACTCCCTCCTCACCACTGCCCTTTCTACTCCTCCCGATGCCAAGGCAATGCACTCACTCAGCCAACTCTGCATTTCTTCGCACTTGCCCATAAACAAACTATTCAATACTGACTGTTGTTGCAGTCATTTATTGATTTCAGATCACTGCAATCGATCCAGAGCATGCATCGTACGAAATCGGGCTGCCGTTCATAATCAAAGCAGGAATTGAACAGAAGATCGACTTCATCCAATCTCAAGCTCTCCCCGTTCTCGATGACCTCCTGCTCCTGCAGAAAGAAGAAGGGAGCTTTGATTTTGCGTTTGTGGATGCGGACAAGCAGAACTACGGCAACTACCACGAGCGGCTGATGAAGCTGGTGAAGATCGGCGGCGTGATTGTCTACGACAACACCCTCTGGGGCGGCACCGTGGCAAAGCCCGACGGAGAAGTTCCTGGCTGCAAGAGAGAGGGGAAGGTGCTGGCAGCTGAGTTCAACCGGAGGATCGCCGCCGATAACCGCGTCGAAATCTGCCTGCTTCCGTTGGGCGATGGCATTACCATCTGCCGCCGCATCTCCTGAATAAATATTATTACTCATAGCCCCCAATGCCTCTTCTTGTTTTTATCCATCTGTATTGGAACACTTTCTATCTGCTTTCCGCATGCAACTCTCCGCGCCAAGAGTACAGGAAAATGATGAACAATAACCACACAAGCGTCAGAAAGTAACAGCTTTCTTACAAGGAACAAACAACAGCTCCTTTGTTATTCTTTTAAAGGCTAAATTGCAAGTTTGGTCACTAGAATTACTTAAAAATTTTACGTTTGCCACTAAAATTGATTTATTCCATCTGTAGTCACTTAAATTAGGTTAACAGTTCAAGTTTGGTCACTGGCCGTTAGTCTCCGTTAAGTTTTGCTGATGTGGCGGTCAACTCTTATAGTTGACCGTTAAATAAGTGACGTGGCAATTAATAAAATAATAAAATAATTATTTTTATTTTTTAGCTAATTATTATAAATTAAAAAAGGAAAGTCTAATTCCTTTAATTATTATTTCCACCGCCAGACCGTCGCCGTTCCTCTCCACAGAATCGTCCCCGCCGTCATCAGCCCGCTCACCAAAAAGGTCTTCGTCGCAACAAGAACACGCACGGAATCAAGCAGAACACACACCACAGCGACAGCCTCATCGGGATCCTGTACGGTATCTGCAGCTCCGGCATCTTGTGCCTCAGCCACAAGAAGGCCGCGAACTCCAGCAACATGCTCAAGCTGTAGATGAAATTTGTAGGAGATGATGTCCGTGAACTGCAGAAACGACACCCCGAGCGTCAGCGTCGTGGGGACGGCGATCCCGATCTATGGCGTGTGGAACCACTTCGATCTCGCCGCGAAGAATTTGTGGAGGGGCCCCAAGATATGGTACGTACAGCTGCTCAATTGGGCCTCGTAAAGTCTGATTGCCGACAATCCCGCACCGATTCCGAGCAAGATCTTAAGCAATTTCCTGGCGATCATTTCCGCCATGGTGGCGTGGAACCCAGATCCCCACTCCAATTGGGGCACATCGACGGCCCCGATGACGGCGAAGAGAGGGATTAGGTACGATAAACACGTTAGCGCCACGACGACAAGCAGAGCAACCGGGAAAGTCTTCCCCGGCTTGTTGACTTCTCCGGCGAGCGCGCTGATGTTGTCCCAAAAATTCAAGTTCCATAAGAGAATGTCGAGGAAGAGATTCCAATCTATTTTCACTCCTGGGCCCTGGCTAGTCCATTGAGAGCCAAGGATCCATGCGACGGTGGAGAGGAACGGCGGGCGGTGGAAAATAATAATTGCAGAAATCAGGATTTTCTTTTTTTAATTTATAACAATCAGTAAAAAATAAAATATAACTATTTTTTTATTTTTTAATTGCCACGTCACTCATTTAACGGTCAACTATAAGAGTTGACCGCCACATCATCAAAACTTAACGGAGACTAACGGCCAGTGACCAAACTTGATCGGTTAACCTAATTTAAGTGACTACGGATGGAATAAATCAATTTTAGTGGCAAACGTGAAATTTTGTAGCAATTCGAGTGACCAAACTTGCAATTAAGCCTTCTTTTAAAACATGAAAGTGGGGTAAGCTTTTTGCCCAAAGCTCTCTTTATTTGGCGTTTAGTGCCTAGCTCTCTCCAAACTTCAGCAAAATGTTTTGGGCCAGCCTGCCGTGGACAGCTTCTATCCCGCGACCCAGCAGAGAGACCTACCATGCTTTTCCCCTCTGTTCCTTTGACGATTCCACTGTGCTTCTCCAACTTACCTCCTCTTCGTAGCACCACCGCCCATGCACACCTACTTGGACACGGCATCAACCAGGAATGTCAACAAAACCCGAACCCATGGTATCCACCGACCCAACCCGATCAACGCGGGTAAAACCCGTGTTGATGGGCTTTGGGTTTAAACCTGCTACACTATTCATCGGGTCGGGTTGGGTTTGGGTTTAGGTAAACCCGCCCCATGGGTACCCGCCCACACACATATAATTACTTTCCCGGTATATTTATTATTCTAAATAATATATCTTCCTTAAACAACTAATATTATTTATGTTTGTGGAGACATTTATGTTTGTGGAGACATGTATAATTTGTTCTTTCTAATTGTTTAGAATGAAGTTGATATAATGAAGTGGAGAGTGAAGAAACTTAGTTGACAAGGAAGAAGCTTTCAATTAATCTTATTGTTTATAGATGTTTATCTTTAATTTTGAACAATTTGTATTGATCATTTGCGGTTTGCTTGTATGCTCTAAATTGGTGTTTTTTGTATGAATAATTTGTATGAGAAAATTAATGTTAAACTTTTATTTTGAAAGAAACTTGTTATTATAAATTTTTTACCACAAAAACCCATGGGTACCCATGAACCCGCGGATACCCAGCGGATTGGGTTGGGTTTGAGTTTTTCAAACCCAGCGATTTTACCCCGGGTTTTTTTGGCGGATAAACTCATGGGTTTGGGTTTGACAAAACCCGCCCCAACCCGACCCATTGCCATCCCTAGCATCAGCCATTGATTGTAAGGAACCAGCAACAACTCCATTGTGCATTGGGAGAAGAGTTGTCATCTCTAGTTTCCAGGCTTTTGAAATAAACTTTGGTTTCCAGGCTTTTGAAAAGAGTTGTCAACTCCACTATGCAATCCCTTCACCTTCCCTCTTTTTCGAGATTTTTCCAGAAATAGCACTGTGTTAAAAAAAAATTCAAAAATAGCAACAAATCCGAAAAATTCAAAAAATAGCACCCTTTTTGCAAAACCGCCACCCGTACCAGCGGTTTAGGCAAAAACCGGCACCCGGGGCACGTTTTTCGATGAAAACCGCACTTGTAGGGGGCGGTTTTGCAGACCGCACTCCCACGATGCGGTTTGTTTGCAGACCGCACCCTCACGATGCGTTCAGGTTTTTTTTTTTTTTTGGAAAAATCCTAACCTAGGTCAAACTTCAAACGAACGTATCTTTATGTTCGGGTATTCGATCGTCGCGAAATTTTTTTTGATTTCGCATAACTTTTTGAGATCTTGCGAGCCGAAGACTGCCAAAGGTGGTTTGGTCTCGCCTTCGTCCCAAAAAATGTCGTTTGCTACCCCGAACGAGCTTTTTTCCGATTTCGTCAAACTTTGGACAACCGTAACTTTGTGCTCCAAAATCCAAACGGCATGAATTTTTTTTTTATTTCGCATAACTTTTTAAGGACTACAATTTTACTAGGAATGAATTTTCAAAACAAGAATTATTTTTGGATATACAGGATTTTGGGAATAGCTTATCTTCCCTTCTCAGCAATCCACGTACATTTTGAAATTATGTCTATGATAAAAGTTGTATTCCTTAAAAATTTATGCGAAATAAAAAAATTTCATGCCGTTTGGATTTTGGAGCACACAGTTATGGTTGTCCAAAGTTTGACGAAATCGGAAGAAAGTTCGTTCGGGGTAGCAAACGACATTTTTTGGGATGAAGGCGGGACCAAACCACCTTTGGCAGTCTTCGGCTTGGAAGATCTCAAAAAGTTATGCATAATAAAAAAAAATCGCGACGATCGGATACCCGAACATAAAGATACGTTCGTTTAAAGTTTCCACCTAGGTTAGGATTTTTCAAAAAAAAAAAAAAAAAAAAAACAGACCGCATCGTGGGGGTGCGGTCTGCAACCAAACCGCATGGTGGGGGTGCGGTCTGCAAAACCGCCGCCTACCAGTGCGGTTTTTATCGAAAAACGCGCCACCGGGTGGCGATTTTCATCGAAAAGTGCACCTCCGGGTGGCGGTTTTACAAAAAGGGTGTTATTTTCGGAATTTTTCGGAGTTGGGTGCTATTTTTGGAAAAAAAAAATGAACAGTGTTATTTTTGGAAAAATCTCCTCTTTTTCTGCCAACCACCTCTCCGTGATAAATCTATCTCCTCTCATACTCTCACTATCCTTTCCTGTTACATTGTTGCTGACAATATCATCCCTCCATCCCATCAGTCGTTTCTCCCATCTCCTTGCTTTCCAATTATCTAACATAGCACCCCCTAACTCTCATCCATATCCCAACCTTTTCGTTCTTCCTCTCTCTTCGACTCCAGTCGTTAGGCAAAAGTCAGAGTCAGCGATGGTGAGAATCCTCCATTGGCACCAGGGAAGACCAGCTGCAAGGATCATTGATTTTTACGCAGGTGATTGACGAAAGTTTGCTCGCAGAAAAGAGCAAAACAAATTCGTTACTTTTAGTTCCCGTTGATTTTGGCAGCAACATACATGGATTCTCTTCGCTCTCTCTGGTCGAGGTCCACACCACAACAGCAGCTCCGACCCGGAAGGTCACGACGAGGAGAAGATTGCTGACGACAACGAAGGTGCCGGCCTTTCGCAAATAGCTATCGGTACGATTTTCACTTCATACTATCGATTTTTGCTTGCTTGCCTAGACTTTTGTTTCCTCTCTTTTCTCCATATATAGGCCACTGAACTTTTCAATGATCTGGTGGTTGTTTAATGTCCTCGCCTGTCGTGTTTATCTCTCAATTCTGGGCTCAAATGCTCAATTCATCACCAAATTTCGGTGAGGGGCGGACAGAGATATACAAAAAGAGGTGCGTTCAAATTAGTTCACAGGAGAAGGGGAACAAGAATAGCTTGAATGTCAATCTTATTTTTCCTTCTCTATTGATTTTCTCGATCTAACTCACTGATTCATTTATTTTGACATTCTATGAGACTTAGTGTGCTTGCCTTTGCTATATTGTTGTTTCAGTTAAACAAAATCACCTTCCTCTCTGTGACTTTCGTTTCAACTACTGAATTTGCAAAAAAAAAAAAAAAATCACCATCCTTGCTGCTCAGAATGGGGTTCAAGAGGAATTGCATGATCTCTCTACAGTTAAAAATTTCAGAACCTTTTCTGAATTGCCTCTCATCCCTGGACCTTACAGCTTCCATATGAAACTAATTTTGTTCACCATCAGTACTTGCCAGTTCCAGTCCATTCCACAAACCTTTGAAACTCTTCAAGTAACTGCTATTAATTTTAATATATATTGTGCTTATTTTTAGCAATGCTCTTGCCTATTGTGATTTTATTTCATGAGTAACTAAAGCCTTTAAATTAAGAGGATACTTCTTCTTATATTTCCGTACAGATAGATGCTAACCACATCCGTGTAGAGCAGAGGAGGCTGCACTCTGCAGGGAAGGTAGGAGGATCTTCATCATCGCCAAACTGTTATTTTGTAGTGTGAATTACCTTTGATTATATATGGATACTTCGTTATTTTGTTAGCAGTGCAAACTGCGCTGAAAGAGATGGTTGTGCAGATAGTTCTGTGCTTTAATCCCCTCTGGTTTTTTATGTAGATTGACCTTTATTGTGGGTTACTGACTTACTGTGGAGCTAGATTCCTTGGCCAACTGCAGCGAACCCGCACGGAACAAACCAGACAGTACCGAGGTAGTCATGGTTAACTGGTGTAAGAGATCAAAACCTCCAAATCAAGTATCATTTAAGCTTCTATACTTAAGTGTTTCCTTTGCTCGAAGATCATATGTTATACTGATTGAGTTGCTGCTAGAAGAGAGGATCTTTTCGGTTGCCCTTATTCATCCAAGTGTCTTTTCTTAATTTTGGTTTATATGTGTTCAAAATTCTCTAGGTAATCTAATGCTTTTCCTAGCTAATTTTTAGTCACATATGTGCCAACCTATCTATACTTGCTATTTCACAGCTACATATTTACAATTAAACTCATATTATTTATAGGTAATTCATCAATCAACTTAAACCATCTCCTCATGCTCGAATCATCAGTCCAACTATCATCACGTAAAAGCATTTAAAGTGAGGTTTAATGATTATATGATCAAGAAATAATCCACTCATGTTCAAAATAGTTTGCGCTGATATTGGCTCCTCCATATGCAAAGTTGGTATCAGCCACGTTACTTTCTAGCTTTGTATTTTAGTGCCTTTTATAATTTAAAAGGGATACAAATTATTAGAGAAATTTTCAGTATTAAGAGGATGCGACTTCAGGGCCAAAATAGTGCATTGTGTTCCTAATTCTTGCGTTGAGAACAAGTTATTTGTTTGCTTTTGGAACCTGTAGTTGCAGACATGAGAGTGGTCACATTAACCAATTAACCATAGTGGTGATTGCCAAAAGCAAGGACTTCAACAAGAAACATAAGCTTGGTGAAATGGCTATGCAGGGTGGAAGAGCACCTTACCAATCCATGAGGTATTTAATCCCTTCAAATTAGATTGCACTTCCTCTAACAACCTCCGTACTAAGTAAATTAGACTTTAATTTGTGTTCTGCTATATAATGATATATTAGTGCTTGAATGGAATTGTTGTTGATATGGCAAGAATGAAGTGCCAAAATCATTAACATTCCATTCAATTATAGCCATTCAGTTCTATGAACTACATTTGCACAAACTGATAGTTTCTTTTTCAAGGTTATGATTTGAGACTTTGGAACATACATTACATCTTAAGTTTCAGTTATATAAGAAGCCATACATCTTTGATGATTATTTTATGTGAAAACAGTTTTTATTGTTGTACATTTAAACAAATTAGAGGTTGACTGGGTCCGTGTTGTTTCTCTAAGATTTTCTTTCCCTTTACCTTGCTGTTTAGACTAGAGTTTGAACTTGAAGACTGAATTCTCTACTCTCTATCTGTTTAATAGGGGTGGTGGGAGTCCTCTGTCACTGGTACTTGGAGGTGGGTGTCTCAAATTCTTAAATGACCTAAATTGTCGTCTGACTTGCTTAATTTAGAAGGAACTAACGACAGATTGTAAAAATCCAGCATTATTGGTTGAACATATGTTGTAGAGATTTTGAGAAGCAAAGCAATCAACCATTTATAGTCTCCTACATGGAAAGGGTCAAATTGATTACAAACAACAGCTGAAAACAAGATGGTGCATAGAGCGGATATTAAAAGAAACTAGGGAATTGCAGCTAGAGAGCAACTCCATTCAACAACGCAGTCCTGATCAATGTGAAAATCTTTTCCAGTTGGCAATCAGATCAGGTGGTGGGAATGGAAGTTTGATTTGATGTAAAGTGTCATCTTGGATAGTCATAATCAATGAATATATACTGATGGGGATCACGTTGGCTAAGACATCTAATGTTATAGTATTTTAGTTCCTATTATAGATAAAGTTATTGCAATTAGCACTTTTCAGCTTTAGCAAATGTGTATTGAACATTGTTGTGTTCAATCCAATCAGTGATTCTACTTAGATTACTACAGAGTGTGATCTTTGTAGATTAGATAGTGAACTCCGAACAAATTTGATAGTTACAGGTTTCTTTCATACTTCAGGTTGTTGTAGAATCAGAAAGCGACCTTACCAAAATAGAGGTTGCAATTCTGTTTTCTTTACGCTACTGGTGTGAAATGGGATTTCTTCAACCTATATATGTCATTCATTTACCGTAGTTGAACTACAAATAGGGGTTTAAACTTTTAAGTTGTAAATTATGGATTTAGTATTACCTAATGTATAGCTATTCTTGGCTGCTGCAGTTTGCAGGTGTTATGTTTGAATGGGTTTCTATGCAGGTATCCTATGCCAAACTTCAAGTAACATTTAGTTCATTTATGCTTAGAGATGATTAGTAGACTCTTCTTCTATTGAGGCGCTTATAATCATTCTTGCCTTGCGTAAATCTTATAAGATGTATTCATTTACACAGTCTGAAAACTTAGAAGGGTGTGCCACCCATATCCATATCGGAAGTTTTGTCACTGATGTTTGCCTACCATTCTTATTTAATTATATTGGTCCCTTTTCTTCCAATGGAAGATAACCATCCAAACCAAGAACCATCATCTATTCGTGCATGAATCATTCAGAATGTATATAGTTTCTAACGATTTATGTTATGGTTATACTGTTTTTACATATGCTAAACACAATTAAATATCCCGCGGCGTAGCCGTGGGTATTGATTCTAGTTACTGTAACAATAGGATTCATTAAAGATAAAAAGGTAATTTAATCATAAAAAAATAACAAACAATCTATTTATTCATCCCGAATTTTCGATGCCGAGATCTTCCCTTCCCAGATTTGGGATTCTCCTCAGCCTCCACCCAGCTTTTCTCCTTCGCCTCTCTTTTCTATTCAATGGCAGGCGTCTCTTACTTGGCTGATCACCTGGCGGCGGACATTTGGGTCTCCGTCGATGCCTTGCAAGTCAACGGTGCAGATGACCGACAGCTCCAACACAGGGTCGTCCGGAAGTTGATTTGATGGGAGCTGTGATGTGCTGTGGGTAGAGGAATATCGGTGGGATTGTCGTGATTCCAGCATCTACGAGGCTCTTTACGCCGGTTTTTGTCTCGTCGAAGGCCTTCAGTGCGGCTTTCCGGTCGAAATCAGAGGTACGAGATCCGATTTGACTTGCCATACTCTGTTTTTGGATGTGGAACTAGAGCAACCAGCGACAGAGGAAATAAAAGTTGGGGCGGCAAGTGCAAACTGGCTGGCGTCTTAGAGAGGTGTTTCCTTTTCCCGATTTTGAACATTTAAGTTTTGACTTCATTACAAATGTAGAATTAAGGAGGCTACTGCGTGTTCTTTCTAATTATGGTGAAGAATGTGACAAGGGGTTTAAGTGATGTAGGAACTATACGTGGACATTTATGAGAGTGAGGGGGAAATAATGATCCGAATTTCAAACTCAAAATTTTGAGATTCCAACTATATATAAGCACACCAGAAACCTTCTAATGCAGACCACAAATTCTCTAAAATATACTATAAAGCCCACAAAGCAAACCGCAAATATTTCTTAAGCACACCAGAAATCCCTAATGCAAACCACAAATACGAAAAATCAAACCACAAAAAACAAACCATAAACGTCCTAATGCAGACCATAAATATATTAAAACAAACTAGAAACCTCACAATGCAAACCACAAATTTTTTGAAAGCAAACTAGAAACTTCTTAATGCAAACTAGAAAAACGATAAAGCAAACCACAAAAGCCATACAAAAATATGAGAAACCAAACCATAAATCTCACAATGCATACCATAACATCCGGTGGTTGTTGACTGTTGACCATTCAATAAAGTTCGTTGACCAAACTCCGATGACTGTCAGTGAGCAGATTCCGACGCCGATAGACATATTCCGGCCCCGATGACTAGATTCCGACGCCGGTAAGCATATTCCGGCGATGGTGGGCATATTCCGGTGACAAAAAGCATATTCCGGTGACTGACAACCAGATTCCGATGACCAAAATTTTGGGCAGAAAATAAAAATATATTTTTTAAAATTTTATTTTTTAAAATTTTATTTTTTAAATTTATTTAAACATATTTTCAATAATGACAATTATACTCCTGTTTTGATTTTACACTAAGTCAACTCAGCTAATAAAAAGTCATCACAACCCTAGCTTCTTATTGGTTGTAGACTAGTGTTATTAACAACACAAGGGGTGTTGTCACACTATCTAGTCCCTTACAAGAAGGTGACACACTCAAAACCCTTTCGCTTCAACTGGAAATTTCTCTTGTCAGGATTGGGAAAATAGACCAGATGATTGAAAAACTACGGATCAAACTGGACTGCACAGTTTGGTCTGGTCTGTAGATCACTAAAAATGGTATTGTCTGTTCCATAATCTATATTATATGATGTTTTGATCTCTTAGGCTGGTTTGGTCTAGACCGCGGTTTATCGGACCAAATCGTGAACCCAATCAACTTTCCAATCACACTTGACCACTCTCCCGATTCCCCCCAACAAGACCAAAGTTTCAACCCTAATTTTGAGAAACTCAGCCCCTCTTTCATTCACAATCACATTTCATCATAGAGTAGAGACGATCGTGTCTCCATATGACATTATGGTAATGTTTTTGACGTTATGGTGCAAGTTGGGATGCTTTGACTTTGTAGTTTTTGTTGTTTACTAAGATTAAGGGTGTCAAAATTCTTCAAGCATGTTGGATTTTTTTTGTTTTAAGGCAAAAAACACAATTTTTTTCTCAGTTATTGATTCAATTTTTTTGTGTGGTTGACTAAACAGTTCATTTTTCGTTCATTGTGGTCTATTTGGACTAGACCGTAATGGACCAGACCACACAGACGTGTTCTGGTCTGGACCGTATAACACATGGTCTGATCTCTATTCTATACTCTAGCCTCTCGATATAAGCCATAAGCTATATATATGACTTGGTCTTGACAAGACCGCACCGTTTCCCAACCCTATCCGACTTTCAAAAGTTCTAATCGAATCAATTAGTTTTCCATCCAACCCAAACTTTTAATTACTTTTTGCTTCCCAAAGCTTTTAAAAACATCCAAAACTATATTTCAACAAGTTTTATCTAGTATAAAAATTAGAAAACCTTCTAAACATAATATTACTAGAATGGCTAATCAAATTTTTTCAATAAAATAGATAAATTAGTAAAATAATAAATGAATATCAAGAAGAATAATAAATATACTAGAAGATAATAATAAATATTTAAAATTAATATTAGAAGATCTATTTAAACCTATAATTCAATTAGAAGCACCATTATCTGGAAGCTCACAGATCTCGAGGCCACCCTCTTGCAACGGATAATGGAATTTCTCTGGCCAATAGATGGGTGCCGCCGCCGGAGGGCGTTTTCAAGCTAAACACGGATGCTGGTATCCTGCAGCAGGCTGGGATGGGAATGGGGTGCATTCTTCGGGACTGGAAGGGGGAATTCAGAGGAGCCTCTATGATGAAGGAGAGGGGAGTCAATAGACCGATCGAAGGTGAAGCAAGGGCAATTTGGATGGGTCTTAGGGAAGCGAACATAATAGGATTGAGCCCCATTATTGTTGAATCGGATTACCAGGTTTTGATTAGGAAGTTGAGGAAGATGGAAGGGGATCAAACTGAATTGGGTAGCTGGTGTGAGGAGATTTGGAGGTTAGCTGAAGTTAACGCTGCTCTTTCTGGAAATCAAGTGGTTTGGAGCTTCTCTCCTCGGACGAGTAATGGAGTGGCACACTGGCTTGCCCACTCGGTTGGTGTGTGGAACGGTCAGGTGGTTTGGGCTGACGACCCACCTTTATCTTTGCTTGTACTTATTGAGTCGGACATGGGCCGGATTCCACCAGGCCCATTGTAACTTTTCGTTGATATGAATGCAAGTTCCCATAAAAAAAATTAGAAGCACCATTAGAATAATTATAATAGAACCTAATCGATCATCAATACACCAAGACCAAAAAAGGATAAATGAAACACAATAATAAAGAATTAAACATATTCTAGTAATTGACAAAAATAGAACGAAAAGAGACGGAAAGTAACCAAGTAATAAATAAACAATAAAAGCTACAACATTCAATAACAAATGTAGAAAAGAAAATATGAATATAGGAAGAGAATAAAATTAGTAAATTTAACTAATATGGAACATCTATAATATAATATTAGATAATTAAAACGATATTTAATATGAAAAATTAGACAACATCAACATGATGTAAGAGAACTTAATATAACATCCTCATATTATTTATATCGAGATAGAACTCATAGGATATATTTGCTTCAGCAAATTATTCAAATATTAGAATCCAACTGAAAAATAACAAATGATGTTTTTCGTAAGTCCAAATGATTTTGTTACAATAGGAAAAATTGAAGGACCAATTATGAAATTTAGAAAGTGAAATATTCTAAGAATATTCTGTCAACTTTCACGGAATGCACTTAGCAATAAACTTAAGTGGCACCGGGTGCACATATAATAGAGTTTAGTGGTACCCGACGCCCTATTATTAATTAAGTGGTATAGTTCTACCAATTCTCAAACTTTAATGGTACCCGAGGTATTTTACCCCAAACAAGACAATAATATGTAAACTCAACCTGAACCAATTTTTTTATTAACTATACGGAATTAAGTTACATACAAACCTATTATGTTTTCTCATTTCTGCAATGTGATAGAGATTCATTTTATCATACTTCACTATTGCCAATTTCCAACACTTCATAGTATCATCGTTAACAATTGAAGTGTTAAACAGAAGTTACGTAGACCGTGTCATAAAAGTACCTACCCTATTTATATTTTTTTTAAATAAATAATGCCTGAATGCTTTATTAAATCAATGTAATAGGAGGGTTATAATCGTTTAACAATTGTGGTAAACGGAAAACAGGGGTCTTCCCATCCATACTTCAGTTTCTTCCCACCTGCAAAGCACATGAGAAATGAGATCTGCTGCAACATTTCCTTCTCACCCTTAGATACTGCCATTCCACTCTTCCCCATCTTCTTCCTTCGAACTGAATCTCTTCAACCAACACTCCCAACTCAGTACTCTAATCAATTTCAATATCATTTGCCCTCGCCAACTGCAAATCCCAAAAAAAAAAAAACACCGCTGCCTCTGCCATTTCCGCCACCCTTCGCTGGCATACCACCGCCATGTGAAATACTCCGTTCCAGTCCCGAATCACTAATTGAAAGCCCACTCCACCATCCTTCCGAATCGCAACATCAACATCCACCTTATAACTTCCATGCGGTGGCCTCTCCCAGTGCATTAAACGAGATCCTGCTCTTGCCCTCGCCGATGGGGAAATTAGTGTTTGATAGTAGGGATGGCAATGGGTAGGGTCGGGTGCGGGTTTACCCTATACCAACTCCTAACCCGCCGGGTAGAGCTTTCTTAAATACCCGACCAAATAACCACCGGGTATGAAAATTATATAACCATACCCTACCCACCGGGTAACCACAGGTATTCGGGTAACCATGGGTACGAATCCTAAACTATGAACTTATACACATATGCACATACATACTGTTGTCCATTAAAAATTCTCAATACTTGTAACTGTTCTAGCTTCAACAATCCACACAAATAAAAACAGCAAACACATAATAATTATTTTTGCTTCTACAATCCACACAAACATAATAATCGTCTACATCTTCATCATCAATAATGGTAGCTAAACTCAATTTCTCAAGCAAAAATAAATTTCTCAAGGGAAATTGACCATTTGGTTAGCGGGGCGGGTATAACGGGGCGGGTATTATCGATTACCATACCCGTACCCTACCCTTTATTTTGAAACCGAGTATTACCCGTACCCGCCCCTTAACCAGTCAAAGCGGGTAATTACCCTCGTTGACCGGTTACGGTTGGGTAGGATACCCATGGTTACGGGTTGGATTGACATCCCTATTTGATAGTCATCCTGGTAACACTTCGCTCTGGCCGCCATGTCCCATCCTTCTAATTTAGGATTATTGAATATGTGATTGTTTCTATCTTTCCATACAAACCAGATTGTGATAAGAAAACCTTCAACCTCTTCATTACTCGCCTTTTTTAGGACTTCATAGAGCCACTCTTCGCACCCCATCTCTTCCCCCTTCCCGAACAAGCACTCGAACAAGCTAGGTTTCTAAGCCCTGCGCGCCCAGTCGCAATCTCTGGTGGTATGCTCTTGGGTTTCAACTAACCCACAAAATGGGCAATCTGCATTTGCTTCGGTAATTCTTCTGTTAAGATTATCCCCCGTGGTAGAATGTTTGATCCCCATCGCCACACAAACACTTTGACCTTTGGCGGCAACCTAAACTGCCATAAACGCTTCCAATTTATCGGGATATATCGTTCAATCTCATTCTCTTCCTGCGATCTTCTCCATTCTTTATACCTTGACCGAACTGTGTACCTCTCATATCTGTCCTTGCCCCATATTCTAGAGTCCCATTTTGGTTGTCGGGGAATAGGTATTTGCTGAATCCTATGGAAGAAATTTTTGTTTTTGTCTCCTTCTTTCAACCAATATGTTCTTGATCTCTGCTTCCATAGAATTTCCTCTTGCAATAGAAGTTCATTGAGTTCCTTCTCCACTTCTCGACGTTGTAGAATGATAGTCTTTGTTTTCTTAAGTTTCAAGAGCTTTTCAAGAGTTTGTTCAGCTTTTTTTTCTCCATCTCACATCCCTAAACGTCTCCTTACTCCATTTCATTAGGGCCTCCTCACAGCTCTTAAACCTATCTCCCAGATTTCCTTACGGGATTTCATTCCAAGTTTGCTTTATAATGTCACTGCATTCTTCGTTCTCCTACAAGTATGCCTCAAATCGATAATTCCAACCCCAACACATCTTCTTCTCCTTATGTTTGAAAAACATTTGGATTGGAAGATGGTCCGATAATTCCAACCCCAACACATCTTCTCCTCGTTTACCAATAACTCATCCCAAGTATTTTATTACTTGTTCCCATTCACCCTCCTTCTTTTTGGTCTCCATCAGGAAAACCAGACTATGGTCTTTCTCTCAGAGACGCTCCACGAGTCTTTTACGTGTCGTGGTCTGCCCCAATCCACGATAGTTAAATCTCAACAGACTCATTGAGTTGGGGCGGCCTTACTCCTTGGCAAGGTCCGCCTCTTCGTCATCCTTCAAATTTGGTGTGTTATTCTTCTGGTGTTTTTCATCAATTTTCAGCTTCTTCCCCTCTTGTATCTTCCTGGTACCTTGGTTATAAGTCACGTGATCAATCTCCTGTGAAGTAGGCAGTTCAGAGCTTCACTTTAGGGGAGTCAACTGCAATTGGGAATTATTCTCAAGCCTTCGATTTACTGATTCATGTCTTTTCCACTTCTTTTGTTGTTGATTAGAATATGGTTTTTCCGCCGAGCTATCCATGATAAACTTAATATTGTCAGAGTGAAAACTTGTATCCAGCCCAGGGGATCTCGTGCCATCTAAGCCCCCCCCCCCCCCCTTGAGCCTCCTCTACTTTCTGTAGTTTTTCCATTTCATCCTTCTTTTCCAAGTAATCTAGGGTATATTCTCCCCGAGCAACAACTTCTCTTGTGTTCCAGATTTCTTCAGCTAATCCTTTCCAGGGTTCTCTTGACTCTTTAATTGCAAAGGGTCGATGGGGGGCCTTATCTCTTTCCTGTTTCTATAACTCAACTATCTTTCCAGCTAATGCTGCATCCCTTGCCTCATCCTTTGCATGCCTATTTTTGCCATTCAGCAGACCCTATCAAATTTAGCTTTGAATGCCTTTCATATTTCACCTTGTTCCTCCTTTTCTAACTTTGATCTCCATGGTTTATTTTGCAGAGGGCCCACACGAATCTGAGGTCCATACTCGCTGCTCTCAGCCACCCTTTCATTCATACGACTCATCTTTGGGTGTCCAATCTGGCCAAAGTTAAAACAGAAAAGCGGTAGCTTTTCATACCTTATCTTAGTTTTTAATTTCGCCCTTCAGATTCAGCTTCAATTTTGGTTTGAGAGGGGTCCTTATATCCTTTTCTATTCGTAGCCGCAAGAAATCATCCCACATGCCTTCATGACGATTATCCACTCAGATAAGTTTCCCAAGTCTCGCACCAATCTTATGGACCATCTCCGTGGTATGCAGAGCTGTCAGAAGTAATAAGATTCTTAGCCATGTTATTGAAGTCCTCTTTCTTTGGCTTGTTTGCCAAATCTGCCAGTTTGAAGATAATCAGATTATTGTCATGATGCCATGGTCCTCCATTGAGAACTTTAGCCTGGTCGCCACGCTCTAGGAATTGGAAGGCCAACATTTGATCTTCTAGTTATGTGATTTGGAAGTTTCTTTGCAAATTCCAAGCTTTGTTCAGTTCAATCTTTAGTGACTTTAGATTAGGTTCTTTTCTGACATATTGATAGAAACCTCCGTTTCTATTCTTTTAGCATTTGGACTCATTTGTTAGTTTATTCGGCATTTGGGGGATTTAATTGAGGGTTTAATAAATTGGGGTAGCTATAGGTAATTATGAATTGTTATTTAAACTATTTTGCTATAGGTAATTAATGAATTGTTAATAAATTGGTGGCAGCCAAGGCGAGCCGAACGGCGCCGGCGGGCCATCGTGCGGGCGCCGGAGGAGGGAACTCGACGGCTGTCCCGGCGGCTAACGAGGCGGCAACGGGGCCCGGAGGAGAGACGACGACGGCCACCCTAGGGCAGGAGGCTACTGAAAGGGTGGGCCTAGATGCTGATGGGCCTCAAAGTGGGCTCGGGCTGCTACCGACCCCGACAGCGGAGGAGATTGCGGCCATACGTGGCAAAGCGAAGATGTCGGGCTACGACAACGTGGTCCAAAATCCATGTTTCAAGCCAATGGGCACAAGCTCTATGGAGGACGAGATGGGCCGAGTGCAGCGGGCCAGGGGCAGGCTCGATCAGACCAGCGGGGCAGGCTCGATCAGACCAGCGGGGCGGATCCGGCTTTGGTGAACCGGTCGTTCCCTAATGGTCGAACCGGAATTGGGTGGCCAGAAACCGGTCGAACCGGAGCTAAGTAGACCGCTGGCAGTCGGGCGGGAGAGGGATGGACCGACGAGGGTCGAACCGGAACTGGATGGACCAACAGCGGCCGAACCGGGGCTGGGTGGACCAACAATGATTGAACCGGGGTAGGCCGAACCAACAGCGGCCAAACTGGTTCGGGTTGACTCCGGATGGCCGACCAGTCATGGTAAAGGAAACCGTACCGGACATCATACCGGATTCCTTTCTGGTATGGTATTTTGTGGTACGACCGTGGTTCAACCATTTTGTACCGGTAAATATCGTTTTTCACTATTGATAGAGAAATGAAATGCGATAGTATAAAAAATATAATCCATCAAAAAAAGAACCAAATAGAGCATTATACAACCACGGTGACCCATTTTCAACATAGAAAAATAGCAAAATAATATTCTTTTTAATTATTTTCCACATATTGGACGAGAATACGGAGAAATGAAGCTGAATCATAGACCAGGAAACCGGATCATACCGGCCGGTTCAACCGGTTCAACCGGACAAACCGAAAAAACCGGTCGGCAAGGTAAAATCGGCACAATAAGCCCACCGTGCCGCTTTTGGTCCAATTTCCGGTTGAACCGGTTGAACCGGCCGGTACGATCCGGTTTCCTGGTCTATGCGACCAGTCGCAGGATGGCGAGCCCAGCTGGGGGGCTCAATTGCACATGGTCCTCCGTTCGTAGTAGCAGAAGATTTAGGGGGTCAACCCGGAAGGTACGGACACTATGCAGGAGAGGACGGGCATGGCTAGGGTTCAGGAGGTGACGCGCGCGGCCCTCCGCGATATCACGAAGGAGACCCCAGTTCTGGCAAGTATGGTTGGTATGATCGATATGATGATGAGTATGGATTAGTGTTTCAAGCCAAACCCCCGACCATTGAGTTTCCAAAATTCAATGGTCAGGAGGATGCCGGTTTATGGTTATATGCAGCTGACAGGTGGTTCAAGAAACACCCAACCCGGGATAAGAGGAAGGCGCAATTGACGTCCTTCTATCTGGAGGGTGACACCCTGCACTGTGGGAGTGGTTAGAGAGATCCTATGCTGCAGCGCAGACACTAATTATGACTCACTCCTACTGTCACTCTAGAAAATGGCCAAGTGTAACCACTTCCTAAAGCGTAGTATAGCGGGTTTGGGTTTTAATGTCAACCCGGGTCCTAGATATGATGACTACTCAGTGAATTCGTATTATCTAGCAATGAAACTTTAGTGAAGGTCTAAACTAACAAACAAGCAAAGCAACTAAACGGTTGTTTTCAGGTTAAGAGAGGTCACCGGATATGGTTCCCCCTAGACTGCAGTTAAGCCGGATTGCAATAACCAAGTTCAATTTCTATGATAGTTATACTGCGGAAGGTTCTCAAACAGTCTGAAGTCTCGACTAAAGGTCTCCAGACCCTCTCAATCTGAGTCTCTAGCGGGCGACTAACCTCCACCGGAGTAAACAGATTGAGGCCCTAACGAACCAAACCTCCACTACCGAATTGAATTCGGTACAGAATAGCGAATTGGCTCCTCGACTAAAGTCACCAATTCACTACCTTCAATTAAGGATACTCTATCAACCTAGGCAGATATTCTCATTCTAGGTTAAAGCAGAAACAACAGGAATTTGATCAGGATGCATGCCATTCAATCATTCAAACCTCAATCGAATATAATCAAATCATAGAAACAGTACTTGGGTTCATACAATCAAACCTAACATACAGATCTAGGGTTTCCCACACCCAGATGAATGGGAGAACTAATCCATGGAGAAAGAAGCAAAAGCAGATTCAGACACGGAAATCATACTGTGAAGGATGGATTTCTGCTCCTGGACGTTGATCGGCACTCCTCCAAGCTCAAGCCAAGCTCCAATGGTGATGAAGATCAAGCTAGGGCACTTGGAGACTCTTGTTCGTCGCTTTCTCTCTATAGGAATCGCTCTGTCTCTCTAAAACTCGAATCCCCCCTCTTTTGGCTGAAAATCTGCCTAAAAGGGCATCACTGGCCAGAACACGGTCAAGGGCACGGCCGTGTTCTGCTCCAGCCCGCCCGTGCCCTCTGACACGTCATAATTACACGGCCACGGTCTCGGGAAAACACGGGCGTGTTTTGATGTGGACACGGCCGTGTTTTGAAATGGTCCCGCCCGTGTTTTAATGCTCGTGCAGGGCAATTGCAGGGAAGCCTCAGCAGTAAAAACACGGGCCAGGAACACGGCCGTGCTTTGCAAGCCTCCTGCCCGTGTTTTGGTCCTAGCTCGACCAAACGACTTCCAAATGCCTCGAAACTCGTGCTTGGCCTTCCCTTCGACGCCTGGGACCTGAAATATGACAAAGTGGCACAACCCGGCGTAAAATAGGCCAAAACACACAACTATGCCCCGCAAATGGGTAAGAAACAGGGGTATAAAAACATGCGATTACACCGTTATCAAACTCCCCCACACTTAACCGTTTGCTTGTCCCTAAGCAAACCAAGTCAGACACCAGGTAAGCTCAAAACACTTCAATCAAGCAAGCTTTAGGGGAAATCATATCGGCACAAAACACGTGGATCATACTGGCTCTCGATCATTAACACATGGCAACTCGAACGACAACCTAGACAACCACCACAGATGACATTCGAATGCAATAAAGTCGAGCAAAGGAAGAGTTCCCTTCTGTTCATCAACCAACATAGACTTGACTCACCCACTTGTTCAAAACAGTCACTTCATGCACAAAGCTCAAGATATCAGAATTAAGACCGAGCAATCTAGGTCCTCACCGGGGTAAAGAGTATAGAGAATATGAGAAAATGAATCGCTCGCTCTCGACCAGTGGGGTCAGGACAATTTGATGCGAAAAATGCGCATGCTTAATCTCTCAATCCCTAACGTCTCTTCACCATGAATGCAGCCTCTAAATGCTAGAGTTCACATAAGGGGGGTCACCACTAACTAATCCGGAGGTCTTAGACACAGGTTCAAATGACTGGCTAGGGTCTTGGACATGGGGAAAAGGCCTTTTAGGTGTTGGTAGTTATAGCACAAGGTTCCACATTTCCCAACCCGACAAAACCACAGTCAAGCAAACCAGTAACTTTCGTCCTGCTATTCTGCATTAATCAAATTCTTTAGGGCACAAGAGCGAAGGAGGTTATAAAAATGTTAGCATTTCCAAGCAAGACTGCTAAGAAACACTACCTAATGGGCACTATTCAGAATTTTGGTGGTGGCTCTCTTTTGCTTTAATTTTTTTCTTTGTTTTTCTTTATTTTTTCTTTATTCATTCCTTAAGAGAACCACCACCTCTGCACATTTTTCAAATACACGGCCAACTTTTAAGCACTACCTTCAACCCTCACATTACATTTAGCAGAAACAGCAGAAAACACGTAAAAACCACTCTGTGGAACCTTCTAAAAGATGCAAAGGGTGATTTTTCATTGTAGACCGAAAGAAAGGATAACACACGGCTCAAAGGGGCTGAATAGGGGATATGACACATCAGGACAGTCAGTTTGGTCGTGGGCTAATCCTATGCCTCCATCATCTTAGCTAGTGACAACGTGAATGCTACATTTCATGGAAGAGGGATCTATCGCACAAGAAAGAAACGAGCAGGCTCAAATCTCACATGGCTACCTATATGCTCTATCTCACATTCTGATTCCCGGAACTAGATGCATAAATGACTGTCAAAAGCAAGTGATCAAATGCAAGTCGCAGTTGGTAAGCAAACAGTTGAAAACTAAACCCCTACACAACTCTACTACACATCTCAGTCATCGTAATAGGTTGTCTTAGTCACACTCAAGTTGTCATGCATCAAGTCAAAAGCCATTCAATTCTCTAATCACATCCACAGTGCCAATACGATCAATCATCAAGCAAACAGCAGTGCTTGGAGCCCTCAAATCTCGAGATTTGGACAGTGGACTAGGCTCCAAGCACCCATACACACGTTCCAATTAATACAAAGAACCCCCCCCCCCCCCACACTTAAATGCGACAATGTCCTCAATGGAGCAGAGGGAAGGGGAACGATGTTACCGTGAAATGAGATCAGGAACGGAGATGGAGAGGCAGACCAGACAATAGCAGGGGACTGGAAGGAGACCCAGTCGGAGGCACAGAGCTAAAGTCAACAAAAGACACACACTGGGTGACAGAACCGGAGTCCCAAGTCTACAATCCAAAACAAAATAAAACAAAACCAAACGAAACAACAAGAACATGGAGTCTCAGTCTGGAACAGAAATCACGGCCATAACTAGGTACTCTCTCCACTAGAATGCATCGCCACCATCGCCGGAAGGTGGGGGGTACTGGTCCTCATACCCCGGGGACTGGACGAAGGGGTAGTGAACTGCGTTCGGGTCCAGGCCCAGGTATGACATGATGTAGTGGTGGCCGGACATCAGACGATGGCCGCGGTCCCTCTCACGATCGAGGCGGGTGTGAATGCGCTCCTGGCCGGCCAGAATGC
This sequence comes from Linum tenue, assembly GCA_946122785.1. NCBI lineage: Eukaryota > Viridiplantae > Streptophyta > Magnoliopsida > Malpighiales > Linaceae > Linum > Linum tenue. Next base: position 11,557,617 of record CAMGYJ010000002.1, on the reverse strand, counting down.
GCTCGTTCTGCTGAGCGATGGCCGCCAACTGATCAGAGATGGGCACCACCACGGGAGGAGGAGACCCCGGAGCAGGAGATCTGGCTGCAGCGGAGGAGCTCGCGGGAGCCTGGGCACGAGGAGTAGCACGGCGAGGAACCCGGCGTGTTCCAGCGGTGCTGGACTCCCGCTGGTCTCCCTCTGCGGGCGCAGGTGGTTGGGGAAGACCCGCAATCCAGTGCAGACGCCCTAGGCGAGCCACCAGGTGCTGAGCGCGGAGGTTGGCTTCACTGAGTGGAGTGGGCCCGTGGACCTGGGTCATCCCAGTGATGTCGACCCCGTAGTAGCGGCGGGCCAGGGCCGTGATCACCGAGCCACAGACAAGGTGGCGATCCTGGTTAGCGGCGGCTTTCCCGAATGTCCGGGCGACCACCGAGCCCAGCTGGATGGTGTCCTCAGGGCGACCCATCGCCTCCATGAAGAACAGGGTCCGGACGGTGACCCGGTTGGCCGAGCCCCGGCTGGGGGTGTAGGAACTGGTGAGCAGGTGGTTGAGGATGCGCCACTCCGGCCTGAGGAGAGAGGCCCGCGTCTGGCTGGCGATGTATTCCTGGCATGGCAGATCCGCCGGAAGATCCGCCGGAAGTACGCCTGGCATGGAAAGTCGGTGGGATCAGTGAGGTCCAAGCGCAGGACCCCGTTGCTGGAGTGCGGGGAGTTGAACCCAAGTGCATTGGCAAACTCCCAGTAACTGATGGAGTGCTCCACCCCGCCGAGTGTGAACTGAACGGCATTACTATGGTCGGCATTCCCCCTCTGGTTGTGGTGAAGGGCGGCATAGAACTCCCAGACGAACTCCTGGTAGGTCGGCTCGGCGAGGCAGAGAAGGCGCCGCCAACCATAGGCCTGCACAGCGGCCTCCAACTGCGGCCTGGCATGAAGCGCCTCGAACACCCCAAAATCGAGGTGCAGGTGCTCGGGGACGGTGCGGGTACGGATAGTCCGCAGCAGATGGCGCTGGGTGATGCTCAAATGGTCGAGGTAGGCTTTCATGACCCTGCAAAGCACAAGAATGGACAAAATGGTACACGAGCGAACAGGGTCAATGTTAGTCAAAATCACACCGGGAGCCCTCATATCGAAAGATATGGACAGTAGACTAGACTCCCGGAGAAAAAGCATACCCAGCACACGAGGATCACACAACCAAATTCACCGGGGGCCCTCAAATCGAGCGATTTGGACAGTGGACTAGGCCCCCGGGAAACAAACACCAAATCCAAACCAATTAAGCATCAATCAACCAACCACACACAAAACTACAACAAGCCCGTAAATAATGCCAACATGCAAATGGTAGGCCGAGGAACTGAAATCCCAAGATAAAATATAGCATGCAAAGAAAGCCATCGGCCGACCAAATCGTTCGCAAATTATGTCACATTCACAAGTTCTTCACCTAACTCTAGGTATCGATTCTCCAAAAATACAAGAAAAGGCAAAGAGAACACACCTGGAGACGCAAGTAGATACCCTGAGAGAGGTGAAGAAAGTGGCAAAAAGCACCCCAAGTCGCCGGAAAAACTCACCGGAGAACTCACCGCCGGCGAACCAACCTCGGCCAAACTCGCCCAAACCTTTGCGGAATGTGCTCCTCGACGCCCGTGCTTTTGACCCCTAGGATGCCCGTGCTTTTACTGTCGAGGGCAGAAAAGAGAGGGCCAAGCCACATTTAAAACACGGGCGGGCAGAGGTCAAAACATGGCCGTGTTTTGAACCCCTGCTGCCCGTGTTTTTACTGCTGAGCCCAAATTGCCTGATTTCAAAATTCCAATTTCAAACCACCAAGACTCATTCGTGCCCCGGCTCTAAAATTTATCCAATCGCACATTAAAAAGAACCGCCCGAGGCACGAAATACTTTCCAGACAGACTCCAGACAGACTCAAAGACTCAAAAACCGACAAAAATGAAATAAATAAATAAAAACAAAGGGTAGAAATGCAAACCGTGGTGGGGTTGCCTCCCCACAAGCGCTTCTTTACCGTCTTTTAGCTGGACGCCCATGGCGGAACTAAGGGTCCGCGAGTTCCACTACCAACTCCGCACGTTCGACCTCGTCTCCCAAGTAGAGCTTGAGACGATGTCCATTCACTTTAAACGGCTCAGTTTGCGGGTTGGCAATTTCGATTGTGCCATACGGGAACACCTGTGTGACCGTGAACGGTCCAGACCACCGGGAGCAGAGTTTTCCGGGAAAGAGCTTCAGGCGAGAGTTATAAAGGAGAACTCGATCACCAACCTGGAACTCTTTCGGACCCCGCAACCGTGCATCGTGTAGGCGCTTAGTGCGCTCCTTGTACAACTTGGTGTTCTCATAGGCGTGGTAACGCCACTCTTCCAGCTCCAACATCTGCATTTTTCGCTCAATACCTGCAACACGAACATCCAAGTTGAGCAGCTTAAGGGCCCAGAAGGCCTTGTGCTCTAGCTCCACGGGCAAATGGCATGCCTTTCCATAGACAAGCCGGTACGGTTAAGTACCAATGGGAGTCTTGTAGGCAGTGCGATACGCCCAGAGAGCATCATCGAGCTTGGTGGACCAATCTTTGCGGGACTGATCCACCGTTTTCTCCAGGATCCGCTTGAGCTCCCGGTTTGTCAGCTCGGCCTGGGCACTGGTCTGAGGATGATAGGCCACAGACACCTTGTGAGTCACACCATAGCGAGACAGTAGTTTATCAAATTGACCCTGGAAATGGGTGCCTCGATCGCTTATGATGGCCCTAGGTGTCCCGAACCGGGAGAATAGCTGCTTCAGAAAACCACAAACACGTCTAGCATCATTGGTGGGCAAAGCTTGCGCCTCAGCCCACCTAGAGACGTAGTCAACAGCAACCAGAATATAGGTATTACCAAAAGATGGAGGGAAAGGGGCCCATGAAGTCGATGCCCCAGACATAAAAAATTTCACAAGTTATAAACACATTCTGGGGCATCTCATCATGGGCAGGATGTTACCTGACCTCTGGCATCGGTCGCACCTGCGTGCGAAGGCGTCTGCATCCTTGAAGAGCGTGGGCCAGTAAAAGCCCGACGGGAGTACCTTCCTCGCCGTGCGGTTTCCTCCGTGATGACCGCCAGTAGGTCCCTCATGACAGTGAGATAGAATTCCCTCCATCTCACTCTCCATAACACAACGACGGATGATCCCGTCGGCTCCGATCCGAAAAAGATGAGGGTCATCCCAGAAGTAGTACTTCAGATCGGAGAAAAACTTCCTCTTGGTGTGAGTTGTCATCCCCTTGGGCAGCTGCTGTCCCACCAAATAGTTCGCAAAATCGGAATACCAGGGGGTGACACTCTCCACCAAGCACATCATCATCAGTCTCTCATCTGGGAAGGAGTCGTTGATCTCCTCTACGAGATTGTCCGCAGGAGGTGCGTCCAACCGGGAGAGGTGATCAGCTGCAACATTTTCTGCTCCCTTCTTGTCCAGAATCTCAATATCGAACTCCTGCAGTAATAAGATCCATCGCATGAGCCTAGGCTTGGCATCAGCCTTGCTCATCAGGTATCGAATCGCGGAGTGATCTGTATACACGGTCACATGGGACAAGACCAGATAGGGGCGAAATTTATCGAAGGCAAACACCACTGCAAGCATCTCCTTCTCTGTGGTGGTGTAGTTCTCCTGGGCATCATTGAGGGTCTTCGAGGCGTAGTAGATAGGCCGGAAGTGTTGATCTCGCCTCTGCCCCAAAACAGCTCCAACAGCAAAGTCACTGGCGTCGCACATCAGCTCAAATGGTAGGGACCAGTCAGGAACAACCATGATAGGAGCTTGGGTGAGCTTCTCCTTCAAGGTTGTGAACGCCGCTGTGCAAGCATCAGTGAACTGGAAGGGGGCATCCTTCTCCAGAAGCTTAGTTAGGGGCAGGGCGATCTTCGAGAAATCCTTGATGAACCGCCTATAGAACCCTGCATGGCCAAGAAAACTCCGGATCCCCTTAACAGATGTAGGAGGAGGTAGCTTGCTGATAGTCTCGATCTTCGCTCTGTCCACCTCAATCCCCATCTTGGAGATCTTGTGCCCAAGAACTATGCCTTCTCGAACCATGAAGTGACACTTCTCCCAACTCAGTGCCAGGTTCGTTTCTTCACACCGTTTAAGAACAAGTTCCAGGTTATGGAGACAGTGAGAGAATGAGTCTCCATAAACCGAGAAATCGTCCATAAACGCCTCCATAATCTCGCCGACCAGACGGTCAAAGATGGCGAGCATGCATCGCTGAAAAGTGGCTGGGGCATTGCATAGCCCGAATGGAATCCTCCGGTAGGCAAATGTGCCAAAGGGGCAGGTGAAAGTGATCTTCGCCTTGTCCTCCGGTGCAATAGGGATCTGAAAGTACCCGGACATCCCATCCAAGAAGCAGTAGAACTCGTGCCCCGCCAATCTCTCCAGCATCTGATCAATGAACGGCAGTGGGAAATGGTCCTTCCGAGTGGCGTCGTTGAGACGCTGATAGTCGATGCAAACACGGTACCCAGTCACCGTGCGCATCGGGATGAGCTCGTTCTTCTCATTAGGCACCACGGTCATCCCACCCTTTTTGGGCACCACTTGGGTGGGACTGACCCACTCGCTGTCAGAAATGGCGAAGATGATCCCCGCGTCCATCAGCTTCACAATCTCTGCCTGAACCACGGCCTCTAGGTTCGGTGTCAATCTCCTCTGCGGCTGCCTCACTGGCCGCATCTCATCCTCCAGCAGTATCCGGTGGGAGCAAAAGGAGGGGCTGATCCCTCGGATGTCTGTGATCTTCCACGCTAAAGCTCGCTCGTACTGCTTCAGCAAGGCCACCAGTCTGGTTTTCTGCTCGGGTGTGAGGGTCGAGCTGATGATGACTGGTAGCTTATTCCCCTCCCGGAGAAATGCATACTCCAAATGAGGAGGGAGGGGCTTAAGCTCCAGCTCTGGTGGTTCCTCCAAGGAGGTAGTGATGCGGGTGGAGGATGAGATCGGTTTAAATAGTCTGTCGCCCTCCAAGAAGGGGCCACTCTCCAACGCGGCCAACTGCTCCGCCAGCTGCGGCTCCTGCGATGCCTGCTCACCTAGCAAAATACAACGCTCAAGAGCATCATCAGTACCCGCACTCGTTATGGCGAGTGCGGTCTCAAAGTGAGTAAGCACATCACAGTAATCTATGTCATCATGCAAATGAGAGTGCTTCCCATTCTCAGACACAGAAAAAGTAGCCTGTTCATCACCAGCATGCAGAATCAATTTACCACTATGCACATCAATAAGCGCCTTGGCGGTGGCGAGAAACGGTCTACCCAAAATCAAAGGCACATCCACATCCTTATTTATATCCAAAATAACAAAATCAACAGGATATGTGAATGAACCTACATTAACAAGCAAGTCCTCGATGATACCCCTAGGATGCACGATAGAACGATCAGCTAACTGAATGCTCATCCTAGTAGCTCTAGGTTCACCTAGGTCTAGCTTCTTAAACAGTTTATAGGGCGTGAACTTTATGCTAGCGCCTAGGTCCGCCAAGGACTTTCCTACATGCATGCTGCCAATAACAAGAGGGATAGTGAAACTCCCTGGGTCCTTGCGCTTCTCGGGCAGCTTGTTCTGCAGGATAGCAGAATACTCCTCGCTAAGCATCACTGTCGAAAGATCACCAAGTTTCTTCTTGTTGGTGAGGAGGTCTTTCATGAACTTGGCATACTTGGGCATCTTCGACAGTGCCTCCACGAACGGCATGCTGATGTTGACCTGCTTCAACATTGCCATGAACCTGGCAAACTCTGTCTCCAGCTTGTCTTTATGAAGTTGAGTGGGGAAGGACAGCTGGGGTGTATGCTCCTTAACCACAGGCTGCGGCTTGGGAGCAGGTGCTTCGCTGCCTTCCCCCACTTCTGCAGTATCAGCTGGAGGTGTTGAAGCAGGTAGTGGGTCGTCTCGCCCGGACTGGGCAGGAGCAGCAGATGTGGTCTTGCCACTCCTGGTGGTGATGGCGTCCAGCTGCTGGAGAGGGTCACGAGGGTTAGGAACAGTGGTGGCAGGCAGAGTCCCCGGTGCCCTAGTAGTGTTCTAGCGAGCTAAACTCCCAATCTGTTCTGTAGATCTTGCAGAATGGCACCTTGGTTTCTCTGGCCTGCCTCTAGTGAGGCTATGTTCTGATCCATCCTCGTGAAATTCGCCTAGCTGGTGGTCATGAATGCCTGCAAAATATTCTTCAGATCAGCCATCTGATTATCTGGAGCTGCGGCTGCTGGAGGCTGGGCATACTGGCGCTGGGGCTGCTGGAATGGCTGCCCCTGCCTAGGCTGGTAGGGCTGCTGCTGTGGTGGTGGCCCCTGTCTAGCCTGGAAGGGCTGCCTCTGCTGAAAACCACCCGCTGGTGCTGGGAAACCAGGTGGTTTGGTGTTGTTGCTGCTCCAGGCGAAGTTGGGATGCTGGCGCCACCCCTCATTGTAGGTATTTTTGTATGGGTCCAGGCGCCGAGCATTGGTGATGAAGTCCACCTGCTCTTGGGGAGTAGAGGACTCCCTCATAGACTGACAATCCTCCACCAGGTGGTTCGGGCTCTCACACCACTGACACTGAGCTACTGGAGGCGTAGCTACACCTCGGGCCGGAAGGAGACTGTTGGGATGCTTCAATGTCTGCACCAACTCAGCCACCTGCTGCTCTAACCCAGACCTGGCCTCCATAGCGTGCACACCACGGTCCCGGGAATGTCTGCCTCTGCTGCTCTGCCCCCAGGAGTGATCGCGGGCAGCCAAGGTACTGATCATCTGGTTCAGCTCGGGTGGAGTCTTAGTGAGAATATCCCCTCCTGGGCATAGAGACTCGATCACCCTCTGGCTGTCTGGGGTGAGGGCACTGTAGAAATTCCCCACTGTGAATGCATCACTGAAGCCATGATGGGGACACTGCCAGAAATATCCCATGTACCGCTCCCATGCATCACGAAGTGACTCATCTGGCTCCTGGCGGAAGTGAGTGATCTCCCGCTGAATCTCTGTGGTCTTCGATGCCGGATAGTACCTGTGCACGAACTTGTCTGCCAGATCGTCCCAAGAAGTGATGGACAGTGGGGGCTGGGTCTCCAACCACCTCTTAGCATTCCCCGCCAGAGAATGGGGGAAGAGGTGAAGGCAGATTGCATCATCAGGGATACCGTTCAGCTTGAAACCGTTCGTCAGCTGCAGAAAACGGGAAAGATGCATCCGGGCCTCCTCATCCTTCAAGCCAGTGGAACTGGATAGAGGATGTAATGAGCTGAATCCAGCAATGGCTTGATCTCGAAATTGTTTGCTGGAATGGGCGGATAGAGGATGACCGGGCGGATGTCAGCAATCCGTGGAGTGTAGTAGTACTCCAAGGTGGGACCCGGTGGTGGTGGATGATGATGAACCCCAGCTCCTTGGGGATTGGGGTCGTTCCCCAGGAACTGGTTTCCAGAAGGTGGGTTGTGATCTCCTTCCATCTCGTACTCGTCCTCGGACTCGCTGCTCAATTGGCCGTCTATACGCTCCTCCGTAGCCAGTCTAGCTCGTTGTTGTCTCCGAAGTTGGTTGCAGGTGCGTTCAATCTCTGGATCCAACGGCAGTAAACCTCCCGACTGGCTACGGGTCATGCACTATCTGCACACAATCAAGCAATGCAAACCCGTGAAGGCACAAGTGGGAAAGAACAAATACTCAATGCGAAAATGAAAATGCTAAAGTAACAGAAATCACTTTTCTTCAACAACCTAGCCGTCCCCGGCAACGGCGCCAAAAACTTGACTCACTCCTACTGTCACTCTAGAAAATGGCCAAGTGTAACCACTTCCTAAAGCGTAGTATAGCGGGTTTGGGTTTTAATGTCAACCCGGGTCCTAGATATGATGACTACTCAGTGAATTCGTATTATCTAGCAATGAAACTTTAGTGAAGGTCTAAACTAACAAGCAAGCAAAGCAACTAAACGGTTGTTTTCAGGTTAAGAGAGGTCACCCGGATATGGTTCCCCCTAGACTGCAGTTAAGCCGGATTGCAATTACCAAGTTCAATTTCTATGATAGTTATACTGCGGAAGGTACTCAAACAGTTTGAAGTCTCGACTAAAGGTCTCCAGACCCTCTCAATCTGAGTCTCTAGCGGGCGACTAACCTCCACCGGAGTAAACAGATTGAGGCCCTAACGAACCAAACCTCCACTACCGAATTGAATTCGGTACAGAATAGCGAATTGGCTCCTCGACTAAAGTCACCAATTCACTACCTTCAATTAAGGATACTCTATCAACCTAGGCAGATATTCTCATTCTAGGTTAAAGCAGAAACAACAGGAATTTGATCAGGATTCATGCCATTCAATCATTCAAACCTCAATCGAATATAATCAAATCATAGAAACAGTACTTGGGTTCATACAATCAAACCTAACATACAGATCTAGGGTTTCCCACACCCAGATGAATGGGAGAACTACTCCATGGAGAAAGAAGCAAAAGCAGATTCAGACGCGGAAATCATACTATGAAGGATGGATTTCTGCTCCTGGACGTTGATCGGCACTCCTCCAAGCTCAAGCCAAGCTCCAATGGTGATGAAGATCAAGCTAGGGCACTTGGAGACTCTTGTTCGTCGCTTTCTCTCTCTAGGATTCGCTCTGTCTCTCTAAAACTCGAATCCCCCCTCTTTTGGCTGAAAATCTGCCTAAAAGGGCATCACTGGCCAGAACACGGTCGAGGGCACGGCCGTGTTCTGCTCCAGCCCGCCCGTGCCCTCTGACACATCATAATTACACGGCCACGGTCTCGGGAAAACACGGGCGTGTTTTGATGTGGACACGGCCGTGTTTTGAAATGGTCCCGCCCGTGTTTTAATGCTCATGCAGGGTAATTGCAGGGAAGCCTCAGCAGTAAAAACACGGGCCAGGAGCACGGTCCGTGCTTTGCAAGCCTCCTGCCCGTGTTTTGGTCCTAGCTCGACCAAACGACTTCCAAATGCCCCGAAACTCGTGCTTGGCCTTCTCTTCGACTGCCTGGGACCTGAAATATGACAAAGTGGCACAACCCGGCGTAAAATAGGCTAAAACACACAACTATGCCCCGCAAATGGGTAAGAAACAGGGGTATAAAAACATGCGATTACACCGTTATCAGATTACGTGGCCGATATTCTAGGAGGAGCTTCGTTACCAACTCAACAAATCAGAGGGCTAGGCTCCGGAGCAGCTGGCCAAGCTCAGGCAGACCGGATCAGTAACTTGAGTACCGGGCAGAGTTCCTTAAACTGGGAAACCAGTGTAAGGGTGTTTTAGAAGAGACCCTGGAGGGAATGTGCATTGCGGGTGTAAAACTGGAGATTGCCGCGGCAGTCAAGATTTTTGAACCCGATACCTTGAGGGTTGTTTTCCGTCTTGCAGGACATAAGGAGGAGGAGCTGGCGAGCTGGAGGAGCGTCATAGGGAGCTATTCCAAGCCCGGCGGAGGTGGCCACACAGGTGCAGGGAGTAGCGGGAGTGGCGGTGCCGCTGTTAATGCTGGCGGCGGGGTTAATACGACACCGGGTGCTGCGATTACGACAACACGTCCTGGGCCGAGGGTCCCGCCCAAGGGCTTCGTCAGGCTGAGCTTAGCAGAGATCGAGCAGAAGAGGAGGGAAGGCAAGTGCTTCAAATGCGATGAACGGTTCACCATTGGGCACAAGTGCGCGAAGCCGGACTTTATGATGCTGGTGGGGAGGTGGGAGGACGAGGCCGAGGACGACGCGGCGGAAGGCAGGAACGAAGATCAGGCGGAGGACTGACAAACTTAGGGACAAGGTTGTTTCAAAGGAGGCAGGGATGATAGAAACCTGCGTTTCTATTCTTTTAGCATTTGGACTCATTTGTTAATTTATGATTGTTTGAGAGTTTATTCGGCATTTGGGGGATTTAATTGAGAGTTTAATAAATTGGGGTAGCTATAGATAATTAGGAATTGTTATTTAAACTATTTTGCTACGTTGAATGAGGATTAGCAAAATATTAAACCCTAATCACCTGTTATCATCTCTCCCTCTCCCTTCTCCCTTGGCCGACCCCTTCCCTCCCTCTACTGGCTGCACAACATCCATCCTTCTTCCCCTTCCAACTCTTGTCCACTTTCTTCTTCCTTTTCCATCCCACACAAGTAACACCAAGAGCCAACTAGGCTCTTCTTCCTATTTTCCTTACTTTCCCCATCGTTAGATACAACCCGGAACACGGGTTTCTATCACACATATCTTCCTACCAACCCTAACAGGTTAGCTGCACGCTCCACCATAGAATCATAGTCGCTTTCCTCAACCACAAGAGGTTCATCTTCAGCCAGTACCAACTCCTTTTGGATTTGGGACGCCGGCGTATCCATAAACTGCTTCTGTGCCATCCTCGTCAGCCCCCAGCTTCGAAGATCCATCCCCCTGAGGGGTAATTGTCTCCAATGGACTCTGCGTCTCTTCTATAGTCTTGTCAATCTGATAGTCCAAGACCTTTTCTTGGTGTTCGTTTTCCATGGTTCCGTCACACTAACGGCAAGCAAAAGCACTTATGGATCTGAAGAAATCGCTCACTTTCCCTAATCGCAGAAGGCAGATTAGCGCACAATGAAATCGAGACCCATTAACACACAAGAAACCCCTTAGCCAGGATCTTGCAGTCGCCATAAACTAACTCTGTCTCTCTCTTACCCTAGGAACGCAGGTGGCAAGAACTAGGGTTTACTCTCAATAACAAGCTTGCCAAAACTTTCTGATACCTATAACAGACCTCGCTCGAAAGGAAGCACACATATAAAGAGATCACAACTTTCTTATCCTTGTTGGACTGTGATGAAAGACGTAGTGGTACGCTCAGAAAATTGAAACACTAGATTCCAAGAAAACCTAATTCTAGGTTTCTACCGAAAAACTCTTCATATGCGAGAGAGGTTATCTGTTTTACCACTAGCTACTATTCTACCCTATTTAAATTGGGGTTAATTGCATGGTTGGTCACTGAGATTACAAAAAAGTTCAAGTTTGGTCACTCGAAATATTTAAATCCATTGATGGTACTTCAGTTTACTGAAACTGTTCATGTTTGGTCACTCTTCGTCCAACTCCGTTAACTTTGACTGATGTGGCAGTCAACTCTCAAAGTTGACCATTAACTTAGTGACGTGGCAACTCAAAAATTATTAAAATAAAAAATAAAGTTTTATATTTTCACCTCATTATTACATTCATTAAAAAATAAAAAATAATAAAAAACCTAATTTCTTTTATACAAACCCCATACCCTACCCGACCCAACCTCCACCACCGCCGCGTCACCCACAAGGCTCTCCTCGTTGACGTCGTCGACACTCTCGTCGTTCCTTCCCAGCCCATGGCTCAAGTGAGAAAAATTAGGGACTCCCTGACTTCTTTGCTTCAATTTCTGCAATCTTTACTTTTTCAATTGCTCGAACATCGTGGTGATCGATTTTTTCTATTTTGCTTGTTTGTTGGGACGGGTAGGGTATGGGGGTTTGTAGAAAAGAAATTAGGTTTTTTTATTTTTTTATGAATGTAATAATGAGGCGGAAAATATAAAAGTTTATTTTTTTAATTTGTAATAATTTTTTAGTTCACTAAGTTAACAGTCAACTTTGAAAGTTGACTACCACATCAGCCAAAGTTAACGGAGTTGGACGGAGAGTGACCAAACGTGAACGGTTTCAGTAAACAGAAGTACCACCAATGGATTTAAATATTTCGAGTGACCAAACTTGAACGTTAGAGTGACCAAACGTAATTTGTAATAATTTTTTAGTTCACTAAGTTAACAGTCAACTTTGAAAGTTGAGTACCACATCAGCCAAAGTTAACGGAGTTGGACGGAGAGTGACCAAACGTTAACGGTTTCAGTAAACAGAAGTACCACCAATGGATTTAAATATTTCGAGTGACCAAACTTGAACGTTAAAGTTGACTGCCACATCAGCCAAAGTTAACGGAATTGGACGGAGAGTGACCAAACGTGAACGATTTTAATAAACTGAAATACTATCAATGAATTTAAATATTTTGAGTGCTTGTTGAACTTTTTTTTAATTATTCTCAGTGACCTACCATGTCATTAACTCTTTAAATTGGGAAAGCCCCAAAATAGAAGTTTTCTTTTCCAATACCATTTCTTGTCCCATTTTGCCTAGATAATAACGACCATTTTCCTGTCCCTTTCTACCAACTCCCACGACTTCTCATCTATCTCTGCATCCCATAATCTCCAGGGTTGAATCCTGTGAATCGAAACTGATCAGCTGCTTGGAAGTCTGGAGATCAGGTTAGAATCCAGATATGGAAGAGGAGAGCAGCAAGAGAACAGCACCACCTCCTCCTTCCAAGGGCTTATTGCAGACTCCAGAGTTATACCAGGTTCGTAATTCCTTTCTTCTTCCTCTTTTCTTGCCACTTTGATTTTCTAAGCTAACATGTTAAGCTTGTTTGGAATTGGCGGCCGGGCAGTATGTTCTGGAGACGAGCGTGTTCCCGCGGGAACCACAGCAGCTCAAGGAATTGAGAGACCTAACCGCCACGCATCCCAGGTAATAATAATCAGCAATGGTCTTCTGCTGTGATTTCAATTCCTTTCTGCTTTAAGGCTTAGAAATCTGAATTCGTAGCGGTTGATTGTTGTACGTTGTTGCAGGGCGATGATGGCTACTGCGCCTGATGCCGCTCAGCTAATGGGACTCCTCATCAAACTGATCGATGCGAAGAAAACCATTGAAGTTGGAGTTTTCACTGGCTACTCACTTCTTCTCACCGCTCTGTCCATTCCCCACGATGGCAAGGTGACAGAAGAGATTATATTGGATAGTATTGCTATAATTATCACCCTGCAGATTGCTTGCTGCTACAGAACATGAACGAAGCCATGATTTGATGTGTGTGCTTGAATTCGCAGATCACCGCTATTGATATGAGCCGTGAGTCCTACGAGATAGGGCTGCCCGTAATCCAGAAGGCAGGCGTCGAGCACAAGATCGAATTCGTAGAATCAGAAGCTTTGCCTGCCCTCGATAAGCTGGTCAAAGATGTTAGTACTATCTTATAAGACCACTGGATCGTGTTGTGATTTCACGGTGACAATACTTTTTTTCTTTTCGATTTTGTGAGGCAGGAAGGGAATGAAGGGAGCTACGACTTTGCTTATGTGGATGCTGATAAAGTTAACTACTGGAACTATCATGAGAGGCTGATGAAGCTGGTGAGGGTTGGAGGGATCATTGCCTATGACAACACTCTCTGGGGAGGTACTGTTGCTATCCCTCCAGATTCTGTAGCGGGAAGCCACAGAGGCGGCACAGAAGCTACAATTCAGTTCAACAAATCGCTTGCAGCAGATCCTCGCGTCGATATTTCGCTCACTCCATTGGGTGATGGGATCACCATTTGCCGCAGGATCTACTGAAACCTTTTAACATGTTTGCACCTCGACTCTTGTTACATTTCAGCATTGACTCTTTACTTTGTTGAAGAATAAAGTGGTACCATTGATTCATCATAGAGGCCATACTCTTGTCAATGAAACAAGTCCTGACATAATTTCTGTATGCCAAACATAGAGCAAACAATAGACGGATAGATCCAACTCTTGTACTAAGCATATAACCGATCTGAAATTAAAGGAGTGATTGTGGAGCAGTTTCAGTATTCCAGTGATACGAGCGAACTAAAGTGCAACTTTAACAATCCAGTCCTTTTCAACAGAAAGCATGCAATTCAATAGGGTACAGGAAACGGTTTCTCTTCTTGTGCAGTAATATCTAGTAGTATTACAGAGAATCTAGACTGGGGTTCTAATGAAAGTAACCAAGAACCTGACCCCCGACATTCCGCTTAATTGCCTCCTCGTGATCCAGTACGCCATCCGGAGTAGTGATCACTACATAACCCCACTGCATATCGAGAGGAGAAATGAGAAGGAAACCCATAAATCAATCAAAATCTCATGTTTAGGAAAATGGAATGATTGCAAACTGAAACTTCATCCCGAACCTGACGTGTTGGAAGAGTTTGCTTTGTGTATGTTTCTATGTCCTTCGCCTTGATATCTTGTCTGTAAGTAAGAGCCTTGCAGTCTCTTACCCTCCCTTGTAGTTCAACCGATATCCTCCCCACTCTATGTGGATCAAATACTTGATAATTTTTAATGTATCCTGTAAATGTTGAAAATATAAGGAGTTGAAGAGACTGAAACATATAAGAGTACACAAAACCCGCTCTACTAAAGCTGATAAGAGCTTCTTTTCTAGTCCGAATCAATAAAACTGACGATAAATGTCACAATCTAAGAAATAACCAGAAGAGTGAAACAACTCTTACCTAACCATCAAAGCTATTCAAGTAGATCAGAATACAGCATGAGCTCTAAGTTCTAAACATATTCAGATACTTGCAGGTGCCATAAGACAGCAATCATTCAGTAGTCTGAAATACTCTTAAGTTGAGTTGCTGTCACTCAAGAAGATCAAAGGCGCTTAACAAAAAGATGGATAACAATTTTCTAGTATACCTTCCAACAAAATTGCACTTTGCATCCCCTCCACTCCCACGGAATCCAAAGCAGCAACAGCTGATTAGATGCTGAGAACATATACTCCCTATGACCTATTTCCACTCCCATCCAACACCTTGTACTCGTTTCTCATCTATGTGTCTCTGAAGAAGTTGAGAGATTCTAGCTAAAACAAAAAAAACAAAAAAAAGGAACCAGCTCTACGTACCTAAAAACTTGCTGTTATAACAATGACCATACGTACATTGAGACGATGAGGTTCTGTTCTGCTGAAACATACAGTTTTCTTCAGTCATTTGCTTCTGTATCTTTCCACCTTAATGTAATAATGGGCGACAAAAACCCTAACCCAGCGAGAGAGACAGGAATCTACCTGATATAAACCCTGAAATTCAATTGTCTACAACCCTCCAGTGTTCCATCTAATGCAGACATCATTCGGGTTTGATTCTCAACATTCAATGCAACTCTCCAGAAGTTCTAAGAAAACCCGTGAAGGACACTACCAGTTTCCATTTTAACTGCATTCGCATTCTAGCTGCATTCCATTCGACCCCTTTAACAAAAACTAAATACTAGCCACCAAGGATTGATAAAGGGGACCAATCAAAGAAAGGAAACACCAAGGTCAGTCACTCAGAATTACAATATACAATCTCAATTTAACCGCCACCCAGTCCCGGAAACGAAACCTACCTCGATTCTAAGCTGAAAACTGGAAATACACAATTCAAATATCGCAGCCGCGGAATGGGACAACAAAAGGGGGTGGGAAGAAGATTGGATCCAGAAGGAGTCAGTTAGTTACCTCGATCTTTCATGATATTGAGGAAAGACGACATGACAGTGGAAATCGGCTTGAGCTCCACCGAGGCCTTCCCTCTCTTTTCCGCATTCACGATGGCCCTCAGCGCATCGTTCAGTATCCTCCTTCCCATCTCTCTCTCTCTCTCTCTCTCTCTCTCTTTCTGTCGCGAATACAAAGAAGGGAAGCAGAGTTGCCTGTTAAACCCCAGAAGCTCGACGGAGGAGCCGACGACGGGGACAGGCAGACAGAGGTTTTAATGCCGGTTTACGGGATAGGTTAGGGTGGTTACTCAATTTTGAGTAATCACGGTGGCTACCAACATCTATACCATTCATTATCTTTATTTTATTATAATTTTAAATTAATGATTAAGATTAGCTAAGGGTAATTTAGGAAATGAAAAACATACCACACCTGATTACTGTATATATTTTACTCAAACCCTAATACCTAGCCGTCGTCTCCTCCCTCCTCTCCCTATCGCTCCCGCTATCGATCAACCTCCGCCTCTCCGACGCCATCAAATCCGCCATCGCCTCCACCCCTTCCCCTCTCCGATCACTTGGTATTGACTCTGCGACGCCATCAAATCCGCCACCACATCCTTCATTCGAGAATCGAGAAACCCTACTCCGCAGACTTCCACCCAAAGGCCAAAACCCAGCTTCCACCCTAATCCGCCACGCCATCAAATCTGCTTCCTTTCTCTTCTCCCTAATCCGCAAACTTCCACCCAAAGGCCAAAACCCAGCTTCCACCCTAATCCGCCACGCCATCAAATCTGCTTCCTTTCTCTTCTCCGCAGACTTCCACCCAAAGGCCAAAACCCAGCTTCAAGCTTGAAACTCCATCTTCTCCGCAGACGGCATTCATAGCTCCGGCTGCCGCCGGTTCTGGAATGGTAGTGTTATGTTTGGAATGGTAGTTTTTTTTGCTGTTTGAATTGTAGTGTTATGTTGGAATGGTATTCTTTTTTGCTGTTTTCTTTCATGCATTGGTAGTTTTCTGCATACATGTGAAACCGTGCTTTTTGATGTGATTGGTATTGTTCTGTTCGAATGGTAGTTTTTTAGTTTTTTTGAATGGTAGTTTCCTTTCATGCATTGGTAGTTTTCTCCATACATGTGAATCTGGTAGTTTGATTTGGATTGGTAGTCTTCATTTGGATTGGTAGTTTGATGTGGATTGATGTTTTGTGAAATGGTAGTGTTTTTATTTCTTGAATGGTAGTTTTCGTGTAATGGTATAAATTTATTTATGCAATGGTAGTTTTCGTGTAATGGTATAGATTTATTTCTGTAATGGTATTGATATTTTTCAAAGTGGTAGTGTTTGTATAATGGATTGATACTGATTTCGTTTTTTTTTTTTTTTGCAGAAAGATTGAGAAAAATATGGAAAGAAAATCTGGATGGAGATTACGGAAGTGAGAGGAAGAGAGAATTTTAATTAATAGATTTTTGTAACTACCTTAAATGTAATTTATTAAAAAATTAATTAATATAATTTATTTTTCCATACCCAATTTACCCTTAGTAACCACGGTGATTACTACAAAGTAGTAATCACCGTAACCTGTCCCCCGGTTTATCGTTCCCGTCTGTGTGTGGCAATTTGTGGAAAAAATCCCACTGTACACATGTTTTTAAAAAAATTCTCAAAATACACATGTTATGAAAAAAATTCTCAATCTACACATATTTGGGCCTTCACCGCGTCAGACTAAGGCGGTGAAGGCATCACCGCGTTAGAGAAAAACGGTGATTGCATCACCGCTGTAGACAAAAACGGTGATAGCTTCACCGCATTCAACGGCCGCGGTGAAGGCCTGACCTGCGTCGAATCTTTAAAAGAACGTAACTTTGTGCTCGGTTATCCGATCGTGATGAATTTTTTTTTTTATTCCGCATAATTTTTCGAGATCTTGCAAGCGGTTTGGTCCCGCCTTCGTCCCGAAAAAACGTCGTTTGCTACCCCGAACGAGCCTTTTTTCGATTTCGTCAAACTTTGAACGACCATAACTTTGTGCTCCACAACCCGTATGTCCAAAATAATTCATTTTTTGAAAATTCTCTCCTGCTAAAAATTATAGTCCTCAAAAAGTTATGCAAAATCAAAAAAAAAATTCATGATTTTCGGATTGTGGAGCACAAAGTTATGGTCGTTCAAAGTTTGACGAAATCGAAAAAAGGCTCGTTCGGGGTAGCAAACGACGTTTTTTCGGGACGAAGGCGGGACCAAACCGCTTGCAAGATCTCAAAAAATTATGCGGAATAAAAAAAAATTTCACCACGATCGGATAACCGAGCACAAAGTTACGTTTTTTTTAAAGATTTGACGCAGGTCAGGCCTTCATCGTTTTCCTCTAACACGGTGATGCAATCACCGCCTTCCTCTACAGCGGTGATGCAGTCACCGTTTTCTTTTAACGCGGTGATGCAGTCACCGTTTTCTTTTAACGCGGTGATGCAATCACCGTGTTTCTCTAACGCGGTGAAGCAATCACCGCCTTAGTCTGACGCGGTGAAGGCCCAAACATGCGTAGATTGAGAAATATTTTCATAACGTGTGTATTTTGAGAATTTTTTTTAAAAACATGTGTACAGTGGGATTTTTTCCGGCAATTTGTTAATTTCGATAAACATTGAGAGCATTTACTGGAGGAGAGTACGAACCTGGAGTTGGGCTGGGCCGATTTACGGACCTGAACTCTGGGCTGGCCTTATCTATTGGGTTCAGGTCACTTGCTCCAAATCCACTATAAAAAAAAATCAAGAACATTTCGAATTTCCCTCAACTGGATATGTAGTCTGTAGAGTTTAGATTGTGTAGACACAGTGGAGGAAGGGATTCGGCCCCACTGCTGACTGCACTGCTCATGGAGAACTTGCCTTCGTCTCTGCTCGTCGACATCCTGAGCCGTCTCGACGATTCCGGGCATCTGGCACGCTGCAGGCTAGTTTCGAGAAACTTCTGCGCCGCTGCTCGTGAAGTCCAATCGGTGAAATTCTTCTGCTCTTTGTCCCGCTATCTGAAATCGCGGTCGCCGGAGACCAGAGATCGAATTACGCCTTTCAAGGCCGTGCTCGGCGACCTGTTCCGCGGTTCTCGCGTCCCCATAGAGTCCGTTTCGATTGGCGTGGAAAAGTCCCTCGCCGGGATATCGTACGACGACGTAGAGGACGAGTCGGACGATTTGCACCTGACCGACGCGAGGTTCGTGGAGGAGTGGTTGCCTAGGGTTTCTGGAGAGCTGAGGTCGCTTTCGATTTCGGATTTTTGGATTCAATCTTGCTGGAGAAAATCGGAGATTCTGAAGCTCATTTCTTCTTGCTGTGAGTATTGTCTGAATTTTGCCCTGCCCTGTTTGCCTCCCATGCCTGGATCTTACTCTCTAGTGGTGCTATGCTAGTTAGGAAAATTGTTTTTCTTTGTCTTAAAACAGAAACTTTTCCGATCTTTAAATCAAATGAATTGACGATGATGGCTGATAGTGATAGGTTTTGAACTGAATGTTTACTTTGATCATCAGGAACCATCTTGGGCTGATCGATGATATTATAGGCAAAGCTTATGCTTACGCTCTGGATATGTCCCATTTCCAAGTCTTATTATGTACTTCCTATATTTACAGGCCACGCTCTTCTGGAGTTAGAGGTGAAGAACGCGTGGCTATCCGTAGACGGTTTAAATTCAATGCCTATGCTCAGTGTTTTGACCCTCGAGTTCGTGAGGTTAGATGATGAAGATCTAAACAAGGTCAACGATTGCTTCCCATGTCTTCAAGTTCTGAATT
The DNA here is from genome assembly GCA_946122785.1 of Linum tenue. NCBI lineage: Eukaryota > Viridiplantae > Streptophyta > Magnoliopsida > Malpighiales > Linaceae > Linum > Linum tenue. The sequence continues at coordinate 11,538,449 of CAMGYJ010000002.1, read as the reverse complement.
TGATAGGAGTTGGAGGACTTAAAGAACCCAAAATTTGTCTTCCTCGGCTGAAGACTTGTCAATGGACGGTATCAAATGCTCCATTTTCTTTGACCATACTTGCGCCCAGCCTTTTGAAACTCGAGCTGAGATGCATTAGACCCAGATCCCTAGTTATCAAAGCTCCAATGTTGGCAGATTGTCGTATTTATATTGTGGAAGTGAATGAGCTCCAAGTGAACCACTTCCTGCATCTGGAAAGCCTTCAGCTTGATTCGGGAAACATTTGCTCTCTCCTTCATTCATTTGCTTCTGCCACTGCAATAAATGAGGTAAAGTTAAATTCTTCCAGATCCAATGAGACTGATGATACACTCTGCTTGGAATCGGCATTCGAAGTCTTCCCAAATGTGAGCTCCCTAACTCTGCAGTCTGGGGCTTGGTCCGAGATGGTGACATGCTTTCTCTCCAATGGCCTGAAGACTCGGTCCCCTATGAAAGACTTGAAAGTAATTACTGTTCAGTTTGTGAAGCAGAATCTTGATGCTAGTTTACAGTTTATTTCGTGTATCCTGAACTGTTGCAACAGCTTGTTGAGAATTGGGTTACTCATCCACTCTGATGCTGATCATGGAGCGTTCTTTAGTCTCGTCTCTAAGTGGGCAAGCAAACACCCGAGAGTTAAATGGAAATGTGGGACATGGAAAGAAGGTGCAGAGGACATCTGGGTTTCAGACTGCTACTGATGTGATCAACATGATAAACCAGTTGAACAAGGTTCTGAGAGTCAGAGTTATGTGTATTACAGAAGCGAATAATGTTGTGTTGTTTTCTCAAGCTGACAGAGTGAAGCTGCAGAGGTGGCGGTTATTTGGCTGGGAGAATAAAATGTGTCTGCTGTAGTAGTAAGTACTAAGTAGAAGTAGCACAGGTTGAAGAACACTAGGTCTTGGTCTTTTATACGGTGTAAAATTCATCGTTACGAGTTGATCCTCCCTCTGTTATGTCATAAGATAAGAGGATAAGGGTGCGGTAGTCTTGTAGTGTTGTACTTAAAGCAGTTAATCCTTGTAAATTAGTATACATAATGTTCGCAGGTGGGATTATATAATGGAAAGTTCTGGACCGTCTAAAATAAATGGTTGTGTTTCTTATAGGCTTGCCTTTGGCATCAAGATCAATGATTGAGAAGACATGAACAGTTGCTAGAGTAAGTCAAGACAGACTTATTCACACCCTAAATTATCCATGCTAGTTTGATTAGTATAAGATGATCTAAGATAAAAAGATATAACTTTTCTTATGGATTAATTGCATTTTGTACATATCTACTATTGTAAAGTAACAAATGTAACCCTTTGCTAATTTTTTGTACGAAAGTACCCTTCTAATATTAAAACGTAACGCAGATACCATTTCATCCAATTTTTGTTAAATGACTGTTAAATGGACTGGAAAATGATGTAATTGTCCTATTGTAAAGTAACAAATGTAACCCTTTGCTAATTTTTTGTACGAAAGTACCCTTCTAATATTAAAACGTAACGCAGATACCATTTCATCCATTTTTTGTTAAATGACTGTTAATAGGACTGGAAAATGATGTAATTGTCCTTAGTTTGATGTTATTTGTCTCACTAGGTGAAACTTTCTCCACCTCCGCCTGCACTCTATCCCTATCCTCTCTACTCGCACCGCTTCCCCCTGTTTTCCTTCCTCCGCCTTCCCCTGTTTTTCTCGACGCCACCTTCTGGCCTTCGTCTTCTTATTTGAACTTCTTCGGTCGCCTTTGATTGTTGCTTTCGGCCAGCCCTCTCACGGGATCACCGCCCCCACTCTGGCTTCTGATTGCTAATCTGGAATTTAGTTCTTTTTAATTTATATGGTTTGCTTGGTGGTTGCTCATCTATGCATGTAGTTTCAGCTTTGATTTCTTTTTTGCTGCTTCTTGTTACCCTCTGGGGTCTGTGCCTTGCTTTTGTTTTGTTTACTTTTTCATATTCGTTATTAGCAGTGCGTGCTTCATTCTGTTGGTCCTTGCTTCACTTTTGTAAATTAGGGGTCTTTGGATTTTATGCTTCTTATTCGCTCTTCATTTTTTGTTCCGCTTTTTTTTATTTAATGTACATAGTGTTAGTTTTTTGTCTGGTTTGGTTTTTCTCTGCTCTATTGGTTTATTTCTGTTCATTTTGGGTTATCTTCTGTCTCTGTTTCATGTATGCAGGCTTCGCCATTAATCGGCGTCCATGCCGCTGATGAGTGGTGGCAGTTCCGACGGAGAGCCGGTTGCCATTAGGTGTAATGGGCTACTTCAATTCACTAGATATGTCTCCGTCAGATCCTGGCTGGTTGCAGGGAGAGCTTAAGGCGTGTATGGTGGAGTGTCTCAGTACGGTAGTGGTGTTTCAGCGTGAATGCATATCGTCTTTGTGTAGGTGGAAGTCATTTCTCTAGGCATAGACATGATATATGCCACACTGCAGGGGTGCTGGTTTGCTTTGACGAAGCTTGGTGCAGGGCCAGTGGTGGTAGTGTTGGCTTTGTAGGGTTCTCTGATAGTGGTCAGCTGCTGTTTGTTGTGGGAAAATATTACGCAGGTATTACTGACCCCTTTTTTATGGAACTTTTGGCCTTAAGAGATGCAATTAACTGGTGTTTAATGCATGGCTTTTTTACTGTGAACTTTTGTGGTGACTGTCAAACCTTGGTGCGCCGAGTTCGAGAGAAGGATGTATCTTCAGTCAACACCACAAGAGAGGTGCGGCAATCATGTCATAACAGAGTAATAGTATAGGGAGCCCTAATTATTATGTAATTGACCATGAGACCAAAATAATCTTACTTGATATCCTTATACATGATTCATATCTCATCTTGATTAATCATAATTCATTACTTGGACATGTTCTTGACCCAACCACAATTGGCTCAACATAGGTAAATCATGAGTCCTATAAATACACTTCCTCAGGATAAACCCTCGTGCAAGTCATCCTCCTTAAACATCATAATATCACCATGAGATATATATTTTCCCACTTGTGCATCCAAATACAACAATCATGTAAAATCATACCCAATTACCTTCTCGAACCATCATAAGTCATATAAACAATCAAGCCCACAAATTGTAACATATACGCAAGCATCAGCATAAACAAGGTCCATAAGGATTAGGGCAAGACAATAATATCATATGACACTCAAGGGTTCACCATATAGCACCAAAGTCCATACACCCCTAATCATGTCATTCTAGTTCACCTAGGTCACTTCTAAACGTCAATATAATTATCGTGAAATGACAAACCCGGTATGCCGTGCTAATCCCTCACCAGTTCACCTAGGAATTAATCCGACTTCTGAATCGTCCTCAACTCTAATTCACCTGAACGAAAACTTGGGAAATTATCAAAGCAAAACTTCACTAGAAGCTCAAAATATCATTAACTACCTCGTGCGGAGTGACAACTACGCTAATTTTTGGGTAGCTAAAGCTCCGAGAATCAGCTTCCCAATTCTCTCCGACCTCTCTACGAAGATCGCCGGTTTCTGTGGGTTTTATCCCTCTCGTAAGCTAATAGTGAGAATGAAGAAAATGAACCAATTAATGGGATCGTTTGGAGAATACGAGTTTAAATCTATATATTGGCAACATTCAAAAGATTCTCACTTTTCGGATTATTGAAAACATATTTTAAAATTTTTATTGTTTGGTAACTGTGATTGTTAATATTCAATGAAAATAAAAAACTTAATTCTATATTAAATAACATTTTTATCCTTAATAAAAAATTAGATAGTTCGAGAAATATTTAATACTTTGTTGATAAATATATTTAATGTGATAAATAAATAAAAAGTAGAGAAAAAGTAGGAGAAAAAAATTCTCACAAATCAAGATATAAAATTTCTATAATTATGATAGATTTGATATCCGTAGATTTTAGAGATTTGAAATCTCAAAAACTAAAATCTACAATACAAAAGCAACAAAAAAAAATATAACATTTTATAAAATTTACTGATTCAGTGAATCAATAGCATGATTCTTGTTCTCCAAACGACCCCTATGTATATTTAAAGAACTTGCTCACCACTTCATCAATAAATCCCTCTCGATAACTTTTCCCTTTTTTCTTTTATTTGTTTTTCCTCTCCCAACAATTCTTCTCCAGGCGACACACATACGTGTGTGAATAAGATTAATTAACATATATAATTAATCAATATATATATCTATATACATTTATATGTAATAATCGATACTTATCCGATTGATTAATATTCTGATTTTTGTCAAAATACTATCAAAACACCCCATTTTAATCGCACAAATAATATGGGTTTCACCGGAATGGGCTGTTACACTAATCACCAGGTTGGAGACGCAACCAATGGGTAATCCCCTACCACCAGAGAATCTAGCAGTTGTCGTAGCTCATACTGGAGTTGAGAACCGAGAGGTTCCAAGAGCAGAATGAGTGTACCAAGCATTTCCTGAGACCCCAGATTTGCAGATGCAGAGGTGCCAATACACGGAGCAACGTCGTCAGGTAATCTCATAGAACATACCTCCATTTAATGACCATGAGAATGATTATTATGAGTATGGAGGAAGACCACCAGAAGCAGGGGTTTATGGCGTTGAACCGACTTGAGGGATTAAGCTCTCAATCCCATCGTTTCAAGGCACTAATAGTGCATCGGCTTACCTCGACTGGGATCGGAAGATGATTATGTTTTTCCAGTGAAATCCTTACCCAAGGCATCAGAAACTTATTGTAGGCACCTGTGAGTTTACACATTATGCAGTAGTTTGGTAGGAAAAGATTCAGCAGCGACGAAGAAGGAATCTGCAGTCTGAAGTTTCTACTTGGGCAGAACTCCGAGGCTTTATGCGTGATCGTTTTGTTACTCAATTCTATCAGAGAGATGTCCATGATTCCTTGCATGGAATTTGGCAAGGAGCGCGCTCTGTTGATGAGTACTTAAAGGAGCTAGAATTGCTCATGATGAGAGTAGATGTGAGGGGAGACAAGGAAGCAACGATTGCTCGTTTTCTGCATGGACTCAACAGAGAAATCAAGAATGAAGTAGAGCTTCGTCAGTTTGTGAACTTTGAGTAAGTGGTGCATTTGGCCATGAAGGTGGAGAGGCAGCTGAAGGTGAGCTCATGAAGAAAGTACCCACCTTCACCAAACTCTGTTGCGGAGAGCACTCCTGAGACTACCTAGACTCATCCTAGGTAAGAGGGAGACAGGCCAGCTGCCAGGAACACATCCCCAGTTATTCAAGCCAGGAATGAAGGCTAAATAGGAAGCATCCAATGCTTCAAGTTCTTTGGACGAGGTCACAAGGCCAACCAATGCCCTAACAAGAAGACTCTTGTCTTGCGAGATAGAGAGTACTTTTCTGAGGAGGAGTATAAAGAGAAACTGATGGGGCAAGGACTTGACCTCTATTCTGATGATGATGTGAATGAGCACATCAAGGTCGAAGAACCTCCAGCAGGTAAACTTCTTAGAGTGAACCACTAAGCTTTATCCATTGAAGCTTACACAGAAACGGAGCAAAGGGATAATCTCATCCACTCTTGCTGCCTGGTCGACAGGAAGGTATTATCCGTGGTCATCGATGGTGGTAGCTGCACCAATGTGATTAGTCTGGATGCAGTCAAGAAGCTGAGATTGAGAGCCATCAAGCTTCCTCAATCGTACACTCTGCATTGGCTAAACGACTATGTGAACATCAAAGTCAACAAGAAGGTCAATGTTTGTTTTCAGATCGGTGATTATGCATATAAGATTTGGTGTGATGTTGCTCCAATGCAGGCTGTTCGCCTCCTACTGGGTCATCCGGGGCAATATGATCGAGGAGTTATTCATGATGGAAGGCACAACAGCTACTGGTTCAAGAAAGGAGATCGAAAGTTACTGCTAAATCCATTGTCACCAGCTGAAGTCCGGGAATATCAACAACAACTGGCCATGAACTAGGCCAAGGAGAAAGGAAGTGCAAGTGGTTCAAAGTCGGAGGACGAAAGAGGAGCACATTTGATGGCTCGAAAGAACATATTGAATGCGTTGAGAAGAAGACCATATGGGAATGTTGTTGATGTTGTTTCTTGCAGGAAAACACCAGTTTTGAGGGCAAAGCTTCTCCAACGGTGAGGGACTGATGCGAGCCCACCAGGCCCTGGGTTCCGGGCCCAAGTCCCAAAGAATGAGGAGAGCGAGCTAGCGGGAAAAGCAGCTGACCGGGTAATTCCTCAGGGAATTCCCCGACCGAGGAAACGAGCAAGAGACCAGGGATTGTTGGCAGTGATTTTCCCTGGTCTGTGGCCCGAAATACCTGATTCGCTATTTTGCCTAGGTTTCGGGTCTGACTGACGAGATTTTGTGTTTTAAGTTGTTTTGTTATTTTTAATTGCCCAGACCTATACAGAGGTTGGAACTCGGATTTTAGGGTGAGTTTTTAGCAGAATATTGATTTTTACCCTAGTTTTGAGCTTGAGGCTTGAACTTTTCTCTGTACCAATCAAGTTTTCCTTGATTGTGGTCGAGATTCTATCTTTTATATTGATTGAGCCTTCTCCCAATTTGTGTTGAGATTCCACTTTCAATTCCATCCTATCCCACACAAACAAAACCCCCTAAACATCTATTTTCCTGTTCTTTCTTAGAGCTGCGTACTTTGATAACTCGACAGGTAGCTTATGAGCAAATTGATTTATATCTTATTAGTTGGATTGTTTATCATTCGTATGTTTAGGAGATATTCCATCTCATATAATGTTCAAAACGTTGAGTATGTGAGCCAATATGTCAGAGTTATAATTTGAAAGAGATATTATATTTATATTTTTCTTCAATTGTTCACATTCATAATGAGTGACATAGAGATAGAATTAGTCGCACGACTGACTGAAACCAATCACGAAAGTCAAAAGCCAACACACTCATATGAAACAAGAAAGGGCTTTCTTAGCCAATAGATAGGCTACCCTATTGCTACTCCTAATCACAAACCAAATCTTGAACTCTTGATATGATCCAACTTGGATCAATCTAAAAGTCAGAATGCATTGAAAAAGAAACCATCTCAATCTATGGAAGAACACTCAAAAATTGTCCAAGTGTTTTGCTTGTTTCAGGAGCCTTACTTGTCACTCAAGTATCTCTCAATTGAATGGCTGAAAATGGGCAAACAAGGGCTTGTTTTGAACGTGGGAAGTTGATATACAAGGTGAAGTGCTTCGGAGCTAGAGAAGAAGCCATGAGGGTCGTGTATGAAGCCTATCGAAAAGCTATGTCGAAACTGAAATTCTGCCAGGAATTAGCTAAGTGTTGGAACCATTTTGATTTGCCCCACTTTGAAGGCTTACTCGAAGCACATGGAAGAGAGTCGAGTCTGGAGCCTGTTACCACATGAATCTAAATGTTATTTGCTAAAATGATGTGGAATTGGTTGATCGAAACACTCATTTGAAGTCTTCAAACGAAAGCCTGCAAGATCGTATGAAGACTGGCCAAAACTGTCTTGCAGCCTAGCAATCTGAATCCTTTGCGGATTTGGATTTCGTTAAGCCTTGTTCTGTTTAATTTAGAATTCCAAGTTTGTCTTTGTTTTGGACTTTCGTTTTAGTTTGTTTGTTAGTCTAGGTCTATTTAAAGCTTTCAATTACGTTGTAATCATCAGATTTTGTTGAATTGAATACCAACCTGAGTTTGATTCACATAGTGTTGCTACGTGAGTTGAGTGAACAACTTAGAAGGAGTTCTAGGTTGTTTGGGAAGAGCTTGTATCGATCAATTATCACCCTGATCGTGGCCAAGCAGCGACTTATCTATTTTGAGCCTTTCTCCGTGTGAAGAATCGCACGAAATTGACCATCCGCATTCATCGACTTTACCCCTGTTTTGTTCGAGAAATTGAATTGAAAGTTCAATTCAATTCTTAAGTTGCACGACTTTGATCTCAAACCCGATCTGGAGTTTATCAACTCTATATACACCAAATGCAAATGACAAACCTCCTTCAAAATGGCCCCACTAAAACATGCCTCGTTACCCCCTAATTCACTTTGTCAATGATCAACTTAGTGTCGCCTTGCACTTGCACATTCATCAAGCTAATCTTGACACACCATTGGATTTCATTGTGAAACACTACCAGCTCCACCCCCAACAATTTCTATTGGCCTGGATCGTGAAGTTCCAGCACCAAAATAATCTCACCCACCATATCCAACACTGCTATCAATGCCGCCGCATGTGAACCCCTTGCAACTGCTCCGCCAAAAGAGCATACAACTTGTAACCCTTGCTCAGGCATTCCCTCCCAAGGAGCATGATATACCACCGGTTCGAGCATCCATGACAACCCTTGGGGACAACGCCAACTAAATATACATATGAGTAGTAAATTGATAGTATAAAACACTAGCCTGGATTTTTTTTTTAAACTCAAACACTACTTAATTGTAGGACTTTTATAGTCTCCATAATAACACCACAATCAACATAATACTTCCCAGTGAAGAGTCACACTCCAGTAAACATTAAAAAAGATAGCAAAGTTCTTTGTGGGCAGACCTTGTCTAGCTGGTAACAATCCTATCACATCCCATAATCCCACCACAACTGGACATGTCAAGAAAATATGTCTTAATATCTCCAACAATGCCCAGCAAATCAGGCATCAAATTAAGCACAACCATGTGGAGCATGACAAACTCACCCCGGAGAGCTCCCGTGGTGAGGATGAACAAGAAGGTTGCATTGACGACTCTCATAACTTTCCCCTTCCCGAGAGAAACTTTGAAGACTAAGACACGAGTGTGGAGGAGCAAGAGAATCCCTTATGACCTTGCATGGCATCTTTCCCACAAATTCGTGCTTGGAGACATGAATGGGAAGGAGAAGAAGAGGTTGAAGAGGGGGAAGTAAGCATTAAAGAAGGAGAAGATCATGATTGTTCCCAAGGGGAGGAAAACATTGAAGAAGAAGGAAGGAAGGTTGAAGAAGAAGGTGCAAGTGGATTCCAAGATGAGGACAAGGTCGAGGTGTATGAAGCATCCACAAGTTACGAGGGCTATGAAAGCTTTCCACCTGACCTCGACGCGATTTTGGAGAAGGGCCTATTTGGGGCTTTTTGCCAAGTCAAGGCTAAACCATCGGTGATCCCTCTTGGTGGATGCGATGTGGTAAATCGATGATGCACTACATGGTAGGGGGCAAGGAGAAGAAGGAAGAAGGAAAGAAGGAGAGGTCTCGTGGGTGGAGCCTCAAAGCCACTCAAGTTCACGAGCCCTCAATCATGGACTCGTCCAATGCTCGTGACTTGAGACATCACCTCACTGACGAGAATCTCAACTTCAATGAGGTTCTAGGGTGGACCGAAACTTGAGGAGCAACTGTCTGACTCACGACGTTAAAGAAGCGCTTGGTGGGAGGCAACCCATCTACCATCGGTTTGTTTGCTTTCCGCTCTAATAAGAAGACCATTTGAGAGATTTTGGTGGTTTTTTGCCGTCTCCTTGCTCTTCTGGATCTCGCTCGACCTTCGTTCCCTACCACCAACATTCACATTTTATCTGGTAACATCGTTCTACCTCCGTACTTTACTCCATTGAGGGCAATGTCAAGCTTAAGTGTGAGGGGGGGGGGGTAGTCCGTTATGCATGTTTGTGTGAATAATTGGTGTGATTTTGAATGCTTGGAGCCTTGTTGTATGCCCAAATTTGAGGGCTCCAAGCATAACATTTTCTGCATTTTCATGATCATAGAGTCACCTTTGGTGATTTGTTTTGAATATCGTGGGTATTAGCATGATATATGGATGATTTGCTTGTGATTGTGTGCATCCTATTATGATGATTGAGACTTGTATTAGGTTTTTGCATAGGTTCATTTCTCATGTGTTTGTGAGCCGATAGATGTTTTGAATCGATTACTTGCTTTTCACAATTACCTATGCATCAAGTTTAGGGAATTAGAATGAATGATTGAGCACCTAGGTAGCCAAGCAAGACTTGTGTCGTTCATTTTGTTCGTGTGCGATAGATCCCCCTTTACATGATGCGTAGCATTCACGTTGTTGCTAGCGAGGAAGATGGAGGCATAGGTTTAGTCCATGACCCAAATGTTGACTGACCCGATCATATCATCCCTTAGTCAACCCCTTTGAGTCGTGTGTCTAAGGGTCGTTCTCGTGTTAGCTAGCTCATGCTACTTGAGCTTGATTGATTTAGACAGAACGAACCTACTTTCTTTGTGTCTACACTGTTATCGAGTCACCCTTGTGTTTGGAAGCTCCATTCACACCATTTGAGCTGAAGTGAGGTTCCACATGAGTGATTTGTGTATGGTTTTGCTCAGAATGAAAAAGTGAGTGCTGGAGGTAGTTTTTCAAAGCGGGCATTGCTCCTTAGGTTCAACAATTGCCCCGTAACAGTGAAGCGTAGGCGTCCATGACGTAGCCGCAGTTCACGGTCATCCAAGACCGTGAACTGGAACATCAAACCCTGAACATCGAGGTGTCCAAGAGGGTTACAGAGGTTACTGACGACCATGCAGTTCACGGTCTCTAAGACCGTGAACTTTTAGTGCAAACCGTGAACCCTGGAGAGTGAAGCGGTGCATTTTGGAGATGACTCTGAGTTCACGGACGCGTTAAGGTGTTCACGGCGATGAACAGAGGCCGTGAACTAGGCTCGACCTGGGTATAAAAATAGCAGCAAAAGGAAGAAGAAGGAGAGCATGTTTTTGGAGAAGGAACACTTTCTTTTTCTAGGGTTTCGACCCAAAACACCAAAGGGGAGTTCAAGAGAGTGAGAGAGTAATCTTGGAGCTTAATTGAAGGCATTGATCAAGCTTGGAAGCAAGGAATCAAGCCTAGAAGAAGAAGAATAAGTTCTAGAGGTTTCTTTGTAATTTCTCCTCTTTCTCTTTAGAAACTTGCCCTCTTCTCTTGGGTTTAAGAGCCCTAGGTCTAGATTTGGGTTTAATGTTGATGTATGTGACAAACTCCATCATTGATTGATGATTTTACTTAATTGATGGATGTTTTCATGAATGGCATGAGTTGGGTTTCCATTTTCATGAATTGAGCTTTTGACCTAGGAGGGAGATAATCCCCTTAGAGCCCCCTTTTGGCGTCTTTGGGTCACTCCTACCGTATATTGTCCAGATAGTCCCCGAGGGAGTTGATTCGACCGGTCTCCTAGCATTATACGAAACCGTAGGTTGAATAGAGCACTACCCATCCATCGATTCGCAGTTGCGGTTCATTCCCGAGGGAGTCCATCTCTAAACGATAGTGTATTTGAGTAGATCGAGCTAGAACGATACCCAACATCAATCCAAAGAAAGGACCTAAGACAATTCAACCCAAGAGAGCTCCCAACCTTGTAAATAGCTAGCTTAGTGGTTAGTCTAGGTTAGTTAGTTTAGTTTTATTATTCACTATCCTAGGTTGGCTAGATAACGAGCCCTAAACCTGAAGTAGGGTAATTCTAGATCCCCGTGGTACGATAAATCTTTATTTCTTGCTGGCCCTATGCTACACTCGGTCGGCGGTTATACTTGGCCGTCGATCGGGATGTTGTAGTTACTAGTTAGAACGAGTTAGTAATCACAACACAAAGTCATAATTATGCTAACCACACTCCGTAATGCAGTGGTTAGTGGTTACCCACTGGCCACTACTCGTTGCAGGTAGTTGCGGTTTGGTTGTGGATACCCGTAAAATTTCATCTTTCAAGACGAGAAGTATTGGGGCCTCCACCATCGAATCCTCTACTCTCCATTGAACTATAGAGATTTATTGTTGTATTGTTCTTGGATATAAAAAGTATTTGGTATCGATTTCTGCGTCAAATAGGAAGTAGATGAAAGTCTATGTTGTTCAAAATGCAAATTAATTTCATATGTCATACACTATAAAATTTAACTATGCCAATGAGTTATTTTAGCCTTCTACAAAATTAGCTCTTACTCCTTACATTGTATAATACTATTAATAAATGTGATGAAATTAAAGGTAAAACAAAAAAGTTTACTAACAACACTCAACCCATACCCACAACTTATCAGTATGATTAACCACAATGTATGTGGGTTGGTGTTGTTTGCAGGTTGTGGACTTCCACTTCTAATTTATGGTTCAAAGAGAAGGAGGATAATAATATGTTATATTATGATATCATTTTGAGTCTTGCACGTTATCATTTGGTTGGTCCAGTAGCGATTGTTAGGAACAAAACAACAACAAGAACGAGGTTACCGAATCTTGGAGCTGAGTCGCGGACTAGGTCACTTTCTTTAAGACCTTCGCGGCACTGCCCTTGATGCGCACGACAAACTATCAACTGGTCATCTCCAGGATAAAACAACTCCTCTCTATACTCGCGGTTTGTGCGATAATCCGAGTTCTCTGAACACTCTCTCTATTGTGTATATGCTCGTATTGTGGTGTGTTTAGAGGGGCTGGGGAGACGGCTATTTATAGGAGCCGAACCCCTAGGAATATACCCTCTAACTTGGGGAATAAGTCGGATTAATTAAGGAAGAGAGGCTCCTAGGTGGTCTGTTAGGTCTTCCCTCTCCCACAAAAGTGGTTCATCCCAAGGGGCATGCCCTTAGGAGAGAGGCTCCTATCTTTATACTCATTTCACCAAGTAAAACTACCAATGTGGTAGTTTTTCCACTCGAGACTCTATAGCTTTCAAAGCTATTTATTCATTTCCAACAATCCCCCATTTGAATAGTTTTGAAACTATCTCTGAGCATCAACAATTCCATAAGATCGGGCATAAGCTAAGGTATCGCGAAGATTTGAACCTTAGCGTAGTGGTTACACTTCCAATTTCATAAGGGTGACTCGTAGTCTTGAACCCTATCTCAGACAGTGTAGCACACCAGATCTTTTCATTGGGTCGTGCTCTCTTCTTAGCCTGTGCGTTTATGGCCATGCACGTTATCCTGGTTTAGTGAATGCTCTAGAAAATTTGTGCCTCCAAAGTCCCATAGGGAGCGGCCCCACTCCCACATTCACATAGGTGAGTCTATCAGGAGTACCCCCAAAGTAAAATACTCTACCCCACATAGGGTATAGATCTCATTAAGAGTTATTAACTCAACCTCCATTGCTTTGGGGTTCATGTTTCACTATGCATGAACTTTTCACATACTACTCATAACTTGTTATTACCCATTGAACTCATTTCTTGGGATCTCCAGTTTATTGGGTCGGGTTACAATCACTTGTAGTCCGTGGTTCGGTAGGCATAAGTCCCATACTCTTGGCGGTATTCTGGACTTTCTCTCTAGGTAATCCTTTCGTCAAAGGATCAGCTAGATTCTGTTCGGGTCTTATATGATCCACCCTCACTGCTCCTATCGTTAGAAGTTCTCTTACAGTACCGTGCTTACAACGAATATGTCGTTTTTTTCCGTTATAGAATGGTACTCAACTTTAGCGATAGCTGCGGTACTATCACAATGGATCAATACCGGAGGGACCGGCCTTTCCCATAGGGGAATCTCTGACAACAATCCTCTCAACCAACTCGCTTCTTCACTAGTCGTTGATAGTGCTATCATCTCTGATTCCATAGTTGATTGAGCTAGGATTGTTTATTTCTTTGACTTCCAAGACACAGCTCCACCAGCGATGTTAAAAACATACCCACTGGTTGCCTTGGAGTCATCTGATAGGGTATTCCAAGCCGCATCACTATACCCTTCTAGTACAGCAGGAAACCTTTGATAGTGTATACCAAGGTTTGCTGTTCTCTTCAGGTATCTCATGACCCTCTTTATAGAATTCCAATGCTCACTACTTGGACAACTGTTAAACCTACCAAGCAATCCCACGACATATGCAATGTCTGGTCGAGTGTAATCCGCAACATAATGGAGACTGTCAATGATGCTAGCATATTCTGATTGTGTTACACTGTCTCCAATGTTCTTAAATAGCTTTACACTAGCATCATACGGAGTACACGCAGGTTTACTGTCGAAATAGTTATATTTCTTCAAGATATTCTCTATGTAGCTAGATTGATCTAGAGAATAACCATTTGTTGTTCTACTTATCTGGATTCCAAGCATAAACTTTGCTTCTCCCAAATCTTTCACCTCAAAGCTCTCTTTAAACATGTCTTTTGCTTCATTGACCACGTGAATATTTGTACCAAATATCAACATGTCATCTACATACAAACATATGATAGGGCAAGTGTTATTCTCTGACTTGCAGTAAATACACTTGTCACTTTCATTCACCTTAAAGCCATGCGAGAGAACGAGAATGTAAAACTTCTCATGCCACTGCTTTGGAGCCTGTTTCAAACCATATAATGATTTGTCTAACTTACAGACTTTCGAGGCATGTTCGGGGATAACAATTTGTTCTGGCTGTTCCATATAGATTTCTTCATCCAGATCATCGTTCAAAAAGGCAGTCTTAACATCCATTTGGTGTACCACGAGATTGTTCAAGGCAGCAAGAGCAATCATGACACGAATGGATGTTATTCTAGATACTAGTGAATAGGTATCGAAGAAATCTATGTTCTCTCTCTGCCTATAGCCCTTAACTACTAGGTGAGCTCGGAACCTTTCGATTGCACCATCAGGTTTCCGTTTCGTTTTTAGAACCCATTTCTTTGCAGCCAGGAGGTAAGTCTGTTAGATGCCAAGTATTATTAGCTTCTAACGATTCCATTTCATCTATAACGACCTCATTCCAAAAATCTGCATCTATGGAAGTTAATGCTTCCTGCAAACTTTTTCGATCTTCGAAGGTGTATACTGTAGTAAAGTCATCACCAAAAACTTTGGAGATTCTAGCTCTTTTACTTCTTCTGAGTTCATCCTCAGATCCAACACCCCCACTAGTTCCGTTATCTCTAATAGCGGGTAGTACACTACCCCACTATTTCTCATAATAAATGGAAATCGTGTCTCAAAGAAATTAGCATCAATGGATTTTATTATAGTACGAGCATTCAAATCATAGAATCTATATGCCTTACTATTGGCCGCATAGCCAACAAAGACACATTCATAAGCTCGACTAGCCAACTTAATCCTCTTAGGATCCGGAATTTTTACGTATGCCAAGCAGCCCCACGTTCTTAAATAGGACAGATTAGGTGGCTTATTCTTCAAGATCTCATAGGGTGATTCTTTTCTATTTTTTTTTTTGGAAGATGATTTAGCACATAGCAAACCGTTCACAAAATATCACCCCACCAAGAA
Source organism: Linum tenue (assembly GCA_946122785.1). NCBI lineage: Eukaryota > Viridiplantae > Streptophyta > Magnoliopsida > Malpighiales > Linaceae > Linum > Linum tenue. The sequence goes on along the minus strand of CAMGYJ010000002.1, from coordinate 11,523,198 downwards.
GATGCAGCTCTAGAATTGAGCATAATAGCCACAACTAATTCTGTAAACGTCCTATTTTTCCGCTAAGCTTTACCATTCATTTCTGGTGAAGATAGTGTCGTGGTTTCATGAATGATACCATGTGAGCTATAGAATTCCTTGAAGGGATTCGAGTCATACTCTAATCCTCTATCACTCCTAAGTCTTTTTATCTTTCGATTGCACTGATTTTCAAATTCAACCACAAATACCTTGAACATGTCAAGGGCCTCACTTTTGTTTTTCATCAAATAAAAAAATTAATAATCAGAGCAATCATCTATGAAAGTGATAAAGTATCTCTTGCCAGACCTAGTTAACGTCCCATCTAGTTCACAAATATCAGAATGAATCATATCTAAGGGTTCTGATTCTCTACTGACAAATTTATGGGTGTTTTCGTTATTTTAGTTTGGCTACAGAAATCACATTTATCAAATTCATTCATTGAGAGTTTAGGGATATGTCCTAGCTTGCTTAAATTCTTCACAATTCGTGTGTTCACATGACAAAGACGAGCATGTCAAACATTCAAATCACACACCATGTAAACTGAAAAATTCATCTTATTAATTTCGACATTCAACTTGAACATCCCATTACATGCATATCCCTTTCCCACAAAACTCCCATTCTTAGTAAGGGTATACAAGTCTGCCCCAATAGATTGATTAAACCCAGCCTTATTAAGAAGATATCCCGAAACAAGATTCTTCCTTATCTCTGGAGTGTACAACACATCCTTGAGCACCATCTTCTTCCCAGAGGTGAATTTCCGCTCCACTTCACCAAAACAAGCAACCATAGTGGTGTGAGTAGTCCCCAGCAGTATTTTCTTCTCAGTCGGTGCTTCTGTGTATGTTTTAAACATAGCACGATTGTTGCATACATGCTTCGATGTACCTGTATCTAGCCACCATCCTTCTGAGTCACCGGTGAGGATGACTTCAGCGATCATATCCATGATCATGGCTATCAAATCCTCTTATGTCAAGTTAATCCTGGCTGCAGCAGCAGGGTTAGGCTTGTTCCTGCACTTTTTTCCATATGACCCGATTTACCTCAGTTATAGCAGATAAACGGTGGGTCATTCTTAGAGGTTTGGGCCATGACCCTTTGGTTACCTCGAGAGGCACCATTCTGGTGGGGGCGGACCTGCTGGTTATTACTCTTGAAACCTTTCTGGTTAGGTTTAAGAGCTCTAGGGGTGGATCGTTTAGCAGTGACGACCATCACCTCTTCTTTCATATCCTGCTTGCGGGACTCTTCCTCAATCCTTAGGCGAGTAATCAAACTTTTCAGAGAAAATTCTTTAGTTTTATGTCTAAGCATATTCTTAAAATCTTTCCACGAAGGGGGCAGCTTATCAATAATGCAAGCAACTTGAAACTGATCGTCCAGAGGCATACCTTCAGAGACGATCTCATGAGCTATTTTCTGAACTTCGATGGACTTGTCATCCACCATCTGGTAGTGCAGGTAGCGGCTGACAGCAAACTTTTTAGCTCCAGCCTCCTCTGTGTCGTACTTCTTTTGGAGCGCATCCCAGATCATTATTGCGGTGTTTTTGCTGTCCGCATAGTAGTCGTAGAGATCGTTTGCCAGGCCATTGAGGATGTAGTTCTTGCACAGGAATTCATGCTCCCTTTTCTTAGCAGAAGCAGCCCTCTCCTCATCGGTCGCTTCTTCCGGCAGCTCGACGGGCATGCTGGTGAGGCAGTGTGCCAACTTCTTGGTCGTCAGGTAGAACTCCATCTTTTGTCTCCAGCGACGGAAGTTGACTCCAACGAATCGAAAGGGTCGATTGATATCGACAGCACCAGATCCAGCCATGTTGTTCTGTTCAGTCGACATAACAGCAGCCGAACGTCTTAAAATTGTTAGGCATGGAACAACAACAAGAACGAGGTTACCGAATCTGGAGCTGAGTCGCGGACTAGGTTTCTTTCTTTAAGACGTTCGCAGCACTGCCCTCGATGCGCACGACAGACTATCAACCGGTCGTCTCCATAATAAAACAGCTCCTCTCTATACTCGTGGTTTTGTGCGAAAATCCGAGTTCTCTGAACACTATCTCTTATGTGTTTATGCTCGTATTGTGTTGTGTTTAGAGGGGCTGGGGAGGCGGCTATTTATAGGAGCCGAACCTCTAGGAATATACCCTCTAACTTGGGGAATAAGTCAGATTAATTAAGGAAGATAATTACTTCCTTAATTAAAACTCGTCTGTAAGATAATTTCTGGCGGGATTATCCTTCGAATATTCCTTTTTAATCGATTATCCTTGGAATATTCCTTAGGAGAAAGGCTCCTATCTTTATACACATTTCACCAAGTAAAACTACCAATGTGGTAGTTTTTCCACTTGAGACTCTGTAGTTTTCAAAGCTATTCATTCATTTTCAACAACGATGATATGTGTACACAATAATTATATTTTAGATTATTTTTTAATTTAAATTTTGATATTACAATAATTATTTTGATATCCATATATTTATTTATGATTATTGTAAGCATGTTTTATTTTTGTCGTACTTTGTTCATTATAATATTATAATAACTTACTTTTCATTTTATTTAATACCGTCTATTTGATCTTTCCAAATAATAATTTATCACTCAATTTACACACTTCTCAAACTTATATCCCTTCATCTAATTTGTATCCCTCAATCTTACTCCCCTATTTGCCGAACAAAGAGTAAATTTTTAAAATATTAGCATAAAGCTAAATCTAGCCAACAACAAATGTACGTTATTGGTAATTTCAAATGTGAGAATCAACGTTAGTTTTAAATATACTAGCCAAAGCCCGCTCGCTTTCGTTTCGCGTATTAGAAGATAAATATTTTAAAGAGTAATAGTTTTAATGTTGACCTAAAAGTGAAAGTAATCTTATTTTATTTTTTATTATTCTTTTCATTTTTTTTTTAATAAAGGGAGGCACAAGGCCAAAGAACGAAACAAAATTCAGTCACAGCTTCATCCAAACCAGGTGCACAGGCGCCGTAGGCCACATTGTAGCTTAGACAAAATCAAACTCAAAACCAGAAAAACAGAATCGCAAACACAACAGCAGTTCAAGACCACTTTATCATCTACCCTAATGGGCAACCATCGTAGGGAAACTAACTCCAATAATGCCCTCCAACATAATCTTTTCAAGCTTAGGCGGTGGATCCGTTAGTTCATACGTACCAAAGGTATAGACGAGACTGTGCGTCGAGAGTCAGTCCGCGACTCTATTCCCTTCGCGGTACGTATGTACTAACCTCACCACCCAATTTTGAGCCATCAATCTTCGAATCGCAACTAGCATAGTTGAATGAGGGTGAACATTGTCCATTCGCTAGTTGATTAAATCAATGGCCAGCTTAGAATCTTACTCAACAATCAGAAATTGAGTTCCCCTGCTCCAAGTATACTCGAGTCCTTTCAGAATACCCCATAGTTCATCTAGGACAGCAGTTCCCATCCCAATCTTGCAGCAAAATCTGCCTATCCAATCACCATCAGAGTCAGGAATGCTTCCTCCTGTCGTAATCAGCCCATGACTGCCTTGAGCTGCCCCGTCTGTGTTCAGTTTCATCCATCCCGGAGGCGGCATTGACCATCCTATCATCTGTTCCTTTCGTTGTGGCCTTCCCCCTGGATCTATATTGATGTTTTCCAACTCCCAAGTTTTTGCCCAGTCGCTCGCCTTAGAAGTGACATAATTGATCATCGAGGAATCATTCATACTTTTATTGTAGAAGATAAGATCACACTTGTACTTCCAGATATACCAAGCTGTTAGGGAGAATAAACTTGTCCATTCTCCTATCCCATCTCCTTGATTAGTTTGGTGTATTTTCAGACGTTGGAGCCAGTTGTATTGATCTGCCACGTAAAACTGATGTTGTTGCTGGATAGGGACTGTCTTCTCCCAAACTTTCCGAGACGTTGCGCAATCTCGCAAGCAGTGCAGGTTTGTTTCAAATTCTGTTTTGCAGCGAGGGCATTTGTCATCTGTAGTAAGATGCCGATATTTGCTAACGCTATTTGTAGAGAGTTTCCCTTTGGTCGCCATCCAAATAAACAGGCGAACCCTCTCTGAACATTGTAGCTTCCAGATACGCTTCCAAATAGGAGGAGAAGGTGTTGCTTGTTGGACAGCTATAGCCTTGAAAGTCGACCTAGTGTTGAATTCACCATTTGCAGAAATCTTCTAGAAAAGGGTCTCTAACTGTAGAGACCGGGTCTAGAATCTTGGAGTGAACGTGATCGATGACTTCCGGTGGAAGGTATGCAGTGAGCTCTAAAACTCGCTACCGATTCAAAACTTGTCAACTCTAGGTTCAACTCCCTTTGACCTGGTTGGACCGAGTTTTAGATAAATTCACACCTAACACAACATTCCAATTACAAAAATAAATACAACTCGCTCCCGTCGAAAACCTGTAAAATCGGGTTCAAGTCGCTTGGTCGGATCGAATTAGGTTGATACCCATGTGTCTTGTAACATCATGACACTAGGATTGGATTCAATTTATCAATAAATTTTGAATTAGGTTAAAACCGAAGAGTTAGGATTGATGATTAGGGTCGAGAACTTGATCAAAACAAATCGAACCTGTACCCGTTGATGTGTCACCCGACAAGATGAGTAAAGAAAGAAATCAATGGCGATTATTTTTGTTCCTTCCCACCAATCTTGTGTGGCCGGCCATTATGATCATAACGTTACCTTGCTCAAAGAGAGCCAACTGTTTGATGATGGGGTGGAATAGTGAAATTAAAAGATCACTTTAATTCATTGATTGGCCGCCACTGAAGACATATATATATACGGCCACACTAACCTAATAAATGGTGGCCATCAATCTCGTTCTCATGTATGTGATGGGAAGGGGAACGGATCATATCAGTAACCTTATGATGAGTAATTATGAGTAACCCATCCACATTAGTATAACATTAGCGTCCCTCTCTCTCCTGAAAAGGCTTTAATTTTCTCTCCTTAATCTTTGATGGACGATTTCTCATTCGTTTTAAGTCAAAATTTAATTTTTTTGCACAGTTAGATCAGATTAATTGTGCTCTTCAAAATGATATCCACTTTTATATATTTTTCGAACAAAAAAAATTGAGCCATTTTTTACCAGTCTATACCATATGGTATTGAATGGTATTGAAATGAGAGCATACCTATGGTTTGAAAAGCGTACCATGGAGACTGTAGGATTGTTGAATACATGATAGTAGAAGTATATTAACTGTCATTTACGACTTTTAACATTGTGTACCACAAGATACCACCCCGTACCAGGGTGGTATTGTGTGGTATTTTTTGGTCCTGTAATTAGAGGTGTCAATCGGGCGGGTCCGAGCTGGGTTCATTCGGGTTGCGGGTTGGTTGGGTTGCGGGTTGATCAGGTTCGGGTTGATCGGGTTGCGGGTTACTCGGGTTACATGTCACTCGGGTTGCGGGTCAATTGGGTTGCAGGCCAATCGGGTGCGGGTTAATCGGGTTGCGGGTCGGGCGGTTCGGGTTGCGGGTTTTACGGACCAGAATAATCTTTCTTGTAGCATGAACACCAGCCAAATTGAAATCATCTAGAATTATCCAAATCATCATGCTGATACAATATTTCTAAACTAGCTTAAATACTAATAAACTCTCAAATCTTCAAGACCAATCAAATCATCATGCTGAGTTGAGAATAGGTACAGGGAAGGGAGAAAGAAAGAGAGAAAGAGCGAGTGTGTGTTTGGAATTTGGAGGCTTGCGGGCATATATTTTTTAGAGCTAAAGTTTTTGCTTTTTTGCGCTTAGTGGCCAAATTTTTTGAAAAGAGCCAATTCTACCAAAAATGTAAATTTTGGAGCCAAATACCAAATAATATTTGGAACCAAAGTCTCTTTTGCGCTTGGCGGCCCAAATTTTAGAAAAGAGGCGGTTACCTTGCCGCTGGAGCAAATGAAAATTTGGAGCCAATTCTACCAAAAATGAAAATTTTGGAACCAAAATACATCTTAAGCAAAAAGAATTTATCCCTCATAAAATTGAAAGAAATAATATATAAAGAAATTCTTAAAAGTTCACACGAATTACCATGACTAAGTATTAATCACAGGAAATGAAGACTAAAAAACTGATAAATAATTCCCCGTGATTAGAAACATACAACTAAATACATGAAATTTTCCCGTGGTTATTAATGTACTTTCTAATACGGGAAAAATTACCGTGTTTAGAAACCTGTTTTCCTGTAGTGCAATATGAACTATTATGAGTCATGTATTCTTGTTATGATCATACTTTTGTGAACTATTATTAGTCTTTTTTACGACAGGACCATGATATTTGGATTTTAAATCTTATAATTATCTTATTACGCTAAATTAATATTTTATAATGTTATGTGCACTAATAGGTTGATGTATCTAAATAAATATTTGTTGATATTATATGCGTTAATAAGTTGATGATGTATATTATTATACTAAGTCAATAATTGATGATGTAATGATCAGACTTTAGTGAACTAGAATTTCAAATGTCAACTTTTGATTTATCTTCATCGAATTCCTTCTATTATAGTCGGGCTGCGGGTTGGTCAGGTTACGGGTTCGGGTTAGTCGGGTTGCGGGTTGGTCGGGCTGCGGGTTAATCGGGTTAATCGGGTTGCGGGTTGATCGGGTTGCGGGTTGATCGGGTTGCTGGTTGGTCGGGTTGCAGGTCGATCGGGTTGCGGGTTGGTCAGGTTGCGGGTTAGTCGGGTTTCGGGTCGGGCGGGTTACGGGTCATTGACTTTTAGTCAAATCAGGTTGCGGGAGGGTTGCGGGTCTGGTTGATCGGGCGGGTTACTCGGGTCGGGTTACATTTTGACAGCTCTACCCGTAATTTGTTCACCCAGAAATTTGTAGATCCAATAGATCATGATGAACTCGTTCCTTCTGTGCAAACGTTTTCAAAAACGAATTAAAAACGAAGAAGATACCATATGGTATGCAGTTGGTACCGAGAGACAAGAATTTTTTTCTAAAAAAATATTGAAAATGTATCTCATTTTGTAGAGCACAACGCACTCGTTCCATCTGTGCAAAATAATTAAAATCCGAGTTAAAACGAAGAATATATGAGCGGATTAAGAAGCTAGGATAAATAAAAATAGCCTTTAATTCTCCATCCTTATACCTTAATTTTTTAAATGAATGGTCCATATTTAGTTACTAGCTTATTACCCGGCCCGTTGGCCGGATTACTGTATGTTACCCACTTGTGGAATGGGAGAGAAAGTAAGTGAGAGTGAAGGGATTGGGATTCCACTTGATTAGGACCGACCCACTAATCCAATTCTTCCCGACCCGCCCCAACCTACAGGGTCAGAAAGAGTCAATAAGAAAATATGAACGGGGAGGATTAGTCATATATCTTGACTCTTCAGAAGTGGGTCAAACAGGATCAAGGTTGGGTGAGGGCAATTTTTAGCGCTAAGCAGAGTTCTGGGTTGAATACCTTTACTTAGGCCTAGAAATTGGTGCTGATGCAGACTACAGTTTTTGTTATACCATCATCAATCATCATTGAATTAGTCCTGGGCATCCCTCCCCGTTGTCGGTCTGAATTCTAATGATGGCTTCATTCCTTGCACCAGCCCTATCAGCGAGTTGCCATCTCGAGCATGATTTGCCTATGTACAAATAATACAATTAGAGTATGAAAATGAATTCAATGAAAAGGAAAAGAGAATTCTATCACATGCCAATAAATACACACATAATAGTTGAAGCTAAGTGAAAGTCATTACTCGCACATCAATTCTCAAAAATTACAGACTAAACATTGGCTAGAATGGCACTGAAACTACCAAGAATCATGGACGAAACAACTTGTCAAATTAAATAATCCTTATACTGAAACTACCTTCTAACTTGAAATAAGACATGATCACAGTTCATAGCTCTCTTCTCACTATGAATTGGTTGCAGCTCGTCCTTATCACTGCCTCTCAAGCTCAATTCAAACAGAATAGAGACCGTTATGTAAGATAACCATATTCTTACTGATCATACTTCCTTTCTTCACTCCATTTTTGTCGGAGAAAAGAGTTATCCCCCTCTCCTGCATTTCCCTTTCCCCCTCTCTTCTCCCTCTTCTTCACAAACCGATCCCTAAACCAGCAACAACAACACAAAAATAGCCTTCGCCTCTCCCGTCTCCATCTATTGAACGCGTTGGTGGCAAGACAGGACTGCAGAAGCAAAATTTTCTAAAATCAAACTAAATTTTTTGAAGCAGACTCAACCACGAAAAAAGAGTAAAGCAACAATGCAGTAGAACCCTAAATTTAACTACAATCAAGCACATATCAGCAAGATTTTCGATTTGTCCGAGAGTTAACTACACGGAGAGAACAATTGATGCATAATTGAAATGCTCCAAGCAAGTTGAAGGCAAACCATAACTTTAGAATTTGGTCATTATAATAACCTTCAAGTATTGATGCTTCTAAGAACTATCATGTCCAACCCCCACTTATACAACTACGTAGCCATAGTAATTAGTTGTATAATGAGAAATATTACAAAGAAAACTACATAAACAACCAATGTAAGTAAATATTAAAACTAACAACTGATAAAACTTAAAATCTCTCTATTGGTATAAATGTATCTATTAGTAACTACTATGCAATCGAGTATATATGATTTTTAGGCACTGAATAAGAAAAGTATAGATGGCTCACAAATGAAGACGTAGCAACTGAAGGTAGCACACAAAAACCAAAAATAGAAAAAGAGATAAGAAAAAAGGCGAGAAAAAGTCAAACAAAGAAAAAGCCCACATAGGAATACCTCGCTAGCTTTAGGGACTCTCTGCCACAACAAACAACCTTCTTAAAAATCTAACACCCTGAGACATCAAACAAACCTCCCACGACACTAATGTATGGCATTCCTATTGTCCAATAGGTTTGCCCAATTTAGACTTCTAAATAAATGGACTTTTCACCATTAAACCAAAACTCACAATCATTAACAGTTAATGCAAAGACATACATTTCTGAGGCCAATCACAACATTTAAGCATAATTTTTAGTTGAAAAGAACAACTAAGTATTTAGCTAAATGATATAGTAGAATGGACACAATCTGCTACCTACTAATGATATAAACGTGTACCGGTACCATCGTTGTATCCTGACTTGCCATTTGCAACGGGCACTTTGAAAGACAGCTGCATTTTAGAGAATAAACACCCATAAGGGCGTTACGAAACCAAGCTTAATCCAAAATCTTCATATTCCACTTCGAAGACTCCATTTTCAAAAATAAGAGAGTTTAACATGTCAAATCACTCATTTGAAAAATCTCAAACAACTATTAATCAATGCAATATAATGGCACGTTCCAAATTATGTACTTGTAGGAATAATCCCAAATAATTATCAATTAATGCCCCAACTACCTAATGTGCAGAATAGCCCTGGAGCTGTGCTGTTTTTTGCGTTGGTCTACCTTCAAACATAACATAGTTGCATCACGAACCAAAGCAATTAAGCAAAAATCTTCATATTCCAAGTAGAATGACTCAATTCAATTTGGCCAACGCTTTATACATATTGTTTACCCCTGGACCTGTTGCACTTGCGCCTTCAGATCTTCGTGAACACAATACAATTGCGGAGAGGAGGCTGTCGACGGAATAAAAATTGTTAATTAAGTGAATCACCATACAACTAAACAAACGCGCTCTTCTTGATTAGCTATCAAAATAGTGGGGGTCGCTACAATCCATCGGTTGCTCCCTCTGCGCCTAAGTTGTAGATATTAGGTTTCAGTGAGAACTTTGAGTACATGAGGAGATATTTTGTAGTGGAGGAGATGACCCGGCGAGTAGAATAGGAAGATTTGGAGAGGCTGCGATGGGCAAAGCAGTTAAAATCGAGATTTTACCTAAAATCGAAAACTGGGGTAAAATCAAAATCGTATAATCGAATCGTAAAATCGTAGGATTTTAAGTACCATATAGAACATAGCATATAAGAATATTAATAAGGTAAATTATTAATATCACAAAGACACATAGCATTTAAAATGATAATTCAGAAGATTTTTTTCCATAAGATAATTCTCAAGATTAATGTTCCAAAATCACTATTTTAATTGTTATTTAATGTGTAACTCAAAATAATTCATGATGAAGGGATATAGTTCATGGGTTTGGCTCTTATTTTCATGTTATGTCTAGGTTGTTTAACTCAAAGTAATATTTCGACATCGTCTACTAAGTATGATTTAAAACTAAAAATAATTGAACTCCAATAAAATAAGTAATGTTAGTGGCTTGGTACAAATATATTCATTAATAAATTAATTAGTTAATAATGATGTTAGTTCTTACATACTTCCAATATTAGGACAAGTGTTTTACCAATAAGTTAAATGTGGTGAAGGGAAAGAGATTAAACGAACCCTAATTTGGTTATTTTTATTATTTTTGAATATTTTTCTAATAGAAAAATATCTGAGAAGATTCCATTGCCCTTTCCGCTGAAACATTTATACTTATTTTAAATTGGCTCAAACCACCTATTTTGTTCTCTTACGATCAAAATCCCGATTTCGGTACTATTTTACGATTTTAACGATTTTAGTCCCGATTTTAAACGATTTTAAGGTCCACCGATTTTATAGTAAAATCAAGATCGGAATCCCTAAGTAAAATCCTAAAATCCTACGATTTTACGATCAAAATCCCGAATTTGACTGCATTGGCGATGGGTGCACGATTAGTGGGCCAAATAACAGTTTGGGCCCGTTTAAATGAAAACATATTTTTACTTTCGTGCTCAACAGACCGACCGCACTGGCATCTTCTAAATTTACCCCTAAAAAATCGCTCTGTACGCATCAAATTTGAAATGGAATCCCTCTTTTCTCATTTCACATTTAGGGGTCGTTTGGAAGTTGCGAATGTTAAATCGTTGCATTGTAATGAATCACCATAATATAAATGCATATATTGATACAATGGATACATTTTAACAATACATTGTTTGGTTGTTGAGATTTTACTTTATGCATTGATTTACATAAAGTTACTTTTATGGGGAAATGTCATATTTACCCTTAACTTTTAGTATAAGACAAAAACTATTAGGGATATAAATGAAAAGAAAAAGTTGACACAAATCTAAAAGCAACAACCACAACTTTTAGTTGAGATTGTATAATGCATTATTTTTTGGGATTGTTGGTGGGACCTGCCTAAAACAATGCATGCATTGTTTTACATGTTGTCACTTCCAAACATTGTATTGTACACAATACTTGTATTCAACAAACACAACTCTAACAATCACAACTTCCAAAAGACCCCTTATATGATGTGTAGATTGTGATGAGTGTAGATGTAGACCTGTCATTGTCCTACAAATTCATTAACACGCCAAAAAGTGGTGAAATGAACCACCCTATTAAACACAATCTTGTATAATGATCATTGGATCCAATCATGCCAGATTATGAAGAAGTTTAAAATGTAGCGGTTATCCCGACTAAAACATTAAAAGAACCAGTCTCATATAGTTTGCACAAAGATATAATTTCTCCATAGTAATTCTGAAAAATAATATTAATTTAAGAAGTCGATATTGCTTCTACATGTTTAATATTGCAATTCGATATGCAATATTCGAACCAGTGATATTTGGGCTGCAATTTTAGGGTTATTGTATATTTATAAAATAGATAGAAATTTAAATTAATTATTAAACTACAACTAAAATAATCAAAGTATTAAAACACCAAATAAGTACTTACGGGAGATTCAGTGGCCAACTAATCGTTAAAAAAGTCATATGATTTTCATAATTTAGGTTCGTGTATGTTTGAATTTAAATAGATACAATAAATATACTTAGTGTGATTGGTTATGATCCTTGCTTGCCTTTAAAGAGACCAAGGTTCAAATCCCAGTGCATGCCTTTTTTATGATAAATAAATAAGAAAATAAGCAATTGTGAAGACCAAAATGTCCTTCCTATAATCACTCTCGTTGCAGGAAATTTGAAATGGAGCAACAGTTTTCATCATTTGACTTTTATTTATTATCTAGATTGATGGGTGCATAACCATGGGTTATGCACCCAATCTTGAGCCGATTGGAAGGAAACCCGCACCATCTCTCTCCTGTAACCTCACATGGGAAATATCCTCTATATATATATATATAGGGGGAGTTCTATGGTACCCAGGGTAAAATCAGGGGTACCGCATACCTTGAATAAGAAAACGCTATCTTGAACTTGAATTGACTAATCTTTTGGACATGATACTATAATCTAGCCCTTAAAGATCAAAATCTAGGTCTTAATTCTCTAAATCTTATACCCCAAGATAAATTTAATTAGAAACAATAATCGACGGTTATGATTCGTCCAAATATAGGCAAAAAAATCAATACACCATCTTAGGATTTATAGTTTATGATTTAGATAATTAGGACCTAGGGTTCACTCATTAAGGATTAGGGTATAGTATCATGCCCAAAAATCATGCTAATTCGAGGTCTAGATAGCGTTTTCATACTCAAGGTATGCGGTACCCCGAATTTCATATATATATATATATATATAAAAGATAACCTACTTGTATATTAAAACTATTGGGCAATCATATAATTGGAATTGATAGGTGGAAGGTTATTATTGCCTATTGACATGAAAGTTCAGTAGCCGGCCACCCATAAAATTTAACAAGTATTCATTCCTTCAAACCAAACACACCCAAGATAGAGAGGGAGCTGCCGCCCTCTCCTTTCCTCTCCTCCCTCGACAAACACCAATTCTTCAAACCATCACCACACACAGGGGCGGAGCTACATTGGCCCTAAGGGGCCCCGGCCCCCCGAGAATCTCGAACTTACGTGTAAACGGTTTAGGATAATACGTATAAACAAGAAAGTATTTAATAAAAAGACAAAGCGTGTAGATTATAACATGAAATTTGAGTTAGCCTAGCGGAATTGGCAATTTAGAAGGACCAAATGGTCATGAGTTCAATTCTTGAGGTGAGCATATATTTTATTTTTTTGCCTTTTAAGCAGTAGCCCTCTCCTTTCTTTTTTGGAAGCTAGTTATTAGCTAATTCGACTATTGTCATTATATATTTTTATGATTTGTATTTTGTAGTGAACTCAATGTGAAAAAGTTTTGAGTTTTAATTATAATAATATGTTTTTAAAATAATTTTTATTACTAGTTTTTCCTCTTTCGGTGTAACGTATTAAGAAAATTCCGGCCCCCCCGATGATTAAATCCTGGCTCCGCCCCTGACCACACACAAGAATAATAAGAAGTCACAGGTGCAGATGAGCGTTGTCGATAGAGAGGAACAAAGCGGCGGCTTGAGTTCTCTTCGTTGGCATTATTAGCGAACGTAGGAGATCAAGGTCATGTACTGTAATGGGCGACCAACAAATGACGGACCTGAAGTTGGACTTTAACCAAACTTCAAAACTCGAAAGGTGGATACTTTTGCAAAGAGCCCGATCCCAGAAGCATCCCAACGTCGACGGATTCGAATTCGGAGTTCAAAAGAGGGAGATACGAGCTAGTAAAGACCGGCACTTAAAACTATCGTTTTACAAAGCTCGGGTATCATTTCTGGGTATTCAAAAACGTAAAGGACCTATGCGTAATTTTTCTCGGAGGTCTCGGGCAACAGGATGTTGTTGACTGGAAAATGTTAGCTTTAGTACCTGATACTTTATGTTTTGACAGAATTAGTATTTTGTCCATAATTCGTTTGTTTGACGTCCAAACGCAAACCGTTTTCGCCTACAGGATCGTGAGGATGAAGAGAATATTATAGAATTGATATTTGGAATTTACAGAGTCTTCACAGAATCAGTATCCTCATAAATAAGGTGTGTGGTTTACTATAAAAGGGGACCGGAATTATATGCTTATGTTTAATTATGCATGATTGAGTTAATGATTGATGTTGGATTTTTTAATGCTACATATTGGATGAAATTGTTAGTGAATTTAACTGATTTTTCTGATTATTATAATAATTATTATTATTAATCTCGTGTTGGAATTGTTGATGTATATGGTGAACCCCGAATATTTTCTGAAAATGTCTATTATGATCAGAATGAGGAAAGGAAATTTAAGGAATCTTGAGATGGCTTTTAGTCATGATATATTACGATTGGAATGATTATATGGGTAACAATTGGGTTTTTTGTATTAATTGATGTTATGACTTTTTAACGGTGAAATTGTGAATTTATAGGTTGGATGAGTAAATGAGGAGTGTGTTCTGGTCATAATAATTACAATAAATAATTTGTGAACTTGGTTGGATTTTTGGATGGATGAAACTGTTTTATAGGTGATTTTGTTATTAAAGAGATCATATTATGATTTTAATAATAACTGCAATTAAGATAAAATTATTTAAATTAGAGTGTGCGATCAAAGTGATTACCATGAGTTATTTTTATTTTGGATTGAAGTTATGTTTTAAGAGTAATTTCTTAGTAATGGTTAAATTGAGTATTTAATTGAAATATTGAAGATAGTCCCATTAATGAATTTTGACGAACTATGATTTAGATTGTATTTTAAGAAATAATTATTGATTGTTGTGTTATTAAGGGAGATATTTTAAAATGAGTTTATGATGATTATGAGAATATATATATTGGGTAGAGTCCTTTGAATGGTTTCAAGTTATTAATAGAAATTCATGAAGACGAGATTTTGATAATAATATGTTTAATTGATATGTTAATGAAATTAGTTAATGGACGATATGGATAAACTGAAGTATTTTAAATTATATGGTTCTATGGTAAAATGATTTGATGATGAATGAAATATTGATTGATGATTGATATGTTTGATTATGATGATGATGATAGGGATATCGATTGATAGTGATACGATTAATGTGTATGAGTATGAGGTGATTAGAATATCGGTTATTATATATGTGATTGATAAATATGAATATTATTGAGATGTTTTATGACACGGTTGACATGATGAATGTTTTAATTAATGATGATGTGGATGAGATATTATCGTGATTGATTTGTATTACTAATGATGTGGATTAGATGTTGATGTGATAAAAGATTATGATGAGTGAATAACGTATTGATAAATTGAGTACTTGATAGTTACGTCAATATTGATTGAAGAGAATGAATTATTATATCTTTGAGATGATTATATTTTTTTTTTTTTGATGAAGCTTTGAGATGATTATATTAAGATCATGCAATGCATGAAAGTATACCTAGATGATGTGAGATACACGTGGACCAGGAATATCAATGGGACGTTGTTGATTTCTTGGATCGATTGAGATACGACGGAAGAGAGAAATTTATATTGTTTGATCATTTTAAATCACATAGACATAGAAGGGTCTATGCCTACCCCTATGAGATTGATTGGGTTGCGGTCCTAATGGAAGGATTTATGATAATCCTACATTTGATGAGATTGTGGTTTTTTATATAACCACTAAGATGATAAGCTCGAGCGGGGTGGGCATATGGTGACCTTAGCGCGCAAATGAATAACAAATGGAGAGTCTGTATTTCATGCATTGCATATTTTATATATATATGTGATGGAGATGATTTCCATGATGAAAATCGTGAAGTCATATTCGATTGATGATTGATTGAAAGATTGATATGGTTAATACCAAACTGGTGATTTGATTATGGATGAATGATTGATATGTTTGATGTTCAATTGATGAGTTGACTTCGAATGAAGGATTAATACGATGGATTCATGAGTTGAGGTAAGTATACGATATTATGTTGATATGTGACTTGATTAATCAAACTTATGTCATGAGGAATTGGGTTAAAGACGAATTTGGATGGATGACCTAGAAATAAATCTAGGGATTAATGAACTTTTCGTGTGTCATGATAATTTGTCGATGATGTGTTTTTAATCAACAAGATGTGATGGCATGCTAATAATAGTTTTATCGTATAAGCTAGGTCCATACACTCAGCTTAGTAGTTGACCCATTTTTTTCTTTCTAGATATGACAGGTGTGATAAATTGAGGATGACTCTGGCACCGCACAAAGATCGATGGAGGATTTTGATTTAAAAGGGTTTTTCACCTATTGATGTATTTTGAAATCCTTATTTTAGGATTCGAGTTTTGTGTATGAATGGAGTATATGAGATTGATAGTCTGGGTTCTGTGAATCCTGGCTTTGATGAAGATTGAGTAATGAATTGAGAAAGTGATTTTTAGTAAATTGTTATGAAGAGTTGAGTTTTAAACATATCATAATTATGTTATATGAGTTGAGCCGAGATTTTCAAAATATAAAGCCTGAGTGATTTTCGCTACACGGTTGAACCATTGGTTCGATCCATGATTTTAGGGTGGGGTGTTACATGTCTGGACTCAATTTTCATTCTCAACCAAAAGAAAAAATATTAAAAAAAATACTAAAGTGGATAAAACCCGCTCTTGACCCCAAACTATCAACACTGCGTTCAACTCGCTTTGACCGGGTCGACCCAGTTTTAACAAATTCACAATTTATCCAACCTATCAATTACAAAAGAGGATAGAACTCGCTCTCGATACGAAACATGTCAACAATGTGTCAGGGTTCAATTTTCATTCTCAACAAAAAGAAAAATGAGAAATAAAAAATATTAAGCATACAAAACTCGCTTTTGATCTAAAACTGGTCAACAACGTCTTCAACTCGCTTTGAACAATTTTTTAAACAAATTAATACTTAGTCCAACCTGCCAACTACAAAAGCGGCTAAACCTTGCTCACAATACAACACTCTTCAAAACCTTAGATTCGGGTTCAATTGTCTTCCCAACAAAAAGAGAAAAAAGAGAAATTTATAAATGCTAAAGTTGGTTTCAAGTTACTTTGACTAGAACGAATTAGGTTGGATACCCATTGATTTGGGTTCAATTGTGATCATGCTCAACAAAAAGGAAAAAAGAAAGAAAAAACAATAAAGAGGATGAAATTTAGTCCTTTTACAAATATCGTGGTAGCGGCCTTGAAAAACGATGGTGGGGAACAACTTTGGATCCCGTCGATAGTATTTCAAAATGGGTTGCAAAATAGTGGGCAAAGGTGATGATTTGTGCAAAGAGACATAGACGAAAACCTAGCGAACAATAACAAAACAGTAAAGAGGAATAAACTCGGTCCCGATACAAAACTCGTGGTAGCGGCCTTGGAAAATGATGGTGGGGAACAATTTAGGATTCCGCCAACAGTATTTCGAGATGGACTACAAAATGGTAGGCAAAGACGACGATTTGTGTTCTAGTTAGGATACCCATGTGATTGGGTTCAATTGTGATCATGCTCAACAAAAAGGGGGGGAAAAAGAAAAAAATACTACAGATGTCAACTCGGTCCCGATACAAAACTCGTGGTATCGGCTTTTGAAAAGCAGTTAAAATCGAGAGGCAATCAACCCTACCCATTCAATTGACCCATAAGTGTAATTTAACTCGGGAACTCAAGATCGGTAAAATCCCTTCAAAATCCCGATTTTACCTATTTTAATCCCAATTTTAACCGATTTTAAGATCCACCGATTTGACAGTAAAATCAGGATACGAATGGCTAAGTAAAATCCTATAGTTTTACGTTCAAAATCCCGATTTTGACTGCTTTGAGCTTTGGAAAACAGTGGTGGGGAACAACTTAGGATTCCGCTAACAGTATTGCGAGATGGGTTGCAAAATGGTGGGCAAAAGCGATGATTTGTGCAAAAAGTCATAGACGAAAACCTAACGAACAATAACAAAACACAAAGGCGGTGATTTTTGCAAAAAACCATAGGTGAAAACCTAACGAACAATAACAAAACACAAAGGCGATGATTTGTGCAAAAAGTCATAGACGAAAACCTAGCGAACAATAACTAAACACAAAGGTTGTAGAATGAAGAGTGGAGTAAAAGAAAGACTTGTAACTTTCCCACTTGCACTTGGAGGAGAGTGAGAGCCACTAATGAATAATAACTCACATGTTAGCCTTTAATATATTATTATTATTAATTAATATTAATATATATTAATTACCAACTACCCCTACCTTCCGCATTTTCTATGTTGTTGTACCTACTCTTGAACTTAATTTATTTTCCCTACCCAACACCAATGACTAAGAGGCTCAACTGATAACTAGGGTCGCCATTTTCTGTCCTTTCCATAATTAAACCGGTGCTACTAATTTTCAAACCCGGCCACGCTCCCTCCCTTCCTTCCTTGTATTGCATCCACCTGCTCCTTCTCCTCTATATAAAGAATTGTTCCATTTTCCACTTCAGAGGCAAAAAGAGAAGAAAGAAACTGTAGTCTAACGGAAACAAAACAAAAATGGAAATTCCAGAGGTAATTGTGCCCAACCGACACCTGTTGCAGAGTGACCACCTACTCCAGGTTTGTACGTAAAAACCCTAGCTATAGTTATTGCTACTCTGTTTTTTTTTTTTTTATCGAGTGCTACTCTGCTTTTAATCACTTCTTTGTCAAGCTGGAAATCGGCTGAACTTAAAAGTTTAAGTGTTCTCAATATCTACTGATTTTAGCAATTGGCAGTACATATTGGAGACGAGCGTGCACCCGGGGAATGGATCAGGTGAGTAACCTTATGGTGAGTAACCTTATGGTGAGTAACCATGAGTAACCCGTCCACATCAGCATGACATCAGCATCCTCTCTCTCATTGAAAGCCTTTAATTTTTCCCTCTTTAATCTTTTACGGACGATTTCTCGCTCATTTTAAGTCGAAATTTAATTTTTTTTGCACAGTTAGATCAGATTAATTGTGCTCTTCAAAATGATATCCACTTTAATATATTTTTCGAACAAAAAAAATTGAGCCATTTTTTACCAGCCTATACCATATGGTATTGACTGGTATTGAAATAAAAGCATACCTATGTTTTGAAAAACGTACCATGGTGGTATGAACAAACCAATACTGTAGGATGGTTGAATACATGATAGTAGAAGTATATTAATTGTAATTTACGACTTTTAACATTGTATACCACACAATACCACCCCGTACTAGGGTGGTATTGTATGGTATTGTGTGCTATTTTTTGGTCCTGTAATTTGTTCACCCAGAAATTTGTAGATCCAATAGATCATGATGAACTCGTCCCTTCTGTGCAAACGTTTTCAAAAACGAATTAAAAACGAAGAAGATACCATACAATACCACCCGTACCAGGGTGGTATTGTATGGTATTGTGTGGTATTTTTTGGTCCTGTAATTTGTTCACCAAGAAATTTGTAGATCCAGTAGATCATGATGAACTCATCCCTGCTGTGCAAACGTTTTCAAAAACGAATTAAAAACGAAGAAGATATCATATGGTATGCAGTTGGTACCGAGAGGCCAGAATTTTTTTTCCTAAAAAAATATTGAAAATTGATCTCATTTTGTAGAGCACGGTGAACTCGTTCCATCTGTGCAAAAAAAATTAAAATCCGAGTTAAAACGAAAAAGATATGAGTCAATTAAGAAAGCTAGTGAAAATAAAAATAGTCTTTAATTCTCCATCCTTAGATCTGGATTTTCTAAATGAAGGGTCCAGATTTGGTTATTGATGGGTGCATAACCCATGGTTATGCACCCTATCTTGAGCCGTGCACCCGAGAGAGCCACAGATACTCAAGGAGCTCAGGGATACTACTATCGCCACAGATACCCGGTAACGCCAATAGATCGACTCTTAATCATAATACAATTGTTTGTAAAACTCTATCGTATCGTTCGGAAAAATTTCATACCAGAGCCTTAAATAACAGGTAGACATATTTTGACGGTTTAAAATAGTTGATCACGATTTCAACACGAAATATCTTATCGATCGCTGACTTTTCCGGTACCATACCTATGTTACGGTTCTACCCTAATAATAACGAAATGCTAGGTCTCCAATTGCTTTGGATCCACACTCTGGGCAATTGTTGGGTGTGCTTCTGAAGATGATAAATCCAAAGAGAACCATTGAGATCGGAGTCTACACTGGCTACTCCCTCCTTGCCACAGCCCTTTCTACTCCTCCTGATGCCAAGGCAATTCTCTTGTTCCTTGATCCTTTGTTTCTCATTTGGTTCTTGCTTCTCATTTGGCAAACATGGCATAACGAAATATGTAGTACGCCAATATTTGCAGATCACGGCCATAGATCCAAAAGCTGAATGGTACGAGATTGGGCTGCCTTTCATTAAAAGGGCAGGAGTCGAACACAAAATCGACTTCATCCACTCACCTGCACTGCCCGTTCTTGACTATCTCCTCCTCCAAGTAAGTATTTAACCTAACCGATTCATTTTTATTATCATCACTTCCCATGATTAATTAACCGTTACGGTTCCTAATTTGTAACAAACTAATTTGGCGCAGGAGGAGAAGGAAGGGAGCTTCGATTTTGCGTTTGTGGATGCGGACAAGCACAACTACGGCAACTACCACGACCGCCTGATGAAGCTGGTGAAGGTCGGCGGTGTGATCATTTATGACAACGTGCTCTGGGGAGGCACGGTGGCGAACCCCGACGGCGACATTAATCTCCCCGCCGACAAGAAAATGATAACGATGATGGCGATTGAGTTCAACCGGAGGATTGCTGATGATGAACGTGTTGAGATCTGTGTCGCTCCCGTGGGTGACGGCCTCACCATCTGTCGCCGGGTTTCGTAGAACATACTTATTTATCGAGCCATGCATATGCTTGATGTCCTTGTTTCAGATGCTTCCTTTGTTTTCGTCTTCTTGTAATGTCACCATTTCCTTGGTTTTGTACTATCTCATAATCAGAAATTCAATAATGTCGTGATCGCTTGTGCGCCTTGTGTTGATTTCATAAAGATTGTTGATGGTGGTGTTAGTGTTGTGGTATATGATCTACGATTGAACTTCTCCCAACAACTTGAGTTATTGGGACCAACTCATGGTATCAGAGTCTTCTGTGACCGAGAGGTCTTGTGTTCGATTTTCGGTGACCCCCATTTATTAAGCACATGTTATTCTTGTCTTCAAATCTGTGCAAACTTTAACCCCTTGTGAGTAGCTTTCGTTTCGTTTGACGGGTAATTAAAGTAGTTAGTTGGTTGTTCATGGGATGGAGGCTGATAAATGTGGCAACATTCAGCATTTATGTTTACTTGTTCATTTCAATACAAAAATGGTCAATTTGTCGTACTTTTTAAATGAGAAATATGCATTGTCATTGCAGTAATTACGGAAAACATTAGTGGTTGGAAAGGATCCTATAAAGAGGGGGTGAGAAGCTCCAAACTTTTGAAAGAGAGCTTCTTTGTGTTTGAGTAAAGAGAATTGATGAGTGAGAACAATGGGTTTGCACAGATGTGCATATCAAAACTTGATGTAGATTTTGAATATTGGAGTCTTGTAATTGAGAATATGCTAAGATCCAAAGAATACTCGGGTGTGGCGATTTGCAACAATGTTGTGTGGGAAGGCATGGTGACTCTACCCAACATTACAAAAAATATCATTTAGCAGTAGAATTACTCGTTGTTAAATCTTTCATAGTGGTTGAAAAGTTGTGGCAAAATTGCTGCCACTGATATTGTCACGAAAAGTTTGCAGTGATACATAATTAATAATTATCCCTATAAAAGGATTATGTAGTGTATAATCATTATGGAAGACTTATATGATATTTTTGTTTAATTGATACATATAAAATGATTATATGTTCATAAATTTTAATCATTAAAGAATGCTCATTAATATCTTGCTTACATAACAGCTCTCCCGCTATAAATTTTAGTTTATGTAATGTCTACCATTGTACGAATGAATTTATAATTTATGTAACTGTTATAGAATGTTGTTTATGCAATTTTTATAAAATGTGAATTGATAAATATTGTGAATTGATTGCATGTTAAATATTTTAATTAATAATTATAAAATTTTAGCTAATATTAAAGAAATAATTTAATATGGTTCCTATTATTTAAGTGAAAATTAAAGGACTTATCCTAGAACTGGTTGCACTGTACCGTAGAATTGGTCATTACCCCGAAAAGATAAAATCGCCTATTTTTTCCTTAATGAATAGTAAACATTTCTTGTGCTTTTATTTATATGGTCCAATTATAAAATTGATTCAGGCCTAATTGTACATATTTTGCCCCCATTTTCCTTAGGCGTTTGTGGCATTTTCGCACCTAAAATGGTGGTTTTACACTAGCTTTCTCATGTTTTAGCGTGTTTCAGGATTTAACAGGTGAAACCAGCGCCCCGAAGTCGAAAGTTGGACGAAAAGGAGCGAAAACCAGGAGAAGAGGTGAAAAACGGCGAGTTCACGGTCTTGTATGACCGTGAAGAAGAGCTGTTGCCCATGAACATTGAGGCGTCCAGGGCCAAAACTCAAGTTACTGGCGCTAATTGAGTTCACGGTCACTAAGACCGTGAACAGGAGTTGTGGACCGTGAACACGTGCAAGCGAAGCGATGCGTTTTAGCACCAGCCTTGAGTTCACGGACGCATTTCAGAATTCACGGCCATGAACTGAGGTCGTGAACTGAGCTCGTTCCCTGTTTAAAAGATGAGCTGAAAGGAAGAGAGAGGGGAGAGCCCACTTGAGTGAGAAAGCCTTCTTCAGATTTTACAGACAGAAAGACGAACCAAAGGAGAAGGAGGCTAGGGTTTTGCTCCAAGAGTGGATTTTGGAAGATTCTTTCTAAGAGAAGTTCAGCACAAGTGCCAAGAAGATTAGAAGCCTCCTTCATGATTGTTTCTACATCTTCCCCTTGTCTTTCTCCCATTTCTAGCATGGAGTATATTTCTTTTTCACTTGTGTGTTGTGAAACCCTAGCTAGCTACTATGTAGTTTTCTATTATGTGAATTGAATGATTGTTTATGGGTGTTATTTAATTCAATGATTGAGGTATTATTCATGTTGATTGTGCATGTTTGTGCTTAGCAACCTAAGGATTGTGCATATGTGTGCTTAGCAATCTAAGGATTGTGCATGTTTGTGCTTAGCAATCTAAGGGTTGTGCATGTTGGTACTTAGCAATATAATTAGCCACTTGACCTAGATTAGAGAGGAAAACCCCCTTCCAAGGGAGACTCAATTGAGTTGGTATTCCTAGGGCTTTTTTAAGTCTGCTAACTAGGTTAATTTAGGGCAAAACCTCAATATTGGATTAAGCAATTGGTTAAGTGCGATTAAGCCGTCCAACCATCGGGTTGAGTGAGGAGTAAGTCAACCATTGATTGCCTAAACCGAGAGGACCGAGTGACAGCCTAATTTGTATTCCTCGGTTTAGCAATCATGAGTGTGGTATACAACCATATTTGCATCCCCTAGCGGTTTGCGATCACCTTGCCCATAGCAATCATTTCGGTTCACATACCATGGTAGTAGTTAGGGGGAAGCGACACCCGAGTGATCCTTCTCACATAAGAGTTTTCAAAACCATACTGAAGTAGGGGTAGACGGACCGGCCCAGGTCGATATTTAAACATACTTATCATGTATTGCACCCGACTAACTTCATTAAGCATATACATTGCTACGATGGATTTGTGTGGTCGGAAAGTACATACCGATCGACTTTATGGTGCCTCTGAGGTGCTT
Organism: Linum tenue; assembly: GCA_946122785.1. Lineage (NCBI taxonomy): Eukaryota > Viridiplantae > Streptophyta > Magnoliopsida > Malpighiales > Linaceae > Linum > Linum tenue. The sequence goes on along the minus strand of CAMGYJ010000002.1, from coordinate 11,499,506 downwards.
TTACGCAACGTGTGGTTTCTATATATTAAATTATGGTACTCTTTCTAGGATTTGTGGTTCTTGACTTTAATATCTGATCCGACGACACTTGTATTGTGCTTTTAACAACTACATCATTGACCTGTATACTCTTTAACTTCAACATCTAAAAATTCAACAACAAACACGAAACCTTCCACACCAAACTACTTTCAAAAACTACATCATAGACCTCTGAGATGCTTTTACGTAACTTGTGGTATGCATAAAGTAACTTATGGTGCGCTTTCTATGCTCAGTGGTAGGTACCACTTTCATCTGGTCTGATTTACTATATTATTCTACCAATCCCAATTTCATTAAATCCAAAATATAATTCAACATAGCAAAAGTTCTAGTACAATGAAAGTCCTACATCATTCAAAGTAGAAATAAAGTAAATCATATAACAAAAATCACCAAAAATCGACAGCTGAAATACCGACCCTTCGTCCCTTCCCTTTCACTAATGTTGCACGCCAGACCCATCCCCTCCAGAATCCTCACTTGTAACATCTAGAAAACTATCATACTCAATGGTGATGAGGAAGAGGAACAATGGCGCCTTTTGCGATATCTTACTACTCGAGCACCAACATCCTGAGCCGCGGCGACAACAACCTCTTCTGCCAATGTTGAAGGCCTATGCGGGATAACATAGTGCGTCATGATGAGGGGGGCAGGTACAGTGACGGATGGTTCTTCGGAAACAAAAGCATTGAGAGGAATATCAAGGTTGGCCAGCAGAAGGGCAATGTAACCACCGAATGGCAAACACCCATGTATTCCTCACTACTTGCTCTGACCATGCATCCAAAAAAACAAGTGGGAATAGTCCAGCTTTCGACCATCCAAGCCATTGGAGAGCACCCAGAGATCAAGCTCAGTGACGACATCCAGTGAGTGGCTGCGGGGAAGAAACACATGGGTGATGAAAAAGTGAAGGATCCTTTGCAAACGATTCGGAGATGAAGTAGTGAAAATTTCATTGGGAAGTGCATCTCTTTGAAGAAGCTCCTCATATTTCTCAATGGGATTGAATTTGTACCCACTCATTTCTTTCTCATGATCAATTGGGATGCCACGATTGGGAATGTTAAGAATCTAACCTAGGCCTTCAGTTATTAGACTAATCTCATAACCAGCAACGATAGTCGAGAACTCTCGTAATCAACACCCTTGCACTGCTTGTTTGCTTAGAAATACCTAGCAGCCAGAGGACATGCTGGCAGAGGGAGGGGGTGAAGAAGAAACCCTCATCCAAGTTTATTGATGTAGTGACCAACATGGATGTCGAGATCTCAAAATTCTATAGGGTCCACAATGAATTTGGTGGCCAGAGCACGAGCAGCAAACAATCTCTGGAACCGATCGTGATTCCTTTCATGGGGGTCATTAACAAGCTTGTTGACAAAGGTTTCGAATAGCATGGAGAAAGGGGATGTGGTGAGCCATTTTCATCTAGAGAAAGGAACCAAATAAAAATAGGGGCGAAACGAAACAAAGGGGAAGTGATGCAAAAAGAAGGAACGTGAAAAGATGGAATGAAATATAAAGATACACGCTTAGGTTAAAAATCTAAAACAAAGAGACCGGCTAGAGATAAGTATGGAAACTGAAGAATACAAAAAATATGGAAACTGAAAGTGGTTGAGGTAATCATGAACGGATACTAACAACCATTAAAAAGACCCCTACCAATTAATAATTCCGTCCAAAAAGTAAACACTTACCACGAAATCAATTTTGGCATTAAATATTACTTACCTCCTACACTTTGACGTTGCACCGGTAATGCCGTCCTACTAATAATTACCTATAGGAACTCCTAATGGGTAGATTTTTGGTATGCTTTAAGGTGTTTGGTATGCTTCAAGATGCTTGTGGTGTACTTTACGAAACTTAAGGTCTGCTATAGATAAACTTGTGGTGTGGTAAGGTTGTTGTACGCATTCGAAACGATGTGGAGCTTTAAGAATATTGTAGTGTTCTTTCACAAACTTGTGGTGTTTGGTGAGGATGGGTAAAAAAGGAAAACTATTGCCTTTATAATTTCCATAAAAATTTAACAATTCATCATGTATTAATACGTGTAGAAGTTCCGAAAACTAATCAACAATAAAACATTTACTAAGCTTTCAACCTGAACTGAAATGGTCCAGAGTTTAAAAAGCCCATTAAGCCAATGTGAGAATTCATAATTGGATCTAGGACTAGTTCATTACTTTAATCCCAATTAGTCGCGTTATTTGGCAAACATGTTTTATCCTAACTATTAACCCACAGTTCAATTAACATTATGTATTCTTCGTCTTCTTCCTTCGTCTGAAACAAACCCTAAATATCACTGATAAGAAGGCCACAGATTGACCTGGAACAAAAAGCTTCACGTGACACTAAAATAATATAACGACAATACAAGAACCTTTTGGTGTGATTTAAGAACCTTGTGGTATGCTTTTAAGAAACAAGTGGTGTGCTTTATGTGAATTATGGTGCATTTTCATAAACTTGTGGTCCGCTTTGTGGGACTTGTGACGTGCTTTAAGAAACTTATGAAAATTCTATGTCAGTTGTATGAGATTTCGGGTTGCATCACGAATCTAAGGACAATAAACTTGAATAACCATACACTTGTACATTTATCGAAGTCAAATCGATTGGTAGTAGTGAATGGGGGCAATGGATTGTCGGCATGGAGAAGGCACCAACGGGAGAGGGTGAGAGGTTGAGAGAGATGGAAAATAGAAACAAGAGAGAAAGAGCATGAGCTAGACAGAGGCAAAGAAATGGTTGGTGATCTGAGCGAAGGAGAAAAGGGTTGCCTCATTTGGGTAGGGTCAGCAAGGTGTAAACCGAGCGGTTGAACCGATTGACAGAACTGGACTGCAATGTAAACTTTGTGAGTTAAGAGATGTGTATTGTAATTTACATGGTAATTAATAATCCATTACACAGAAAACGGATCCGGAATTTTGCTGACCATCCAGATCGCGCGTACGGGGGCGATTAGGTGGTGTACGATAGAAGTCGCCATATATATATATATATATATGGTGACTTCTACGGTGCCCAGGGCAAAACCCGGGTACGGGTACCTTGGCCGATCTTCACCGTTCGTTTTCAATCTCCACGGCTCACGTTTGTTAAACCTAGCTGCGCCACTAAATAACTAAACAAATTACAAAAAGCCTCCTCCGCGTTAAGTTAGTTTTCATCTTAGTCCAACTAACTGCCCCGTTTAAATTAAATGGATTAAGACCCAAACCCAATTGGGTAGACCCACTGCCGCCCAAACCAATTTCCAGTCTCCCTAACCAATTACACGATCCCTCTCTCGTCTTGGAGGGACGCCCCTTCACAGTTCCAAGAGAAGCCCCCCATCCACATTCGAAGTAGATTGAATTTCCCAAAAATAATTTGTCTTGTTTCTTCTTCGCCATTGTATTTCCCCTCGCCTATCTCTTTCTAACACGATTACGGCGACCATGTCTATTATTGTGTTCATCGAACTTTTCATTTGGAAAAGAACCCTTGAAAGAGGTTTGCTAACCCTAGGGTTCATGTCACTAGTGCTTTGTCATCTTGTCTTAGCGTTATTGTGATTATATCTCTCGGTGAAATTAAGGTTTCCTGATATGCAGTGTTCGTCTCGCCCAGAGGATTGAGGAAGGAGATGAAGAAGACCTAATTTGATTCGAATCAGATGGAGAGGTCTCCTTAATTTGTGTTTATGTATTAACGCTGCGTTTAGGACTAATTCTAGTTGGACTGGGTCTGATCATTGATTTTTGGAGGCTTTTAAATAACATTCAAACGTGGGCTTGTACATGACCCATGAAATATTCAAAATTGGGCCTGGAACGTGCGAGCCCATTAGTTTTCTCCTGCGGTATCAGCGCCAACCCTAGTTTAACTAGATTTAGTTACCCTAGTTTAACCTACACGAGTTAACATCATCATTGCTACATATCTTCCCATATCTTCTAACTCTTGACATTCCAGACTCAACCGTCTCCATCACACGTCTCCACACTCAACCCCCACTTTTTCTTACACCTACAATCTCTCTTTCCCTACAATTTTTTTTTCCTCCATATCTTCACCTTCCCTTGTTTCTTCACCTTCCCTTGTTCCTTCTTCCTCCGACTCCATGGCAAACATGGGCATTCTAACTCTATCAAACGACGACTGCCGAACCACCACAAGTCTCGCGGACTATCTTTCATTCACGAGCAAGACGACTATTGTGGCCGAGTACGAGTTCATCAACATGAGTCCTTTCCCTCAAGAAGTTAAGAAGTTAATTAAAAATCTTGGCTGGGAAAAGTTCTTCGATCTCCGGAGTCGAGGAAGCACCAGTTACTGCCCGCATGTGGTGAGGAAGTTCTACCACAATTTAGAGCTGTCTGGTCCCTCCGATTCTCATCTCGTGTCGGTCTTCCTGGGTCATAGAGTCTGCTTCCAGCCTCATCAGTTTGCTGAGATCCTCGATCTCCCCGCCGCAGGACACCACATTGATAGCAGAAGCGATCTTCGGCGGCTGTACGATTTTGATTTTGAAGTTGAACTGGGGAAACTGACGAATGGGAAGATCCAGGCTTCTTACCTCCCAGATCCTCTTCGATTCCTCCATTGGATGATCGTCAACTGCTTCATGCCAAGGTACAGAGGTCATTCAATAATTCGTACACTTGACCTGTTTATCCTTGTGCAAGCTCAAAGAGGTGTTCCTCTTAACCTCGCATCTCTCATGTGCGTTAACATGGTTGAGGCGGCTCCTAGAGGGGAAAACTGGTACACTGCCTTTCCATATGCCACCTTCTTGACCACCTTTCTTGGAAGGGTTGGGATGGATATGGGGGTTTATGCTAGGGAGGACCATTCCGCCTATTTGCCAGTCTACCGTATCGTCGAAGTGACCAATACTTTTCATGAACTTCGGCATACGGAGCATGAAGAGACCCCTGAGGCATCCTCAAGCAAACGTCCTCGGCTTACATGAGAGTCGATTGATGCAGGGCGGGGTGGAGCAGTGCAGGGCGGGATGGAGCAGTGAAGGGGCCATCATTGGATGTGTTTTGTTAAGGCTTCGTTGTTTTTTTTTTTTTTCCAGTCTTTTTCTCCAGCACTCAAAACTGTCAGGTACTGAGGGGAGCCAGTACATCATCTGACTAGGAAAGTCTCCCATTTTTTTAATTATCCAGACAAATATTTTTCTATGCATGCAGTATTTTGTGAATTTGCCATGGCTAATTTCCCTAAGACAGGTGACGAGATGCAGTAATGGTCATTCCTAAGCAAGGAGGTGCAATTGCATCCTACACTTGCTATGATGTGAGAAGCTATTGCAAGGGTGCAAATTTGGTTGCAATTGAAATTGGCCCACGAGTGGGGACTATTGATGAAATTGCAATGTTTTGTCAAAATTATAGAAGTGGAAGTAGGGACTACCTATGAAATTGCAAATGAATTTCATTGGGGGAGATTTTAATCCGCTTTTGTTCTAAGCAGTTCCAATTAGGTTGATTATAATGATTTTTTATCTATGGTGATTTTTTCCCCCTTTTTCATCAAGACTCATGCTTCTTTTATCCCCCTGTCGATCTATCATGCTTCGTTTATAGTAAAATATCCTTTTAATTATACACAATAAAGAATCCATTAATTATGTATGCCTTTTTATTGTATTTATTACTACAATGAATTCTCTGACTAAAAGGGGAGTGAAAACATCGTTGGTGGAAATTCAAGGAATGGAATGATAAGGGCTGTGCATAAATTCAATTTCTGTAAATAATTAATTTTATTATTATTAGTTAGTAACGTCATTAGTTTTAGTTAGTGGGTTAGTGGCTCCTACTTTGTAGCTTCAATCTGTTCAAGAGTTGGTACTTAAGCCACTCTCCTCATCAATGTAAATCACTACTTCCAATCAGTTTTACCTTTTGGGTTACCTATACATGAATGCAAATTTAATTATACGATTGGGAGCCAATCAGTTTAACTATACATGATCCCAATTAAACCTCTCTACAAGATACAATGGCTTGAAGCCTTGAACAGACGCAACCTCACTCACAAGTTGGAAGGTGGAATTTTGGTGAAGTCCCTTTGCCATTTCCACGAAAAAACAAACCAAACCAAACCAAATATAGAAAGCATTCACAATACCAAAAACCAAATATACAAAGCATTCACCAAACCAAAAACCAAACCAAAAACCAAATATTAAAACCATTCACCAAACCAAACCAAAAACCAAATATTAAAACCATTCACCAAACCAAACCAAAAACCAAATATAAAAAGCATTCACCAAACCAAAAACCAAATATAAAAGCCAAAAATAATAAGCATTCACCGAAACAAATTAAAAACGGTTGTCCATCATCCTGAGAAAAAAAAACATAACTGTTGTCCTTCATCAAAACCAAAAACTTAGAACTCAAAATCAGGTTGTTTTGGGCTCGTTGACCGGGTTTCCTTGTGCTCTTCTCTTTCCTTTTTCCTCTTTTCATGGGTTGTCTTGTACTCTTCCACTGCAGCTTCAACTTGAGGTGCAACTCTTCTTGCTTCCGTGAGCACCATATGCCTTATGTAGTTCATGGGCTCTCGAACAAGGTACAAAGCGATCTGCATCCTCCTCACTTGAGTGCATGGCTATCAACATCAACAAACATGGTGCTTACCGCATGATTCAAAAATAACAATCAATTGTGGTTTTCTAATATGGGAATTAGAATTGTCGTTACCCAAATATAAGAGGAGTCCCAGCTTGCGCCATACATCCACATGCATACCCAGACTCCACTGTCAGACCTACATAAAATAAAAGCATTGCGTGATAAGAACCAAGTTGATAAGTCGTCGTTTAATATCACAAAAAAATGGGCATACTTACCGATGAAGTTGTTGTTGCACAATTGAAGGAGTTGGGTACGAAAACTCCGCAATCCTTGGTGGCGACAATCCCGGACCTTGTTCACGATAGAGAATCTTCCACAAGGCTTGCATAAAGCACATCTGTACAAATTAAGAAACGTTTGTACTTAGAAAGAGTTATTTACATTTTGTTGCGTTATAACGGCACAATGTCACATATTTACCATTGTTTGAACAGATTGTAGTCGAAAGGAATTGCGGTCTTCATTTGGTTGTGGATCCAAGATATGGACTTCTTCCTTGTCCAACTTAATGACAGCCAAGTACCAATGGCCATTATCTCTCATCGGAACACACACCTACATATGCGGAAATTGTCAACACGTATTAAAAAAATAAACTGCAAACCATGTAATACTTATTAAGACGAACAGTTTACCTTGTTCACCATATTGGTTCGACTAAGGAATTTTGATTGGTATAGGTCTAATGCCATCTTGGGTGTTATTCCACATGAAATCACTAGTTCCTGCCCATGTGGTAGTTGCACAATTGAAATTTTGTCAACACAATATGATTCACGTTAAAAAAACATGTGTTGTAATTTTTTGGGGGAGAGGAAATTGTCATTAAGTATAATCGGAACACAACCTGTAGTTCAGCAGGCAGATAGCACACTCCTTTTCCGTCCTTGGAATTTGTCCACAACTCTTCTAGAGTCAAGTGGCAGGCCATCGCTGTTATAACCTAATATAACATGGACAAAAAACACTTCATGATACTATCGAGTTGTTATAAAATAATTCTATGTAGAAAAGCATTGATAGTGGACATGTAAAAAAAAAATTTGGAGTTCCGTTGATTACATCAGCATCTACGAATGAGCGAGGGCTTAAGGACCACAGTGACTTCCTCGTACAAGAGTTGTTGGAGGTTTTGACCAATACTTCGTCAAGTGGCAGATGGGCTAAAAATATGTAGTGAGCAAGCTGGATTTGCTCATCATCGTATTCCATAGCGGTAGGTAGCTTAAACTTCAAAACAACCTGGAATAGGTGCCACAAAAAACACGAGTTGAAATGCATTCGTCATGACGGAATAACGGCAAAGAACACTTCAATGGCAAACATGACACCTTTATTACCTTGTCAACAGAAGGTAGACAAATACTTTTTCCATTTGGCTTCTTTGGTGTGACCTCAGAGTCAGATTCATCGTCCGAAATAAAAACGATGACTGAAGCAGGAGTGGGTGGAGTGCTTACACCTTTGCCTTTGGGTATCCTTGGTTTCTTTGTTGGAGTCACAAATTCGGCTGTCTCCTACAATGACAGTGAACCTGCGATTAATAAATTAAGTAGAATGAATTTCAATGGTAAAAAGAGCTATTATACATACCACGAGCTTGGACGAAGAGCGAGTAAGTCTCCTATTTTCCATGTTGTGCCTGTAATCTAAGCTTTACTCTGTACTCAAAATCGCGGCAAAGAAGGATATGGAACCATTGCTCTACCGATGAAGGTTAATTATATATACAAGGTTAGGATAAATTGTGGCGCCATATTTTTCCCGCGGAAAAATAGTTAGGGTTTAGTCTAAGGTACATGAACTTGGGATAAACATGGGTAGTTATTAAACCTAAAAGTAAAAAGATACTTTCTTCGATTGAATAGAGAATTGAGTGGTATTAGTAAATATTCGCTCATATTAATATTTGATCCTTCCCCATACACGTAGTAGACACCTAGAGTCAGCTGGCGTTTGGCTTTACTACGAAAGGTTTTTCATTTTAAATATTTTCGTTATTTGTGAAAATGGTAAAGAAATCACTAAGATAAAGAACAGAAAGTGCAACTCGTTCCTACCAAAAATAAAAGATATCACAAATCGTGTTATTAATGGGGATAATTATTAAGTGGCCCGTTGAATCATTAATTCGGCCATCATTCCCAGTAGGGTTGTGTAATCTACGTCCTTGGTTCCCCAAACTTTCCAGCCGTGACAATGACGTCGGAGGCAGACTCACCATTGACGTCGGAGGGAGTCCTAGTATTGACGTCGGAGGGAGTCCAAGAAAACGCTGGTGCCGGAACAAGTCACACCACCCAGGAAGATAATGTCGCCGATCTCTTATTGCTACAGCCTGAAGATATTAAAAAAATGAAGTTCGATGATACAGAAGAAGCCTATGATTTCTACATGGACTACGGGTTAGTCAAAGGCTTCGACATCAGAAAATCAGACATTGGTCGTGATAAGAACAAAGTTATGATATGGCGTGACTATGTATGCTCTGGCGAGGGAAAGAGGCGCATGAAGAGCACAGAACGAAAGAGAGAAGCAAGAGGGGAGACCAGATTTAACTGCAGAGCCAAGATGCGTGTTAAACAACACAATGTCGATGGGAAGTGGTACGTGCACCAGTTTGATGATGTACACACACATGAAACGATCCCGAGAGAATATAGACACTACATGAAAGGGAAACGTCGTATGAGTGATGCAGTCAAAGCAGCGATAAATTTTAGAAGAGCTGCAGGTATGAAAACTTCTCAAATTGTGAATCTGGCCGTATCAGAAGCAGGAGGCTACGACAATTTGGGGTACACGAGGAAGGATGCATATAATTATGTGGACAAAGAGAGGAAAGAACAAATCAGTGAAGGTGATGCCGCAACAGCCCTAGCCTACCTGCAAGCTAAATGCACCGCGGACGAGCATTTCGTTATTGAACTAAAGAAGGATGACGACGACCGGCTTATTAACATTTTCTGGGCCGATAGTATTTCTGTTGCTGATTATGCATGCTTTGGTGAATTACTGTCATTCGATGCTACTTACAAAAGGAACATTTACCAGATGCCTCTCGTGATTTTTTCAGGTACTTTTCCTTCACACATAGAATTATCCCGAGCATGCTAAAATAACCCTAGAAGTTTGCATAATCTAACTTTGTTTGAACTTTTTAAGGTGTCAACCACCATTCGCAAACTTGCGTATTTGCATGTGCTTTCTTGGCTAACGAGAGAGAGGACAATTATATTTGGGTGTTGGGAGCTTTGAAGAGAAGGCTAGGCGGTGTAGATCCCAAGACTGTTATTACAGATGGGGATAGAGCAATGCGTAATGCTATTCAGAAAGTATTTCCCGATGCAACACATCGTCTATGTTCCTGGCATATAGACAAGACTATAACCAGAAATGTGAAGAATCATCCAACTTTTTTGCCCCGATGGAAGCATTTTGTGTCAGCTGACTGGGAACCTTCAGAATTCGAAGAAAAGTGGAAAACAGTGGTTGAAGAATGCTCCCTTCAGCACAACAATTGGGTCTCCAATTTATTTGACCAAAGACATGAATGGGGGTATGCATATTTGCGTTCGAAGTTCTTCGCAGGCTTGAGTACAACATCAAGATGTGAAGGACTGAACTCTCAACTTGCCAACTATATCGAGAAGGATAAAAATCTCCTTGAGTTCTTTATTCACTTTGATCGTTGGACTAGGGATATGAGGGAGAATGAGCGTCATGCTGATTTTGAATCCATTCATCGAGAACGAACCATCACAAGCAATGTCTTAGTCTCACTTCAGAAGAGTGGAGCGGCGTTTTTCACAAAGAACGCATTCTTCTTATTCAGAGACGAGGTTGAAAAGTCGGCATGTTGCATAAGGTTGGAGACAGAGCGATCGGAAATTGAGCATGTGTACAAGGTCAAGGTGTCTGGCATGGCTAAGGTATTTCAAGTCACGTACGCAGTTGAACCCTTTGCAATGGAATGTAGTTGTAATCACTACAATTATATGGGAATACCATGTCGTCATATGATTTTTGTACTGAAAGAAGAGAGCATACTGGAACTTCCTGAAGGCCTAGTACGTCGAAGATGGTCAAAGAAGCCGAAGACACTAGAGAGCTTGGACGAACCGGGCAGACTAGATGAATCGCAACTTTTCGCATTGAGGTTTGCCATGACTATCACTTTTAATTTATATTTTTTTAGTATTGGTTCGAAGCTAGGTGAACATTAATTTTACTCACTTTGTATAAAATCTTGTGTCAATCAGGTATGGTACTATTCAACAACACAGCTTACAACTAATGTTAAAAGGGGCAAAATCTAGTGAGTGCTTCAAGATTGCTCGTGAGGGAATTCAATCATTATGTGAACAGTTGGACATGGTGGACACTGGCAACGTGGACATACCCGGCATTAATAGGCCGAAGGCGAATGAAATTTTGTTGGATCCATTACAAGTCAAAGCTAAAGGTTCGGGGGCTAAAAAATCTAAACGGAAGAAAGGAGAACCACGACAGTGTAGCAATTGCCAGGAATTTGGCCACTATAGGACCCGATGCCCACATCCTGTTGGCTATGTGAAGCCAACCTCAAACGGTGATGCCCCGAATGATGGTGTTTCGGAAGAAGGTGGCGGTGGCGATGACAACGATGTTGATCCTCCAACCACTCAAGATCAGTCGGAAACAGTACAGAAGAGAAGGCAAAAGCATTGCCGTAAGTGCGGTTCTACCAATCATAATGCAAGAACATGTACTGGGTCAGGAAATGACGATGATGAAAATGACGATGATGAAAATGACGATGACGACGATTATGAGCAACCTAGGGTAAGAATAAGATATAATTGTTCGTGTATACACAATGCAGTTACATCCAATATTTGTGTACGTCTAAAATCGTCGTTATCGATTTTGCAGAAGAGGCCTGTTACAAGAAGTAGCAAACTAAGGATTGTTGAAAACTTGGAGTGAAGATGGACGTCCTTATCCTATTCGGATTAGGACTAATGGACTATGTGAAGACTGCCAGTATCAGCTTGAAGCGGCGTCGTTTGATTTATAAGAAGACTGTTGCCATCTGCGGTGTCGTTTTACTTGTGTGTCATTTTAACGGTGTGTCTCTTTGGTTTATAAGAAGACTACTGCCTGCTACGGTGTCGTTTTATTTAGTTCGGATGGATTTGATTGAATTCGACCTGGAGGTTTTTCCCTAAAAATATATCATGTGCAACATTTCAGTTGAATTATTTTTCTCACTCGTTTTTTTTTATTGAATTATTAGATCGGATTTTTTACTTGTTTATAAATTTACTTACTTTTGGCCACTAAAATTATGACATGTAATTTGGGCATGTAATTTGGGCGCCGACAGAGGACTTCTGAAAATGGAGGCAGTAATCAAGAAATAAAATACAGTATGTTTATTTAGTGAAATATCCCTCACCAATATATTATTAAGATCTCAAACACTAATAAAAGTACAAATCTTGAAAAACAAAACAATTTACTTTCCCTCCTCCCACTTTTATACTATACATATGGCAACTTTTCCCTCTTGTATATATTTTGGGAGCATGATCAACAAGTACGCGTCAATGTCGCACAAAAGAACCATCATATGACGTAGGGTTCCACAACACCTATTATGGAATCGCAACAACATATGATGATTCTTCAGGCGATATTGAAACGGCGACTTATTGTCATTGCTCCCCTCCCTGCCTCTAACAAAGACCCTGCATGGAGAGAAAAGGAGAAACAATACAACGAAGGATTTAGTTTAACAGTCATAACAATTACATAACTAAAGGAACTGAGATCTAAAATAATACGCAGTCTCATCTTTACCACTGCACCCGAAAATAAAGCATGGACAGGAGGACGAAGAGGCGGATGGGGATGATTTTCGGGGTTGAGAAGATGGGAGAAAGGGGTCTTTTCAGGGATTTGAGAGGAGGAACGGACAACAGCAGGAGATGAGTGCCTCTTGGGTTTCGGAGCATGGTCTCTCCCTCTCTGATTAAAGAATTTATAAATGAGCTCATAAATTTACTTTGCCTTTCCAGCCCTTCCCATTTACTGAAAATCACACTCCCTACCGCTGCCTCGGCCTTGGTAACGTCAGCACTGGTTAGGGGCAAATGCGACTTTCCGAAAACGGCCATATCTGATTGGGTGACACGCCGCGGTTAGGATTGAAGCTCTTTCACCATCGGATTAAACGAAAATTTAGGAATTGACGGCGGGAGATGGGGATGTGCTTTTAGACTGGCTTTGTAGATTAAATAACCTTTTCGTTTACCAAAATTAATCTACAGATTTGGTACATGTAATTGTAACCCTAAACCCTAAACCCTAAACCCTAAACCCTAAACCCTAAACCCTAAACCCTAAACCCGAACCAATCAATACCATATACTCTACAACAATAACACCTTAGAGCATCTCCATCCCATTGCTAAACCAACCTTTAGCAATTGGCAATGCCAAACCCTAATACACGAACCAATCAATAACATATACACTAAACCATCAACACCTTACATAATTCGAATAAAACAACGACAAAAAACAAGTTGAGAGATGCACTCAAATTAATATAATACACTCACCAATTAATATTGAATTGCAACGAAAATTAAGTAGGACCCATGGTCACAATTGATATATAGTACTTGGGTCGTTTGGAGGTTGAGATTTGAAGTGAGGTATTTAGCAAATACATGTAATGATAAGATGAAGTCGTTTTTTTGGTTCACTTTGAGTTAGAATACATGCATTACCTTTTTGTTGGGCCCACCAACAATCACTCAAAATGAATGATTATAAATCTCTACTAAAAGGTGAGATTGTTAATGAAGGATTGTCTACCCTACTTTTTGTTTCATCGTTGCCCTTCCAAACAAAGTATTTTCCTAATACATGCATTGAATCAATACATCAAATGATAATACACTAATTGGCCTAATACATCAATTTGAAGAATCACAACTTCCAAACGATTAAAGTTGCTAAAGTGGCATTTGGGACCATATATTTGCTCGGTGTTGGAAACTTGAACTGAAACTGGAAGTCCTCCTATGCCGAGTCGTTTGGTATATAAGAAGACTGTTGGCTCTTGCGGTGTCGTTTTATTTATGCACTCATTAATGGTCACTTGATGGCAATTTGTAAGCACTTGATGGTAATTGAGAATACTACACCTCCCCCTAGTAATTTGACATTACCACGTTTTCTTACTTCTTTTTCCAAATTCCATACCATCAATTCTCACAAACTAAACCTTATCCAAACGTGAGTTTTTTTTTCAATTTCCACAAGTCAATTCCTTGGTTTTGTAAAACATTGAAATTCAGACAAATTTCAACGTTTTAAAATTTCCACATCCAAACGACCCTAAATAAATCATGTGCAACATTTCAGTTGAATACTCTTGAGAACTAGTTTTTTTTATTCAATTATTACATCGTATTTTTTGCACTAATTTTGAGCACTCATTAAATGTGTAGAGCATGTGGCTACAGAGGAGCAGAGTTCGAAATCCGGCAAAAAATCCGGTTGGCCCAATCGTAAAGACTTCTAAAAATGGAGTCAGTAGTCAACAAATAAAGTACAGTATTTTTATTGGGACTGTAGGATTCCCTCCAGATTTTAGAAGATCTCAAACGCTAAAGTACAAGGTACAGTATTTTTATTGGGAGTGTAGGATCCCCTGCAGATTTAGAAGATCTCAAACGCTAATAGTACAAAGTACAAGTATTTTTATTGGGAGTGGAGGATCCCTCGCATATTTAGAAGATCTCAAACACTTTTGGAAGCCGCCATGGAAGCGAAGAGAGAAGCAGAAGAAAAAATCACAAAACAGTATACAAACATAAACAAATGTTACATAGAGTCGAACAAAAACAAAAAGCTGTACTTTCCCTAACTATTTTATCCTATTATACATATGGCAACTTTCCTATCTTGTATACATTTTGGGAGCATGATCAACAAGTACGCGTCAATATGGCGCAGAAGAATCACCACATGAAGTAGGGTTCCACAACACCTATTATGGAATCGCAACAACATGTGATGATTCTTCTGGCTATATTCAGACGGCGACTTATTGTCATTGCTCCCCTCCCTGCCTCTAACAAAGACCCTGCATGGAGAGAAAAGGAGAAACAATACAACGAAGGATTTAGTTTAACAGTCACGATCTAACAATGACATAATGAAAGGAAATGAGATCTAAAATAATACGCAGTCTCATCATTACCACTGCACCCGAAAATAAAGCATGGGATAGGAGGACGAGAGGCGGATGGAGTTGATTTTCGGGGTTTCATATTGAGAAGATGGAAGAAAGGGTTCTTTTCAGGGATTGAGAGGAGGAGGAACGAATTTAAAGATTGACTCGTAATTACTTTTACTTTTCCCTCCCTTCACATTTACTGAAAATTACAGTCCCTACCACTGCCTCGGCCTTGGTAACGCCAGCATTGGTTATGGGCAAAAGCGACTTTCCGAATTCGGCAATATCTGATTGGGTGACACGCACGCGACGAGGATCGAAGGTATTTCACCATCGGATCAAGGGAAAAGTTTAGGAATTGACGGTGGGAAATGGGGATGTACTTTTTTAAATAGTCTGAATTTGTAGATTAACTAACTTTTTCGTTTACCAACATTACTCTATTGATCTGGTTTATGTTATTCTAACTTGAAACCCTAAACCCTAAACCCTAAACCCTAAACCCTAAACCCTAAACCCTAAACCAAACCCTAATACACGAACCAATCAATATCATATACTCTACAACAATAAGAACACCTTATAGGCTTATACCGTAACCAATCAATAACATATATACTTTAAACCATCAACACCTTGCTCCTCCCTTATACGTCCATCACCTTCAAGACCTTATACTGTATACCAACAACACCTTCTTCTATCTCCATCCCCAACTTTCAATTTATAATAAGTGTTTCCTTTGAAATATAAAATGGAACCCACCTTGGCAATTACTAGCATAATGTAGGGATGTAGATGAATAGAAATTGTTAAGTGATGAATTGCTAAAATTGATGATGTGGCGGTAGGGACCTCGTTTAGAAATTGTTGTTCAATTTTAGGGATGAAGATGATCAATACACTAACCGAATACCATATACTCTAAACCATCAAAACCTTATACAATATCTTATTTTAGGGATGGAGATGATCAATACACTAACCCAATACCATGTACTCTAAACCATCAACACCTTATACAATATCGTATACCTAGACGCTGATAAATTAAAATTATAACTTGCTTTTCAAAACATAAATTAAAAATTGATACCTCACTAAGTATCGAACCACAAACCTCTACTTTATTGACTAAGCAAATAAGAGACAATTAACCAATTAAGCTACATCACATTGATGACCATCTTGCATAATTTCGCTTTCTTATTGAGTGAAGGGTTAAAATGATCGATAAATATATCACAGGGGATTGTTTCAACTTCGGCGGGGACTGAGAGAGTGGAAAAGGGGTAATTATTCTACCAAAACAGAAAAGAAAAGGGGGAATTAATGAAGAGTTAAATTGGACGGATTGTCTTTACCACGCCACTACAAAATCATTCGGAGCAAAAACACGCAGGTTCAAATCAAACAATAAATTATCAGCATTTATAAGCAGATATACAGCATTTATAAGCAGATATAACGAATTATGTCTTAGTAATAAGGCATGATCAGCATTTATAAGCAAATATAAAGAAAATATATAATCGAGAAAAAATAAGACAACACCTACCCTCACCCTTTAACCAATCGATACCATATGCTCTAAACCATCAACACCTTATAACCTACCCATATACCATATACTCTATACCATCAACAACCTAATACCCTAAGCAGTCAGTACCCATTTCCTCTAACATCAACACCTTATACAACAATCGTATACCTATACGCTGATAAAATTTTACATTTTGAAAATACTTGTCCAACTAAAGTACATAGGTACTTCAAAAGTGAAACTCTAACTTTCGTTTCAAAACATAAAAGAATGAAATTTAATGTTGTTGAATGAAATTTAATGTTGTTGATGTGAGTTTAATATTTGATGTGAGTTTAAAAGGAGAAGTATCCCGAATTTTTTATGCTGTAGAGGTAGATTGTGAGGAGAAAGTTGATGACCAAGGGATGCAATATTTGAAGAAAGTAGGTGAAATTTTCTGCCCAAAAAATATCGGCAACTTTCTCCTCACAATCTACCTCTACAGCATAAAAAATTCGGGATACTTCTCCTTTTGGTCATCAAAGTTGTCAAGCAAGAAAGTTGCTTCGCCACTAGCCATATTCTTTTATCTTTTCTTGCTCAAATGGTTCTTCTTATCAGATTTGGTAAAAGTAAGATTCTCATACCCACCGGCATACTCAGCCAATAGCTGATAAGATGACCTAAGATTCATCCCGGTGTTGCGATTTGCTTCAGCAACAAGTGCTTGTGCATCGCTCACGCACTTGTTTGACTTGAATAGGTGAGTATGCTCGGTGGAGTTCAAATCATGACAATGAGCTCCAACGAAATTTTTCACCACATATCAAACCCTATTCTCGTCCCATCGAAAACGAACACGGGCGCAAGATCCAGCACTAATTCGAGACCTCTTTCTTTTAGGATGACTTCTCTCCACAACCTTGTCCTCGGACTGTTTTTGCATTACCTGTTAGTATCCACATACGTTTCTACTAAAATCAATATTCAAGTGCCCAGAATAGTACCCAATGCATAACATATTAGTATCGGTTGTATCCACACAACTTAAATTGTACATGGAAAACAAAATAGAAAGTTACACACTACATCGAACAAACAGTAGGTAAATCGTATCCAACTCATTCTAATAGAATCCTAGGATTACCAGCAAATATTTAACTCACACCAACAACATTAAATGTCATTCAATGCTCCCCAACCAAAACTCAACAACACAAACATATATATTTATATATAAGGTTTTCCACCATCACCTTCTCCTCCTCCTACATTGAATCCAGCCACACCACCACCATCTATTTAACTCAAACCCTCTCATTCGATCGAAAATGAACACTATGGATTATTGTTTCATGGCCCTTCGGCCCATGGACCCTCAGCGCGCAACCCTAATTAAGGTTGCAAGCCTTATGTATTAGGACTTGATAGTGTGTTAGGACTTCACAAGCTGAACTCCATCGCATATAATATCAGTTCATGCAAAAATAAATATTCATGCCGCCCAGACTAATATCCAACTCACTCGTAATAGAATCCCAGGACGCCCGCCAAATATTAAACTCACATCAACAACATTAAATTTCATTCAATGCTCTCTAACTTTCTACCATTTGAGCAAGAAAAGATAAAAGAATATGGCTAGTGGCGAAGCAACTTTCTTGCTTGACAACTTTGATGACCAAAAGGAGAAGTATCCCGAATTTTTTATGCTGTAGAGGTAGATTGTGAGGAGAAAGTTGCCGATATTTTTTGGGCAGACAGTAGGATGCGTGAAGATTATGCACTTTTCGGAGACTAGGTCTCCTTCGACACCACCTTCCAAACCAATAAACACTTCTGCCCATTGGGTATGTGAATCTTATCTAATTCCCATTTTTTACACATTTCCAATTATGTGTTATCTTTAATGTTTGTCTTTTGCATGGATGTTTGTAGGTTTCAATCATCACCGACAAACTTGCGTGTTTGGTGCTTGTTTGTTATATGACGAGACAACTCCTTCTTTTGAATGGTTGTTTGAAGCATTTAGTCGGTGCATGAAGAGAAAGCTCACAGTTACCATCATTACAGATGAGGAAGTCGGTATGGCAGTTGCCCTTAAAAAGGAGTGGCCTACCGTGTTTCATGCGCTATGTACTTGGCACATCCTGATGAATGCGAAGAAGCATCTTCTTAAAAGCAAGAAATTTTGGAATAAGTTCCAAAATCATCTTGCTTTTATTTTCTACTACGTGGATAGTGAGGGCGATTTAGATGAGGCATGGAGCAGCATGGTTGCTGATTGTTTTCCCGACAGTGACACTATGGATGGCCACCAAGGGATGCAATATTTGAAGAAATTTCATCATCAATTGCGTTCCTTATATCTGAGAGATCAATTCACAGCGGGGATGTTGACAACGCAAGCCACTGAGTCGTGCAATGCACAAGTTCGACTCTTCTTGAAATGAGGCATAATCTCCACGAGTTTTTCATCCACTTTACCTGGTACGTTGCTATTCTAGGATATTACTTAGCACTTTCAAGATCTTGAAAAAGTAATGTTATGTTATTTGTACGTTAAAATGTGATATTATTCTGTGTCTTTAGGATATTGGTATGTGTATATATGGATATTAGTCTGGGCAATCAACCTTTTGGTCTTTGGTCTTTCTTCCTAACTACAGTTTTTTGGTTGACAAAAGGCGCAAAGAGACTGAGTCTGACTACAGTGGGAAACAATCAGCCCCTCAAATATTGTTTGATAAAAGCCCGATCCTCCAACATGCTGCTAAGATCTTCACTTCCAACATCTTCACCCAGATTCAAGAGCAGTATTTGGAAACAGAATCCTATCAAATATAGCTTGTTCAAAATACTAGGGATGATGGCTTCATTAGCTACCTTACATATAAAATGGAGGATGGTGAGCGTAGCGATGAACGTTTCATTCTTGTCAATATTTCTACGATGACATTGGTATGTGAATGTTGGATGTTTAGAACTTTCGGGGTGTTATGTCGGCATATGATTAAGGTAATGTGATTGCTTGGAGATTTTGGGAATGCTAGTATGAGAACTATTCCAGATCATTAGATACTCAAGCGATGGACACTGGAGGCAAGAAGGAAATAGTTTTTGATGTCGATGCTTTAGTTGGTCCTTCCCTAGCCCTGAGAATGTTACGAGAAAAGGAGATATAGCAATGAGGTACCGAGAAACCACTGCAATGTTGAATGAGCTCGCAACGAAGTTGTCAATGGTGAATGAGAAAGTGTAGATGACTCATCCCAAATATCATAATTAATTCCCACCTAAGGTCCAAGTATAAACCTTAGTAGGGTGCAATACAGGGCAAATATGTTTAAATATCGACTCGGGTCGGTCCGTGTACCCCTACTTCAATTGTTTGAAACATTATCTAGCAAATCGGTGTTGGTTAAAAAATTTACTAATTAAAATAAAACAAGGCAAAAGTAAATGGTTTTGAAACCTCTTTGTGAGAAGGATCACTCGGGTGTCGCTTCCCCCTAACTACTACCATGGCATGTGAATCGAAGTGATTGCTATGGGCAAGGTGACCGTGAACCGCTAGGCAATGCAACAATGGTCGTAGACCACACTCTCGATTGTCAAACAAAGGGATAGATTATAGGCTACTCAAGTAGCCCTCTTGGTTAAGGCAATCAATGGTTGACTTACTCTCTTACTCAACCCAAGGGTTGGTCGGCTTAATCGCGCTTAACCAAATTGCTTAATACAACATAGAGGTTTGCCCTACATTAACATAGATTGGTGACTTAAAAAATCAAAGGAATACCAACTCAATTCAGCCTCCCTTCAAAGGGGGTTTTCCCTCTAATCTAGGTTAGAATGGCCAATTGGATTGCTAAGCACAAAAATGCACAATCAACATGAAAAATACATCAATCATTGAATTAAACAACACCCATAAACAATCATTCAAACCACACAACAACTATATGGTAAATAGTTAGGGTTTCACAACACCCAAGTGAAAAATGAAACTACTCCATGCTAGAAAGGGGGAAAACACAAGAGGAAGAGCTAGAAACAATCATGGTGATGCCTCCAATCTCCTTTGAGCTTGTGTTGATCTTCTCTTGGGGAGAATCTTCCCAATTCACCACTTGGAGCAAACCCTAGCCTTCTTTCTTCTTTGGTTCGTTCTTTCTCTCTCTAAAATCTAATGAAGAAGATACTTTCTCACTCTTGGGCTCCCCCCTCTCTCTTCCTTTCAGCTCTCCTTTTAAACAGGGATCGGGCTCATTTCACGGCCGTGAACTCTTGAACGCGTCCATGAACTCAAGGTTGGCGTAGAAATGCACCGCTTCGCTTGATCAAGTTCACGGGCAACAGCTCCAGTTCACGTTCTTAGTGACCATGAACTCGCGTGGTGTTAGTAACTTCGGGAAGTGCCCTGGACGCCTTGATGTTCACGGCCTATTCCTCCTCTTCACGGTCTTAGCAGACAGTGAACTCCCAAGGAAAACCGTGAACTGCCGATTTTTCACCTCTTCTCCGGATTTTCGCTCCTTTTCGTCCAACTTTCGACTCCGGGGCTGGTTTCACCTGTTAAATCCTGAAACATGCTAAAACACAAGAAACCTAGCGTAAACCCACCCTTTTAGGAGCACAATTGCCACAAACGCTTAAGGAAAACGGGGTAAATCCGTACAATTAGGCCCGAATCACTCCCCCACACTTAGACATTTGCTTGTCCTCAAGCAAACGATTCACACAAGGTAATATTTCAACCTACAAAAATACTTTGGGGACAACTCAAAGGTCACAAAGTGGGAATTCTCAATGGCTATTGGCAATTAATACATGGACCGTTGCAAGCAATACCGACATCCGCCACAAACGACATTCGAGGCCAACAAAAGTGGGCTAACGTAAATTTCTCACCTTGTTCATGGATCAATGGAAGTCTCAACAAGACCACTTATCAACCACAACTAACCATGCATAGAATTCAAATCCGAGGAACAAATGGAAAGGCAACAAAGGTCCTCACCGGGGTATGATATGGCATGGAAAACAAGAATGAATCACTCACTCTCAAGACCAGTGGGGTCGGGACCTTTTTGGTGCAAAAGATGTGCAAAATCATCAACACTCGGCCCTATCGCCTCAATACCACGAAGCTAACCTCTAAATGCTAGAGCTCACGGATGTTTGTTACCACTAGCTTGTCTGGAGGTCTTAGACACGGGTTCAAGTGACTGGCAATTGTCTTGGACATGGGGAAAAGGCTTTTTGGGTGGTGGCAAACACGACATGAGGTTCTACACCTTCAACCTAAACCTGAAGGTTCTATTGTTTTGACTAAGACCCTTCTCTTCAACCAAAGACCACTAGCATCGGCCAAAAACCTTATCTCTCCCTTCCAAACTATCACCCATCGTGTACTACATTTAAGCGCTCTTCCTCGGTCTACTCTTGCTTTCACATTAAGGTTTGGTAGTGAAGGAGTTCTAAAACAATGTGGGGAGTTTCAATGGCTTGAGTGCCAAGAAACCCTCCTAGAGCATACACTTTGGTTTTCCGTGGCACTCTCTACTTTATTTACCCTGTTTTATTACCTCTTTTTCGATTCTTTTTTCTTTTCTTTTTCTTTTTCTTTTTCACTTTCACTTTCTCTTTTCTTTTCTTTTTTTCTTTGGGGGGGGGGGGTACTATAGAGCAAAAACACTTGCCACCTATACATTTAACGACAAATGATCTCTTTTCAAGAACTCACTCCAACACTACAATTCCTTTGCCATTCCTAGCAAGAACCGCACCAAACCTCCTATGTAGAACCTCTATGGAAACTCAAAAGTGAGAGCTCCGGAACGCAAGGACGACTTATGTTTAGACACGAAGAAAGGATTGGGGGTCGTTCTATCAACACCATTAAGCTCACAAGCACGAAGCTCCTAACTTAAGAACGACCCTCGAAGTCACAAGGCTTAAAGGGGTTGACTAGTGGATAACACATTTCGGGACAATAAACATTTGGGCGTGGACTAATCCTATGCCTCCATCATAATCACTAGTGACAACTGTAATGTTACTCGCCATGGTAAGAGGGATCTAAGCACACAAGAAGAAAACAATCAGCTCAAAGCTCACATGGTTACCTAGTCACCCAACCATCTATTCCAATTCCCAAAACACAATGCATGGCAAGGTTATTACAAAACACAATACGATAATAGTAGTAGTTTATGGTCACACACACACACACAAAAGAAAGGAAAATAACAAAAACGAGTTCAGAGTTACATGTGGAGAAGTGGGGCGAAAGAAATCGTCTCTGTCACATGTCTCACTCGTCAGCTACCTCTCGTGGGTGGATGGACCCTCCCTCTCATCTGGAAGGAGGCCCAGACGTCGAGCCATCAGCTCAAGGAGATCGGTCTGCCGGTCCAGGCGGGAAGTCACTCCTACAAAGCTCGTCTCTAGGCGATCCATCCTCTGGACAAGGGGATCACCTTTTCCTGTTGTTGGTGGTGTCTGGGTTGGCCGCTGGAGCGCGGAACGCCGGCGGCGGCCGGGTGCTCGAGGATGTAGTTTCTCTACTGGTGGGACCTCGGGGTCAGGCTCCACTAGAGCTAGGGAAATTGCTTCTCTAAGGACTCCTGATGGTCATAGTCCCTCGAGGTACTCCACTCCTTGCTCTCCCTGGAGTACCAACTTGGGGTTGTAAAGCTTCGTCACTGGGAAGGGCTCCGCCCTCCCGATGATGGAGCACCGAGCCAGATCCATGTTGAAGTGTCGGGAAATCCTCGTAATAAGGCCCCCGATGTGCATGGTGTCCACTCTGTTCCTCCCCAAACACAAGGCGGAAGAAGTGGCGATAAGCGATCCCAAATGGATCGGCTCTGCTAGACTCCTCATGGAATAGAGGGCAAGTAGCCCTCTGTTTGTCATCAGATGGCCTGACTGGAGGTTGGGGATGACTGAGCGGGTGAGAAAAGTGTGGAGGATCATCCAAGGGGTCCTCAGCTTCCCCTCGAACTCGTCTTGCTCATGCTCGAAGCGGAAGAGGGCCCGGAACGCTGCCTAGTAATGGAAATCGACTGTGTACTGCCGCTCCATCATCGTCATGTGGGTGGTGTCGAGCCCCATGGCCTGAGCATAGGCATCATAGGTCAGCACTCGTGGCTGACCTCCCAGCATGAACTCCACGTGCGGGCGACTTTTCTTACTGGTCGGGACGACGTGAGAGAAGGTGGAGTAGAACTCCACGCAGATCTCATGGTAGATCTGCTCATCCACTGTCAGGAGCTGGCGCCGCTGGGGGTGACAAAGTACCCCGCACATCGCGGCTCGATACCTGAATAGGTTGAACATGTCTAGGTCCAACCGCCAATGGGGCCCAATCGGGTTGTCCCTCTGGTAGGTGAACTTGTCGCCAAACTCCACGTGATGCACCAGGTAGCTGATGTACCTGTGATCCAAGTTAAGCATCCTGCAAAAATTGGAAACATACACCATACGTGGAAACAATCATCAAATATTGCTCATTGGGAGGAAAAGAGATTCCCCCCACACTTATACTTCCACTACGGATTGCAAACATTTAAGCTCAAGCATACCATGGCATGGTTGTGGGTACTTCACTGTTCATTCATACAAAAATTTGAACCACAAACCAAACCATGGTGGCCACCATCCACCAATCAAGCATAAATCACCACACACATTCAAAAAATAGCACTTGGTGGGCAAATTCTAAAAATGAAGGCAATTCGGTTCAAACACGCCCACCAAGGCTCAACTAGGCTCACGCAACAACATTCCACCATTCAATCAACCTAATTCACCTAATTACTCGCCCTAATTCTAGGTTCAACATTCAAGGCATCAAAATCATCCTCATTTTCCTACCTAATCCAATTCTCCCAAATTTAACAAGGTATAGCTGAAAAACCAACCTGGAGACGGAAGTAGGACGTAGGAGGAAGAGGTACGGCAAAGGAAGGCGAAAAATGGCCGAAAAACCGGCCGGAGAGAGGTCACCGGAGCTTCGTTGGAAGCTCGTCAGAGACTCGCCACCGCCGACTTGACCGGAAAAAACTTGCCCCAAATCTCCCCAAAATCGCAGCACAGGCCGGTTTTGATGTGGGAGAATGGGTATGAAGTTGGTTTTGGGTTTTGCTCGCTGGAAAGGGGTGAAAAAATGAAAAATCGTCGAAATTTTGCGGTTTGCCGACATGAATTCGAATTTTTCGACGAGTTTTGGGTATTGAAGTGAAGAGTCGCCGTTCACGCCCCTTTTATAGGTGAAGCACGGAGTTCACAGACGCGTTGGCCTGTTCACAGTCCTAGAGACCATGAACACTCAAACCGTCCGTGAACTGAGGTTGGTCGACAGGTGGTGAACATGCAGAAGCGCCCAGTTCACATACGCGTTTGCATGTTCACTGTCTTGTAAGACCGTGAACTCAGCAATCCGTCCGTGAACTTCAGTGAAAACAGGGCACTTCTGAGAAAAAATTGACTCAACCTATTCCATCATGCCTCCTAATCGATCACAACACAACCTTAAAACGCAAAACCACACAACTTGGCACGGGGATAACACTTGACCACTTGAAAAATCTTCACTTGACACAAAAACGAAAAATAAGGAAAAGAAAACAAACCTTCGTTGGGTTGCCTTCCAACAAGCGCTAAGTTATCGTTATTAGCTTGACGGTTGGGGATCAATCACGTATTGGAACATGATGCCACCGAGAGTGGATCCACCACACTCTCGGGGCGAGGCTTGTAGCCTCCCATCTTAAGCTCCATGAGTTGGCCCTCTTGGTTGGCCAACTTAGCTTTGGCCTTCTCCTTCCTTCGGGCCAAAGCTTGCTTTATCTTTTGCCTCCAAGCATTCCTCCTCTTTTCCTTGGGCATAGTACCCTCCTTGACTTCGTGCTCAACATCACCACAAGCAACATAAGTAATAGTGGGGTTTGCCTTGAGAGGCTCTCCTCCACTCGCATTCACATCATTCGAAACCAATTCCTTCACTTCCTCACTTCTAGCCTTAGGGTCAATTTCAAGCTTGATTCTCTCCTCACCATCCCTCGGAATTAAGGTCCCCTCATTAACATCTATCAATGCCTTGGCGGTGGCGAGGAATGGACGACCGAGTATGAGCGGCATATCCGATTCCTCGCTTATGTCAAGAATCACAAAATTGGTCGGATAGCAAAACTTGCCTACTCGCACCAACATGTCCTCAACAATGCCTCTCAACCTAATGAACGAACGGTCGGCTAAAGTGATGCTAAGCTTAGTGGTCTTAAGTTAACCTACTTCTAACTTTTTGAAAAGCTTGTAGGGCATCACATTAACACTAGCTCCTAGGTTCGCTAAGGCATTGTCTACATGATGGTTACCAATACCAAGAGGGATGGTAAAGCTACCTGGGTCGGACCGCTTTTTGGGCAAGCGGTTGAGGAGGAAAGCCGAACACTCATCGCCAAGATTCACGTTGGCGAGGCCTTCAAGCTTTGGTTTCTTGGTGAGGAATTCTTTGAGATACTTTGCATATCTTGGCATTTGAGCCAAGGAAAGGGATATTTAGGTGGAGGTTGCAGAGCATTTCCATCAAACCTCCACACTCGTTCTCCAACCTCTCCTTGTACATCCTCGTGGGGAAAGAAAGAGGTGGGTTGTACTAAACCACCGAAGGTGGTGTCGGCGATGCTTTCCTTGTCGCTTTCCTCTCTCTCCTCGAGGGCCCTTTCCCTCCATCCTTCGGGTTGGGATCTTCCTTCTCAATCACTTCCTTAGCGGTGACACCCGGAGTCACCTTTCCACTTCCCACTTGGATTGCATTCACCCCGGCATGATCCTTGGGGTTCGCCACGGTTTGGGAAGGTAGGGCTCCCTTTGGTCTCTCGGTGAGGACCCCGACACGATTGCCGATTTGCACTTCCAAGCTTTGGAGGCTCGCTTGATGGCTTCGGAGTCCTGCCTCAGCCGATGTAAATTTGGTAGTCACCACATCCATGAATTGCTCAATCTTCTTAAAATTTTGAGCACTCGTGCTCACAAAGGTGTTCACTAGGTCTTCCAGCTTGGATAGCTTGTCGGGTTGTTGTTGTTGTTGAAACCCTTGACCACCTTGTGTGAGATATGGTTGTTGGAAGTTTGAGCTTTGGACTTGAGGCCTTTGTTGGAAGAAGGTTGGCCGAGGTTGATAATTGTTCGTGTGGCCTTGAAAACCTGGGGGACTCGGATTAGTCGGTGATGACCAAGCAAAATTGGGGTGGTTCCTCCATCCGGGATTATAAGTATTTCTATACAGGTTAGTAGCCCTCGCATTTGCCATGAAATTGACTTGCTCCTCCGGAGTGGTTCCCTCCTTCATTGCTTGGCACTCCGCCATCTCATGGCTAGTGCTCAAACACCAATCACAAGACATCACCGGCCTCTTTCCTTGCTTCTTATCTTCAAGAATTACCTCTATTAACTTGTCCAACTTCACCTCAAGTGGAGCGCTCGCTCCCACACTTCTCACTCCCCTATCATTGCTTCTCCTCCCATTTCTCGTCAATCCCCAATCGTATCCCTTGAGGGCCATGTCTTCAAGTATCTCAGTCACTTGGGGTGGAGTCATATGTTATACCCCGACATTCGAAGTTTAGGATCGACCAGAGATTAAAAAGTAATAATAATAATAATAATAATAATAACATTATAAAAGTTGTTATTATTATTAGTATCATAAATCATCTACTCAATATTATCATCATGTTCCGTCCAACAAAAGAGCAAAAGAAAGAAAATATATAATAAACAATAAAACCCCCCATCAACGTAATCCCACTCTTCCTCTCTCGAATGTACAATCCATCTTAAACCCCATCAACGTAAAAAAAAAAAAAACCCCACTCTTCCTCAACAACGTGTAACCCATCTTAACCTGCCTCTCGCTTTCTTTTAATTGAGACCAGCACCATTTCTTTCTGAAACCTTAACGTACAATCCATCTCTCCCTCCTTTGACATCAACCTACCTCTCCGTAGCAACAGTAGCGAGAATCACAACTGCGGTGCCAAGGAAGCGGTCTCCACTCGCCCCGTCGCAAGCCTTGTTTCAACGCCACCATCAACGATAGCATTGTTCATATGAAACTGTAGCGGTAAGGTTCTCGATCTCCCTTGTCCCGAAGCTCCATCATTAAGCCTCGACTAACCCGACGAACGGCGTAACAGTTGTAGGTTCGACGGTGGTCCCAGCATAGTCGATTTCAACCAAGCTTCAAAACTTTGGTACCATCACGCAGTGAACAATCTCGGGAACATCTTGGTTTCGACGGATTTGAATTTCGACGTCGGACAAGGGAGATACAAGCCTCGAAAGTTTATGACGCAAATCGGATAGTTCAGGTACCGTTGATGGCAATTCGAAAAGTTTTGGAGCGTAATTGTAATTTTCCATAGAGGTCAGAGTCCATGGTGTTGACTGAAAAAATTACGAAGCCGCTACATGGTATTTTGAGAACTGACATAAGGTTTATTTTGGCCATAACTCAATGATTTGGAGTCCAAATGAGGAACCGTGGGCGCCTATGGAATCGTGGGAAAAAGGAGGATTTAATGGGAGTGAGTGATGGAATTTTTAGAGCAAAATCAGAGTCAGCTTCGATGGATTCGAGGTGAGTGTAAATGGGTAAAATCTCCGTCGAGGTCTTTTAGTTTATATCGTTAATTTCAAGTTATGCTAATTAATTTATGAGTTTGCGCGATTATGTGTGTGAGGCATCTCACCGCCTACTTAAGGTGGAGGCACGCGTTGTGCTATGTATGTGATGTATGTTTGTATGTAAGATGAACTCCCGGGCGGTTGGGCCACTACTGGACGCGGCAGATGGTCGGATCACTGCTAGACGGCGAGACGTAACGCAGTAGTTGATTGAGTATGATTGGTTCACTACTGGACGACGAGACGTAACACAGTAGTTGTCCGGGCATGGACTAGACGGCGAGACGTAACGCAGTGCCATTACCGAGTTTGGGTATGCAACCGGACGGCGAGACGTAACGTGGTTGGAATACAAGGGTAGGACACCAGACGGCGAGACGTAATGAGGTGGTCTCTAGGGTTGGTGTATATGGATTAAGAATATAAGTTAGGAAATTCTAAAGATAAGATAGGATTAGAGATCTCTTATAGACTGTTTGATAACAAAGTAAAAAGGATGAAAGCGAGAACGACTTTTGTCTAAGTCAAGAACCCTGATAACGTGTTTAGTAAGGAGTTCCTTAGGGCAAGACCTTAGGAAGTAACGATGAGACTGACCCCTTCTCACTCACTAGGTCGAGGAAGAGTTAGCAGAGGCAAATTTCAAGAAGAGGCAAGGCGAGGCGAGTAGCTGCACCAGCATTGATGAGAAGCCAAGGAACTCGTGATGAGTCAGAGCTAGAATAGTTTAATTTCTTTGTTACATGGTTAGGAGTGTAAACTGGAGATTCTCAGTTCATTCATTTAAGTATTGGGATTGTCATTTTCCCAAGTGTTCAGTCTTTTGTTTGAAATTCTTAAACATTGTCGGTTTATTTATTTTAAAAAGTTGTTTGGGTTGCTCCGGAGTAACCGGTTTCTGGTTTGAGTTATGGCTTGGTTTTCAAAAAGAGTCGTGTTGTTTCATCATATTCACCAATTTCCCTTGGCACAGCAAGTCAGTGAAAATCTTGTCTTCTTGGATTAGACCACCGTATAAAGTTTCAATCTGAAACTGTTCTTCGAACCCATGGTGAGGGCATTGAAGAAAATAATTTGAGTATCTCTCCCAAGCATCCCTCAAGGTCTCGTCTTCTTCTTGCTCGAAATGGGTAATCTTCTTTCTCCACTCGGCCGTCTTCGAAGGCGGGCAGTAGCGGGACATGAATTTTTGAGAAGATCATCCCATGAGGTGATTGGACGAGGCGAGCGGTTGTTTAGCCACCGGAGTGCTTTCCCCGCAAGTGAATAGGGGAAAAGCCTCTGTAGCAAAGCTTCAGCCAGCATGCCATTAATTTTCAAGCTCCCCGCGAGCTCCATAAATCTTTGCACATGCTATCTTGGTGACTCGGTCGAATGACCATGGAACAACACATTGTTCTATATCATAATCACTAGAGCCGGCTTAATCTTGAAATTGTTGGCCACCACGGTAGGGTGTAGGATTGGCGATTGAATGTCCGCCGGCCATGGGTCCATTTAGTATCCCATTTTCCTCAGGGCTTCCTCTCCCGCCGCCGCATCGTTTAGGTTACGAGCTTGGGCGGCTCCTGCTTCTCTTTGGTTCCCCGCCATTTCTAATCCAATGTTGGGTTCACCTTCCACTTCTTCAACTTCTACTCCACTAACACTGGGACCCGATTGTTGTCCCCTTTCTTCACTTCTCCTCATTGCCTCCGCTAGCTCCCTCTCCCATGCTAAGAGTCGGAGAGTTCGGTTTATGTCCTCGTCAAGTGGTAGCAAAGGTGTCGGATTGCTTCGGGTCATGCACCTCCCTACACACAATCAGAAAACAACACCAAGTCTAGCACAAGCAAAGCACACACACTTTCAAAACTAGAAATTAAAAGCTAGATTAACACCACACAACTTTTTCAAGATAACAGACTGTAGTCCCCGGCAACGGCAGCAAAAACTTGACTCTTCCCGAATATCACAATTAATTCCCTCCTAAGGTCCAAGTATAAACCTTAGTACGGTGCAATACAGGGAAAGTATGTTTAAATATCGACTTGGGCCAGTCCGTGTACCCCTACTTCAATTGTTTGAAACATTATCTAACAAATTGGTGTTGGTTGAAAAGTTTGCTAATTAAAGTAAAACCAGGCAAAAGTAAATAGTTTTGAAAGCTCTTTATGAGAAGGATCAATCGGGTGACGCTTACCCCTAACTACTACCATGGCATGTGAATCGAAATGATTGCTGTGGGCAAGGTGACCGCGAACCGCTAGGAAATGCAACAATGGTCGTAGACCACGCTCTCAATTTCCAAACCAAGGGATACATTATAGGCTACTCAAGTAGCCCTTTTGGTTAAGGCAATCGATTGGTTGATTTACTTTCTCACTCAACCCAAGGGTTGGTCGGCTTAATCGTGCTTAACTGACTCGCTGTTACTGTCACTCTAGAAAATGGCCAAGTGTAACCACTTCCTAAAGCGTAGTATAGCGGGTTTGGGTTTTATTGTCAACCCGGGTCCTAGATGTGATGACTACTCAGTGAATTCGTATTATCTAGCAATTAAACTTTAGTGAAGATCTAAACTAACAAGCAAGCAAAGTAACTAAACGATTGGTTTCAGGTTAAGAGAGGTCACCCGGATATGGTTCCCCCTAGTCTGCAGTTAAGCCGGATTGTAATTGCCAAGTTCGATTTCTATGAAAGTTATACTGCGGAAGGCTCTCAAACAGTCTGAAGTCTCGACTAAAGGTCTTCAGACCCTCTCAATCTGAATCTCTAGCGGGCGACTAACCTCCACCGGAGTAAACAGATTGAGGCCCTAAGAACAAAACCTCCACTACCGGAGTAAAACCGGTACAGAATAGTGAGTTGGTTCCTCGACTAAAGTCACCAACTCCCTACCTTCAATCAAGGATGCTCTATCAACCTAGTCAGATATTCTCATTCTAGGTTAAAGCAGAAACAACAGGAATTTGATCAGGATTCATGCCATTCAATCATTCAAACCTCAATCGAATATAATCAATTCATAGAAACAATACTTGGGTTCATACAATCAAACCTAACATACAGAACTAGGGTTTCCCACACCCAGATGAATGGGAGAACTACTCCATGGAGAGAGAAGCAAAAGCAGAATCAGATGCGGAAATCATACTGTGAAGATGGATTTCTGCTCCTGGACGTTGAATCGGCACTTCTCCAAGCTCAAACCAAGCTCCAATGGTGTTGAAGATCGATCTAGGGCGCTTGGAGACTCTTGTTCGTCGCTTTCTCTCTCTAGGAATCGCTCTATCTCTCTAAAACTCGAATCCCCCCTCTTTTGGCTGAAAATCTGCCTAAAAAGGCATCAGTGGCCAAAGCACGGTCGAGGGCACGGCCGTGCTTTGCCTCAGCCCGCCCGTGCTTTGGCTAGGGTTAATTACACGGCCATCTTGTTGGTGAAAACACGGCCGTGCTTTTGGGAGAACACGGCCGTGCTTTGGGAAAACACGCCCGTGCTTTGTCTCGGCCCTGCCCGTGTAATCAGCTCATGTCTGCCAAACTCGGATTTGCTCTCGGCAGTAAAAGCACGGTCACAGAACACGGCCGTGTTTTGAAGGCCTCCTGCCCGTGTTTTTACTGCCGAACCTGTTCCCCTATATTCAATGCTTCGTTTCTCCCTCGTCCGGACTCCGAATCAGTCGCCGTTTGATCCCAGACGCTCGTAGTCTCGTCCTCTTTCTTTTCATGTCAAACTTGCACGATTCTTTGTCCATTAAGTGAGGTAGAAATCCATTCTTCTTCAGGTCATGCCAGAGTTTCTTCTCCCGAATCGCCAATTGATCTCTGATTGACTTGAAACTTGCGCCAATGCTTCACTTTATGTGCTAGGACCTGAAATATGACAAAGGAACACAACCTAGCGTAAAATAGGCCAAAGAAGCAATCATGCAAGCTTAAACGATCAAGGAACAAAGGGGAAAACCTGTGCAAATATCGAGTCATCATTAACCAAATTGCTTAATTCAACATAGAGGTTTGCCCTACATTAAGCTGGATTGGTGATTTAAAAAGCCCAAGGAATCCCAACTCAATTGAGCCTCCCTTGAAAGAGGGTTTTCCCTCTAATCTATGTTAGAATTGCCAATTGGATTGCTAAGCACAAACATGCACAATCAACATGTAAAATACCTCAATCATTGAATTAAACAACACCCATAAACAATCATTCAAACCACACAACAACTACATGGTAAATAGTTAGGGTTTCACAACACCCTAGTGAAAAAGGAAACTACTCCATGCTAGAAAGGGGATACACACAAGAGGAAGAGGTAGAAACCATCATGGTGATGCCTCCAATCTCCTTTGAGCTTGTGTTGATCTTCTCTTGGGGAGAATCTTCCTAATTCACCACTTGAAGCAAACCCTAGCCTTCCTAAGACACTTTCTCACTCTTGGCTCTTCCCTCTCTCTTCCTTTCAGCTCTCCTTTTAAACAGGGATTGGGCTCAGTTCACGGCCGTGAACTCTTGAACGTGTCCGTGAACTCAAGGTTGGCGTCGAAATGCACCGCTTCGCTTGCTCAGGTTCACGGGCAACAGCTCCAGTTCATGGTCTTAGTGACCGTGAACTCGCCTGGCGTTAGTAACTTCGGGAAGTGCCCTGGATGCTTTGATGTCACGGCCTATTCCTCCTCTTCACGGTCTTAGTAGAAGTGAACTCCCAGGGGAAACCGTGAACTGCCGGTTTTTCACCTCTTCTCCGAATTTTCGCTCCTTTTCATCCAACTTTCGACTCCGGGGCTGGTTTCACATGTTAGATCCTGAAACATGCTAAAACACATGAAACCTAGCGTAAAACCACCCTTTTAGGAGCACAATTGCCACAAACGCCTAAGGAAAATGGAGGTAAAATGCGTACAATTAGGTCTGAGTCAGTAGACCTGATGGATGGGAGCATTGAAGAAAGTGTGCAAGGAGGCAAACAATGCATTGTCAAATACTATAACTAGCGAGGATTGTAAGTGTATCTAATATGATTTGTAAATTTTTATAAGTTAGTATCATTGAAAGGATTACAGAAGTCACTAACATTGCATGACCTTCTATACCGACAAGTGGCCTCTCTCTCAAGGAGAAGAGTAATCCAAGGAAGCATGACAAGGAACATTTCCAGTCCAAGAATGAGAAAGAGCGTCATCGAAAGAAGGTTGTCTATGGAAAGAGATTGAAATCACTGGAAGTGCTCACGCATGACACGGGTTTTCAACAAGATGACCATCTCACTGATTTGGAAGACAACATTGTTGAAATGGTGATGAACACTCTGTAAGGTGATGGGATATTAGTTTGTAACCGTTGGATATTTTCATGTTCTACAACGATATTACTCTACGTTGGTTGGATATTAGTATGTGTTTTAGTGATATGTTTTTGTTTCCACCGGATATGTAATCCTTAATATCCAATCTATAGCAAAATGAAATACATCCTTAATAATTGGTGAAATCAGGATAAAGTTAATGTCTACTTTTGTCCAAAAGTTATCAAAATAACTCAATCATATGAAACATATATCAATATATGTCCAATGGAATCGTTGGTGGTAAGTTTCACTTTCTCTTCCCTTTGCCTTTCTCCTTCTGTGGCACCCACTGGTTTGCCTCCTTAATTGTTTCAGCCTTGTGGAGGTTGTAGTTCCATAGAAGGAGATTGGCTGCAATAGATGCTCGTTGGTGCTCCACGTGCTCCTGCTTGTGCCAAGTTTGCTTGTATTCCGAGGGAAGGTGACCCGACCAATGCTCCATGAACATGCATGCAAACACTCTGCAGTCATTGTTTCTCTCTTGTTGAGGAACATCCGCAATAGCAAATTCCCACTTATGCAATGGAGCATCAATGTTCTGGTTAGCAAGGTAAGCTGCCCCATACTCGAATATATGTTTCCCCATTGGACCGTGCGGGGCTTGATTTTTGGTTGTCCAGAAGGAAAGTCTTCTTATTCCTTAGATCAGCAGCGTAGACCCGGTAGTGTTTGTTTTTATGCACAGGGAAAAAGATCTGAAACATAGAACACATAGTTAGTTATCCAAAAAAAACCTATAATAATATCCCTTCAACCCAGACATATATCCAATAATAACATTTCAGATATTCACAGTCAAATATCTAGACAACCCAGAATAGTATCTATATAATTCAGAAATATATCATAACAGAACACACTTAATTAATCTCTGACAAATATCCAAACAACCCTGAATAATATCCGCAGAACTCATATAAGTATCAAGACATAATAGAATAAGGATTGACAGACTAATATCCAGAAAGACCATATTAATATACGAATTTTGCACAAAAATATCCGTCTATTCACTTAAATATTCACAGTTCACAAGGGATGCATTTTTCAACAATGGAATCCGCTTGGCCACTCTAATGATCCCAATGACTCTCTGTTGGGTCATGCACACTTTCTTCTGAGCATCTTCAACGGCAAGTTGCTATTTACAAAGTAAAATTAAACATAATTAGATGCTTTTAATCTAAATATTGTGAGGTGTGAGTGAAGAGCACACTTACAACAAAACTGAACGGGAAGATAAGTCTCTTCGCCACTCCATTGGTCAGTGCTTTATCGTTCAGGTATTGACCATATGCATCAACCACTTGGATATTGACCCAATCGGTGTGCATCAATGTCAACAGGTGGAGATAGGCAAGTTTAATGGAAGGAGTCTCCACCACATAGCCTAGATAATCAGGGGTACTGAAGACGAACACAACCACACGACGAGCCACTGGGTCGATCTTTGTCGACAAAGCCTTCGACAAAACATATATTGATGAGGCCGCAAATGGGTTCTTCTTCACCCTCTGGAACTTTGGGATCTTTTGTGTTGCAATCAATTCCTCATATGTGTAGTTGTACAGACGGTCTTCTTCCTCGACAGTCCTAGTCCTCTCATGCGTGACAATCACATCTAGACTCCCCTGAGCGTTCTTGCAAGCCGCTTCTACCAGCTCCTTGTCTGTCGGCAACATTCCCATATGTGCATGTGGATCCAACGCTAGTGCATCAGTCAACTCCTTGTATGTGTCTCCAGCAAATCATGAGTAATGGGCTCCACCACCTCATGAGCAGTCGATGGTAGAACTTGCTCCATATCCTCCCTTGTATGGATCCTCTAGGTCAGCTGTAGCAGCAGTCTACGTCAGCTATAGCAGCAGTCGCCGCCTCATGAGCTATTTGCATGATCTCCTCGAAGGTGGTATCCAGATCCTGATAGTGTATGACCATAGTGAACATCGGCTCCACCACCTCCTTACGAATCTCTATAGGTGGCTCCACCACCTGGATATGAGTAGAAGGCTCCACCATTTCCTAAATAGTCTCCACCTAGTCCTTCTTTATATGATCCCCCTCCATTTCCATTTCTTCTCGAGTATTCTCCACTTATTGCTGAACCATACTTGTCCTTCTCTAGAGGATCTTTATTCATTTCCATTTCCTCGTCATTATTCTCCACTAGTGTATCTGCCATCTCTGTTGTAAGTTGAAGAAGCACCACCTCAACAGTATTTTGCAACTTCGGGAGTACACGACCTTAAACCTCCCATTCTCTTCCCTCATGTCTATCAAATGTCCCAAAATTGAGGCAAAGTCCAATAATTTGCCCAGATGCATGTCAATACCAGCACTTAGTATCTTAAGCTGGAAGACAAACGATGAGATTTCGCAAATTAAAAACTATCAACATCCATGTATCTAGAATAGTATCTAGAATGCTCGTAAAAGTATTCAAGTTTTCCATAATAATATCCACACATAACAAACAGTAAGATTTGAAAATGTAAAGAAACAATATCCAGAGTGTCGGTATGAATATCCAAATTTAAAGAAATAATATCTGCAACTCACAATATCCGCAACTCACAAACCATTATTCATAACTGGTAAACAACAAGCTAATAACCAAATGAAAACAACTAAATGTCCATAAAAACAAACTGGTCTTTCGAGAAATAGTACTCAAAGCCATTCCAACATGGCAACGGTAAATCCCATTCATAAAAAGTACAACCCCGATAAAGAACGATCCACAATAGTTCAAATTTGGTCTTGCTGAACCATATTCTCAACAATCAATTGGACCATGGATCTCTCTCGTGCTTTGTCGATGTGGGATTCACCTAAGGTGTTACATACTTGGATAGTGAAGACCGAAAATCCCACCAATCTAACTCCGATTTCCGCCATAGATTGCGGGCGTATCTACTTTGGAAGAATCTATCTTGAGTTGTCAAACAACTTAATTTAACAAGGTGCGTGGTTAAAGGAGACTAGATTTAATGTTCAAGTTATGTCATGTTACTTTATGCATTTGAGTATGTACTTTTTACTGGCTTTCTACGTTTAAGTTTCATGTTATTATTACAAGTAGACAAGTGCATGTATCACTCTAAGTAAGCAAGAACAGTAGAACACGTTTAGAAACTCACCTAACTAGCTATGCACGCGACCACCCCACTTCCCAGAGTGAGGAAGTTCATGTATGTATGACCACTCCTTTAGAAAAGGAGTCCATGTACAAGTTCACGTTTAGGTACCGGTCGGTCGCCTAGCTAGCGCGCGGTTACCTCACCTCCCATAGTGAAGAAGGTCCATGTTTACCATGTACCTCACCTCCCATAGTGATGGAGGTCCATGTCATGTCACGTTCCAGGTGGTTGGAAGGTTGCGCTAGTTAGGCTGAGCATTGGGCCCCTTTAAGCAAGTTAATGAAATTACTTGATCATGCATGTTGACGTACTTATTTATTCTAAGTCGTTGAGTAGCTATTATTGGTATGATAAATTACACCTAGGATATGACTGACCCCACACCCACACTCATGAGCTACTAGAGAGCAGGAGCGCACAGACTAATAGCTGGGACACCATTGCTGCTCGGGATATCATCAGTTGCAAGTGGCAGAATCCTCCATCTCGAAGACAACTTTTCGTAATCGGTATGGACAATATGAGTTCTTGGTTATGTCTTTTGGGTTGACCAATGCACCGGCAGCTTTTATGGCGCTTATGAATAGCGTATTCCATGAGTACTTAGACAAGTTCATCATCATGTTCATTGATGACATCCTCATTTACTCAAAGAGCCACGCCGAGCACAAGGAGCACTTGAGAATCACGTTGTAGAAGTTGAGAGATGACAAGTTGTATGCAAAGTGAATTTTGGCTGAAGGAAGTGTTATTTCTGGGCCATGTGGTTTCGAGGAAGGGAGTGGAGATAAACCCCAAAAAGATAGAGGCAGTGGTGAATTGGGCGCCTCCTAAGAACGTCTCTGAGTTAAGAAGCTTTCTATGCATGGCTGGGTACTACATAAGGTTTGTATAGGATTTCTCAAGCATCGCTAGACCTTTAACCCAGTTACTGCGCAAGGGAGTGACTTATATCTGGAGTAAGGAGTGCCAAGAAGCATTCGAGGGGTTAAAGAGGAAGCTTACTACTGCACCGGTACTGGCATTACCATCAAGCGAGGCAGAGCATGGCATATATAGTGATGCTTCATACAAGGGGGTTGGGATGTGTTCTTATGCAGAACAAGAAGGTAATTACTTATGCTTCAAGGTAATTATGACCACACGAGGTGAACTACGCGACCCATGATCTAGAGTTAGCTTCAATAGTGTTTACCTTAAAGTTATGGAGACACTGTCTCTATGATGAAACTTTTAAGATCTTCACGGATCACACGAGTTTGAAACACCTAAGGGATCAAAAGGAACTAAATATGAGACAGAGAAGATGGGTGAAGTTGTTGGGCGATTATGATTGTACCATTGAATACCATCTCGGGAAAGCCAACGTGGTAGCCGATGCACTTAGTAGAAAGTAAAATAGCCCACTGCAGGAGCTTGTGGTACTCATGGATATGAACACATAGTTACAACTAGAGGATGCTACCATTATGATGGCCAATCTGAGGATTATACCACTATTGCACGATCGAATTGAGGAGAAGCAGAAGGATGATCTAGTTCTGGCCAAGTACATTCAAGAGGTGCAGGATGGAAAGGATATCAAGTTTGAAATGGTGGACGGAATATTACAATTCGAGGGTAGAGTTTCTGTACCTAAGGTGGAGAACTTAAGGCAAGAGATTTTGGATGAAGCTCATTGAGCACCTTATGCCATGCACCTGGGATCAACTAAGATTACCGGACCTTGCATGAACATTTCTGGTGGCCCAATATGAAAAAGGAGGCAGTTGAGTAGTGCATAAGTGTTTGAACTGCCGGATGGTGAGGCAGAGCATCAGGCTTCAGGAGGGAAGTTAAAGCCACTTGAAGTTAGAGAGTGGAAGTGGGAACACAACACTATGGATTTTGTCTATGGATTATCGAGGACAGAGTGGGGAATGATGGAATTTGGGTGATTGTAGACCGCCTCACCAAATCCGGCCACTTCATTCCCATCAAGTTCAAGTTAGGGGGTGGATGCATTGGCGGACTTGTACATCCAAGAGCTGGTACGACTACATGGAGTCCCCCTAACCATTGTGCCAGAATGAGGCCCAAAGCAGACAATATCTTACTCAAGAAAAGGTACCAAATGTTCCCAAGTGGTATCAGATCCTCTTCGCGTCCCTCTTGAACGATGATGGGGCAGGACTCAATGAGGGCGTTGAGTCCCAGGGGGTGTATGTAACACCTTAGGCGAATCTCACATCGACAAAGCATGGGAGAGATCCATGGTTCATAAGTAAGAAACTGACTTTAACTGGCAAGACGCGTTTTGGGGTGAAGAGGTCCGGGATGTGAAGGTCGGTTTCTTACTTATGAACCATGGATCTCTCCCGTGCTTTGTCGATGTGGGATTCGCCTAAGGTGTTACATACACCACCCCCTTGGTACTCAACGCCATCGTTGAGGTTTGCCCTACCATCATTCAAGAGGGACGTGGAGAGGCTCTAATACCACTTGTAACATCCCGAACATTTTTCCGACGAAGATATTGTCCGCTTTGGGCGTCGACCCTCACGGATTTCGACTTGGGGTGCAATTCAAGGTGACTTCCCATAAGGTCACCCATCCTTGTTGTACTCCATACTGAGCAAGTTTAACTTTGGAGTTCTCACAAGAACTCCTCCATTTCACCCCAAGTCAAAAACCGTGAGGGTCGACGCCCAAAGCGGACAATATCTTCATCGGGAAAAGGTCTGGGATGTTACAAGTCGTATCAGAGCCTCTCTACGTCCCCCTTGAACGATGGTGGGGAAAACCTCAACGAGGACGTTGAGTCCCAAGGGGTTGTATGTAACACTTTAGACGAATCTCACATCGACAAAGCACCGGAGAGATCCATGGTTCATAAGTAAGAAACCGACCTTAACTGACAAGATGCGTTTTGGGGTGAAATGGAAGAGTTCTTGTGAGAACTCCGAAGTTAAATGTCCTCATTGTGAATTACAACACAGATGGGTGACCTTATGGGAAGTCACCTTGAATTGATCCCCAAGTCGAAAACCGTGAGGGTCAAGGCCCAAAACGAACAATATCTTCGTCGAGAAAAGGTCTGGGATGTTACAAGTGGTGTCAGAGCCTCTTCGCGTCCCTCTTGAACGATGGTGGGGCAAACTTCAACGAGGGCATTGAGTCCCAAGAGGGGGGGGTGTAATGTAACACCTTAGGCGAATCCCACATCGACAAATCACGGGACTGATCCATGGTTCATAAGTAAAAAAATTGACCTTAAGGAAACCAAAATGATGCTCTGTGAAAGAGCGATCATGAAGAAACTGTCAATCACGCATTCTCCCTCCCCTCGTCCAATCGCGCAGGCACCCTGAAAAAGGAATCACTAGCACTGTGAAAGCCGAGATTCATGCTCCGAGGAGACGATGGCTACTATTTTGCGTTTATGCATGGATGATGCACAAGAATACTGAATTACACGTAAAGCAGAACCGGATCAAGGAGCAATGGAGAACTGCCCCATCCCTTCACCGGTAATCGCCCCCGACCTGCTCCAAATCGTCAAAAAGTCATTCGGAACCACACTCTCTCTCTCTATAAAAATTAAACTGGACTTCTATTGAACGCCCTAACTTTTTTAATTTATCGCCCTAAAATTATCCAATTTGACGCTTTTGCCCACACTTATTCCCAATTCCGGACTACATTTCGCCCTAGAATTTTTTTTTCCGTCGTCGCCGTTCGCCCTAGGGAGTCTTCGCCCATCACCGCTGTTCATCCTGGAGAGTCTTCGCGCATCACCACCGCAGGCCTTCCGCCAGACACTGGCCGCTCGCCCAAGAGATTCCTCTCGGCAACACATCCGATGACCCATTTAACCCAACCGGCTACGTTTTAGGTGACGGTCGCCAATGTTCCCTGTTCTTTTACCCATATTTTTGGGACCGGAGATGTTGGATGGGGGTTACAACGTTGGTTGGGGGATAAGTTTTACTATTTGTTATTTTGGTTTATTACTTCATAATTATTATGTGATTTTATGGGTATGACATCAACGGAATCAGCTTCCGGTGGTTGCTAATGGTGGTGGCGGCTGATAGGGGATAAGTCTCTTTTTTTCTTGAAGGGCGACACGTCCGGTGATGATCTGGTCGGGCATGAAGAACGAAGGAGACCCGACCCACGCCGCCCACCTCACTTTCGCTGCAAGGGTCGCCGATCATTTTTGGATTTGCGGGCGGTGGCGGGTTGCGTTTATGGGAAGGGGGCCAAGACAGGAGAAGGGCGAGGAATTGAGTTAGTCCGGCGGGTATTAGTTTAAATTGAGGATATAAGCGTCTATTAGGGTAGGTCTAGGGCGATGAATTTGAAAATTTAGGGCGTAAAATATCTGAATCGCTATTTGTCGCCCTAAAATTTAAATTATTTCGCCCTAAATCGTACTAAAATGACATTTATATCCCTATACCCAATTTCAATCACTAATCGCTAACTTGGATTGCCATCCAACCCACCAACCGTCCGATCACCGGTGTCGTTCCCCAACCTTCCACCGCTCCCATTCCCCCACTCCGCCAACTTGTTATTGCTGAGGAAGGAGAAAGAAGAAGCATGAGGTAGAATCGTAGAAGGTCTGAGCGCTGGTCTCCCAAAGAGAAGGAAGAAGAATCTGCAGCTTGGTCCGCAGCTATCGTTCCCCAGCCGCCCGCCGACCTGCTGCTGCTGTTTCTTTTTCCAACACATATGCAATTTCCTTCGTTCATTTCTAGCATTTATTCAAGAACAATGAAAGTCTGGACGGGACACCAAAGATCAATCAATTTCCGACTTCTTATCATCCGCCCAGCGTTCATGTCATTGTAGAATCAATCAATGATTGAAATTAAAAATTTCCAGCCATTCCAAGGCAACAAGGCAACGCCCAAGATTTTTTCCCGAAGCTAACTACAGAAGCCAACAATTACCATTCCAATTTTGCAGTAGTTAACTACTTATGATTATCTGAAAATGTAACTAA
Source organism: Linum tenue (assembly GCA_946122785.1). Lineage (NCBI taxonomy): Eukaryota > Viridiplantae > Streptophyta > Magnoliopsida > Malpighiales > Linaceae > Linum > Linum tenue. The sequence goes on along the minus strand of CAMGYJ010000002.1, from coordinate 11,457,875 downwards.
TTTGCAGGGAAAATCGAAAAGAGAATTTAACTGGCGCGACAATGAATAAGTTCAGGAGGCAGCAAATCGCTGGTCTTGAAGAGGCAAATCGATTAATGGCGGCGGCACGGTGGGCGGGGGGCGAAGTAGTGGTGGTCAATTAAGGGTATTTAAGTCATTTTAATAAAAGTTAGGGCGACAAATAAGAAGTTTTAGGGCGACGAATAGCAACCCCTAAAATATTAACTCCCAAATTAAAAAGAAATTATCAGAAATATGTTCATCCTAGCTGGCCTGTCCGTAACTGGCCCAGTAAAAGAACAAATGCATTAGGCCGGTGCAAATAATAATGGGCCTAATCTGGGCCTCAGTCGATCCAATTGGTCTACGAGCGACTATGCCTTATGCGATATAACCAAACTATAAATACCTTACAAAACATTCGGCTTCTTCAGATCAGCCCTAAAACCCTAATCAACTTCTCTCCACTCTAGCGGCGGTAAGCTTCCTTCTCCGATCTCCACCCTCCTTCGTCCCTCTGTCTCTTCATTTCCTACGTATGTTTTAGTAACTCAACGAAGCTCGAAGTGTGTATTCAGATTAAGGCCACCTTTAAGTTTATCTTCTGTTCGATTTGCTGAAACAGGGTAACCGGAGCAGGAACTAAAATGGCGACAGTTCCAGGCCAATTGATCTGGGAGATCGTGAAGAGGAACAACTGTTTCCTCGTGAAGGAGTTCGGCCGTGGCAACGCCGGCGTTAGGTTCAGCAAGGAGACCAACAATCTCTACAACCTCAACTCCTACAAGTACTCTGGTATGCAAACGCCTTCTTTTCGCTGCCGTTCATTTTTTTCGTTTCTTTCAGTGCTGCTTGGTTTGTATGGTGGGATTTATTTACTGATCCGTGTATGTGGTGAAATAGGTTTGGCAAACAAGAAGACCGTTTCCATTCAGCCTGAAGGCAAGGATGTGGCGGTTGTGCTGACAACCACAAAGACCAAGAGGCAGAACAAGCCTGCCAATTTGAAGCACAAGTCGGTCATGAGGAAGGAGTTCAGCTCCATGGCTAAGGCTGTTACCAATCAGGTAACTAGCTCTTCGTTCAAGCATTACGTTTTTTACTCGATTCATTTGTAGATTTGTTTGATTGGGAACTCATCAGCCTGTATCCGTCGAGCTCCTGAAGATCATTAGTTCTTGGGAGGAATTTTTTTTTTTTTGAAGTAATGGGTTTTCAGATTGTATGTGGTTGACTTTTGCTTGGTTCCCACGGCCTGAAATTTCAAAGAGCTTTGCTGCAGTTTCTTTCTTGGGCAGTGATGAGAAGCTAACATGTAAGAAGGGCCCTCTTGTGTAGAGGTTTCTTTCTGTGAAATACACTTGTTACGCTTGGCTTCTGAGTTCTTCAGCTCTTTGATTTCACAATTTTTGTCATTTGACTCTTGTTTGTTCTCAATACTTGAATTTTAAAAAAGTATGGTTGTTTTGGTTGTTATTGGACAGTGATGAGAAGCTAACATGTAAGTGGAACTCTCTTTTGTAGAGGGTTCTTCTGTGAAATACTCTTGTTACGCTTGGCTTCTGAGTTCTTCAGCTCTTTAATTTAACAATGTTTGTGATTTGACTCTTGTTTAGATCTCAATACTTGAATTTAAAAAAAATCCTGGTTGTTTAGGCTGTTCTTGGACAGTGATGAGAATGCTAACATGTAAGTGGAACCCTCTTGTGTAGACTGTTCTTCAGTGAAATACTCTTGTTACGCTTGGCTTCTGAGTTCGTCATTTGGAATTTGAACTTGGTTATCCTTCTTCTGAAGTTGCTGTTTATCCTTTTTACTCTTTTATTGAGATCGTGTACCGAATTTTTTTATTATCATGTATTGTGTCCATAAATTGGCTTTGGTTCTCATTTCAGAATCTTGGATGATGATTTTCAAGTTACTTGTATTAATGTTTATGCCTTGATCTATGTCAATGTAACTTGTAGGATTTAATGTTCTTGTCTTCTTCAAAGAAGAGATGGCAATTGATTTGCTTGTGTTCCCTTGTTGATATCAGGTTGCAGATAACTTCTACCGCCCGGATCTGAAGAAGGCTGCCCTCTCTAGGCTCAGTGCCATCCACAGGAGCCTTAGGGTTGCGAAATCCGGTGTCAAGAAGAGAACCAGGCAGGCTTCTAAGATCTCTGCGAGAAAGTGAATTTGAATGCTCTAGAGTGCTCTTTTCGTTTCAGTACTATCAAGAGTTTCCAGATTAGTCAAATACTAGTTTGCAAAATTTTGGTTTATCAGATATTTGCCTACCTCGTTTGTTGTCTTTGTACTGGATATGGTCGAAGAAAAAACTTGGATTTGTGAGACATGTTATGCCTTTAGATATGCACAAGATTCATGTTTCTAGTTTTTAATTGCTATGAGATTGTTGTTGTTGATTCTCCATGATCGCGGTTTTCCCAGTTCCCCAATTTTGGTGTTGTAAAGGAGGTTACCCGTTTTTCTATTTTCATAGTTCGTGTAAGTCGATGTGTATTTGTCAAAGCACATTGAAAATTGGTCTGTGAACAAACACGCTCTATATAGAGAGAACAGATGGCGGAAAGTTTTGCTGCTACGCGTGTAATTTCATTTGGGGACAAACACTCTGCTATTCAACGTGTGGTTATTGTGATAAGTTGTAATTCGGACCTGGTTTGGTATAGGTCAGTTGTTTTAGCTTGTAGATAGTTTGATTATTTGATTTCACACTTTGCTATTCAATCAAACTATTAACCAACTAGCGTAGGCCTGAGTCAGTTGTTTTAGCTTGTAGATAGTTTGATTATTTGATTTCACACTTTGCTATTCAATCAAACTATTAACCAACTAGCGTAGGCCTGAGGAAGGTGAGGTATGAAATTTGATAATGTAATGGGGTGTATAGCTTATTGTTGTATAGTTTTTTTTTAGGAAACACGTGATAAAAATAGTGAATTTTAGCAGGAAAGAGACATGAATGATGCAAGTATAAAAAATCGGCCTTATGAACCAAAATCAAGGAAAGAGACATGAATTGTGCTTTTTGGTTTTTGCCAGGCCATGATAAAATCTAAGAAAATCAAGAACGAACAACGCGATTTGGGATAGGAACCGCCGTTGTCGTATCCCTAGAAAAAATGTGGTAAACACGGACTCACCTGCCAAACTGGTTTGGATTGAGATTTTTATCGGGTATCAGGGAACCATGTGATTAAAAATTAGACTTGATCAAAACGGGCCAAAACTTGAAATTCAGCCTGTTTGACCGACCCATGCCAAATTCTAATTATTCTTTACTTTTAAACTTTCTATTTGAAAATAAAAAATAGTGAAAGAAAAGAGATGACTGCAATTCTCCATTTGCACATCACTTATTCGGGAATAAAACCATAGAAATTCAAAAGAAACTAAAAATGTTTAGGATCGTTTTAATGTTTAAAATAACCAAATAGATCTTTCTGTTTAGTTTTTTACTAACAAATACCAAACGATTCCCTATAAAATACCCTATAATTTGATCATTATGATATCAAATAATTATATAATATATATTTGAAATGATAAAAATTGGACTAATTGGGTTGGTCGAGGTTGAACCATTGAATAACTTTAAAATACATTATATTTTAGTCACTAAGATATAAAATAATAGCATAATATATATTATGCCAGAGAAAATAGTTTGTTTTAGAATGACAAACCAATGATTTCATTTGTTTTACTTGATGGGCAAATCTCGTGTAGGTCAGACCCATTCAACTCTTTTATTTTATAGTTAGCGGTTAGCCCATTAGATACCATGCATTAGTTTATTGTTAAATTTTTTATTTTTAGCAATAAAAAGGAGTATTGTTTTTGCCTTTTCATATATATTTTATCACCACGGAGAAATAAAAGGGCTTAAAGAAAAAAATTGACACTCCTGGACCTGTTTAAATCCGCATGTGTACGGTAAGTTGGCCCGTTCCATAGAGGAAAGTGAAAAAAATTGGCACTCCCTATTCTACCCTTCCTACAAACGCTCCTGGAGCAGGGAATTTGAAATGGGGAAGGATTTTTTTCCTCCCTGCTATTATATGTTTTTAATTTAAAAAAATACAACAAATGTACTTAGTGTGATTGGTTATGATCTTTGCTTTTCTTTAAAATGGTCATGGTTCGAATCCCAGTACGTGTCTTTTTAATGAATAAAAAAAAGTAATTGTGAAGACCAAAATGCCCTTCCTACTTTCACTCTCGTTGCAGGAAATTTGAAATGGGGCTCCCGTTTTTCCCTTCGGCGTATTATATTATGTGTAGATTACGCAAATAGTCATATTTACTATAGCTTATATGTATGATATGTCCCTCCATTATGCATTTCTATCAAACATGTCTTTCTAGTATTTTTTACATCAAACATACTCTTGTCCTTTACACAAATTATCGAACATGCACTTATGTTAAAATTTCAATCCAAAACCATCGAGTGCGGTCAAATCGTGATTCATATGGTCTAATCTCTGCAAAATTTGAGGGAAAATGTCAATTCTTTCCCTTCATTTTTTCAAATATCACTCTCGTATTACCGAGAAAACAGCCAGATACAAGATTGAACCCCACTATAGAGGGGACAAGGAAGAGCTTTTCTTGCTTCCAAGTGTGCAACCTTGTTACATGTATGACCAAAAAAAATAACCTAAAACTCCTAGAAAAGTCTTTCAAGCTTCTGATATCTTCCGATACCATACCCCAAGGACATATGCTACCTAACCCTCCTGGACCTCTCGGTATCACTTAGGCATCATGTGCAATAGCCATCGAATGCAACCCTCGTGCTGAGCACCATCAGGGCACATCCCGGAAGACCAATAGCTCCACGAGAGACGGTTCTTAAATACCCACGTATAATGATGCTAACGTTGCCACCACCATGTTTGTGGGATCTAGCGGAACCCAACTGCCCGCCCCATGAGAGCCACTAGTTGTAGCCCCATTAACGAACATAACTAACTCTCCTAGTGAAAAACTTCACTGTCCCTGGAAACTGGGTCCACTGAGTAATGGCGAACACTCGGGTCGTTGGGCAAGGCATCCTACTCTGCAACCTGCAATCAAAATTTAGAAAGCAACACTGCAACAATGTATTGAGTAAAATTGAAGAGAACCCAATTCATGGCCTTTCAAACATGCCATAAGAGGGCCACAATTCTCATCAAGGCGCCACGATCGAGTTCCTGGAACTCGAGTAGCATGCGCCAAAAGATGCCAATATTGCTTAGGGGAAAGCGATCCCTAATCCGTATGAGGTTTGCCCCTTCCCACAGCCTAACCACCACTCAACAGCGGAAGAAGAGATGTTCTAGAGATTCCACCTCCTCCCCACAGACTGGACAATGCTCTCCCCCCCCCCCCCCCCCCCAAGAGAACTCAACGGCTCACCAAGTAGCTAAACACCACGAACAAGCTGCCAAGCAAAGTAATGCAACTTGGGGGGTATAAGAGACACCAAAATCCTTTTCCAAAGGCTATGAACTCATACATGTACTTTCCCCTTCACCTTTAGCTCCTTTCGCCTCCTTAACTCCACAGAGCCAAACTTCACAGATAGTTCGTCGTTCCATATCACACAATCAAGCATTGATAAAATTAGCAAAGGAATAGCCAGAATAGCTCAGACCGTATCCTCCTCAAAGATTTTTTATAAGCAGTCCATCCTCCAAACTCCTTGGTTAAGGCAGATTGAAGATGCCACTGTTATATGGACCCACATTATCCACTATCGAGGTCACGGGGATAAGGGATGTAACTCTGGCATCGATTATCAATAAGCACTTTGACATATTATCCCGAGCCAATTTGCCATCCCAGACCTTGTACCAACTGTCGCAACCGCCCCTCGAAATCGTGATGATCGAAGTCGCCATCAACCTTAAAAGTAGTGGGCCGAGCACTAATTTGTTCGGTCTCAACCTTATGGTCCAGACCGGGATTTGGTCTGCGAAATTTTAGAAATTTGGGTTCGGGATTACGGTTACGTGTGGGGAAGTGTATTCACACCCCACAACGCCCAAAATTGGCATTACTTAAATCAATAAGTTTTGAGGGTTGGGTGTTTATTATTTCTGCATTATTGTATAGGATTCATTTAATTTGGTATTTATTAATATATGATTCTGTCATTACGTTTATTAACGTAAATAGCGAAAGGTAAATAATGAGTTTTTAGTTGGACTCGAACCTATTGGTTGCCTACGTACCCGAGTAGTCGGGATCAAAGTCCACGTAGTTCGATTCAATTGAGTGATTTGAAATGTTAACGTTTTCACGTTAAATTGTTGAAAAAATTTGTTAGTTGGACTCGAACCTATTGGTTGCCTACGTACCCGAGTAGTCGGGATCAAAGTCCATGTAGTTTGGTATTTATGACGTGATCTTAATACGTTCTATTGATCGTGATTAAGATAAAAGTTAGAATTTTTATGAAATGTAATTGATGATTAATCTTGTTAATATGAATGAAAAAGTGTTACATAGATTTACCACGCAATAATTCTCTAATTTGCTCTTTGGCTCCGGTTGTGGAGTAACACATGGTCTTGAGGTTTGTCCCATGAAAGCCTCCAAGGGCAACTCCAACTTGGATTTCACCTCGAGTTGTGGAGGGAAAGCTTCTTGATATGGGGAAGCTTCTTGGTATCCCCATGAGCATGGTTGCGCTTCGTGGAAGGGATGTTGGTAGTAGAATCCAGATCCTTGACTTCCCCCTTCTTGATCGTCCCATGAAGTTCCGGGGTAACCACTCTCGGGTGTTGGTGGATACCCCCACACTTGGGCGAAATCATAAGGATCCATGATCCAATACCTACAAACACAAAACACTAAAAAGAAAAATCAAACACACACAAACCACCCTTCAAGACGAAGAGTGGTAAACAAAACACACACGAAACACAAAACATAAACAAAAAGGCAAGATAGAAAATGCTAGAGTAACACTAAGCGACCTTTTCTAGATAACGGACCGTAAGGTCCCTGGCAACGGCGCCAAAAACTTGATATTCTCGGAACTACACTGCGAATTAATCCCGAATAGAGCCCAAGTTTTTAAACTCTAGCCGGGTGCAGTATAGAGCAAGTATTTAAATTGTCAACCCGAGCCGGTCCATGTACCCTACTTCAATCGCGTAAGTTGTTATCTAGCAAAACGGTTTTCAGTTTTCAAACTAAGAAAACTACAAACTAAACAAGCAAAATAAAGTAAATAAAGGAAAATTCTAAATAAGGGAGCTTCACCCAGGGGTTGCTTCCCCCTAACTAGCTACCAAGATTCGTTGGATTGAATGGAGTCATGTGGTGTAAGTGGTTGTGAACCGCGAGGGTGAGCAACTAGTGATCGATTTGTCACGGAATCAATTCACTAGCGATCGATTTGTCACGGGATCGATCCACTCACGACGTCTTGGGGAACCGCTAGGAGGAGCAACTAGTGATCCATTTGTCACAGGATGGATTCACTAGAGATTGAATTGTCGCGAAATCGATCCTCTCGCTCAGTCTCTAGGGGTTGCCTAGGTCTCTCCCTCAAACCGGAGTTTGAGCGGCTTAATCACAACCAACCTAGATGCAAACTTGAGTCAAGGGGGATGGTCATCTCTAACCTAGATAGTAGGCACAATGTGCCCAGGAAAACCAAACTTGTCAAGCCTACTTAAAAATGTGTGGTTTTCCTCTAATCTAGGTTAGGCAAGCACACAAGATTTGGAAAGCACAACTAAGCACAATCATCATGAAAGCACCTCTAATACTCAAATTGATGCAAACTCATACAAAATCATTCAATCTAAACAAGTAATTACAAAGTATTAGTTAGGGATTTGCAACACCCAAGAGAAAAGAGTGAGTTTCTAGAGAGAGAATAGAGGGATTACAAATTTGAGCTCAAGATCTTCTTCTTCTTCTAGGCTTGAATCCTTGTCTCCACCCAAGCCTCCAATAATGCTCCAAGATCACTCTAGCACTCTCTCTCTCTCTCTCTCTCTCTCTCTCTCTCTCTCTCTCTATATATATATATATATATATATATATATATATATATATATATATATATATATCACTAGATTTCCCCTTTGGTGTGTTTGAGCAAACCCTAGAGATGGGATTGAATTTCTCTCCCAAAAACCAGCTCCCCTTTCTCTCTCCCCGCTGTTGTCTTCATATTTGCCCGAAAGTGACCAGTTCACGACCGCGTTGGCCAGTTCACGGTCGTGAACACCTAAATGCGTCCATGAACTCAGTGTCGTCCAAAACGCACCGCTTCACTCTCTTGGGTTCACGGTCAATGGTCCCAGTTCACGGTCTTAGAGACCGTGAACTCCCTTGGCATCAGTAACCTCTGAAGCCTCGCTGGACTGCTCGATGTTCACGGTTTGTGGTCCATGTTCACGGTCTTAGGAGATTGTGAACTGCCTTGTCCAACCGTGAACTGCGGCTATTTCCTGGACGCCTTCACTTCATTATTACGGGGCAATTGTCACGGTCTTCTGACTTTTCTTCGTTTTTTGCGCTTTTTGACCTCCAATTATCCCAAAACTCGTCCTCGACCCTTCCACACATGCTAGGACCTGAAATGTATCAAAACAAGCACAACCTAGCGTGAAATATGTCGAGGAAGGATGAAATACTAAGCTAAACAAATAAAAAATGAGGGGTAAATTGTGTACATTTGAGTTCGAATCATACACCAAAATATAAGTCAGAGATCGAGATTAGTTCCCAAATTTTTTTTTTACATTAATCGTCCTATTTGATTCATGATTTACCGTACTTGTTGGGTTAGTTAGACCATCTCCAACAATCACCCTAAAAAGCCAAAAAAGCTAAAAGACTTCCTCCAACAATCAATGGGAAAATCCAAATAGCCAAAAAAGCCAAAATTTTCGGCTAAAAAGCCATTGGAAGAAGACAAAAAAAGCTAGAATTGTGGTGGGAGTTGGGCCCTCCTTTCTTCCAGCTAGGCAACGCGCGCAGGAACCCGGAGCCAATCGGTGGCGCGCGTTTAGCGCAAAAATCCCCCCTGCGTGTGGCCCAACTTTATTCCCGTTAGAATAAAAAAAAAAAAATCAGTCATTAATGAAATCATATTTAACAATACTTTTTTTATGTCAAAATTTAACAAAATTTTATCGAAAAGTTCGTCTTAATTAATTATTACTAACTGTATATAAATAATCTACAAACTATCTAATTAAAGTGACGAAATCTACACTAAACTAGATTATCACAAAAGAAGAAGATTTGACATTCTAGCATTTTAGCTTTGCTTGTTGGAGCAAAACCACTTTTTGAATGCCAAAATGCCAAATTTTGTTAGCTTTCTAGCATTTTGGCATTTGATTGTTGGAGATGGTCTTACAGGCCAGTCCTTTGCCTATTTCCCTTTCGGAGGGCACCCTCAATGGGCCTGCGTAGCAGCACACGCCCATTCTAATGCGCATAACTTAGGGATCCATTGGGCCAACTGAGATCCGGGACGAGAGGGGGCAAGCACGTCATTTTAGCTCCACAGGCCACTAGGGTTTTGAGTTCCATTTATGTTATAAACCTAAATCGATACTCTGGCCACATTTTCGCCGCTTCTTCCAATCTCTCTGCATCCTTCGACTGGTAATTTCTCGCACTCCGTCTTGCTTCTCGATTTCTCCTTTCTCCTGCATGTCCGCGTCGTTATAGGTTCTATCTCGCTTTTCTTGGGTTGTTTTTATTTATTCCCCCCTTTGACGTGACGGCTGGATGGATTTGGTTGCAGACCGAGAGAGAGAGCCAAGATGGTTGAGAAGACGAGGATCAGGAAAGAGGAGGTGGTGACCAGGGAGTTCACCATCAACCTCCACAAGAGGTTGCATGGCTGGTGAGTTCTGTTTTCTTGTTCCCTGCAACTTTCATTTTCTTGGGTATCTGGAAGTTTTGGGATTTGCGGTTTTATTCAGCGGGATGCTATCTTAACAGTAGGGTTTTGTTAGAGTTTCTGTATGGGCTTTGTAGCTTCAGGGATATTAATTCAGGACCCCGATGATTCGGTTTAGAGTTAATTTTAGCTGAATAATAGTGTTAATCCTCCAATCTCCACCTGGTGGCTGTTGGATTATCATTATCCAAATCGTATTAATCCAGTTTCTATGGTGACGATGGTAGGAGTCATGAGTTTTATGCTATGATCAAAGATTTACTTTTCTGGGATGATGATGAACTGTGAGAATGGGACTGAGAGTTGTGAAGACGCAGATAAGGGTTTTATCAAACCTTGATGATCACTGATCTAAGCATGTTCCTTGTCAATTTGCTATACAAAGTATTAGGAGTGTCTCATTGCGGTGGCCTATGTCCATATTAGGTTTTTGGAGTAAGGTCGAGCTGGTGATTAGCTTGAATGTGCCCTTGGCAATATCAAGGTCCTGCACTATTGTTAAGATTTGTGGTTTCCCTCTGTCCTTGAGTATCAGAGGTTAACTTTGTGCAATCTATAGCTGGTTTTTAATGGCCCTCCTTGCTTGATCCTTTCATTATGTAGCCTCATGTTTGCCTGTCTCTGATGTTTCCTAGTTTGTAAATTTCAATCCAATCTATCATGTCTATGGTAGACTCATGTGCTCACTTTTGTGTTACCTGCTTTCATTGGACTTTCTTGAACCAACATTTTCAATTTGAAGACCTTTGGTGGGTCTGCTCAATTTCACTTATACTGAACTCTTGAAATTTATATTTACCAGCACCTTCAAGAAGAAGGCTCCCAAGGCCATTAAGGAGATCAGGAAGTTTGCCGAGAAAGCCATGGGAACAAAGGATGTGAGGGTGGACGTGAAGCTGAACAAGCAAATCTGGAGCAAGGGAATAAGGAGTGTTCCAAGAAGAATCAGAGTTCGCATTGCACGGAAGAGGAATGATGATGAAGATGCAAAGGAGGAGCTCTTTTCCCTTGTCACTGTTGCAGAGATCCCTGCCGAAGGACTCAAGGGGCTGGGCACAAAGGTCATAGAGGAGGATGAGTAATCTGTGTCGCTCTGTGTTTCTGTCAGGCTGTGGTTCTAGGTTTTTGAAGAAGTTTTGTCCTTGTTTGAGGATTCGGAGAACAAGCCTAGGCTTTTGTTGGTACAAGTTGGATATTGTCAAACCATAATTGCCATTTGAAAGTAGTGAACCTAATGATATTTTCTGTTGGATTTCTAGCACATAATGGCCATCGGGAGTGCAATCTGCAGAAAATGTCGCGCATGTTAATGATCTGGTTGAAGTGCTTGTATTACTGTAGTTGGTATCATCGTATTGATGGTATAGGGAGCTCTTGTCGATGGTTCTTAATTCGATCCAAACCTTTGAGACAACACAGACACAGTTTCTTGTCCACTTTCTATAACAGCCACTATAATGGCCCAGTCGAGCATGGAAAAAATTAATTATATTGTCCATATATTAAAAAATTATATCAAATCTCTTCTAACAAATTATATCAAATCTCATCTAGCATATACGAAAAAAGTAATTATATTGTCCATACATTAACAAATTATATCAATCTCATCAAACAAATTATATCAAATCTCATTTAAATATACGGAAAAATTAATTATATTGTCCATACATTAATAAATTATATCAAATCTCATCTAACAAATTATATCAAATCTCATCTAGCATATACGGTATAATAATATATAACACTACAAAATAATAGTTCGTACTTAATTCCAACTTACAGTAAAATTCAAACACACTTAAATTCACCATATAAATTCGTGATTAACACTTTGAATGAATTAGAGAAACTTGAGGAAAATAGATAGAACTCGTTATTAGATGAGTTCGAACTCATCGGTTGTGCTTTTACACCAAATTATTGAAATCCCAATATTACAACACGCTTATATTGACAGTCGAACATTGAAATTTAAAATGATTTATACAAAAGCATCAAATCCTAATTACACTATGGAACAAAAAGGGGTTTGACCCTAACTAAGCAAACTGCAGGAAGGAAGGTTCTTTATCCCATTTTGTCCTTTTTTTTTTTGACAAATCGTAAAGCTTAGATTGCAAATCGGAATAACACGGACGGTTACAAAAAGGAGAAAGCTCCCTGAACCCAGCAAGAGGAAAAGAAACCCACATGTCCAAAAGAACATATTGTGCAGCAGAGAAAAGCCCAAGAGAAAGGGGCACAATACAACCAGAACAGACACGAGGACTCCCATCCAAAGTCCAAATCACAGAAAACAAAACCCCTCTTTGTATCCTCATCAATCCGATAAGCACAAAGCACAACACCAGCTCATCCAATACAGCATTGACCATGGAGATTGAGCAAAGCAACCCCAAAAGCCGCCTCCTGGGAGTTGTTCAAAGACGACCCATCATAGTGAATCTCCGATTCGGGATTACGCGGCGGTGGACAGGACTGTGACCGGATTGCTCAAAGCATGATGCGGCCGCCACAGCAATCAGAAAAGACACCCACTTCAGTCAACCGACACCTTAGGGGATGACGATGGAGAGGGAGAAGGTGAATGCAATCACCCGAGAGATGACTACACCAAACATTTGGAGAAAAGCATCAAACATTTGGATTTGTCCTTGTGAAAGCAACAAAAATGGCATTGTGGAATGAAAGTTCGTTGACCAGTTTTGTTGGGTTAAAGCTGGTTTTGATCGAGTTCTGACAAGATTGAAGTCAATTTTGACCGGGTTGAAGCGTGCTTGACGAATTCACGCAAAGTCCAAAACAGATGTTCAGTGCCCTTTTCCCATCGGGTCCGGGGTCAACCCAAAGGCCGACCTTGGATTAACAACTTCAGTGCCAACATCTTATGTATTAACATCATGCTAACAATAATTAACATGGATATTTTAGTTTGTAACACTGCTACTGTTGTTATTCTTCTCACATTATCTCCTTGCGGATCCTCCAACAGGCACTGCAAGATGGCGAGTATGCATCAATTACTCCCATCTTGCCAAGTAACTCCAACAACCTGTACTTTCATGGTAAATACAGTTCTCGACTATGTGAATTGGTGAGAGGTATGAAGATGATGAAATTTGATTAATACTTGTTTTGATTCTCTCCTTAACAATGCAGTCAAAATCGCATTTTAAAACTTAAAAATTTACGCTTTTACGCTTCTAGCTTACCAAAACTTTTCAAAGCAAAATCGTAGTTTTTATAACTAATGTAGTTAAAACACGCTTAAAAGTTTAAAAACTTACGGTTTTAACCTTCTAGATCACCAAAACGCTTCTACGTAGAAACACTCTTTTGACTACATTACTCCTTAGTGACATGCATATCAATCTCGATATGCTTAGTTTTTTCATGAAAAATAGGGTTCACGGCTATGTGAATTGTGGACCTATTATCACTATAAATTGTAATGGGAAAAGTGACATGTACTCCAATTTTGATTACATCCGTTTCAACCAATTAATTTCACACACCAGATAAGCTAGAGCTTGATAATTTGCTTCTATTGAAGACCTTGAAATGATCGTATGTTCTTGCTCTTCCATGTAAGTAATGAGCTTCCACATCAACCTCTCAAATCTTTCTATAGCTCCGCTTTGACGATTATCGTTGTCACTTACATACTGTTTGGTATAAATGAATTCCATAAGTTTTGAGAAATTTATTTTGAAATGAAATATTTTTGTATTTGGTATTAAAAAGAGTTCATTTTCAATTCTAAATTTTGAATTCTACGGAATTGGAACTAGTTATAGTAATTCCGAGGAATTGAGATGGGATTTCCAAATGAATTCCACAAGTATTTACTAATTATAATAAAATGACATGATTAACCTCTTTTATTAACCAAATTACTTATACATATGACATACCAAACACAAGAATTCATTTGACAATGAATTCTACACGACACTTCATTTTATTTCTAAAGATTTGAATATAACATACCAAACATAGGATTTCATTTGACAATGAATTCTACATGGTAATTCATTTTACAATGAAATGAATTCTCAATTCATTTGATACCAAACATTTGACAATGAATTCTACACGACACTTCATTTTATTTCTAAAGATTTGAATATAACATACCAAACATAGGATTTCATTTGACAATGAATTCTACATGGTAATTCATTTTACAATGAAATGAATTCTCAATTCATTTGATACCAAACGGTCCGTTAGACTTCTTAGACCATCTCCAAGGTTGGAGTGAGAGAGTGGAAACTAATACCCATTTTCCCTCCAACTAATCAAGAAAGGGTTATTAATGGTAGAAAAAGGGATGGAGAATTAATACCCCAACCCATTTTTCCCAAGTACCCAAGCCGATCAAAGAGAGACGAGCGGGTACAATGTGTGTATTTAATTATTTTTATGTTTGCTTTAAAATTTTGTTTGTTCGTTGTGATAAAGGTTGTCAACACGCGGGTCGACCCGGACCTGGACGAGCTAGTGGGTCAAGGGTTAACGGGTCACTCATTTTAGCTCGGATTAGCCCAAAAATATGAAAAGAGTCATTATATTGTACTTATCCTGAATCCAACATAGAAAAAATAAAAGCATCAAAGTCGTCACACTTCTACAATTTCCAAGCGCTGCACTCAAAGGAGGGCCCCAGAACGCATGAAAGTGAGGGAAGAGGTATTTTATGTGAAACAACATAATGCTACCAAACGATCTTGCGCCAGACCATATATGCTTTTGCGCCATAACAATCTCACTCGAATTACGGGGACCTACGCATATTAGTACAGTATACCGGGGTCCCCGGCCAGCGTTCTTAGGCCGACACATAGTATCCCAATCCACCAAATGCAGCTTCTTGCCTGCTTCGGAACTATCCCACACAAATGCACGAATCTTCCGGTCAATGTAGTCTCTGACACTCGCTGGCAGGAAAGTTGTTTGCATAATGAACGATGGCAACGTTGCGAGCACAGACTGAGCTAGGGACCATTTGTTTCGGAGACAGAAGATAAACCGTCAATGAATTTGATTAGTCATTCCAACCATTGATTGGAATTTATATCGTGATAAACCGTGATTTGAGCCTTGGATGATTTTTGCTTACAGCCGCATTCGCAGCATATAATATACGAAATATAGAAGAAATTCTAAGGTGTGGACCCTTGTCTTGACTTGCTTGATTAGTGATAGGTATGACCTAAAAGGGAGCTCTAATTTCTTGGGAAGGGGAAATGGCTTCTTTACCCTCTTCTTTCATTCCATTATTCATCATAGCCTCGTCGATATTCCTTTCGCAACTCCTTCTTCACAGGAGCTTTGCTTTCCCCAAGCCTGATTTACAAGCCCCTGTCGAGTCTCTCCTTCACACCGTTCCGAAATCAAGTGAATTGTGGTCCAACGTATCCCAAGTCCATCAGCTCCGAGTCATGGATACAGTCTTTCAAGTCCCTGGCTCGATTTGAATCAAAGGGTGCCCCTCCCGCCTTTTTCAGATGGGTGTAAGATAGAATTGAAGTCGCCGTCTCGTCTCTTGACAAGTCCTGACCCCCTATAAACAGATCGAAAGCTTACGATTCACTCCGGTGCTGCTTGCTGGTGGAGGTTGGGAAACACTACTTAAACTCCAACACACTTAAATAACATCAACTAAAATTCAACATAATAAAAATTCAACAAAAATTAAATCCATCACATAATATATGAAAAAATAACATATATAAATTATTATATTAAAAATCATTATACTACTCATACATATATAAATTATATCAAATATATATGAAAAAATAACATATAACATTACATCAAAATAATAGTTAGTACTTAAATAAATATATAATAATTTTTTTAATACATTTAAGTTAACCATATGACACCAATATTCGAAATTATAACTTGAAATAACTAATTGGCTTATATATACGAGCAAAATAAAACGATTAATTAATTAAACATGACAAGAAGAAGGGAGGTTGGAATTTGGAAACCCACTGCATTTTATTATGAAGGCAAAATTAATTAATCCTTGAAAGTTGAAATAATCAAAGCCACGGATGGGATGAGACTGTACGTGGCACCGGTATGAGCCTGAATAATTTATGGGCCATGCCGGATCTAAACTTTATGGGCACGGGCACGATATGATATATAAGTGGGTCGTGTTGGGTCTAATATTTTTGAGACTTTATTGAGTATAAAAACGGACATGGCACGAAAATATATTTATTTGATAGAAAATAAGTATAAAAAGAATTATAGGTTCAAATATTACAAAACACAAGTAGAAAAATAATTATTTGTTGTTGTTAGAAGTGTCGTAAAGATATATACGTAATTACAAACATAAGTAAAAATGGACAAAAAATTAAACAAAGCCAAATCACACTCGCTATACTTCCAATTTTCTTTTCCCTCTATTTGTTACTTTTCTCAAACATTATCGGTTAATACTATCTTCCCCCGTCCAATTTTCACCTTCTTTTTTATTCTCTCTTCTGTTTTCGTCCTTTTCATTAAACACGAATACGAGCATGGAACGAGCACGAATAGGCACGGCACGATTCGAACCGTGCCCGGGCCTGGGCCGAGCCAAGCAAAGTTGACAAATGGACTTGCATGACACGACACGAAAACTGACGAGTCGTGCCAAGCACGACACGAAATAAATGGGCCCGAAGCGTGCCCGTGCCGGGCCGGACCAAGCACGGCCCAGCGCCCATGTACAGATGAGACCCCTCGTATCCTCCTCTTTCTTGTGGACCGAGAATTGATAAATGATTAAATGAGTCAAACTGTTACTTGTACAAACACGGGAACCAGTGCTGTGGCCCGCGGGTAGACCCGCCCGGGTTTGCCGGGTTTTGATCGGTTAAAGCTGGGTTTGACTCCACCGGGCTATTTCTTAATTGGGTTTGTAGCGCCCGTTTTTATTACCGGGTCCGGATTAACCCGGGTTGACCCGCGGGCTAACAATATGTTTAAAAACTAACATAAATACATAAAAACGATTAGAAAAAGGTCATATTTAAACCATCTTATTCTAAAAACCATAAATTTTCTGTACATTTGGCTACTCATTCTCACTAGTTATGCACAACAAATTTAACATCTTATTCCAAAGTTCTCTGAATTCCAATCTCGTTTATCAACGTACCCTTTCATTAGAGCCCAATTATGCACAATAAAACCCCAGTTAGAGACCAAGTTTTTAAACTCTAATCGGGTGCAGTATAGGGTAAATATTTAGATATTGACCAGGGCCGGTCCGTCTATCCCTACTTCCGTTGTTGAAATCATTATCTAGCAACAAAACTTTGGTTTAAAGGTTTGCTAATTGAAATAAAAGAAAGCAAAGGTGATTGGGTTTGAAAACTCTTTTGTGGGAAAGTCACTCGGATGTTGCTTCCCCCTAACCGCTACCATGCTATGTGAATTGGAACGATGCCTTTGGGCACGATAATCGCGAACCGCAGAGGGATGCATATGTGGTCGGAGACTGCATCTCAATTGCTAAACTGAGGTAAGGATGAAAGACCGTGTCACTCGACCCTCTCGATTTAGACAATCGGTAATTTGACTTACTCCCTCACTCAACTCTAAGGTCGGACGGTTTAGTCACGATTAATCGACTTGCTTAACTCAATATTGAGGGTCGCCCTAACTTAACCTAGTTCAGGTGGCTTAGAAAGCGGAAGTAAAACCAACTCGATTGAGTGTCCCTTGAAAGGGGGATTTTCCTCTCTAAACTAGGCTAAGGTGGCCAATTAGATTACTAGCACTTAAATGCACAAACCTAGGGTTGCTAAGCACAATTATGCACAATTCTTAGGTTTCTAAGCACTTAAATGCACAAACCTAAGGATGCTAAGCACAAAACATGCACAACCCCTAAGTTGCTAAGCACAAGCATGCACAATCATGGTGAATAATGCCTCAATCATTTGAATTGAACAATACCCACACATACAAGAAAACTACATACTAGAGTTAGGGTTTCACTACACCCAAGTGAAAGGAGGTCTACTCCATGCTAGTAGTGGAAAGAACAAAAGGGAAAAAGGTGGAAATCATCTTGGAGGATGCTCCCAGTCTTCTTGACCCTTGAGTTGAGCTTTCCTTGGGGGAAATCTTTCCAAAATCTGCCTTGAAGCCAAACCCTAACCTTCTTCTTCCCTTTGGTTCAGTTTCTCTCACTAGAATGCTGAAGAAGGTGTTTCACACAAAAGTGGACTCTCTCCTCTATCCTCCTTTCAGCTCATCTTTTAAACCCGAGATGAGCTGAGTCCACGGCCGTGAACCATCAAACGCTTCCGTGAACTCAAGGCGTGCGCCAAAACGCTCTGCATCGCTCACATATATTCACGGTCAACTGCCTGTGTTCACGGTCTTAGTGACCGTGAACTCACCTTGCGTCAGTAACCTTCACATTAGCTCTGAACGCCTCGCGATTCATGGTCAAATCCCCTTCTTCACGGTCTTGCATGACCGTGAACTCCTTCAGTTAGCCGTGAACTGGCTCTTTTTCACCTCCTCTCCCGATTTTCGATCCTTTTCGCCAATCTTTCAACTCCGAGGCTGGTTTCACCTGTTAAATCCTGAAACACACTCAAACACGAAGAACCTAGTGTAAAAACAACCTTTTAGGAGCGAATTTGGCACAAACATCTAAGTAAAACGGGGGCAAAACATGTGCAATTAGGCCCGAATCACTCCACCACACTTAGACGTTTGCTTGTTCCCAAACAAACCATTTCACGCACACGGTAATATATCAACCTACACAAATACTTTGGGGGCAACTCTGTAACACCCATACATATTTGTAAAACATTAACATGATCGTACCGATTAAAACCTTTTACAACTCTATTTAGCTTATAAACCAAACCATAATTTACATAAACATTTAAAACTTCTAAATACATGATAGTAGAGAAGACCATCTTCTCTCAAAATACTATAAACAAGTCATGTCGGAGTCTGAGTCCACCATCCCACCTCATTGATGCCGAAACTTCTAATCTGGGAAATTTTTTTGACGGGGTGAGACGTCACCTCAATGAGTAAAAACTAACCTAGTAGCGTAATTAACATAAACAAGGTATTGAGCAATCACGGTTAACGTTATACCCGCCTTTCTCTCGTTATACTAGTACCTCTATAAACATTCGCCACTCGCACATAGACACATTTAGAACTAGCACAAATTCATTAATAGGATCATACCCGTTTAAATATCTTCATCACAACACACACACATAAAACGATTCACAACAAGCATATGCACATACAAGCATCCATCACCCATTCTGGCCTAGTCATGCACCATCATCTTCTTTCCCACCTCCTCCTCCTCCTCCTCCACCTCCTCCTCGATGCTTTGGCTCCCCCACCTCCGCCTACCTAAAGCATCGGTGACTTCCTCCCATAGCCCGGGAAATCGGCACATAGCCGAATATATACACAACGTCCTTACTGAGGACTTATCACATCATCATTTTCTCCGGGTGCATGACTAACCGTTTAATACACACATACAAAGAAACACACATTCATATCATCTCATATCGAATCCATAAACATCATTCACATAACATGCATCACCATTATCAATAACAACATCATTGTCATCATTGACTTCATCAACATCGTTATCATCATCACGGAGACCTTTCGTACCTCTTTATACGCATCTCATCAACATTCTTATCATTCTCCACATTGAAATCACACAATATCATCATCATATGATATAATCATTAACACATACTTTATCACACACGCAATTGCACCTTACTATAATTAAATTCGCTACCTCGGATTTGGGCCGCTTAATGACCCAAACACCATGCTCGTATTAATTAAGGTACTAGGTTAGAATTTACTCACAATACTCTTGCTACTCCGTTATACTCTTGCCTCTAGAAGATTCTGCCAATTGCCTTTCCCCTTCAAGAAGTCATATACGGATGATTTAGTACTACTAAAATTATTATACTTGTCATAATTAAGAACCAATCTCATGTATTCAAGGTATAATTAGTTCCAAAACTAAATATACTTCATTGAACTCCCAGCGCATACATAAATACCTTCTAACCCACTATTGTATACAAAATATTTACCCTTAATCCACCCATAAATTTCATTAATTCCATCACCTTAGCTGTGCTCGCACTTGTCGTGAGATAATGATTAGCATGTTATTACCCTCTAACAACCCACTTTGATTACCAGAAAAGTTGGCGGTGTGCTTTAGCAAGAATATTACCACGCCAGACCAGGAGTTCTTGGCCACGATTCTAGGGGTTGGAGTTGGTGGTCCATGATAAATATTTGGGGCTTCCAACGCTGGTTGCTAGATCCAAAACAGCTACTTTTAGATATTTGGAGGACAAATTACTAGAAAGGCTTCAGGGGTGGAAACAAAGGACTTTGTCGTGGGCTGCTAAGGAAACTTTGATTAAATCCATAGCTTTGGCTCTGCCCCTTCATGTGATGTCCTGTTTTCGTCTCCCCCTGGCGCTTTGTCGGCTTTTGGACAAGCATGTGGCCCGTTTTTGGTGGGGGGCGGAGGATGGTAGCCCCAAGATCAGATGGGTATCCTGGCGTAATATGTGCAGGAGTAAGCATGATGGGGGGATGGGATTTCGCCAGTTCGAGCATTTCAACCAGGCTCTCTTGGCCAAGATTGGCTGGCGTATTCTAAATGAACCTCATTCACTTATTGCCCAAGTCTATAAAGGCAAGTACTTCCCTCAGGGGTCTTTCTTGACAGCGACTGCGAGATCTCGTCCCTCCCGGGGGTGGCAAGGTATCCTACATGGGCGCCAGTTATTGGAGAGGGGGTTGAGATGGCAGGTTGGTAATGGCCAATCGGTCTCTCTCCTTCACTCGAACTGGATACCTAGAAACCAACTAGATCCTCCATGCTATAATCCGCGAATCTTGCCTGCGGGGGGTGATCCTTTGGTGGCGGAGGTTATGGCTGCGGGGGGGGGGGGGGGGGGAGATGGTCTGATGAGAAGCTCTGTCAATGGTTTGACCCACCCACATGTAAGGCTATTAAAGAGATTCCCCTTCCGCGTAGGGATATGCCTGATAAGCTTCTTTGGCATTTTACGGCTGACGGGGTCTTCTCGGTTAAGTCAGCTTATCATTTGGCTGTGGAACTGGACAGGAGGAGGGGTGGATGGCGATCTTCGGTTAGCTGGATGGACAGGGCGAGTTGGATTAAAGTGTGGGAGGCGAAGATCCCACCGAAGTTGAAGGTTTTTATGTGGCAAATTCTAAATCGGGCCCTGCCGACCATGGAGGCGCTTATTGAAAAAAAGGTTCTGGTTCTACCTAGGTGTCCAGTTTGTTGGGATGGGCCAGAGACAATGGAGCATTTGTTCCTTTATTGTCCAGTGGCACGAGCCCTCTGGGACTATTCGGGGTTGGATTACTTGGGGGAGGGTTTGCCTCGACACACTTTTCCTTTGTTTCTCAAGCGTCTGTTGGGGTTGATCCATCAACTGTCTATGGTTATGGCTGTTGTTGCTGTCCTTTGGAGGATCTGGCGATCTCGGAATTGGGTTGTCTTTGAAGGCAAGCAATTTGGGATCCCAGCGCTAATGCGGCAGTTCCACCAACAGTATGAGGAATGGGAAGGTCTGTCTGCGGACCAAGTGCCTAGAGTTCAAGTGCCGATAATGCCACCTTCTGCTCAAGTGGGTGGTTCCCAACTGGTTTGCATGTGGGACGGGGCTACTAAGGGTGGGTCTCATTCGGCTGGTGGGATGGTTCTGTTTGGCCCAGATCGGACAATTCTAGTGGCTAGAGGGGTCCAGTTTCCTCAAATGGCGGATCCTGTAGTAGTGGAATTGATGGTGCTTAGGGAAGCAATTATTTGGTGTGTGGAGCAGGGTTTGTCGGAGGTTCGATTTGAGGGCGATGCGAAGGTGATCATTGATAAAATTAATCACGCCGAAACAAGAGATAGTCGGTTGGGTGCTGTACTGGAAGAGATTGTTCATTATTTTCATACTCATTCGGGGTTTAGTGTGCGTTTTGTAGGTCGGGAGAACAATAGGGTAGCTCATTTGGTAGCTAGGAAAGCCCTCTCTTTGTATCCGACTATGAGTCGCTTTTTTGATTTCCAGACCTGGCTGGTTTCCAGGGAGTAACTGTCTATTTTTTCGATCAATACATGATATCTTTTGGGGAAAAAAAAACAACCCACTTTGATTAATTAGCACCACTAATATATCCCACAATCCACGAACAGAGATTATATATAACCCTGTCCACTAAGCCTTCCCAGAGAGCTCCCATTGAAAACCATGCATGAACATACCCCATTCTCACACGCCTACACAACTAATTGACTTTAAATCCATAATAGCTATTTTAATTACCCAACTGCTTCCTTGACCCCCTTCCTGTAAGAGTATACTAATTCTCACATCTATCCCATTATCATCCCCACATGGGATGAAACCCTCCCCTCTAATATAACAGCATCATTTATCCTTCCACTAAAGAGAGACTTAGTGAAAACCCCATATTACCACCACCTGAACAACCGCCCACCAATTGCTTCCTTTCTTCTCATTCTGTTAGACCCATTACAAAGAGAAAGGTCTTACCTTAAGTAACTGTTTTCTTCAAATTTTCCTCTACTGATGCAACCGACCCAGGATGATAACAATAGATAGAAATGAGGAAAAGGGAAGCTATAAGAAGTTTTTTTTTTTTCCATGTCTCTCTCTCTCTCTGGGCGTTCAAACAGGAGGGATGGATGAAATGAGAAATGCCTGCCACTCCTTCCCTTCTAAGCTAACCCATCCACCTCCTAAATCATTCAATTTCCTGCAACAATAGTTGCTACGTGTTCACTTTATATTTTGGTTTGGGAAGGGGAGCTTCTGCCTGTCAGCAACTAGAGATGTCCAAGGTAATAACTCCTCTCCCTTGCCTTAGTGGAATGGAACTGACTCGGTTTCCCTTAACCAAATGAGGTTAGCTCTTCTCCCACTCCCCCACACTTAACCAAATTCAAATACAGGGTTGACAACTTGACATAATCTAGGGAGATTGTAACATAGCAATATAATTTCTATTTTGATTCTAATTTATTACAATGATTTTCCTATTATTTGAAATCTTAGGTAAATAACTAGTCTAGAAATACCTTCGTCACCATCACTGAGCACTAGTTAATCAAATTTGACACATATTTAAATCCTTACTCATGACATAGACGTAATTAAACAGTTTATGGAAGAGCGGGTGTGACAAACTCAAAGGGCACGAAGCAGGAATTCTCGATGTTTATTGACAATCAATACATGAACCTTTGCAAGCAATACTGACATCCACCACAAACGACATTCAAAGCCACCAAAACAGGCACACGAAAAGTTCTCAACTTATTCATAGATAAATGTAAGTCTCAACAATACCGCTTATCGACCACAACCAACCATGCATGGATTTCAAGTCCGAGGAACAAATGGAAAGGCAACGAAGGTCCTCACCGGGGTATGAAATGGTAAGTATAACAAGAATGGATCACTCACTCTCAAGACAAGTAGGGTCGGGACCTTTTGGTGCAAAAGATGTGCACAATCATAACCTCTCGGCCCTATCGTCTCAATACCAGGGTGGTAACCTCTAAACGCTAGAGTTCACGGGATGGTTGTCACCACTAGCTCGTCCGGAGGTCTTAGACACGGGTTCAGATGACTGGCGATTGGCTTGGACATGGGGAAAATGCTTTTTGGGTGGTGGAAATCATGACGTGAGGTTCTACATCTTCAACCTAAACCCGGAGGGTCTATGGTTTCGACTAAAACCCTTCTCTTCAATCAAAGGCCACTAGCATCAGCCAAAACCCTTATCTTTCCCTTCCAACCATCACCCATCGTGAACTACCTTGAAGCACTCTTCCTCGGTCAACTCTCGCTAGCTCTTTAAGGTTTGATAGTGAAGGAGTTCTAAACAATGTGGGGGTTTTGATGGCTTGGGTGCCAAGAAACCCCCCTAGAGCATGTACTTTGGTTTTTCGTGGCACTCTCTACTTTATTTACCTCATTTTATTACCTCTTTTTCGTTTCTCTTTTCTCTTCTCTTCTTTCTCTTTTTTTCTTTTTGAGGGGGGTATTAGAGAGTAAAAACACTTGCCACCTAAACATTTATCGACCAATTCTCTCTTTTTGAGGAACTAACTCCAACACTACACTCCATTTTGCATTCCTAGCAAGAACCACACAACCTTCCTATGTAGAACCTCTATGGAAACTCAAAGGTAAGAGCTCCGGGACACACAGGCGACTCATGTTTAGACAATAAGAATGGATTTGGGGGTCATTCTACTAACACCTTTAAGCTCACACGAACGAAGCTCCTTAATTGAGAACGACCCACAGAGTCACAAGGCTCAAAGGGGTTGACTAAGGAATGATGCATTTCGGGACAATCAACGTTTGGGCGTGGACTCATCTTATGCATCCATCATACTTGATAGTGACAACTGTGATGCTACACACTGTGGTAAGAGGGAACTATCACACCGAAAGAAATGATCGGCTCAAAGCTCACATGCTACCTAGTTACCCAACCATCTATTCCAATTCACAAACACGATGCATGGCAGTTGTACAACAAGTGATCAAGTCAAGACATCCATTCATTTATGCATACTTGAGAACTAAACTTTTGCCCTATCCTAATGAACTTCTCAGTCATCATCATAGGATATACTCGATCACATGCAACAATTCAAGATCAATGCC
The DNA here is from genome assembly GCA_946122785.1 of Linum tenue. NCBI lineage: Eukaryota > Viridiplantae > Streptophyta > Magnoliopsida > Malpighiales > Linaceae > Linum > Linum tenue. Next base: position 11,433,134 of record CAMGYJ010000002.1, on the reverse strand, counting down.
GCAAACATGAGAATTTCCCACCATTCGGCCACTTTGATCATGCGAACATTGCTGGGAGCCCTCAAATTTTGAAATTTGGGCATACAAAAGGCTCTAAGCAACATCTCACTCACACAAGCATACTAGTAAACTACCCCCCCCCCCCACACACACACTTAAACTCGACATTGCCCTCAATGGCGTAAGAAAGGGGTGGAGTGATGTTACCGCTTGGGCTTGGTGAGTGAATGTAGGAATCGAACCGAGGTAGGATAATATGAGCTTCAAGGAGAGACAAAAAACACACACAAGCACAATAAGACTCGCTCGAGGCGAGGTTATTACAAGCACAATACATAGTAGTAGTAGTTTATGTCACACACACACACACAAATAACAAAAACAAAAATAATAAAACAAGTTTAGGGTTACAAGTAGAGAAGTGGGGCGAAAGGACTCCGCTCTGCCACATGTCTCTCGTCGGCTACCTCTCTCCGGTGGATGGGCCCTCTCCAGAATCGGGTAGGATACCTTGGCGTCGAGCCATGAGCTCGAGGATGTTGGATTGGCTCTCGAGGCGGGATGAGAATCCCATGAAGCTCATCTCAAGGCGATCCACCCTCTGGACGAGGGGATCGCCTGCTCTTGGTGGTGGTGGCTACTGTGCAGGGCGCGGGAGCGCTGGGCGCCGGAGGCGGCCGGGTGCACGAGCAGGTGGCTGCTTTGCTGCTGGTGGGACCTCGGGGTCGGGATCCACTAGAGCCGGTGCTGCTGCAGCTCGGATGACTCTGGAAGGTCGGAGTCCGTCAAGGTACTCTACTCCTCTCTCGCCCTGGAGTACCAACTTCTGGTTATACAATGTCTCCACTGGGAAGGGCTCCATCCTTTTGACACTGGTGCAGCGGGCCAGATCCACCTGGAAGTGGAGGGCGATCCTCGTGATGATGCACCCCATATGCATAGTGTCCACTCTGTTCCACCCCAAGCACCGGGCAAAAGAGGTGGCGATCAACGATCCCAGATGGATCGGCTCAGCTGGACTCCTCATAGAGTAGAGGGCAATGAGCCCTCTGTTCGTCATCAAATGGCCTGAATGGAGGCTGGGGATGACGGATCTCGTGATCAGAGTGTGGAGAATCCTCCACTGGGTCTTCAGCTTCATCGCATTGTGCGACTCCCCTCGAACTCGCTCTACTCGTGCTCTGGGCGGCAGATGGCTCTGAATGCGCCTTGATAGTTGAAGTCGACGGTGTACTGCCGTTCCGTCATCGTCATGTGAGAGGTTTCCAGCCCCATGGCCTGAGCGAAGCCATCATAGGTCAACACTCGCGGCTAACCGCCCAGCATAAACTCCACCCGTGGCCGGCTCTTCTTGCTGGCCGGGACGATGTGAGAGAAGGTGGAGTAGAACTCCACACACAGCTCATGGAAGATCTCCCCGTCCATGGTTAAGAGCTGGCGCCATTGGAATGGGAGAGTACCCCAATCATGGCGGCTCGGCACCTGAACAAGTTAAACATGTCTAGTTCCAGCCGCCAGTGAGGCCCAATCGGGCTGTCACTATGGTAGGCGAACTTGTCGCCAAACTCCGGGTGGTTCACCAGATGACTGATGAACTCATGCTCCAAGTTAAGCATCTTGCACAAACACAAACACACACGATACATGGAAATAATCGTCATATACCGCTCATTGGGAGGAAAAGAGACCCCCCCACACTTGTTTTTCCACCATGGCTAAAACATTGAAGCTCAAACCATCGTGGTAAGGTTGTGGGTATTTCACGGTTCAAGCACACAAAAAGTTGAACCATAAATCCTACCACGGTGGCTACCGTCCACCAATCAAAAACAAAGTCCACTTGCTTTCATAACATAGCACTTGGTGGGCAATTTCTAAAAATAAGCACAAGACACGCCCACCAAGGCTCACTAAGCTCATGCAATAATGAATCCATCAATCACACGACCTAATTCACCTAAGTCCTCGCCCTAAATCTAGGTTCAATCATGCAAAGCACAAAAATTCAACATCACTTCACTACCTAATCTGATTCTCCAGAATTTGCAAAGGTAGAGTCGAAAACAAACCTGGAGACACAAGTGGGACGTAGGAGGAAGTGAGGTGCGGGCGAGGACGGTGAAAAACGGTCGGAAAACTGACCGGAGAGGGGTCGCCGGAGCTTCGTCGGAAGCTCGCCGGAGACTCGCCGCCGATTACTTGGTCGGAAAAAATATGCTCCACATCTCCCCAAAATCTCAGCACAAGCCGGTTTTGTGGAGAGGAGGTTGGGTATGACGTTGGTTTTGGGTTTTGCTCGCCGGAAATGGGGGAAAGATCGAAAAAGCGACGGGTTTTTGCGTTTTCCGGCGAGGATTTGAATTTTCCCGCGAGAATTTGGTCGTGAAGTGAAGAGTCGTCGTTCATGCCCCTTTTATAGGCACGACTCCGAGTTCACAGACGCGTTGGCCAGTTCACGGTCTTAGCGACCGTGAACTCTCAAGCGCATCCGTGAACACTGAGTGGTTGACGGGTGGTGAACATGCATCAGCACCCAGTTCACGGACGCGTTTGCCTGTTCAAGGTCTTAGCGACCGTGAACTCAGCAATCCGTCAGTGAACTCAAGTGAAAACGGGGCACTTCTGCAAAAATTTTGACTCAACCTATTCCTCCATGCCTCCTATCTATCCCAACACAACCATAAACCACAAAAACACAACACTCGGCACGGGGACACCACTTCACCACTCGAACCCTTCACAAGACACTAAAACTAAAACTAAGGAAAAGTAAACAAACCTCCGTTGGGTTGCCTCCCAACAAGTGCTTGTTTATCGTAATTTAAACGTGATGCCACCGAGAGCGGGTCCACCACACTCTCGGGGCGAGGCTTGTAGCCTCCCATCTTAAGTTCCTTGAGTTGGCCCTCTTGGTTGGCCAACATTGCTTCGGCCTCCCCCATCTTTCGGGTCAAAGCTCCCTTCATCCTTCTTCTCCAAGCATTCAATCTTGGTCCTTCGGGTTTAAGACCCTTCTTAACTTCCTGCTCAACATCATCAAAGACAACACAAGTAACGGTGGGTTTTGCCTTGAGAGGCTCTCCTCCACTCTCATTCACATCATTTGAAACTACCCCCTTCACTTCATCACTCCTAACCCTAGGATCAATTTCAAGCTTGATTCTCTCCTTACCATCCCTCAAAATTAGGGTCCCTCATTTAACGTTTATCAATGCCTTGGTGGTTGCAAGATTGCCTATTTGCACCTCCAAAATTTGAAGGCTCGATTGATGGCTTCGAAGACCCGCCTCAACTGAAGTAAACTTGGTAGTCGCCACATCCATAAATTGCTCTATCTTCTCGAACTTTTGGCCACTCGTACTCACAAAGGTGTTCACTAGGTCCTCAAGCTTGGATAACTGGTCGTGTTGATGTTGTTGTTGAAACCCTAGGGCACCTTGTGATTGGTACGGTTGTTGAAAGTTTGAGCCTTGGGAGTTGGGGCCTTTCTTGGATGAAGGTTGGCCGAGGTTGGAAGTTCCTCGTGGGGCCTTGCAAACCCGGGGGCCTCGAATTAGCCGGTGATGACCAAGCAAAGTTGGAGTGGTTCCTCCACCCGGGGTTATAAGTATTGCTATACGGGTTGTTGACCCTAGCATTTGCCACGAAGTTGACTTGCTCCTCCAGAGTGGTTGCCTCCTTCATTGCTTGGCACTCCGCCATCTCGTGGCTAGTACCCGAGCACAAGTCGCACGACATTACCGCCCGTTTTCCTTGCCTTTTATCTTCAAGCATAACCTCCAGCAACTTATCCAACTTCGCCTCAAGCGGAGCACTCGCTCCCACGCTTCTCACTCCCCTATCATTGCTTCTTCTTCCACTTCTAGTCAACCCCCAATCATACCCCCTGAGGGCCATATCTTCAAGGATATCGGTTATTTGCGGCGGAGCCATATTCATCAACTTCCCCTGACACAATGAGTCTATAAGGATCTTATCTTCTTGCATTAGGCCTCCGTAGAAGGTTTCAATCCAAAAATTTTCTTCAAACCCGTGGTGAGGGCATTGAAGAAATTAATCGGAGTACCTCTCCCAAGCATCCCTCAAGGTCTCGTCCTCTTCTTGCTCGAAATGTGTAATCTTCTTTCTCCACTCCGCCGTCTTCGAAGGAGGTCAATAATGAGCCATAAACTTGTTGAGGAGACCGTCCCATGAGGTGATAGACCGAGGTGGGCGGTTGTTTAGCCACCTAAGTGCCTTCCCCGAGAGTGAGTATGGGAAAAGCCTTAGTTGCAAAGCTTCGACCGGCACACCATTAATTTTCAAGCTCCCCGCAAGCTCCAAGAATCTCTGCACGTGCTCTCTTGGTGACTCGCTTTCATGTTCGCGGAATAGAGCATTACTTTGTATCATAGTCACTAGAGCCGACTTGATCTCGAAATTGTTTGCCGCCACTGGAGGATGTAGGATCGGCGATTGAATGTCCTCCGGCCTTGGGGCCATATAGTACCCCATCATCCCCGGGGCTCCTTCTTCTCCCGCCGCCTCATTCATATGGCGGGCTTGAGCGCCTCCATCTTGTCTTTGGTTCCCCGCCATTTCCTCTTCAACGACGGGTTCAACTTCGACTTCTTCAACTCCTTCTCCACTAGCACCGGGACTCAATTGTCGTCCCCCTCTTTCACTCCTTCTCCTTGCCTCGGCTAGCTCTCTCTCCCTTGCTAGGAGTCGGAGAGTTTGTTTATGTCCTCGTCAAGTGGTAACAAGGGTGCCGGGTTGCTCCGGGTCAAGCACCACCTACACACAATCGGAAAACACCAAGTTTAGCACAAGCAAAGAACACACACTTGCAAAACTGGAAATTAAAAGCTAGATAACAACCAACAAATTTTTTCTGAATAACAAACCGTTGTCCCTGGCAACGGCGCCAAAAAATTGACTCGTATGAAACTACACCACAATAAAACCCCAATTAGAGCCCAAGTTTTTAAACTCTAATCGGGTGCAGTATAGGGCAAATATTTAGATATCGACCCGGGCCGGTCCGCCTATCCCTACTTCCGTTGTTGAAATCATTATCTAGCAACAAAACTTTGGTTTAAAGGTTTGCTAATTGAAATAAAAGAAAGCAAAGCTGATTGGGTTTGAAAACTCTTTTGTGGGAAAGTCACTCAGGTGTCGCTTCCCCCTAACCGCTACCATGCTATGTGAATTGGAATGATGCCTTTGGGCATGATAATCGCGAACCGCAGAGGGACGCATATGTGGTTGGAGACCGCATCTCAATTGCTAAACCGAGGCAAGGATGAAAGGCCGTGTCACTCGACCCTCTCGGTTTAGACAATCGGTAATTTGATTTACTCCCTCACTCAACTCTAAGGTTGGACGATTTAGTCACGATTAATTGACTTGCTTAACTCAATATTGAGGGTCGCCCTAACTTAACCTAGTTTAGGTGGCTTAGAAAGCGGAAGGAAAACCAACTCGATTGAGTCTCCCTTGAAATGGAGATTTTCCTCTCTAAACTAGGCTAAGGTGGCAAATTAGATTACTAGCACCTAAATGCACAAACCTAGGGGTGGTAAGCACAATTATGCATAATCCTTAGGTTGCTAAGCACCTAAATGCACAAAACTAAGGATGCTAAGCACAAAACATGCACAACCCCTAAGTTGCTAAGCACAAGCATGCACAATCATGGTGAATAATGCCTCAATCATTGAATTGAACAATACCCAATGACAATCATCCAAAACACATACAAGAAAACTACATAGTAGAGTTAGGGTTTCACTACACCCAAGTGAAGGGAGGTCTACTCCATGCTAGAAGTGGGAAGAACAAAAGGGAAAAAAGGTGGAAACCATCTTGGAGGATGCTCCCAGTCTTCTTGACCCTTGAGTTGAGCTTTCCTTGGGGGAAATCTTCCCAAACTTTGCCTTGAAGCCAAACCCTAACCTTCTTCTTCCCTTTAGTTCTGTTTCTCTCACTAGAATGCTGAAGAACGTATTTCACACAAAAGTGAGCTCTCTCCTCTCTCTCTCTCTCTCTCTCAGCTCATCTTTTAAACCCGAGATGAGATGAGTTAACGGCCATGAACCATCAAACGCCTTCATGAACTCAAGGCGTGCGCCAAAACGCTTCGCATCGCTCACGTCTGTTCACTGTCAACTGCCTGTGTTCACGGTCTTAGTGACCGTGAACTCACCTTGCGTCGGTAACCTTCACATTGGCTCTAGACGCCTCGCGATTCATGGTCAACTCCCCTTCTTCACGGTCTTGCGTGACCGTGAACTCCTTCAGTTAGCCATGAACTGGCTCTTTTTTCACCTCTTCTCCCGGTTTTCGATCTTTTTCGCCAATCTTTCGACTCCGAGGCTGGTTTCACCTGTTAAATCCTGAAACACACTCAAACACGAAGAACCTAGCGTAAAACCAACCTTTTAGAAGCGAATTTGGTCCAAACATCTAAGTACAACGGGGGCAAAACATGTGCAATTAGACCCGAATCAGTTACATATAAGTAAACTTTATGCATATCAAGTCAACATAAAAAGTGAGGGTATTAGATTTCAGAGTAGTATGGTTTGGTTGGAGTGAAAATGTGAATTGAGAATGAAAAAGTGAATAGTTAATAGGAAATGTGTTAGATTACGTAGTTGTTATGGTTGGAGTTGGTTTTAGTTGGTCAGTAAGTCGAGTTGAATCTGATGGTTTTGTGTCAATATTAAAGTTGACCATAACTCAAGGGTTAAAAATGCACATATATATATAAAAGCCTCTTACTCTTAGCCCTCCCAATTTCCTTCCATCAATGACCAAAAAAATGGCTAAAAGTTAAATGATGGGTTAGGAGGCTGTTTTAAGTCTAATTTGGGTGGGGCAAAGGGTAGACAAAAAATAATGAGGGTTACTATTTGCCGCCTGTAAATTAAACTAAAATGACATTTTTACCCTTTGTTCATTTTTTATAAAACAAACCCCATTCCCCCACTACTGTCGTCGGCGCCAATCCACCACCGCCGCCAAATCGCCGACATCGCCACCACCGCCAGAACCAAATCACCACAGCCGGCGGAAAGGCCCCGTCCGACGCCGGAGGGAGGACCCCGTCCGACGCCGGCGGGCGGACCCCGTCCGACGCCGGCGAGCGGACCGTGCATTAGCGACGGTTTCAAAACCGTCACAAAATTCGTCGCTAAATGATATTAATTATTTAACTCAATCTTCTATTTTTTTTAATATTATATCATGCTAATAATTATATGTATGTTTATTAATTATATTTATGAATTAGAAAAACTAAAAATTATTCATAAGAAAAAAAATTAAATTATAAAAAATATTGTACAAACTAATTCATACTTATTTTATAATTATGTAAATAGAGCTAAAATAAATAAATTCAGTATAATAGCAATTAAATAATTATAGTATGTTAAATAATTACAAATGATCTGAAGTAGTGTATAAGAGAATGGATATTTAATCATAAATTATCATAAATATTGTATAACTTATGAATAATTCATTTTAATTATGTAGAATAGTTATAAAATATTTATAAATTTTGATTAAACCTTTTTTAATTGTATTTATTTCATATTTAATAAGATCATCGTACCTAAATTATGTTTTATAAAACTTCCAAGGAATCGAGGCACGAAGAGGACTCTTTGCGGCTCGGGGAAGGTCGGGCAAAAACATCTTTTACCAATTACTAGAGTCACCGACATGAAAAAATATTAAAACTTTCATCGATCTCTTAAAATGTGGATACAAATGTGTTGGAATCGATTGTTTATCAATCGGACATTCGCGACAAAAAGAGATGAATAGTGCCAAAACTTTCATCGAGGTGTTTTTAGGGCTCTGGGGGTGGTAACTAGGAGTTTTTTGAGCCTATCACATATATTTCCACGAGACGAAATATTATTGTTAGTGGAGGAAGAGATGATTTTGCCTCTAAAATAATTTCCTAGTAGGATTGGATGGATCGAGGTTGAAGGTAGCTATTCAAGGGGAATGAGGGTTTAGGGTTTCAGAGGAGTATAAGGTATAGGAGGTGGATGAGATGCTTTCCTTCTTTATTGTCATTATTGGTCCAGTTGAGTCGAGTTGATTCTTATTGTTGTTATCCGTCATCTTGGGTGAGATTATTTCAACTGTGGTCAAACCCTAATTAAGTCAAACCCTAATTCGAATCAAACCCTAATTAAGTCAAACCCTAATTCCCTCAAACAACTATGGTCAAAATAATATATAATATAGTCAAACCCTAATTTGGGTCAAACCCTAATTAAGTCAAACCCTAATTATATCAAACCTTAATTCGGGCCAAACCCTAATTAAATCAAACCTTAATTCAGATCAAACCCTAATTCGGGTCAAACCCTAATTAAGTCAAACCCTAATTCCCTCAACCAACTGTGGTCAAATAATATATAATTTAGTCAAACCCTAATTCGGGTCAAACCCTAATTAAGTCAAACCCTAATTCCCTTAACCAACTGTGGTCAAATTAACAATTATATACTAATTATTCAACTATCAATATTAAACTAATTAAGATCCTAACAATTGTATTTAAAATAAATCTAATAAATATTTATTTAAACCGAACCATTCAAACCGAATGATAAACCCAATCAGATCGGTCCGACCAGACCGGGCGGACGGGGTCCGACCAGACCGAATGGACAGGGTCCGACCAGACCGGGCGGACGGGGTCCGATCCGGCCGGGCGGACGGGGTCCGATCCGGCCAGTCGGACCGCGTCCGCTCCGGCCAGTCGGACGGCGACTGAAAAAAAATAAAAAAAAATTCCCTCCGCCGAGCTTGGGAGGTTGGCGACGGCGAGAGCGAGCGAGGAAGTCGGCAGCGGCGGAGGGAGGAGTCGGCGGCAGGAGGTTGGCAGGAGGGAGGAGTCGGCGGCGGCGGGAGGGCCGGCAAGAGGAGGGTCGCCGGCGGCGGGAGGGAGGCAGGAGGAGGGAGGGTTGAAGGGGGGCAGATGGGTTGAGGGTGGGATAGGGTTAGGGGCAAAATCGTCTTTTTTTTTCTAACTACGGGCGGCAAATAGTAAAACTGCGGGCGGCAAATAGCGATTCATAAAATAATGAGGTCCGAAACACGCAAAAGGTTGGCAAAGAATATACTTAAGTGGCGTCACACTCCTGGGATGCGACTGCCGCTCTTTTTTATTTTAATTATATAATATAATGGTAATGTGTATGTTTGTTGTGTATTTTTTTTCAGCCAACAAAACTTCTGTCGGTGTAACTATTGTCTGTTCGTTTGCTATTTGAACATCAAATTTTGAATTGGACCAACAAAATTCACTTAAAACATAAGTAAAAGGCATTTAAACATGGTCAAATATGATAACAGTCCTAAATTTTTCTTGAGCCTTCAATATTCATCTATCAGTGCATTTCAATTTTCGAGCCAAGTATTGACCAAAGAATATGTGAACCGTCAATGAACTTAATTAAATATGATAACCGAAATACCAATCAATACCGAAATATAAGATAGTGTGTATTTTATCCTTTCAACTAGACTCTCTCATTCACTACTATACGACTCTCAATCACCAAAAGTGTCATTTAATTATACATAAATCATTACATCACTATTTCACACTAGTATTAGTCATCTCTCAACCTCAAATTCGTCAAATTAAAGATACCAATTACAAGAACTTGAAATGTTAGCTCTAGGCAACTCAAGACTATTTTCTTAGTCTCTTTGTCCTAAATTAAACAATAAAATATAATTTATATATTTAATTATTAATTGCAAAGGTAATTAATTATGTATTCAATAATACCGATTGAGATACCAAGGTACCGATTGGGATACCAAATTATTTAGGGATTGAGATTGTGATTAATTTTAGGGTGTAATTCGTTATTCGGGATTTCGGTATTTGGTATTGGGATACCGATACCGTACCCATTTCCACCCCTAGTTGCGGTTAGTATAACAGGTTAAAAGCCCATATCATCGCGGATCGCAGCTCGATACCACCTCAATATGGCCTGAAATGAGCCCACAATTTCACTCACCCAGCCCACACGTTCCCAGCAATCCTCATTTTCGCCCAATACTATATGAACTAAAAAACCCTAGCCCTAATTATCTCCTTAAGGCGCATCCAGGGCAATCACTGCATTTCGGCGACTAAGCGGCGCGCAGAAGAAGATACATCACAATTCACAACCATGGGTAAGAAGAGCTTCCGAATATATTATGCTTCCCTGATTGAACTAAATCGGCGGTGAACTGATTTTCCGGTGGGTGGAATTTGTTCTTTGATTTGCAGGTAAGGTTCACGGCTCGTTGGCTCGTGCCGGCAAGGTGAGAGGGCAGACTCCCAAGGTAGCGAAGCAGGAGAAGAAGAAGAAGCCACGCGGTCGTGCCCATAAGAGAATGCAATACACCCGCAGATTCGTCACTGCTGGTATGCTTTCCCCCCCTCTTCTCTTCTCTCTGGATATAGGTCCTCTGGTTATGTATGAATTGTCCATTTTTTCCCTGTGGATTTCCTATTGTTATGAATGAATTTGTGTTGCATCTGTGTTTTTGGTGCGGGAGCTGTTCTTTGTTCTATCTTGCTTGTTTAGATTATCGTCAGTTCGAAGGAAATGCACTTGTTGGGTTGTTTTCCTTTCTCAATTAGGGTTTTGGAAACGGTTTGCTCAACACAGGGTAATGAAAAGAAGCAAGTTCTTGTATCTGCTTGATGGTTTTATTTAGTGAATTGTGGCTGGATAGGAAAAGGACATCACTCTCCGAAAAGTCGATCCCATATCATTTCAATTTCAAAGACCCATCTTGTGCTGCATCTGAGGACAATTATTTGTTGCCGAATGAGTATTGCAATATTCATTAATTCGACATCGATGCCCATGTTTGAAATAGCGTCATGTTGAATTGCTTTGCTTCCTAGTCATGTAGGATTGCTTTGCTTGGTAATTGGGTTCTGATTATGCTGTTCCTTTTGCTGTTTTGGTTGCAGTTGTCGGATTTGGCAAGAAGAGAGGACCCAATTCTTCTGAGAAGTCTTAATTATCGATGGTTGTGGCTAGGTAGGGGGTGAACACTACCACTGTTTGGGCGTTTTGGAAGAACTATGAAGTTTTACAAAAAAAAAAAAAAAAGAACTATGAAGTTTCGTGTTAGACATGTAGCGATTTTGCTTGTTATCAAGCATAAAACGGCTATTTTCTACCCTATGATGTCTGTTTCAAGAGTAATATGTTGTTTGGGAATTTCTTTTTTGCTAGTTGCTTTTGAGGAGGTTTCGTCTCTCCCATAGAACTCCATTCTGCAAGCATCGTCTGCTGATAGTGCATTGCATCTGTATATTTATAAACTGAAGTGATACTAAGAGCAGTATGCATGGATTTCTAAGTTTGGTGAAAGGCTTAAGCGGTGTTGGTGAGCCGGGGTGACGAAAGTACGTAAGAATGCTCCAATAAAGAAAGTATCCAGGATGGTAACAAGGTCGAAGTTCATCAGTAGACGATAACCTGATTCCAGGGCATATTTTCTCAATTCCAGGGCATATTTTCTCAATGGAGACAACAAACCAAAAATCAAAATCCCCTTTCGATAATCACACAGAGATGTTGAGAAGTGAAATGGGAGAGAGAGAGAGAGAGAGAGATACAAGAGCGATTACATTGTTCTTGCAGTAGATAAGAGAGAGAGAGAGAGAGAGAGAGAGAGAGAGAGAGAGAGAGAGAGAGAGATACAAGAGCGATCCAATTGTTCTTGCAGTAGACTAGATAATAACACCCTTGATGTTCTCCTCCCTGTGCTCGTCATTCTTGGAGTACACTCTGCTGCTACTGTTTATTGCTAAGCATCCCCTGCTGCTCCTTTCTCAGTCTATCAGAGAATTCCATGGGTTCAAATCGAAGTTCAAAAACGACAAGAAACGCCTTAGCCTTTCCCAAGCCCAACTACAATCCTTGACGTTTCCCTTGCCAGAACGCCCTTTGTTCTTCTGGATGCTTGAACACTAGATTTGGGTCCGTCCGTTGGTCGGATGTATTTTGAATAAATAAAAGTAGCTATTTTACATAGAATGATATATTTTTATTTGATAATATAGAAGAGTCCAAATTATTTAATTAATGAATAAAACAAAATTCGTAATTGAAAGTAAAAGAAATCAAACTCATTCAAGAGAACCAACTCTTAAAAAATATTAGCAAATCACACTTCAATTTACTTCTCACTCCCAAAATTTGCACACTTATATACAAGACTACCTGTATATGTTGAAGTTAAAATACATTATTTCCGCTTGTATTGGCATCTGGATCACATCTCAAGTAAGAATAGAATCCAAAAGATATTGGTAGTAATGTTGTTACAACTTTCCACACAATAGCAATGAGTTTGATTATTAATTTCAGTCTTGATTGAAGTCTATAACTGTAAAAATCACATTGAGTCACATTCTTCTTGTTGAGTCCATATGCATCCTCATTGCTAGAATATGGAAAATTTGAGTGCCAACCATCCTCACCCCGTGAGAATAATATGAGATATTGCAAAACCATTAAACTTAGATTATATATACTAATTTGTTTTAGTTCGCGACTTTGATAGTGGAGAACAATATCAAGAAAAAATGTTTTCCCCTAGTATCATCAACAATTAAAGCAACGACCTCATTTTAAGACGGAAAATTATATTCTCTACCATCATTCTTTTTTAGCAAGCAACTTAATTTCAACTCGCTAAACAATGGTGTCATTCCACCTATCCCTTGTAGATCGAATGTCTTTACTATTCTGTAATTTGTTGAATAGTTGAATCACACAAAAGAATTTGATATTGGATCTATGGAGGAAAAAAACTAACCGATTTTGGAGTTCATTGCAATCTCTAAATGTGGAGTTGTTCAAGTTTTGGTATGTTAAAAGGTTAAAAGAAACGAAGGAAATTGTAGACTCGTCCATCAGTCGAATGAATTACCATCTATAGTATAGAATAATAGGGTAACTACTAATTATTAGCCAAACATTTCCCGCATTCTAAAATATTAGCCAAACCTATCAAAACACAAATAATTAGCAAAAAGTTTTGTAATGCGTCAAAATATTAGCTTTTGGTCTGTTACCGTTAATTATTTCTAAACAATGCTCCACCTCACTGTCCACGTTAATAATCAATAAAATTTTGTCTTTTATTATTATGCATTCAAACTTTTCAAATTATTAGCCAAACATTTTAAAATACAAATACAGAATATTATCCAAATAATAACTTCCTGTTAGCAGTTTTGTTAGTAATATTGACTTGATAATATGATACTCACTTGGAAGAGACATGTGGCGGTCAACATTCCAAAACTTTGGTATTTTAACTAAAAAAGAGTTAAGAATTATTAACGGTAATAGGATAATAGCTAATATTTTGATGTGTTACAAAAGATTTGGCTAATATTTTATATTTCAAAAGGTTTGGCTAATAATAAAAAGTTTGAGAGGTTTACCTAACAATTTGAAAAGTTTGAAAGGTTTGGTAAATAAATTGTAGTTACCTTTATTTTTAAATAATTAAATATCGAAAAATGATGATATGTTGACCGCCATGTGGGAAGTCAACTCAACATCGTGGTACTTAGTCAGCACTGCTAACGAAACTGTTAACGAGAAGTTAATGATTGACTAATTATTTATATTTCAATAAGTTTGATTTTTAGAATACGAGAAATTTTTGATTAATAATTACTGTTTATAAAAATAATATGTGACCAACTATTTCTAACCATGTGTTGGTTTAATTCTATTTCATAGCCCATTATCATGAAACGGAAGGACAAAATCCATATATCAATTCCATAATTCAATTATATCAATACATAATAATTATCAGGGTTCAAGAAGGCGCGCGTAGGCGCACGCCTAGGCTCAATTAGGAGCTAGGCGGTGGAGGATCGCCTTGACTTGGCCATAGACGTTGTAAAAGGCGCTGGTAGCGCTTAGTAGGTAGGAATATCGCTTAGTTTGCGCCTAGTGGAGAGAAGGCGTGTCTGGGCGTTCCTGGGCGAGCTTAGGCGGTTAAACCCAATACTCTTCGTTTTGTCCTATAAAATCAGAAACTTGCCTCTTGACCTAGAAAATCAGAAACACGGGAAGTAACATCTGTTGCTGCCTGCCGCCCTAGTTCTTGCCCCATTTGCTGCTCTATACCGCCGCAGGAGAAAGTCATCGATCACTCTTCTCGCCTTCACACTGCTCCGCTGCTATAGTGGGAAATAAAGTCGAAACTCGTCAATTGCTGCTCCTTCCTTCTCCTCGATACGTAGCACAAGCTTCTTGCCTCTATAAGCACCTATTAGCATATGATCGGTCACTATTTGCTTGTTATTTGTTATGTTAAGTGTTTACTGTTAAGAACTAGGCATTGCTAATTTTATATACACTTGGATTATATGAATTATTCCATAAAACAAAAAATATTTGAGAATTTTTCAATTTATGCTCTAAACGCTTAGGCGCGCCTAGGCTACGCCTAATCGGGCAAGGCGCAAGTCAGGAGCCGAGCGCCTGTCTTACGCCTAGCGCCTTTTAGAACCTTGATAATTATTATATAACTTATATCGAGGTAACGCATCTAAACAGCTATTATCATGAAACGTACCGACTTGAATTAAAACTAAAAAGATCAAAATGGCCTTTCGTACTATGCGCAGGAATAAGAAAAAAGAGAATGGGTTGGCTATCGGAGGAGAACCTCCATATATTACTTGTTTAGATTAGATATGGGTCCCCAGCCCAACTATAAACTGTGCACGGGCCTCGATTGGGCCTAGCAACTTTTAAAATGGACCGATACGACATCACATGGAAACTGACGGGTCAGGCCTGAAGCGTGCTTATGGTACTGCTATGGTTAACCGCACCGAATAACACGGTTAATCGCAATCGCATAAGAAAAAAATCACCAACCGCGATCGCATGGCAAACAGTTAGCGGTTAATTGCAATACTAACCGCAATACACGATTTTGCTTTACATGATGCAATTAACTGCACAATGACCAAAAAAAGCACAAAAAAAAGCAACATGCACTGTAAAATGATCCAGAAAACAAGAAAAGTGTACCTAGAAAATTCTGAAATAGAAAGTTCATATTACAATCCCAAAAGAAATCATCCAAAATTAAATTCAAAACAACCACAATATCACAAATCCACAAGTCATTTTTTCTCGTACTAGTAGAACTTAAACACTTCAAAACTGCTTCAAACCATAGTCCACTATCCATGTCTTCAATTGCTCAATCAGTCTACCTCTCCACTATCCTCGTCCTCAGAAGTGCTCTGACTTTCATCCTCGGTATCACTAGGATCTTCTCAACCACTAGGTGCAATCGAAGAAGAAGCTCTAACCCCAGTTCCAACTCTGACAACAACACTTCCAACTCCGGTAGTAGCATTACATATTCACATCTCATACCATAGTTTTGAAAACTAAAACAAACATGAAAACAAATAACAGGTTAAAAAGTATAGTATTAAACAACAATACAGTACGCAACACGTAACTAACAACGATACATATCGTTGTCAAGATCTTCCAACTCCTCATCCTCAAGAGGTAGTGTTGCACTTGCTAGCAAATCCTCGTTACATATGAGAGCCTCTACAATTTGAGGAGTCCAAGAGCTCCAAAAAGAATCTAACACACGACCTCCGGTGCTAAAATCACTCTCAGAAGCTACTATGGATATGGGGATTGCAAACATGTCTTTGGCCATCTCGGCCAAAATGGGATAACGGTGTGTGTTGTTCTTTCACCACTTCAAGAAGTCATACTTCATGTTTTTTTTTTGCATCTCCTTCACGGAGTTCAACCAAATATTTGTCCAACTCGGATACTTGATCACCATCCTCACAATCTTCATAATCATCATCAAAAGTACGACTATCGACGCGCACCACAGGTCTCACATCCATCTCATTAGAACTGATCATGTCTATATCATCGCCTCTTGAGGAATCACCAACAGTTTGTGTTCCTTGTGTTTGAGTAGGTGTTATCATAATTTATAGTGCTTGAACTCAGTTATAGACTTAATTGCATTTTGACCCAGCGAGATTATCTCACAACTATTTCAAATGATGCGGGTTATTTGCTAGGGAGTGAGACCTAGCAAATAACCTGCATCATTTGAACTCAGTTATAGACTTGATTGCATTCTAACAAGCCGTCTACACTAACATTCTCGCTCTTTCATCATTTGAACTCAGTTATAGACTTAATTGCATTTTGACCACCCTGTGCCGCCCTTTTTCTTCTACAAGAAATTGTGTGCATGCATGGAGAACAGAAGTATCATTAGTTCTTGACTCAACAACCAATTCGATCTTCAAAAATAGACATCTTGCCTTCCTTAGTTCCTTCTTCACCTTTTCCCCTCGTTGGCAACCTTCTCCAGATTGGAATTGGGTATGAAAATTGCTTGTACTCTACATATGTACTAGACCTTGGTTTGTATTCTCTCTTCTTCTTAGACTTGTCAGCCTGTGATGATGCTCCCTGATTAGCAGCTTGATTAGTACAAGTGATTGGAATTGCAACCACATATTGAGTAGGATGGGGCTATGAATCAACAACATCTATGAAAATGACAAGAGGAGCATCTGTACCGTAAGCTTAGCTATAACTTGCATTGGAGATGTTGGATTAGCAACACTACCGTTGGATTCACCTCCCATTTTTCTCTTTTTGTCGTTCGTGTTTGCGGGATCACTTAAAGGTAAACATTTCCTCCCTTTATTTAGTTCTTCTCCCTAAAAAGACACGAAAGAAATGCCCAATCAATTAACGATAGCTGAACCAAAAAGTTGAATTTTAGTTTTGGCCGATCGACGAAGATGAACGAAAAAATGTGGGTTTTGGTTTTGGAGAACACTTACATGGGTGTCTCTTTCAGGCTACTCTGTTGCCACCTGAAGATAAGAAGAAGGTCGCCTCGCCACTCACCCGAATCGTCTATGCTGCTCATGCTGTGTTGGAATCCGGGAACACAATCTCTAAGTCGCTGTCACTTCTCACTGATATCGTCCTATGCTATGCTCTATGGTTATGCTCTGCGGGAGTCATAAAGCAGGTGGCCGAAGCGTGCACTGTGGAATTAGGGAATAGCTCACTGAGAAGGCGACACGAGATTCTTGAACAACTTGCTAGGAAAGAAGGTCGCTGAGACGCTCGTCTCCACTCTACACTCTTTTAAATCCAAGATGTGACCAGTCAGCACCACTACTCCCCTAGTTTGTCGGGGCAAGCAGTAGCAACAAATGAGCACTCTCTCGTCTCTCCAGTCGGCAGTATCAACCTCCACCAACAGGCCAAGCAGCAACACTAATTTTATTTTTGATTTGGAGTTGGGTGGTCGAATTAGGTCATTGTGCTTGGTGGATGAAGGATAAACTGACCTACACTCACCCATTACGTTGGGTTGAAAGTCCTTATTGAGACCTTTGAATACTTCTTTGTCACTTTTGAATACTCGGTCGACGCCTATAATACGTTTTTATAGGCATCAAATAAGTATTCAAAAACGATGTACAAGTGGCTACAACTACAATCATCCCAGGTAGTGACATAGATAGTTTGTGTAGTTGAACTGGAAAGATAGGTTGATTTGAGTTTTGATATGTTGGAAGGTTTATACACCGTAAAACTATGTGACTGTGGTTTGAGTGTTTCCAGTTAGGGTAGTTTGATAAAAGCTACCCTTTCTTGATGAATAAAACACACTTATTCATAAATAAAAAACGGTGAACAAGTATGAAATGAACCGATCCTTTTGAAACCAAAAAATATAACTCAAACAAAAAACCGGTTACTCCGGAGCAACCCAAATCACTATTATAAAATAAACAAACCGACATTACTTTAAAATTTCAAACGAAAAGCCCTAACACTTGGCCAATAACAAATCCAAAACACTTGATCCAAAAATCTTGAACCTTGAACCTCCAGTCTATACTCACAATGCTCGTGCGGCTTGCGACCTCGCCAATGCTCGTGCGGCTTCTCGCCTCGGCCTTCCTCTTCTCGAAATCCTCATCTGCTAACCCTTCCTCAACCTGGTGAGTGAGTAGTGGTCAGTCTCGTCATTAATTCCTAAGGTCTTGCCCTAAGCAAACCCTTACTAACACATTATTAGCAGGCTTCCTTTCTTAGAGGAAAGTCATTCTTGCTTTCATCCTTAATAACTTTATTTCAACACAACTCATATAAGGTCTTTACTCCTATCTTTATCTTATAGAAGTTCTCAACTTCTATCCTTAATACTTTATTCCGACATAAATCATAGAAATTCTCGATTTCGACCATTAACTCAAACACAAGACACTAGGACCAGCGCGTTACATCTCGCCGTCCGGTGTCCCTACTCTAGTATGCCAACCGCGTTACGTCTCGTCGTCCGGTTGCATACACAAACTTGGCAATGGGAATGCGTTACGTCTCATCGTCCAGTCCATGCACGATCAACTACTACGTTACGTATCGCCGTCCAGTAGTGACCCGGCCATCTACTACGTCTAGTAGTGGCCCAACCGCCCGGGGGTTCATCTTACCATCAACCACATACATTTATACACATACATAGCACAACACGTGTCTCCACCTTAAGTAGGCGGTGGGATGACTCACACACATAATCGCGCAAACTCATAAATTAACTAGCATAACTTGAATTAACGACATAAACTAAAATACCTCGACGAAGATTTTACCCCATTTACACTCACCTCGTAAAGTCGATCCTTCTTTATTGCCGGTTGACCCACGTCATCATCTGGGATTCCACGCTCAAACTCCTCGTGCTTTACCCCTTGCAATTTCTCCTATTAAGTATTTAGGCAAAACTTAATACTTATTTCTACTAGCGTTACTAGCCAAACGACCTCCAATTCGGTTAATTGCAATCCAAAATTCCTCCATTTAACCCTCACTAGGGTTCCCCATGAAATTCCGGAAAAGTACCCTTTCGCCCCCAAACTGGCAAATTACAAAATGGAACTCAAAATTCCTGAGTCTTATCAATTCGGCCCCAAATTTACAAAATTGCACAAATTAGTCCACCAGGCCAATTCCCATTTTATGATTCGTCCATTTGAGTCCCGTTTGGCCTATTTCAATTAAGTACTCAAACCTTTACCAATAACGACTTAATCACTGTCATGGTAAATTACCGATCGACGCCCAAATTTTCCAAAACTTACCAAACTTCCCTAGTACCCAAAAGACCCATTTGTCCCTAACTATTTATCCAATTTAGAAAACCATGTCATTTGGACTCCAATCAAATGGGAAGAAGGCCTTACCTCCATCCCGCCGTCGTCGACTCCCAAAACCTTCCTGCTCCGGCCGGCGTCGTCCTTCCCTCCATCAAGCTCATTGGCGGTCCATTCCTCCGGCTCCTCACCCTCCTCCTCGGACAGCATCACCCTGGGGATCAATTTTGCGAGAGACCCATTGCCGCCGCCGCAAAGTCCCTCACCTCTTCTCGGCCCACACATCGGCGACCAATGTCGAATTGTCGACACCTCAGGTCATCGTGGAGGATGAGGCCGTGTCCTTTCTAGCTCACCAACAGTCGTCGAATTCCTTGATCCACCTCTCCTTCTCCCTGGCGTAAACTTCTTCATGACTCGTTCTCCCCCCCCGGGGGGGGGGGGGGTCTCGTGGTTGCTTAAGCTAGCACCTCTCGCATATAGACGGGAAGAAGCTACCTCAGCTATACTACATGGACTTCCCAACCCCCACTTGTCTCCTACTAGCTTGGCAAGAAACAAGCTGCTCTCGTGTATGGGAGAAAAACATACAAGTCTCCTATATATGGAAGGGAAGTAGATCTCGTGCCACGGAGGGATATTTTCAGGTGCCCTTTATTTTCCTTGGTCGATTTACATTTCCCTCTTCATTAACTTCTCAATTATAACCAATTAAACCCTCCCCTTAAAACTTCTTTCGGTTTCGCCTTGCAATTGAGGATAACCGTCCCGAAAATCATCCATCTTCCCGTTCTGAGTTCCGCTGCGGCTGCGACTCTGTTTTCTTTCTCCCCGGTAGTAGAGGAGGATTCATTTCCAGCGAACGAGCCTTTTCTTCCACCCAGGCCCAAAAGACCGCCTACAAAGCTCTAGCAACTCGAACCTCGGCACACTCCACCCTGCCTCCTTTTAATTACACCCAATCTGCCTGCCCATCGTGAGTCAAGGTCAGCCCAATTATCAGAGCCCACTCATCTTAGGTCCTTGATTGGTTCTTGATTCAAAACCCAACTCACATTCCTAACTTCCTCGATTTAAATCGGAATTCAACGCTGCCCGAACCGTTAGTCCTCATTTTTTTGTCCTCGTAAATATTATGATGGAATTTGACAAAATTATAGTCATTTAGACTTTTAGGAAGAGCGGGGTGTAACATTTCCTCCATCTATATAAAATTTCGTCCCCGAAAGTTGCTCGAACTCATTCTTCCGTACTCCTCATTCTCGTACTTCTTTGGCTCGAGAATTTACTCTCGCTATGATGATGTCTGTTTCTTGTCTCATATAATTTACCTCCCTTCTTATATTTCCTCTTGATCATAAAAGGTATTCTCACCTATCTCGTTAGCATCGAGTAGCTTTGAGTGGCTACTTGCCCTTTTTAATTCCCTCGCTCAGTCTAGGGTGTAATGGGACAAAAATTATGAATCAATTTACGGTCCAACTCATTTAGTACTTGTTGCTGGACCTTAAATCAAAGTCGAGGTATCACATTTCCTCCCCTCATTTTAAAAAAATTCGACCTCGGAATTTGTCCCTTACGACTTCACCAAGCCTCATACTTTGCATCGTTTGTATTGATGTTTAGCTCCCTCATTGCCTTGCTGAAGTACCCTTAGCGTTGCTTATAGTCTAGCCTCCTCTACTCTTTGGGTCATAGCCCTACGCTCGACCTTCGCAAACTCAACGAACCTTCCTTGCATCCTTTCCGCTATATTACGGTTGTCATTTGCTTCAACTTCTTGGCTACTACCTGTTGACGTACTAATACTTGGCTTCTTCCTAATCCTTATTCAGATTTGCTCGCATCCTCGTAGGATATGAGCTGCCTTGAATCCCTTCTTCTCACTCATGAACAGGTTTTCACTAAACGATCCCTCTAGGAACCTGTTCCTTCTCCTTCCCGAGACGTATCATATCCCCGTAGGGGCATCCTAAATTTATTTTCCTAATCATGATTAGAGTATACTGGAGATTCTAAAAATCCTCAAAAGAACCCTGACTCGTTTGACCAAACCTTAAACTTGACTAGGGGTGGGCAACGGGAAACAGGTATTTGGGTATATCCATACCCGTCCCATTTTTTTTAGGGTTACGGGTACCCAAATACCCATAATTTTTTGTACGGATGGGACTTGGGAACAAGAAATTTTACAATGGGTACCCGCGGGTTACCCGTTTAGGTATTATGGGTACCCGTACTACCCGTGATACCCGCTCATAGTCCAGTCCTATAACTAATTTTCTACTCGCATATCATGGATTCTACAAGATCCTTATAGTAAAACTCGGCCAATTCAAATTTACAAATGCCAGCCATGGAAATTATACCCTCCCACTCTGTTCAATACAATGATGTACGGACTACTAGGTATTGAGAAAAAGAATTGATAGCTTTGTTCCATTGCAACTTGTATATATATATTTTAATTTCTTTATGTTGGGCAAATTTTG
Source organism: Linum tenue (assembly GCA_946122785.1). Taxonomy (NCBI): domain Eukaryota; kingdom Viridiplantae; phylum Streptophyta; class Magnoliopsida; order Malpighiales; family Linaceae; genus Linum; species Linum tenue. The sequence goes on along the minus strand of CAMGYJ010000002.1, from coordinate 11,411,387 downwards.
TTCGATTATTTCTATTGCTCCTCATTTCCTTATTCATTTCTCCAACACAGGAAAGGAGAAAGCCGCAGGCTATGGGCACCCGCGGGTACCCGTTATCCATCCCGTATGGGTAATGGGTACCCATTAACACGTACAGGTTTGGGACATTGGATTAGGGGTGGGCATTCGGTCGGTTCGGTTTCGACCGAACCAAAATGCTGTATGTCGGTTCGGTTTCAGCCCCAAACCCGAACAAACTTTCCTTCCTCTTTGTAAATTTTGGACCTGTTCCCATTCCAAACTATTATTGCCCCCTCTCTCATCCCGTTCAATTTTCCTTCTCCATCTCTCATCTCCTTTCTTCCACTCTACCTGCACACACAAAGCACTAAAATCTTCTACAAAAAAAAACAAAAACAAAATGAACATGTGAGGGAGCTCAGGGAAAGAAGGATGCGGTTGCAGGCATGATGGCGGGGAATAGTGACGATGAAGAGAAGACAGGGGACTGTGGAGGACGTCGTCGCTCCTCAAGGCCGAGCCCGCCGCCATCGTTGGTGCCGCTCCTCAAGGCAAACCCGCCACCGCCGGATCTACTCTTCTTCGCCTTCTCGGGTAATTATCATAAATGGTCATAACCTATTCACTTTGTACAAAATGGTCATAAACCTTCAATTTTGCACATTTCAGTTACAAAAGTTTCGGTGAATAACAAATTGGTCAATCCTTCCACTTCCATCCAAAATTCCGTTACCTCTTGCCTAATCAGCCTAACACATCATTAAAAATATTAATAAGAAAATGAGTAAAGATAACCAATTAACCCGCCCAACCCATCTCGAATTACCGAAACCATCGCCGCCATCATCCTCAACAACATCACCGCCGCAGATATGATCGAGAACAAGCACCAATCCCATGGCGAATGCCCCGTCGAACCCAGGCTTCACCGCCAACGATAACACGTCCTTCCCCATCACCTTCTGCCGGATCTTCGCACGACCGCTCTCCTCGCCGCGTCGATCACTGTACAGCTTCGGCTCCAGCAGCTCCCTTCGATCTCATACTCCTCCCCTGGGTTCTTGTACACCTGCACGCTCATCCCTGAGTGTCCGATTATTGAAGACCGTCTCACGATGAACATTGCCTTCTGCCCTTCCTTCCTCTCCCCCAAAAATCCTTCCCACCGCTGATGCAGACTCGACTCTGCCAACCGAAAAACAGAGGGGAAACAAAGAAAATTGATTCGGAAGGTCCTGACTCGGTAATGAGATACTTAGAGTGTGTATTGTTCTTGTATTGGTTTACCTTCTTTCGGAAAGTGATTAAGCAGCGGCCGTGGGGACCCATGAGGACGAGCTCGTCTCTGTCCCAGGCGTCGGGCTCGCACGAGTCGACCCGGATCGGAAGACCAACTCGCCGTTGCTGCAATCGTACACGGTGAATCCGTCATTGGCATAGAGCAACGAGGTTTTGAAAATGGTGAAATGCTTCTCTTCCCGATTCACGAATCCCTCGTCGTCAGCAATTCCTCTGTTTATTTCCTTCATTCGTCGATGGGAGATCGGAGCAATTGGAGTTTAAAAATAGGACGGAGTCGGCCGAAATTGGGAGAGATGTATAGAAAGAGATAATGCGGAGGGAAGGAATAGAGAGGGAATGAAGAAGATTGTAGCAGCTTCAGCACAAGGTCACTGTTAATTTTAGTGCTAATAATCTTCTTCCACCTCCTCTTCTGGGAATGGCGACTGGGGATATGGCAGCGAAAAAGAAATTTTTTGGAATGGTGGGATAGCGAGATGGGACGGTGGTGGTCCAATACTTGTGATTGGTCGTTAGGTTAATGACGTGTCACGCTGACTAGGTAAGAGTTAACAAAATTTTGGATGGAAGTGGACAGATTGACCAATTCGTTATTCACTCAAACTTTTGTTACTGAAACATGCAAAATTGAAGGTTTGTGACTATTTTGTACAAAGTGAATAGGTTTATGACCATTTATGATAATTAGCCTCGCCTTCTCCCTTTCTTTCTCCTTCAGATCTGAAAGAAGTATTGGGCGTACTGCTTCAGACCCTCTTCTCCCGCTGGCGACGACATCGAAGGCGAGAGATGGTGGTTGGTAGCTTTGCCTGCATGTCAGCAGTGCCATTGAAGAGGAGGAATCCGCCGTCGCCGATCCCTCCCAGGATCTGTATTCGCCTCATCGAAGGAACTCAGGGTAGGTTGAGGTTTGAGGAAGAGGTTGAGGCCTGAGGGTTGGTGGCGGCTGTCGTATAAGGTTGTGGTTGACTAGGCTTAGGGTTGTGTCGAGTTGGGTGGGCTCAGCTGAAGGACTGACTGTGTAAGTTGTGTTGTCAGTATGTGGGCCGAGATGAGAAACTGGGCTGGGAGGGTGGGCTTGGCTATATACGGTTTTTCGGTCGGTTAATCGGAATTCGGGTTCGGTAGTGCATACCCTGGGTTCCAAAATATAGAATTTTGGCTTCCGAATTCCGAACCAAATTTATAGTGTTCGGTTTTGGTTTGGTTTTACTCGGTTTCGGTCTGGTTCGGTTCGGGTTTACCGAACCGGATGCCCACCCCTACATTGGATGGAGTTTTCTCTTCAAATGGGATTGGGTACCCATTTCAAACGGGACGGGTAGCCAATCCCGTAACGTTGCTCACCCCTAAACTTGACACCCCTTTTTCCTTTCCTTTAAAACCAGAAATCTTGAAAACTCAGATCGTCACTGTAGTATTCCTTGGAGACCAAGCAACAGAGGAGTACCGACTCTTACACCAAAATGAAACAATCTTATACTTTTGAAACCAAAAACCATAACTGACTCGCACAAAACTATCCCACAAATAAATCCCGACTAGAGCCCATGTTTTTAAACTCTAGCCGGGTGCAGTATAGAGCAAGTATTTAAATTGTCAACTCAGACCAGTCCATGTACCCCTACTTCAATCGCTCAAGTTGTTATCTAACTAAACGGTTTTGGGTTTTCAAACTAAGAAAACAACAAACTAAACAAGCAAGGAAAAGTAAATAAAGAAAAACTCTAACTAAGGGAGCTTCACCCGGGATTTGCTACCCCCTAACTACCTGGAATGCCTCGTTGGATTGAATGGAGTCTGTGGCGTATGTGGTTGTGAGCCGCGGGGGTAAGCAACTAGTGATCGATATGTCATGGAATCAAATCACTAGCGATCGATTTGTCACGGGATCGATCCACTCACCAAATCTAGGGGAACCACTAGGAGGAGCAACTAGTGATCCATTTGTCACGGGATGGATTCACTAGAGTTCGATTTGTCACGGGATCGATCCTCTCACTCAGTCACTAGTGGTTGCCTAGGTCTCTCTCTCAAACCGGAGTTTGAGCGACTTAATCACAACCAACCTAGATGCAAACTGGTAACCGCGAATCGCAGAGTGATGCAATTATGGTCGTAGACCACAATCTAGATTGCTAGACCGAGGTAAACATTAAAGGCCGTGTCACTCGACCCTCTCGATTTAGGCAATCGGTAGTTGACTTATTCCCTCACTCAACTCAAAGGTCGGACGGCTTAATCACGATAAACCGATTTGCTTAATTCAACATTGAGGATTGCCCTAAATTAACCTGTTTAGGTGGCTGGCTTAAAAAGCTGAAGTAGAACCAACTCGATTGAGTCTCCTTGGAAGGGGGATTTTCCTCTCTAAGCTAGGTTAAGGTGGCTAATTAGATTTCTAGCACCAACATGCACAAACCTAAGGGTGCTAAGCACAATTATGCACAATCCTAAGGTTGCTAAGCACCAAAATGCACAAACCAAGGATGATAAGCACAAAACATGCACAACCCTTAGATTGCTAAGCACGAGCATGCACAATCATCATAAAAACACCTCTAATACTCAAATTGATGCAAACCCACATTTGATTATTCAATCTAAACAAGCAATTATAAAGTATTAGTTAGGGATCTACACCACCCAAGAGAAAAGAGTGAGTTTCTAGAGAGAGAGAGAGATTACAAAATTGAGCTCAAGATCTTCTTCTTCTTCTAGGCTTGAATCATCCACCCAAGCCTCCAATGATGCTCCAAGATCACACTAGCACTCTCTCTCTAACTAGAACTCCCCTTTGGTGTTTAGGTTGAAACCATAGAGAAAGAAAGTGTTTCTTCTCCAAAAACCAGCTCTCTTTTCTCTCTCCATGCTACTGTCTTCATATTTGCCCGAAAGTGATCAGTTCACGGACGCGTTGGCCAGTTCAAGGCCGTGAACACCTAAACGTGTCCGTGAACTCAACGTCATCTAAAATGCACCGCTTCACTGTCCTGGGTTCACAGTCAATGGCCCCAGTTCACGGTCTTAGAGACCGTGAACTGCCTTGTCGTCGGTAACTTCTGGAACCTCGCTGGACGCCTCGGTGTTCACGGTCTTAGGAGACCGTGAAATGCCTCGTCCGGCCGTGAGCTGCTGCTGTTTCCTGAAACGCCTTCACTTCACTGTTACGAGGCAATTTTCACGGTCGCTTTGGACTTTTCTTCGATTTTCGCGCTTTTTGACCTCCTAATATCCCAAAACTCATCCTCGACCCTTCCACACGTGCTAGGACCTGAAATGTATCAAAACAAGCACAACCTAGCGTGAAATATGTCAAGGAATGATTAAATACTAAGCTAAACGAATAAGAAATGAGGGGTAAAATGTGTACATTTGAGCCCGAATCACGCCCCCACACTTAGACGTTTGCTTGTCCCCAAGCAAACAAAGTACAAAACAAGGTAAGCTTACAAATTGTTTTCCAACACAAAATTTTGAGGCATGTCATAAGGCACAAAACGAATGAATCACAATGGTTATTTGACACCGACCTATGGACAAAAACAAAGTAATCTTGACAACCACCACAAACAACATTCAACTGTATTAAGATTGTACAAAAGAGGAGTTCTCACATTATTCATCAACCAACACACAACATGCCTCGACGACTCACCAATCACAGTTACTCATGTATGAAGATCACATCATAGGAACGAACGATCGAGCAACCTAGGTCCTCACCGGGGTAAAAGAAATGAACAAAACATTATGAAGAATCACTCACTCTCGACCAGTGGGGTCAGGACCATTTGATGCAAAATATGTGCATATTCACGCTCAATCCTAACGTCCCTTTACCATGATGATAGCCTCTAAATGTTAGAGCTCACAAGATGAGTGTCGTTGCTAGCTTATCCGGAGGTCTTGGACACAGGTTCAAATGACTGGCTAGGGTCTAGGACATGGGGAAAAGGCTTTTTGGGTGGTGGCAAACATAGCACAAGATTCCACATTTCCATCCTAAAACCACAACAGGTTCCAAGGTTTCGATTAGAACCCTCTCCTATACTCAATGGCCACTAGCATCGGCCAAAAACCACACTTCGCTCGATTCCAAACCACAACCAATCACCAAACCATCCACAACAATCTTTCTTGCTACCTTTGCTATTCAATTTCAAGCACAAGAGTGCGGTAGGCAAGCAACATGTAAGTGTTCCTAAAGCTTGCATTCTAAGCAACACTTCTAAGAGCATGTTCAACAATTATTATATTTTTTGTGGCCACTCTCTCTTCTTCTTTGCCCTCTTATTGATCTCTTTTTTTTCTTCTTTCCTTTGGGGGCTATAAAGAGCTATATACACATGCCACGTTTTTTTAACTTAAGGAATAATGCTCACTTTGAAAAACTACCTCCACACTCACTTCACTTTTTAGCAAGACCATACACAAATCACTAATGTGGAACCTCGTTTAAGCTCAAATGTTATGAATGGAGCTTCCAAACACAAGGGTGACTCCATAACGGTGTAGACATGAAGAAAGTAGGGTCGTTCTATCTAAATCAATCAAGCTCAAGTAGCGAGAGCTACCTAAAACGAGAGCGACCCTTACACACACGAATCAAAAGGGTTGACTAGGGGATAATGAGATAGGGACGATCAACATTTGGGTCGTGAACTAAACCTATGCCTCCATCTTCATCGCTAGCAACAACGTGAATGCTACACATCATGTAAAGGGGGAACTATCGCACAAGAACAAAACGAACGACACAAGTCTCACATGGCTACCTAGGTGCTCAATTTCGGTTATGGTTGACTAGGCTTAGGGTTGTGTCGAGTTGGGTGGGCTCAGCTGAGGGACTGACTGTGTAAGTTTTGTTGTGAGTATGTGGGCCGAGATGAGAAACTGGGCTGGGAGGGTGGGCTTGGCTATAGACTACCCCCCCCCCCCCCCACACACACACACTTAAGCTCGACATTGCTCTCAATGGCGTAAAAGAAGGGGATATAACGATGTTACCGGTCAAGTTGTGAATGTTTGTGCTTGGGAGCGGAGGGCAGGTGAGGTCCGGAAGAGCAAGGAGACGGTAAAACACCACCAAAATCTCTTCATTGATCGTCTTATTGAAAGGAAAAGAGATGCAAACCGTTGATGGTTGGGTTGCCTCCCACCAAGCGCTTCTTTAACGTCGTGAGCCGGACGGTTGCTCTTCAAGTTTTGGTCCACCCAAGAACCTCCTTGAAGTTGAGGTTCTCGTCGGTGAGGTGATGTCTCAAGTTACGAGCATTGGACGAATCCATGATTGAGGGCTCGTGAACTTGATCGACTTTGAGGCTCTACCCACGAGACCTCTCCTTCTTTCTCTTTGCACCACACAATGTAGTGCATCATCGATTTACCACCATTGCATCTACCAAGAGGGATCGCCGATGGTTTGGACTTGGCTTGGCAAAGAGCCGCAAACGGGTCCTTCTCCAAAAGTGCATCAAGGTTGGGTGGAAAGTTTTCATAGTCCTCGTAACTTGTGGATGCTTCATCCACCTCGACCTTGTCCTCATCTTGGACTCCACTTGCACCTTCTTCTTCATCTTCAACCTCCCTTCCTCCTTCAAAATTTAATTCCTCCCAATGGGAACACCCAAGATCTTCCTCGTCGTCAATGCTCACTTCCTCTTCTTCGACCACTTCTTCCTCCTTCCCATTCATGTCTTCAAGCACGAATTTGAGGGAAAAATGCAATACAAGGTCATAGAAGGGATTCTCTTGCTCCTCCTTACTCGCGTATTGGTCTTCAAAGTTGCTTTCAGGAAGGGGAAAGTGATGGGAGTCATCAATGCAACCTTCTTGTTCATCCTCACCACGGGAGCTCTCCTGGGTGAGTTCTTCTTGCTCCACACGGTTGCCATTGAGTGCCCCTTCAACCTCCTCTTTCTCCTCCAATAATGAGAGGCGATAGCTTTCATAAGCTCGTGCCACTTTCTCTTATAGTGACAAACCGGGAGGAGGGAGGGGCTGGAAATCCATGTCGGAGCTCGTTCTTCCAAAATCATCATGGCTCACCTCTTCGACTTCCTCTCTTTCTTCCAATGGTGGGAGGCGATTGTGAGCATGTTGTGCACATGCTTTCTCTACAAGCCCTCCTAGCCTCTCCGTGCATCGACGAAGCTCCTCTGCCTCCTGAAGAAAGGTTGAGTCGATAGGGCCGGCGATAGGAAGATCCGAATTGAAGCATCCTTCGTCGGTACTCCGGGCAAATTGCTCCACCATGAGCTCTAATTTGCTCTTTGGTTCCGGTTGTGGAGTGGCACATGGTCGTGATGATTTTCCCATGAAAGCTTCCGTTGCCAACTCCAACTTGGATTTCTCCTCGACTTGAGGAGGGAAGTTTCATCATATGGGGGGAGCTTCTTGAAATCCCCAATGGTATGCTTGTTCTTCTTGGAAGGGAGGTTGATCATAGAACTCGGTTCCTTGGCTTCTACCTTCTTGGCTACTCCATAAAGCTCCGGGGTACGCCCATTCGGGTTGTTGTGGATACTCCCACATGTTGTAGAAGCCATTGGGATCCATGATTCAACCTACATAAACAAAAACACAAAAAAAAAAAAATCAAACAAACAAACACAAATCACCCTTCAAGATGAAGAGTGGGTAAACAAAACAAAACACAACACGAAACACAAAACACAAACAAAAAGGCAAGATAGAAAGTGCTAGAGTAACACTAAGCGACCTTTTCAAAATAATGGACCGCGGTTCCCCCACAATGGCGTCAAAAACTTGACTTGCACGAAACTACACCACAAATTAATCTCGACTAGAGCCCAAGTTTTTAAACTCTAGTCGGGTGCAGTATAGAGCAACTATTTAAATTGTCAACCCGGGCTGGTTCATGTACCCCTACTTCAATCGCTCAAGTTGTTATCTAGCAAAATGGTTTTGGGTTTTCAAACTAAGAAAACTACAAACTAAACAAGCAAGGAAAAGTAAATAAAGGAAAACTCTAACTAAGGGAGCTTCGCCCGGGAGTTGCTTCCCCCTAACTAGCTACAATGACTCGTTGGATTGAATGGAGTCGTATGGCGTAGGTGGTTGTGAGCCGCAGGGGTGAGACCCAAGTGATCGATTTGTCACGGAATCAAATCACTAGTGATCGATTTGTCACGGGATCGATCCCCTCACCAAATCTAGGGGAACCACTAGGAGGAGCAACTAGTGATCCATTTCTCACGGGATGGATTCACTGGAGGTCGATTTGTCACGGGATCGATCCTCTCACTCAGTCACTAGTGGTTGCCTAGGTCACTCCGTCAAACCGGAGTTTGAGCGGCTTAACCACAACCAGCCTAGATGCAAACTGGTAACCGCGAACCGCAATGGGATGCAGATTGTGGTCTTTAGACCACAATCTGGATTGCTAAACCAAGGTAAACATTAAAGGCCGTGTCACTCGACCCTGTCAGTTTAGGCAATCGGTAGTTGACTTACTCCCTCACTCAACTCAAAGGTCGAATGGCTTAATCACGATAAACCAATTTGCTTAATTCGACATTGATGGTTGCCCTAAATTAACCTAGTTAGGTTGCTTAAAAAGCTGAAGGAAAACCAACTCGATTGAGTCTCTCTTGGAAGGGGGATTTTCCTCTCTAAGCTAGGTTAAGGTGGCTAATTAGATTTCTAACACCAACATGCACAAACCTAAGGGTGCTAAGCACAATTATGCACAATCCTTAGGTTACTAAGCACCAAAATGCACAAACCTAAGAATGCTAAGCACAAAACATGCACAACCCTTAGATTGCTAAGAACGAGCATGCACAATCATCATAAAAACACCTCTAATAATCGAATTGATGCAAACCCACACTTACTCATTCAATCTAAACAAGTAATTACAAAGTATTATTTAGGGATCTACACCACCCAAGAGAAAAGAGTGAGTTTCTAGAGAGAGAGAGAGAGAGGGATTACAAATTTGAGCTCAAGATCTTCTTCTTCTTCTAGGCTTGAATCTTCCACCCAAGCCTCCAATAATGATCAAAGATCACTCTAGCACTCACTCTCTCTCTCTCTCTCTCTCTCTCTCTCTCTCTCTCTCTCTCTCTCTCATTAGAACTCCCCTTTGGTCACTACAACAATACTTACATGTAGCCACAAAAACATAGCTACAAATAATATTTCTTAGCTAATAATAAGTAGTTGCTTCAAAAATCCCCTCTTGCAGCTATTGATATTTATTCTTGTCACAAATATGATTGTCGGTAGCTAATTATATCATTTTGTTTTGAAGTTTATACATCATGGCTATAAGTACCATATTAGCTGCAAAGCTTTCGCTACTATTAAAATATTGTAGCTAATTGGTATATTCAGCTTAAGGAAATAACTATTTATGGCTATTGATAATCGTTCCAGTCACAAATAGAATTCTCCATAGCTAACTCTGTCATTTTATTCAAAGCTTACAAATCATAACAATAAATCAATTTTTAGCTACAAGAATTTTGCTACTGTTAGATTATGGTAGCTAATTGACTTGTAGCGAAACTAATTTCATCATACTAGTTCGAGCCACAGAAAAAAGCTTGCAAGTGTTAGTGTCAATTGGTTATAATTGTCTAGTTAATTTAGCTACAAAGTTAATCAAATTGCTATGAACTGTTAATGTGTAAGTAAATTTTGTAATCTAGCCAAAGCTAATATAATTCCATTTCAATAATAAAGAACAATTTCGAGGGAAAAAATGAAAAGTTAAACTGTTTTAGGCATTTAGGTATTGTTTTCTGAAAAATTATACAAAATATGCTATGGTAGCAAACTATGATAACTGAAATGGTACGAATGTCTAAGAGCGTAAACTTAGTTAATTTCTTCAGTATCATGATTTCTAATAGATGGATGTTACATAATTTTAATTTGTATAATCTTATTGATCTTCTTTTTAATAGAGTATATATAAAAATAACTTAGGATAACCCTGTGGCCATGTAGATATAGGATAACGCTTTCAATAAATAGTTGACTGAATGACATACTTACCTTCTTGAGACGAGAATCCATCATTACAAAGAAAAATCACAGTCAACCACTTGCGTCCACATGTCGACCTAATTAAAGAAAAATATCTATCTCAATAGGACCGCTTGGACTTGTATTATGTAACATATTGAGCTTGATTGGAGAACCCAATGGTTAACCATTCCATTGAAGAGACCAACCTCTTAGCTTGAAGGTTGACCAAATTGAAGATGACATGCACACACCAACATGGTTTTGTTATATTGAGCGACCACCTTCATATATAGGTCGACCGTATTCAAGTGAAGATACTAACCAACATGACTGGTACTTAATCGGGTCGACCATTTTTTTATGAAAATAGCATGTCACTAGTTGAAATCTCACAAACACATTAGAAATTTGCTAATTCAATCCACAACTATAGTGAAACAAAATTTGCTAATTCTTCCAGATTGTTGCTTCTTAAATTCTAGTGGTAGAATCTTGTTCCAACACGGATATGGTAATGGTTAACTGGTCAACTATATTGGAGCAGTCATTCGTTATTTGCCTTTGTAATGATGGAGTTCTGTGGCAACTAACAAGGTAATTGTCTAACCCTATCGTCTATTTATCGAAAGTTCTTCAAGTCGTTGTGACTTGCAAGTCACTCTAAAAAAATCCAAAAAGATAAAGTGAAATATTAATTGGTTAGGCAAAATCTACTATGAATAATTATCCCCCAATCAATCAGCATTAAAATTTTCAACGTAAAAGGAAACAAATAAAGAAAAGAATCAGTTACATGCTAATAAAAAGCGAGAAATAAAGGCTTGTGAAAAGAAGCGAGAAAAGGAAGTTCAACATGAAAAGGACTTCGATAATTTATAGGGTTTTTTGAAAGACCCAAAGCGAGAGAGCGAAGGGTTTTCAAAGAGGCTGTCTGCGATGCAAACTTTGGCGGCAGGATAGAGGACAAGGGGAAGGCGAAACAAAGGGTACAGAACGGATCATGGATGCGCATCGAGGTTGGGAGAGGCAAACGATCAATGCTAGGAGGAACCGAAGCTAGTATTGCAAAGAAGGTCCAATTATGCAGAGAAACAAATCTGCATATAGAGGAATCGTGTTGCCGATTAAGATCCCTTCTCATTTTCTAAGCTCGTTCATTATCATTCCTTTTTCCATTGACATGGGGTGTGATATGATATGTGTGAACAGAATTGGGTGCTTTAGAGTGAACAGAATTGGGTGGTTTAGATGAGGAAACCACCCATAATCAACCATTACACCCGAAGTGAAATATAGAAACATTGAGGTAACTACTTGCAATTGCTTTTCTCTTTTGGAGATTGATGTTCTTTGTTTTTACTTGTTTTGGTCTCTGTTTATTTTTCTTTGCTCGATCTCATGATTAATAGAAGTGTTGTTTTCTAGAAATTAATAAGGTTATAGTTGAAAACTTTTAGTTTAGTTCAGTTTTGAGTGTATTCCTAATATGATTTTGGAATTCAATCAATTTATTTTTATAGAATTAAATATGACATTCTTAACATAGGAATTCTTTTTGACAATTTACACGAAGTCATTTCAAAATTCCCAATTCATTTGGTTGCAAACAATGTGTTAATATCATTTTTCTTTTTAGTACTATGCGTAACTTAATTTCTTCTATTTGCAGGTATGTATGCGGATTACAAACAGAATAGAAGGTCAATTACTATTTTTCCAGGCTGAGACAGAAGTTAATTATCGGATTACATTAATGGAAGAAGGTCGATGTGGTCAAAGTTGTAGTAGATTATTATAAACGGTCTATTTGCTTTAATGTTGACAAATGTAATTATGTAATGTTAGAAATATGCAAAAGAATATATGTTATATTGTTTCGGCACTTTTGATTGAAAGTATGTTGTATTACTTATTGTAAATAATATTTCTATTATTAATAATAAATTTATACATATATGGTTTAAATGATTAATTATTTACATAGTCATTCAAAAAAATTGAAATAAAATTGTTTCCACAAAAAACAAGGGATTATCAAGGTTAATAACATTGTAAGATAAGAAGCCTATTAGGGAAAGTAGCCAATGACATCCAATGCTCAATTCTTTTTTATTATAATTATCTAAAATATGCCTACTACGAGAAAGTAGTATTTTTAGCGACAAAATAGTTTGTGGCTATTTACTATTTAGTGTTGAAATGAGCCACAATGAAACTTTATTCGAAGCTATATCTATGTCATTGGTCATGGCAAAAAAACATGCTATTTAGCTTCAAATCAATTATTCGTGACAAATGTTTAGATATAGCCATATAATATATCTTACATAGCTAAAGATTTTTGATGATTTTGTTACAAAATTTCACTTGTGTGGCAAGAACTATTGTACTTTTAGCTATATTTTATTTTTTCATATAGCTAAAAGAAATAGAATTTAGCTACGCAAGTGAAAATATTTGTGGCTGAACTTTAGCTGCGCCACTTTTAGCCACGCAAGCTACAAAATAAATTTTTTGTAGCTAGATCATTTAGCCACACAATATTTATGTTTTAGCTACAAACCAATTCGTAACTGTAAGCCCATTTTCTTGTAGTGGGTGTTTAGGTTGAAACCCTAGAGAAAGAAAGTGTTTCTTCTCCAAAAACCAGCTCTCTTTTCTCTCTCCCCGCTGATGTCTTCATATTTGCCCGAAAGTTATCAGTTCACGGACGCGTTGGCCAGTTAACGAACGTGAACACCTAAACGCGTCCGTGAACTCAGCGTCGTCCAAAATGCACCACTTTACAGTTCACAGTCTTAGAGACCGTGAACTGCCTTGTCGTTAGTAACTTCTGGAACCTCGCTGGACGCCTCGGTGTTCACGGTTTGTGGTTGAAGTTCACGGTCTTCTAAGACCGTGAACTGCCTCGTCCGGTCGTGAACTACGACTGTTTCGTGGGACGCCTTCACTTCACTATTACGAGGCAATTGTCACGGTCTAGCGGGTTTTCTTTCTTAGACGAAAGTCGTTCTCGCTTTCATCCTTAATAACTCTATTTCAACACAAGTAATAGAAGGTCTTTACTCCTATCTTTATCTTATAGAAGTTCTCAACTTCTATCCTTAATACTTTATTCCGACATAACTCATAGAAATTCTCGACTTCTACCCTTAACTCAAACACAAGACACTAGGACCACCGCGTTACATCTCGCCGTCCGGTGTCCCTACTCTAATATGCCAACCGCGTTACGTCTCGCCGTACGATTGCATACACAAACTTGGTAATGGCACTGTGTTACGTCTCGTCGTCCAGTCCATGCTCGGTCCACTATTGCGTTATGTATCGTCGTCCAGTAGTGACCCGACCATCTACTACATCCAGTAGTGGCCCAACCGCCCGAGGGTCCGTCTTACCATCAACCACATACATTCATACACATACATAGCACAACGCGTGCCACCATCTTAAGTAGGCGGTGGGATGGCTCACACACATAATCGCGCAAACTCATAAATTAACTAGCCTAACTTGAATTTAACGACATAAACTAAAATACCTCGACGGTGATTTTACCCCCTTTACACTCACCTTGAAAAGTCGACCCTTCTTTATTGCCGGTTGACCCACAACATCATCCGGGATTCCACGCTCAAACTCCTCGTGCTTTACCTCCTTTTGCAATTTCTCCTAATAAGTATTTAGGCAAACTTAATACTTCTTTCTATTAGCGTTACTAGCCAGACGACCTCCAATTCGGTTAATTTCAATCCCAAATTCCTCCATTTAACCCTCATTAAGTTTCCCCATCAAATTCTGGAAAATTATCTTTTTTTCCCAAACTTGCAAATTACAAAATGGTACTCGATATTCCTGAGTCTTATCAATTCGGCCCCAAATTTCCTAAATTGCACAAATTAGTCCACCAGGCCAATTCCCACTTTCTGATTCCCGCATTTGAGTCCCGTTTGGTCTATTTCAATTCGGTACTCAAACCTTTACCAATAACGAATTAATCACTGTCATGGTAAATTACCGATCGACACCCAAAATTTCCAAAACTTACCAAACTTCCCTAGTACCGAAAAGTGATATACTTCCCAACCGAGAAGCTGGACAAACCAAATCCTCAATTCCTTGAAATCGAACTTGGCGGATGAATTGGGAAGAACGCGTACAAAACAGGGAAAAGAAAGGCGGAGTTGGGTTGTGCAACTTCAACACCGACGTTCGGGGAAGAGGCTCGTCCCAATTGAAAAGGCAACCTGACCACGATTGAGGTGATGACTCAATCGATACAAGGCTCGCTCGTCGCTGGAAAACAATCCACACAACAAGGACAATTCTTTGAGCAAAACACTCAATGAACTAAGTTTTCGATTAATAATGTACTGACCTTACAATGGAGTTCTAAGCCTTTAAATAGACCAACTTAAACCTAATTCAACTACAAAACGAACAAGGAAACATAAATTAACTATACTACGATTAAGGTAAGACTCCAAACTGGAAAAGGAATCCAAACTCGTCCAAAGAAGCCCTTCTTCTAGCTCACGTAATCTGCCTCCTACAGGAGGCTCCATAGCTTCTTTGGACCTCTCGTTCACAACCTTCCAGGCCTCCATCCTCTTAACCAACACCTTGCCTCTGTAGAGAAAAGTATAGAATTTCATGTCGGGCAAAGCAATTCCCTTGAATCGATTTCATCTGCCCGGAATAGAGCTCCAAAGTGACCTTCCTGACAATGCCTCCAGACTTAGCCAAATTCTGCCAGTTTGCCAGTTTTGAGATAGCTACTTTAAGGTATTGAAAAGCAGTCTTAATGACATTGTACAAACTCCCATTTCCATCCACCCATTTGAAAGAACCGACCTCCCAAAGTTGGCTACCTGAACATGTCAATATACTTGGCCAAAATTCCAGATTGCTCAGATGAGTTGGGCTAGCTTCATGTGCAAGTAATTCGAGCTTGGTAATGACGCAATTATGGGTTGTATCAGGCTCTCCCTCTTCAAAAAGCTTTGTCCTCAAAGCTGGTTCTTTCTTCTTCTCGAATTCGGCACAGAACTGAGTCCAAATCGGGTCAGAAAATGGCATCCCAAACTCGAAATCCTGCAAAACAACATTTGCGTTCTTGAGCACAAAATTTGGGGGTTTTGAATGGAGGCATCCCCAATCCAATTCACCTACTCCACACTCTTCTCCATGCTTCCAATTGAAGTTTTGGACCTGCCCCCAGTCTCGAATCATCACCATTGTCGACGAATCTTCGAGTTCTTCCTTCCCGCCGTCGGCCACATTTGAATGTTCGGATTTGGGCGTTTTTTATCCAAGCTTTGCCGAGATGAATTGGTCTCTGTGACACGTTACTAAGACCTCCTTGAATGATTCTCCAGCGCCAATTTGTCTCGAATGGAGCCCAGTCGCTCTATCCACTAGAGGGTCGGCGGTGGCCGTTTGCTTCACGAACAGAGGCATTTTCGTGTGAGTTGATTCTCCAATTTCAGGTACGTTCAACTCCAATTGGCGCACTTTCGACGTTTCTGGGGTTGTGGGGATCTCTTCGACACCGGCAGCAAATTTCGAATCTTCGTCGGAGATCCCACCCAAATCGTTCTCTCTCATGCTCTGTTTTGACATCGGCGAGCAGAGCCGCCAGTTTTGGGGCAGTCGACGAGGAGTGCTCCTGCTTAGCGCTGTGAGCATTAACCTTCGCGTCACCATTCCAGCTTCACGACGCTCCCCAAACTGTGCACCGAGGGTCTCGTCGTTGTTTTGGCTTCGATTCGCCGTCATTTGTTGTTGATCGGCCCTGACTTCAGCTGGAGATAACGGCTTGAGCAGAAACTTGCGAGCATTGTGTGTGAACCGGTACGAGTTTTCCCCGCCGTCATGTACGACTCCACGATCGTATTGCCACGGTCGTCCCAGCAATAGGTGCGCGGCTTGCATCGGAGCCACGTTGCACCATAACTCATCCTCGTACTCGCCTATTTGAAAGCGAATCTTTGCCTGCTTGTTTACCTTGAGGGTGCCATATTCGTTCAACCAGTGCAGGCTGTACGGTTGAGAGTGCTTAACCGTCGTGAGCCCGAGTTTCTTAACGGCATCAAGACTGATGACGTTCGTGCAGCTGCCCCCGTCAATTACAACGGATAGTAACTTTCCTTCGACTGTGCAACGGGTGTGAAAAAGGTTGTCCCGTTGCTCTTCGTCAGCGAGGGAGTCCAGCGTAAGGACCCGTCGATTCACGCCGAGAAACTTACCCTGAGGTGGGACTTCAGCCTCAATTGCTTCGTCAACTTCAGGGTCAGAATCAACCTTGTCATCGCGGGGCTCTTCTTCGTCGTCCTCGGAGACATACTCCCCATCGCGAAGTACCAAAGCCCTTTTATTCGGACATTGATTGGCCTTGTGGCCTCTGCCGAAACATTTGAAACATTGTATACTGCTTGTCGACCCTCCCGGTCTTTCGTGAGTCACCGGAGCAGTCGTTCGAGGCCCCACTTTGGTCCCGTCCACCTTGTTCTGTTCGGCAGTGGCTAACGGAGGATGTTCAGAGGCCGGTTTTGACGTTGAGTACCTCCTTCCCATGCTTGATCGCTGCTGTTTCTCCACCTTGATCGCCATATGTACAACTTCCTCAAGTTCCACGAACTGACGCAGCTCTATCTCATTCCTTATGTCTCGATTGAGACCATGGAGGAACCGAGAGATCGTGGCTTCCCGATCCTCGCGAACATCGGCACGCAACATCAATAGCTCGAGCTCCTTAAAGTATTCGTCCACGGAGCGTATTCCTTGTCGAATGCCCTGCAAAGCATCGAACAATTCTCGCTGATAATACCCCGGGACAAATCTGTCTCTCATCAAGCCTCGCAACTCGTTCCAGGTTGCGATTGGAGGCTGTGAATTTTGCCTTTTCCGTAGCTGCGTTTTCTCCCACCACATCGCTGCATAATCCGTGAACTCGTACGTAGCGCTCTGTACCTTCTGTTCTTCCGTGTAATGGCCGCATTGAAAGAATAGAATCATCTTTCTTTCACAATCAAGGTAACTTGTCGCATTGGTGGAGCCATTGAATGAGGGAATCGTCAATTTGATTCCTCGTAACTCTGTTGCTGGTCCATACTCTGTTTCAGGAGGTCGACACTCATTCTCGCGAAATTCGTGAAGACGCACTCGTGGATCCGTCTCGGTAACGACCAGGCGACATTCCAAGTCTTGGAGTCTTTCATTGACGTCGTTATTGGCTTCATTGGCGCGATTCCCGTTTCCCACAGGAGTCGAATTGTTCGCTGCTGGGTTGCCCTGTTCAGCAGAGAAGTTTGCTGGCCGCGACAAAGCATCCAAACGACGATTTATCTGATCAAATTGGGCCTGAAAGGTCACATTGAGATGGGCAGTAAGAGTCTGCATAAGCTCGGTCATGTTTACTTGTTGCTCGGCCATCTCAGGTGTGTCGTTGTCTTGCTCGTCACTGGACGACGACGAGCTCTGCTCGGGAGTTCGATTAGCTATAGGGTACTTTGCACGTGTCCGGGCAACAACGGGTAATGCCGCCCTCGACGTCTTGTCCACTGCGTTGAACCAAGGCTGCTGATGCCACTTGATATACTTCCCAACCGAGAAGCTGGACAAATCGAATCCTCAATTCCTTGAAATCGAACTTGGCGGATGAATTGGGAAGAACGCGTACAAAACAGGGAAAAGAAAGGCGGAGTTGGGTTGTGCAACTTCAACACCGACGTTCGGGGAAGAGGCTCGTCCCAATTGAAAAGGCAACCTGACCACGATTGAGGTGATGACTCAATCGATACAAGGCTCGCTCGTCGCTGGAAAACAATCCACACAACAAGGACAATTCTTTGAGCAAAACACTCAATGAACTAAGTTTTCGATTAATAATGTACTGACCTTACAATGGAGTTCTAAGCCTTTAAATAGACCAACTTAAACCTAATTCAACTACAAAACGAACAAGGAAACATAAATTAACTATACTACGATTAAGGTAAGACTCCAAACTCGTCCAAAGAAGCCCTTCTTCTAGCTCACGTAATCTGCCTCCTACAGGAGGCTCCATAGCTTCTTTGGACCTCTCGTTCACAACCTTCCATGCCTCCATCCTCTTAACCAACACCTTGCCTCTGTAGAGAAAATTATAGAATTTCATGTCGGGCAAAACAATTCCCTTGAATCGACTTCATCTGCCCGGAATAGAGCTCCAAAGTGACCTTCCTGACAATGCCTCCAGACTTAGCCAAATTCTGGCAGTTTGCAAGTTTTGAGATAGCTACTTTAAGGTATTAAAAAGCAGTCTTAATGACATTGTACGAACCCCAAGCCCATACCATCTTGTTCAGGAAGTCTTCATCTTCAAAATGACGCCCTAAACTCCCATTTCCATCCACCCATTTGAAAGAAACCGATCTCCCAAAGTTGGCTACCTGAACACGTCAATATACTTGGCCAAAATTGCAGATTGCTCAGATGAGTTGGGCTAGCTTCATGTGCAAGTAATTCGAGCTTGGTAATGACGCAATTCTGGGTTGTATCAAAAAGACCCATTTGCCCCTAACTATTTATCCTATTTAGAAAACCATGCCATTGGACTGCAATTAAATGGGAAGAAGGCCTTACCTCCATCCCGTCGCCATCGACTCCCAAAACCTCCCGGCTCCGGCCGCCGCCATCCTCCCCTCCATCAAGCTCATTGCCGGTCCACTCCTCTAGCTCCTCCTCCTCCTACTATGGCCTTCCTGCCGTCGGCGGTGGATTCGCCTCTCCTTCTCACTAGTTTATACTTCCTCGTGACTCATTCTCCCCCACTCGTCTCGTAGTTGCTTAAGCTAGCACCTCTCGTATATAGACGGTAAGCAGCCGCCTCAGCTCTCTGTAACATGGACTTCCCAACCCTCATTCATCTCCTACTAGCTTGCTTCGCCAAGCTGCTCTCGTGTATGGGAGAGAAGCATACAAGTCTCCTATATGGGAGGGAAGCAGGTCTCGGGCCACAAGTACCCTTTCTTTTCCTTTGGTCGATTACGTTTCCCTTTCCTTTAACTCCTCGATTATAACCGCTGATAATGGAAATCCATCAATCATGATTAATTATATTCCAATTACCCCTTAAAACTTCTTTCGGTTTCGTCTTGCAATTGAGGATAACCGTAACGACAATCATCCATCTCCCCATCCCGAGTTCCATTGTGGCTCTGTTGTGTTTTCTTTCTCCCCCTGCAGCAGAGGAGGGTTCATTTCCAACAAATAGGCTTTTTCTTCCACCCACGTCCAAGTGACTGCCTGCAAAGCTCTCGGACCTCGGCCCACTCCATCCTTTCTCCTTTTAATTACACCCAATCCGCCTGGCCCATCGTGAGTCCATAACAAAACCAGTTACCTAAGGTCAACCCAATTAGTAGAGCCCACTCATCTTAGGTCAAGCTTATTCGGTGTTGTATCGGTTTAACCGCAAAACCGCTAGCGTTTTTCCACCCCTACTAATAATGGTTACTTCTCGAACAACCATGCGTGAGGACTACTTGGGGTGTGAGAGAAGTGAATAGAGATGGTAGACATCGACGATGACAATGGATGTGCCATTGATAGCAACAATTGAAGACTTCTTTTGTATTAGAAAGATCCAAAAGGATTGTGACTCATTACTACATAACCTCGAGAGCAAAGGAAAGAGACCGTTTTTTATTTTCTCAGGGATCAACAGTGAGTAGTTTTAAGCGGATTTTAGTGAATTTTAAATCACTCACTAGTTAGTGGATGAAGGATAAATTGACCTACACTCACCCATTACGTTGTGTTGAAAGTCCTTATTTGAGGCCTTTGAATACTTCTTTGTCGCTTTTGAATACTCGATCGACGCCTATGATGCGTTTTTATAGGCATCAAATGAGTATTAAAAAACGACGAACAAGTATTCAAAAGTGTCGAACTAGTATTCTCATCTTTGACACCAACAAATATTACACACAAATAAACACACATTAATAGGCGTCGAACAAATATTTGAAAGTATCGAGCTAGTACTCTCATCTCTGAAACCAAGAGAGAGAAAGAAATATTAAAAAATGGAAAAGAAATATGAGTGGACATTAAATGCCAATTAAATTGTGGAATCCGCCCGGTGATAAGGTACTTGGCTTCTCTCCTCTTTTCTTATCTAAGCCCTTCTCAAAATCAACCAATTCCAAACCTCAAACTCAATTAGTAGGATGTGACCTCCAATCTCACCCTGAGGAGAGCACCCTAAATTGCTCGATTGAGATTATTGGGAAGGGAACAAGGGAAGGCTTGCCGACTGCCGTGGTAAGAGCCACAAACGACACGGTTTGAAGTTAATCAGCAGTGCAACAAAGTGATCAGGGGGATAAAAACGATACTCAATAGTGATGGCAATTTGAACTCGCCCCTAGTCGAGTCAAGTTTTACCCCAGTTTGAGCTCGACTCATTAATAAACGAGTTGCGCTCGAACTCGGCTTGTTTCGAGCTAGCTTAATAAAATCTTGACTCGTATTTGATATATTCATTTTGTATGTCATTCATGATACATGTGATTAATGTCAAGATGATGATAATAATAATAATAATAATAAAAGTTAAGGGTTCAATATTAACTAATCTCATTTTATACTTTGTGGTATCGAACTATTTAGTTGATAAATTTTAACTAGTGAAATTATGTTATTTCATAGTATCGAGCAATCTATGATATATTATTTATTTTAAAAATTAAATAAGATATATTTGCTCACATAATCTACGTGTTAAACTTCATATAGGCGAGATATATAATTTAACAATCCTATAAATTATCAAAATCAAACTCATATAGATCAATTCGCTCATAAATAGGTAATCGAGTTGGCTCTCTAGCCACAATGTTGAGAGTTGAGACATCTCATGAGCACTAAAAGAGTAAGCTCACGAGTTGAGCTCAACAAGCCACTGAGTCGAGCTAGCTCGCGAGCTCCACGAGCTGCAGAAGGCTAAGCTCAAGCTCAACTCATTAGTAAACGCGCAGAGTTTCGAACGAGTTTTTCCCGACTCGAGCGTCGAGCCGCTCGCGAGCAGCTCGGCTCATTTGCAGCCCTAAATATACTCGATCTTTCAACTATTTAGACTTAATTACTTGTTCTATTATCACTATTTTTCATTAATAAAGTGTTCTCCTTCGTTTTATCATAAAAGGTAAAATTGTATGTATATTTTTTTCACATAACATGAAGTGTGGATCGACCACCCTATCAGTATCCGCACGGGTATTACCCCGATCCTGCTATCCATAGTAGCGTAGGGCAAGAGTGAGACATGAGTATTGAGAGCCCCGCCCCGTCCCGTCTCATTGCCATTACTAGCACTCAATAAAGTCTAGCGAATGAGTATCAGCCACGCGTAACCCCGTGAAACAACTTCAAACGGCTTGTGGTGGAATCGGGGCAGGAAACGAAAAGCAGCTTCCTTCTCATTTCTTTCTGCGGTCCATCCCCAACAGGGACGCGCTTAAGCAATCCATCCCTTCCCGGCTTCTCTAAAATCAATATCTGCTCAATCGAAAACCCTAATTTCCCCCATCCCTCAACCCTGCCCGATCCATCAATTTTGTGCCTCTTACACTACGATTTTGCAGGTTTGCGAATTACGATCTTTGCTCATCTTTTTCTGCTCGGTCTTTCCCTTCGTGTTGTGGGTTTTTTTAATTTTCGATCGATCAGAATCGTTCTATGCTTGGGACGATTGCGGATTTTCAGAATTAGGGTTTTGATCAATCGCGGGTTCTTGATTTTTGGGCTTGATTTGGCAGATCAGGGCAGGAGGGATTTACTTCGATATAGTTGAAAAATGTTTACCAGGATATTTGGCAAGCCTAAGCAGGAAGGCAATGCCCTGGCCACCTTGGATAAACTGAATGAGGTAAAGATTCATGCTTTCTATCTCATCCTTCTCGTTCAGGTGCTTTCGTCTTTGTTGTGTGTGTGTTCGTGTGGGATAATGATTCGGTGGTGGCCTTTATTCGTTGCGTTGAAGAGCTGCTTCTTTTTGCTTTGAATGCTCTCGTGCTACTATCTTCTGGGTTATTGCTCGATTGTGGGTAACGGAGCTTGTAGTTATGAATCTAATTTGTTTTTCTCTGGATAAGCGATAGGATGCGTTAGGAATGGTTCAATTGTATTGGCAGGTGTGGGGTTCTCGCGGATGTTTGTTAAAACTATATTATGTAGCTCTGCGATGTGATGGGAGCAACCTGAAATGATGTCTGCTAGAGTCCAATTGTCTTCTGCCTCCTTTAGTTTCAGAACTTGTATAATTTTTGTTTTACAATTTTCACCCTTTCATTGTGTGAGTTTGGCTTCTGTTTTGTTAGTTGATGCTTGTTCTGGGGTTTCTCGCTATTTGGTCTCACTATTACCTCGTAATTGTGTAGACACTTGAAATGCTCGAGAAAAAGGAGAAAGTGCTTCTCAAAAAAGCTTCTCAAGAAGTTGAAAAGGCCAGAGAATTTGCACGAGGAGGAAACAAAAGGGGTATGATAGTATCATGCATTGTAGTGCTTCTATTTATAGAGATGACTTGGTGATGCAATTTCTTTTGGCTTGTTTACTATGTTTGTCATACAACAGACCAGCATTAAGTTGTCCATTGCGCAATTTGTATGGTGTTCAACCCGTGAGTTTGGGTAGGAAAAGAAAGAGTCTTTGTTTTCTTTTCATGGATGTTCTCACTATAGTGATGTGTATTTGCTTGTTCGATGGATACCTAAAACTTTGTATAGACTTGAGTCTTGATGGGTGTGCTTGCTTGCTGATGAGTACTGCTTACTGCAGCTGCCCTCCAGTGCTTGAAAAGGAAGAAGTTGTATGAACAGCAAGTAGAACAGCTGGGGAATTTCCAATTGAGGATTCATGATCAGGTGACGTATTTTTACAGTGCATGCTATTTTGCTGTAAGGGCAAGCTCTAATTATGGCTTTGTTAAATCTTATGTGACAGATGATAATGTTAGAGGGTGCAAAAGCCACTACTGAAACTGTAGATGCATTGAGAACTGGAGCAGCTGCAATGAAGGCGATGCAAAAAGCAACGTATGCAGAATTTTTTTTACCATAGCTTTATGTATCCGCCGAGAGATTGTTTGTTTAATAAGGTGAAGTACATCTCTGTAATGGTTTTCTTGATTACAGAAATATTGATGACGTGGACAAGACCATGGATGAAATCAATGAACAAACCGAGAATATGAAGCAGATCCAAGAAGCATTGTCAACTCCAATTGGTTCTGCAGCTGATTTCGATGAAGTAAGTTCACATGGATGGATATTTTGAGGATTCTTGTTTACCATTATTGTTTTTTGAATTACAAATTAAAACATCGGTGACTCTGCAGGATGAATTGGAGGCAGAACTTGAAGAGTTGGAAGGTGCTGAGTTGGAAGAACAACTTCTACAACCTGCAACCACAGCTCCTGCAGCTCCAGTCCACGTGCCTGCAGGAAAACAACCTGCTCGTCCTCTTCCTCAAAGGAAGAACACCAAGGAGGAAGACGAACTTGCTGCCTTACAGGAAGAAATGGCGCTCTAAAGCAGGTTCTTACCCATCGCTCCCTCTGTTGGATTGCACATATTGGTATTTGGTTGAGTGTATGTGCACAAGTGTTATTTACAACATAATGCTTGAACAAATATATATCGTCTTTCTTAGACACCTTTTTTTTATTATTATTATGTATTTAGCTCTGTAAGTCACTTGCCACAAATTTGTGTTCTTTTCTGGCACAATTTTCCTTGCAAATGTCCTTCACCAAATCGTTTTTTTGCAAATATATGTCGTATATCTACATGTAAAATAAATAGCATGCAACTGAACCAAACACACTCTTATAAGTTTAAGCGAATCAGCTGGTAGTGATTTGCGGGGATTGACCTCTGTTGGTTCTATTTATTGTATGCAGGGAGCTAGCTGCCTGTGGAACACGGTAGAGAACTCTTTTGAAGATGGGTCATTTCTGTATCATGGATTTCTCCTTCAAACTCT
This sequence comes from Linum tenue, assembly GCA_946122785.1. Lineage (NCBI taxonomy): Eukaryota > Viridiplantae > Streptophyta > Magnoliopsida > Malpighiales > Linaceae > Linum > Linum tenue. Next base: position 11,387,050 of record CAMGYJ010000002.1, on the reverse strand, counting down.
CCATTTCATGCATCTTGTGTGTGGCATTGAACGGTGGACCCTTGTATATAAGGATCTTGGAAACTTGACAACAAAGTTCTTGATAAATTCGCAATGCTCTCTCTTTATCTCTTTGTGAGCTTTTGATCATGCTTCCCCATATTTTCTTCACTTCTCGGTTTATGTTCCGTCTCAGACTCAGTCCTCCTGTGCTGTGATCATCGGATGTGTATCATTGATAACATTAATACCAACTGGGTAGCCTTGCATTATCATTTAGGTCAATACTTGAAGTGAATGATGAATATATAGCAATTTCTGCTTTATGGCTTTATTTGTAGTCTTGGGTGTATCTACCTGAGGTTTAGCATGGAAAGATGGTCGATATCAGTTCAATAAAGCCCAAAAAAAAAAAAACCCCCTGCATCAGAAGCAAGGTAGCACTGCAAGCCTGACCAACTGGCTTCAAATTCCACCGATTTCCACTACAATGTTCTTTGCTTTAAATCTCGTACGTGAACAAGTTCTTAAGCTACTGTGCCGCTTGGGGAAGTTTCTTTGAACACCATTACCTCAATGTGAATATTTTGTCTGCCATCTTTGAAGCATGATTACAGCAACCAAGATTAAGGTATCTTTGACTATGAGGTGAAAGTACTTGTTCATTATTTGCAGCTGCATTGGCGACATCAATAGCTTCCTCTGCAAAATTCAAAACCAACAGATGTTTTCTTTTTGGTAAAAGACAGACGCATGAGGTGTCTTGGCTCATATTAGGGCTACGATGTTGTTGAGAAATTCTCATTACATCAAACAAGATCCAGTGCCGGAGTCCCGGATAGTGCATACCGATCGGATGTGCACCAAAAGAAAGACTATGACCCATATTGGCCAGAAAGTCAGCTGCATTATTACATTCTCTATAAATATGCATAATGTTCACAGTCCAATCATGTGCCAAAAGACGTTTAATTTCCATAGTGATTAACCCATGTTGATGATCCACACCATGACAATTCCTTATGATATTGATTGTTGTGGTTGAGTTCATGTAGAGGCAAACCTTCCTGAAGCCCTTCTGTCACGTCATTGCAAGTCCTGCTTCAGCTGCTTTCAGCTCAGCTCTCCTCTTCTGATTTCACTGATCCATCCGTATTGACCATCATCCAGCCATCCTGTGGGGGAGTCCAAGCAAGATTCCTCTTCTGCTTTCTTTGTTGATCCTTCATAGTGACCCTGCTGTCATTGATCTGGGTTGTCCTGACAATGCTCATCCCAGTAGATATTCTGCATATGCCGACATCTGAGTTAGTGGGAGTTTTTTTTCCACTTGCAGTTTGCAGTAGATAATCTAATACATTCAGCTTTTGCTTATCCACAGCTTTCAGGTGCACTTGTTTATTATTAGGAATGACAGCAGTCGGTTTTGAGGATGTACAATGGATATCCGTTACTCTAATATAGCTAGTTCGTGGTTCTTTTAATATCCATATCTATACAAAATTCAAGCAGTAAATTAAAATTATATTTTTAATATCCATATCTATCCAAATAACAGTTTTTGATTTGTTATTTCATCTAATGTGTTACTATTTGTGAGCATATTCACATTATCAAAGTAAAAAAGTTATAATCACAAGTAATCAATATTAGGAGAAATAATATAAAAGGAATACAAATTCATATAGATATATATGTACTCTGAATGCAAAATATGTTGACAATCACGATTTATATAACAGGTACCTATGCATCTATTCTCTGACAGATTCAGGCACATAGTAGGAAAACCCTAAGTGAAAATTTACAAAGAATATGTTGAGTTTGAAACTAGAACAAAGAAAATTAGTTAGAAACAATACAATTTCTGAAAATATTGTATATGTATAATACATATAAAATATGCTGAGAAAAATAGTGATACTTTTTAAACAAAATACAGTATGCATGCGTATAATAAGTCGAGTTTGGTTTGGACAGTGAGAAAACCATGCCTATCCTTCACCTGCAATATTCGGATTTGAATTTTATCCATTCTCATAAAGAATTCTTCGGATTTGAAACAACCCAATTAATTTGGATTCTCACAGATATTCACCAATATGATTATTTTTGTCATCCCTACTTTTCCAGAATAATAAACAAGTGACATAGAATAGTTATTCTCTAAACAAATAAACAAGATCTTCAACGAAATACATTAATCTAGACCCTAAAGTTTTTGCAAGGCTAAAGTAATGTTTTTTTTTTTGTTTGAAAATCAGATAACAGGATAATAAACCATGAACAGTGAACACTGGTAAATTCTCGACCATTTGTTTTTCTGCAACGCATGGAAAGTAACGAACTTTATTCATCACAAGTGTTGTATAAAATTTGAGATACAAATCACGTATTGACTGCTTGTCTTGGAAGGTGGTGGTGAGGGAAATACACACTCCATTTTTGCTGCAAAACCTGATGAAGAAGCCTCTCGATGAAATGAATGTTGGACGACACAGAAAGAAAGAACAAGAAGAAAAGTTGAAACAACAAGAAGAAATCAAACTTGAAAACCCATATGAGAGAAGAGAACACAAAGAAGAGATCCAATCCACCACCAAATCAATAAGCCTTTTTCTTGGGCTCGAAGGCAAACTCGAGCAGAGTCTCCTTCTTCAGCTTGAGCAACGACCCGTTGTTCGCGGAAGCAGGAGGAGGAGCTGGAACCACAATTTCAGTTTGCTGATCAGTAGCAGAAGTACCGTCATCCGTGCTCATGGTTCGTGGATCATAACTCTTCTCCATTCCAGGGAACATGAGCATCCTTGGGTGCGGGAGCAGGGCTCCAGACACATCGCCCCAGAAATCGGGGTTCGCCCTGTACCACTCCATCGTCTTCCTGAGCCCTTCCTCCCAATTCGTCCTCTCGCACCACCCCAAGTTCTTGAGCTTCTGATCATCCAAGTAGTACCGCTGGTCGTTAAACGGCCTGTTCTCCACAAATTTGATCTGTTCCTCAGGATTCAGCCCAAACAGATTGCAAATGTCACTAGCCACATCGATCACCCTCCTCTCCTTCTTCGTCCCAATGTTGTACACATGCCCAACTTCACCCATGTGGAGCACAACCTCGAAAGCCTCGGCGACATCCTCGCAGTACAGGTAGCTCCTGACGTTGGATCCGTCCCCGTGGATGGGGAGGGGCTTCCCCATCATAGCCAGGAGGATGAATTTTGGGATCAGCTTCTCGGGGAACTGATTGGGACCATAGACATTGTTACCTCTTGTAGTGATAACGGGCAGGCCATAGGACCTGCCGTACGCCATGACCAGCATCTCTGCCCCGGCTTTGGTGGCAGAGTAAGGGTTTGTGGGGAGCAGCTGGGAGGCCTCGTGGTTCCCCACGACGGCGTCCTCGTCGGTCTCCCCGTAGACCTCGTCGGTGCTGACGTGGATGAATCTCTTGACTTGATCCTTCATGAGCTTGCAGGCCTCCAGGAGGACGTGGGTGCCGTAGATGTTGTTCTTGGTGAACTCGAAGCTGTTGCCGAAGGAGTTGTCGACGTGGGTCTGGGCCGCAAAGTGCATGATGGTGTCGATGGACTCGGTGAGGAGGATGAAGTTGACGAGGTCCGCGCTGCCGATGTCTCCCTTGATGAACTTGAAGTTGCCTAGGGACGAGGAGTGGCGCGAGGGGTTGAGGTTGTTGATGTTGGAGCAGTAGTCGAGCTTGTCGAGGACGACGATCTTGTAGTCCGGGTAGGTGCGGATGAGGCGGTTGCAGACGTGGGATGCAATGAAGCCGGCTGCTCCGGTTATGAGGATGTTCTTGGGCTTGTAGGAACCAGCCGTCGGAGTAAACGAACCAGCCATCTGTTTGATGCAAACCATAATTGATTTATCTAATCCACCATAAATTCAGAACCTCCACCACTTAATTCTCGCAGTCATATATATGATTCAGACTAGTGTACCATTAGTATATGCTACATATATCTATTATCGAACAATGCAGCACATCTTCATTGTGTTTTCTCGTTGAATGATGCAGCAGAACATTAGATAATGGTGAAACCAAAATCCAATACAAAAAGAAGAAGAGAAATTGAGACCGAGTAAAGTTTGGTTGATAACCAAGAGAACATAAATTTAAGGACCCACCAAACTGAGGCATACAGATACAGAAGCCAAATTAAAAGGGGACCCAATGCCTAAATTAACAATCCACAGCGATCCTCTGTATGGAGAGAAAGAAAACCCATAAGCCAAACAGAAGGAAAGTTTCTTACTTGGAACTCAGAAAAGTAGCTGCTCCTGCTGCTGCGGTTTTGCAAAGAGAATCACGAATTCCGAATCCCTGAATGGTGGGTTTTTGTTGGATTATGTTTTTTTTTTCTGCGAGGGAAACGGAAGGGAGAGAAGAGAGGAGATAGAAGAGATGTGTTGTGAGGAGGGGAAGGTAGTTCAGGGATGGCATTTATAATGCGGGTAGAGCACCATTACGCCCAGTCTTCTTCTCCCACTCAACTTCTTCCTTCCCACGGGTTTGTTTTCCTTCTGTTTCCTAAAGGTTATTGTCCGTCTTTCTCTTGTTTCCTTTTCTCACCTCGCGCAATTATTTTCTTTCTATGGCGTTCTTGTCAGGTTTTATTAGGGATGGTGATGTGTTTCAGGTTTCGAAAAAGGGGAGGTAAGTTGATTGGGGTTCTCTGTGAAATTTTACCATTCAGAGGAATAATCCTCTTGATTGAGGCAGGATAATAAAGGTATTAATCTGGGTTATTGCTCCTTTTTTTAGCTCTGAATGCTGTCGTGCTACTATGTTCTGGGTTATTGCTCAATTGTGGGAGATGAAGCTTACGGCTACGAACCTAATTAATTAATATATATGGATGAGATATAGGATGTGTTAGGACTTGGGAATTGTTCAATTGTATTGGCAGCTGTAGGCTTCTCGTTGTTGTTGGCTAAGACTATATTGTGTAGCTCTGCGATTTGATGAGAGCACTATGACATGATGTCTGCCAGAGTCTAATTGTCTTCTGTTTGCGTCAGTCTGAAAACTTGTGCATTATTTGTGTTTTACAATTTTTGCTCTTCGATTGTGTAAGTTCGGCTGCTGTTGCGTTTGTTGATGCTTGTTCTGGGATTTCTGAGTATCCAGTCTCGCTGTTAAATCTCAATTGTGTCGACGCTTGAAATGCTCGAGATAAAGGAGAAAGTCCTTGTCAAAAAAGCTTCTCATGAAGTTGGAGAAGTCCAGAGAGTATACACGAGGAGGAAACAAAAAGGGGTAGGATAGCATCATGCATTTGTGATGCTTCAATATAGTATAGATGGTTTGATGATGCAATTGCATTTGGCTTGTCAACTATGTATGTTATACGACAGACCAGCATCCATTTGCCTATTGTGAGTTTTTGTAGGGTGTTCAACCTGTGTGTCTGCACAGGAAAGGAAGAGTCTTTTATTTTTCATGGATGTTCTCACTATATCGACGTGTATTGTTTGTTGGATTGACACTTAACTATGTGTAGACTCGAGGGGTATGCGCTCTCGCTGATGAGTACTGTTTTCTGTAGCTTCCGTACAGTCCTTGAAACGGAAGAGGTTGTATGAACAGCAAGTAGAACAGCTAGGAAATTACCAATTGAGGATTCATGATCAGGTGACCTATTTTTCCAGTGTATGCCACATTTGATGTATGAGCAAGCTCTAGTTATTGGTGTGTTAAATCTTATGTTACAGATGATAATGATAATTTTTAGAGGGCGCAAAAGCCACTACTGAAATTGTAGATGCATTGAGCACGGGAGCAGCTGCAACGAAGGCAATGCAAAATGCAATCGTATGCAGAATTTTTTTATCTGAACTTTATGTCTATGTGGAGAGATATTGTTTAATAAGTTCAAGAACATCTGTGTAATGGTTGTCTTGATTACAGGAATATTGACGACTTAGACTAGACCATGAATGAAGTAAATGAACAATCCGAGAACATGAAACAGATTCAATCAGCATTGTCAACTCCAATTGGTTCTACCGCTGATTTCAATGAAGTTCACATGGATGAATATTTATCGGTTCCTGCTTACCGTTACTGTTTGTGTAATGAAAGACTAAAACACTGGTTGCTCTGCAGGGTGAATTGGAGGTGGAACTTAAAGAATTCGAAGGCGCTGAGTTGGAAGAGCAACCTGCAACCACAGCTCCTGCAGCTCCAGTTCATGCAACTGCAGGCAAACAGCGTGCTCGTCCTATTCAGTAAAGGAAGAATACCGAGGAAGAAGACAAACTTGCTGCTTTACAGGCTGAAATGGCGCTCTAAAGCACAAAGAAACTGCAGATAGTGGTGCACATGAAGTGAGCTGTTATGGAAATGGGATTTTCTCTTTTACAGGTTATGAAATCATGAAGAGTAGGCACCTGTTGCACCAATCCTGTGATCAAATTACGCGTTAGCTTGAATTTGTTTGCTTTAACCGTCTCCATAAAGTGCAGTCAATATGGGGGAGGTTTTTGGTGCCCAAACCATCTGCACTTACTGGTAACTATAGGTGTCAATCGGGCAGGTTCGGGCTGGGTTCAATCGGGTTTGGGTTCAAACGGGTTGCGGGTTCATTGGGTTCGGGTTCAAACGGGTTGCGGGTTAGTCGGGTTGCGGGTTAGTCGGGTTCGGGTTCAATCGGGTTGCCGGCAAATCGAGTTGCGGGTTCATCGGGTTTTGGGTCGGGCGGGTTGCGGGCGGATCGGGTTTCGGGTTGTTCGGGCCAACGCATCAAGTAACTTAACTCATTACTCATTACCAACTTACACATTTTATTACACTAATTTAAAATATTTTCTCAACTTTTTAACCAATTTATTTCTACCTCGTATATATATACTTTATTTTTTTTGAAAAAAACTAGTCAAAATGTTAAATCAATTTGTATGACTTGCAAACTTGTTATGTAATTAATCATAATTGGTAAAGTATTATAGCTAATAGTAATGGTGATATCAATATTTGCAACCAAAAGACACCATTAATTGTTTATTTGATATTTTAGTATTAATTCAGTAGTAATTGGATTAAAGTATCTCGTTTAATATAACCATGCAAATCTGGTATTTGGCGTGTGGTATTTGGCAAAAGTATAGTGATAAAAGGAGTTATTTCGAAATAACTCATTGCCCAAATAACTTCAGGGGTCGTTTGGATGGGTTAATTGTCAATGTGGTATTTCTTGTGTCAAATAACTCATTTATTGCTCATGTGGTATTTCAGTGTTATTTTAGTGGTAATTGAAATAAAGTATCTCGTTTGGTTGACCCATGCAAATGTGGTATTTGACATGTGGTATTTGGTAAAAGCAGAGTGATAAAACGAGTTATTTCGAAATAACACATGAGTATAAGTTATTTCAAATAACTCACTGTACAAATAACTCATTTCAGTAAAACGCTGCCAAACGAGTTATTTGAACCCAAATAACTCATACAAATACTCCATCCAAACGACCCCTCAGTAAACTGTTGCCAAACGAGTTATTTGTAAAATTGTTCAAATTATCCTAAAAATTGAACCATTAAAGATTAGCTATCAAACTTAGTAAAATTATTGTGACTTCAATCATAACTTACTCAATAGCATATATCCTATAACTTAGCCTTACCCTCAATCAACAATATTAAGTTAGTATATGTTGTTGATTGTATACCCTAAACCATCAATACATTATACACTAACCACATAACCTATACCCTAACCATATGTCTTTGAGTTGTGATTTTGCTAGTATAGTTAATTTAAAAGTGAAATTCATACTTTGATTTTCAAAACATAGATAAAAAGTGATATTTGCTAATTGTTATACCCTAACCATATATCCTATACTTCACACCACATACCTTGTATCCTAACCACGTACCATAAACATAAATTAAAAATGGATCTCCTGCCGTTAAAGACTTCAAATGACTTCAAGTGAACATATGTTAATAAAAAACTTGGAACCGTCAAAACCATCAATATCTTATACCCTAACCATATACACCCTAAACCATATGTGTACCTTACACCGTCAAAACCACCAAATTTGTTTCCTTATTTCTTTTCTCAAAACACTACAGGAAAGCAGAGTTTTAGACACAGTATCTTATTCACCGGAATTTTTCCCGACTTAGAAGTATACTAGTAGTCACAAGAAAAATTACTGTAATTAACGATATAGAATTAAATACGAGAATTAATTTAACAATTTTTAGTTTTCATTTACCGTGACTAATTATTAGTCACGATTAATTACCATGAACAGTATCGTTATTTTAGTTAAAAAATGTTTACCAAATTTTAAGTGATTCCTATCCGCCAAAACTTCCCGCAAACATAATTTCATTTGAGCTCCAAAAAGCGGCCAACGAAAATTATCCTGCCCGAGGGATGCGATTCGACCGACCAGGAGGGAAGAATCTCGGAAGGGAATTGTCGAGTCCCCCCAGGCTTTACGGTAAGAAGACTGGAGCAGGAGGTACAAGAAAAGGAGGAAGGAGGCTCGAGGGGAAGGTGGAGAGGGCGATATAGAGAGGCGATGGGGGCGACCAATCTGATCTCGGAGATGAACAGAGCAGCGGCGGCGATGGAGGTTGGGCTGAGACTGGAGGAAGAGAGGGCCGACCAGGAGGAGGATAGGGCCGAACAAGTTGGGGTTTGGAGCCCAGTGAGAGTGGAGACAGCCTTGTCTCTTGGGCCAAGGCCCAACCATCCGAAAAGCATAGGCCAAAGCCCAAATCAAGCTGGAACAGAAGGAATAAGTGACTACCAACATATCCAAGATGGGAGGGAGGAGGAAATGGGCCGACAGCAGAAAAAAAGAAAGGGGATGAGCCTGCTGTGTGGTCTCAGGCCCAGTGATGTGGTAAGGGAAGAGGAAGTGTATTTTAATGGGCCAACAGGGGGTTTTGATTTGGGTGGGCCGGGGTCTGCTCCTAGAAGGAAGAATCTGAAGGCGAGGACCGGGAAGAAGAGTATACCCATTGAGAATCAGGCAGAAAGCGAGCAAGAGGGCCGAGGAAAGAAGAACAAGGCAGCGGTGGTTCGCCAGAAGCCACCTCTAAAGAAATGAGTATGGTAAGTTGGAATTGTAGGGGTTTTGGCCCAACCCTTACAAGAAGTTATGCGAAACGTCTATGTAGACGTTTAGGCCCTTCGATTGTTTTCCTCATGGAAACGAGCAAAAATGAGACATTCATGGAGGAGCAAAGAAGAAGTCTCAGAATTTTCCCCAACAAAGAGTATGTCGAACCGGTTAACTCTTCTAGGGGCTTTGCACTTTGGTGGAAAGCGGGTATTAGTATTAATATAATTAGTAGTGATAGCTATTATATGGATTGTAGTATCGATATGGGTAGGAAGTTCTTCTGTACTTTTGTTCATGCACCCTCTACAGCGGTTAGTAGAAGGGAATTTTGGGAGCACCTGAGCTCGCTTCGGAGTAGTAGGGAGGATAACTGGGTGATTGTAGGAGATTTCAATGCTGCTATCTATGAAAGTGAGAAGGAAGGGAGATGCCCTCTTAGGTACGAGAATGTTGAACCGTTTAAAAGATTTATTTTCGACAATGCGCTTATTGATCTGGGCTTTAAAGGGGATCCGTTCACTTGGACCAATAAGCGGATAGGAGAAGATACAACCAGAGTCCGACTTGATCGAGTCTTGTGTTCGCCATCGTGGAGAGCCCTCTTCGGAGAGGCAGTTGTTTTCCACGAAAAGATGGTGGCATCGGATCACTGCCCTATCAGGCTGGAACGTTAGATAAGGAGGAATGTAAAGAGATAGTGGTCCGGGCATGGGATCCAGGAGGGACATCGACAAACCAGTTGGCAAAATGCGAACAAGATCTTAAAGAATGGTCAAAAGACTTCCATAGGAACAGTTTACAAAGAGAGAAGGATATTTTAGAGCGTTTGGATTTGCTCCAACGTCCTCCAAGAACCCAGGAAAGAGTGGAGGAAGAAAAAAATCTCATCGAAGAACTAGCCAAGATGTGGAGGGAGGAGGAGGAATTCTGGAATCAGTGCTCAAGAGTTAGCTGGCTACAGAAAGGAGACCGGAACAATTCCTTTTTCCATTCTAGCACGATCCATAGGAAGCATAAGAATAGAATCCTTAGGCTTAAGGATGAGGGAGGGGAATGGGTGGAGGACGAAGATAGGCTTAAAGGTTTGGCTCAGGATTTCCACAAAGATCTCTTTAAAGCCAGAGACCCTATTCCTTACTCTCACCTACTGGAGGGGTTCCCTGAAAAGGTTACGGATGAGATGAATACAGATCTATGTGCCCCAGTGACAGGAGATGAAATTAGGAAAGCGGTTTTCTCGTTGGGAGCAAAAAAGGCGCCAGGCCCGGATGGTTTCTCGGGTAGATTTTACCGAAGATTCTGGGATATTGTGAGAGATTCAGTGTGTAGAGAGGTGAAGGAGTTTTTTGAGACAGCAGCTATGCCAAATGGATGGAATGATACTCATATCGTCATGATCCCTAAAGTGGACCACCCAGAGGTGATTAGCCAGTTCCGACCCATCAGTTGCTGCAGCTTTAGATATAAAATTATTTCGAAGATCACGGCAAATCGCCTGAAGATTTGGACGCCTAATCTTGTCTCGGAGCTCCAAACTGCTTTCACCGGAGGCCGGCTTATCCAAGACAATGTCATTATTGTCCACGAGGCACTACACCATTTCAAAAATCACAAGAGGGGAAGGAGAAGGGACATGATGCTCAAGTTGGACATGAAAAAGGCGTATGATATGGTGGATTGGGATTGTCTGGAAACTCTGCTGAAGAAGTATGGTTTTGACGACAGATGGTGTCGATTGGTCAGCTCGTGCATCAGGACGGTCAACTTCTCCATCCTTTTCAATGGGGAAGCAACGGAGGAGTTCAAACCGTCAAGAGGAATCAGACAGGGAGACCCTCTCTCTCCTTTTCTCTTCATTCTTATGTCTAATGCTCTGACATTCCTGATCGACAAAGCGGTTTCACAAAATCAGTTAAAGGGTATAAGGTTGAACGCGAGATGCCCGATTCTCACTCACTGTTTGTTTGCAGATGATACGGTGATCTTTGGTAAGGCTGACCTTCAAGAAGCAGAGAAAATTCTGGACCTTATCAGAGTGTATGGTACTATCACGGGCCAAGAACTGAACATCAACAAATCATCTGTTTTCTTCCGTGCGAATGTACCAGAGGGGGACAGAGATACAATCATTGGTCACATCGGTTTTGCCTCATCGAACTGCCACTCCAAGTATTTAGGAGTACCGACGGAATGGGGGAATTCGAAGAAGGAAACCTTCCAATTCCTGATCCAGAGAATGAAAAAGATGGGTGAAGCATGGAAAAGTCTCCTCCTCTCGCATGGAGGGAAAGAAGTGCTACTCAAAGCTGTCATTCAAGCTATCCCTTCCTACATCATGTACCTCTTTAACCTCCCGGTGAACCTGACAAAGAAGATGGATTCACTGCTCACCAATTTCTTCTGGTCAGGGTCAATGCAGAAAAGCACTATGCACTGGTGCAGAAAGGAGATCCTATGTGCCCCAAAAGCTGAGGGGGGATTGGGATTCAGAAGCTTCAAAGATTTTAACATGGCCTTACTAGCCAAACAAGCATGGAGAATCTTAAACTCACCAGATGCCCTGTGGTGTCGACTCCTGAAGGGCCTGTATTTCCCGCGAGGGGGATTCATGCAATCGAAAAAAGGAAGCAGATCGTCGTGGATATGGGCAAGTCTGTGGGAGGCAAAAAAGGTGATTAAAATGGGAGCTATCAGAGTCATAGGTTCCGGAGAGGAAACCTGGAGTGGTCAAGACCCGTGGATTCCAAATCTTAAAAACTTTGTCATTGGAAGCGGGCCCCAGCAAAACCTGAAGGTTAAAGAGTGGATTGACCCTGGTAGTAGAAGCTGGGATACTGATATGCTACAAGGCCATGTGACGAGAGAGGAAGTGGAGGCAATTCTTAAGGTCCCTATTGGAGAGGAGGGATCTGAGGACTTTTGGGCGTGGAGTCTCACCCGAGAGGGAGAGTTCTCGGTCAAGACAGCCTACCACGCGGTTCATAAAGCCAATAATAGTTTCCAGGCGACGGGTAGTGAAGAGAAGTGGAAATGGATATGGGGACTAAATATCCCACCAAAGCTAAAATTCTTCTTATGGAGGTGTTCCAGAAACGGGTTGGCAACGAGAGCAAGACTCTTCCAAAGGAAATGTGCTCCTAACCCGAATTGCTATGTGTGTCAAAACCATAACGAATCCCTCAACCACTGCCTTTTCTACTGCCCTCATGCCAATGAGGCGTGGAATAGCACCTTCCCCTCAATTCCGTTCCCTCCTCAGGGCACCTCGTTCTTTGATTGGTTCTGCTCCCTCAAAGATACCATCCCTGAAAATTCCCTGATTCACATCATTTACCTTTGCTGGAATATTTGGAAGGCAAGAAATGAAAGCACGTTCAAGAATCGCGTTCCCTGGCCCCCTAACGTTTGTCTGCAAACATATAGAGAGCTCACGGAATGGGTTGCTTGCCCGAGGCCCCCACCTCAAGGTTCTGAAGGTCCCAATCAGCTCAGGGGATCCCACCCCAATACGAATCCACCGCCAAGTAATCACTCGAGAGTGATTCAATGTGATGGGTTGTTTTTTAGCGGCCCCCAGTCGGCGGCTTATGGTGTTGTTGTTGTTAACCACCATGGAAAAGTGTGTGATGGGAGAGCTGAAAATCTTCTTTGTTCCACCCCGATTGAAGCGGAAGCGAAGGCGCTTTTGGAAGGAATCAAATTAGCACAAGAATATGGATCAGTGTGTACAGTTCAATCTGACTGTCAGGTTCTGGTGAAGGCATTGAATCTTAATCACTCACGTTGGCCCTGGAGATGCGCAGCCTGGATTAGAACAATGGTTAATATCCTTAGAACTAACCCAGCAATTTCGGTGGAAGAGATCCCAAGGGCAATGAACGTCAGAGCTGATTGGGTTGCACGATCAAAAGCTACTTCTTCTCTACCAGTAGACTGGATTAATATTCTTGACCTAACTTCTGTTCTCCTCTAAAAATGTAATAGCTTGTGCGTGAAAGTTGTTTTCGGTGGAATAAAAGTCGATATGATTTGTCAAAAAAAAAAAAAATTATCCTGCCCACTCTCTTTTCATTCGTTTTTGGCCTTCGGGGTTTATGGTCCTTCTTTCCTCGACCCGATTCCCATCGTAAAACAAGCAAAGCGGAAGTCAATTCTCTTTCCCCCCTCTCTTACTAGTTACTTCCAATTTCATTCTCTTTCTGCCTTAGAGCTTCAGACGTCTCGATAATCCTCAATCATTTTCCGTCTTCTTCGTGTCAAATCTCTATAATGAATTATGGATTTAGGTTTTTGTGATTTTTCCCCCTCTTCTCCTTGCACGTCTCTTATTTGATCTCTGAAACCCGTTCGGTGAAGATGACTCATCTTCGCGCTAACACTCTGAAATCAACAATTCCATTTTGTTCCCGTTGGCAGCTCCACTTAACTTCCTCGAAGATTATACCCATCTGGTAAACCCCTCTCTCACACTAAAATCCAATTTCTTCTATCCCCTTCCCTAAGTTGAGCTTTGTATTAAGTTTTTCTGATGTGGTTTCGCTATGGGGAGGGCAAATGGTGATAGATTTGTGGCGTCATGGTGTTGACTGTGTCAGTCTTCCTGGCTCTCAAGGACATGGTTCTGGGTATGGGGCTTTGATCGTGGGAAGGAAGCACCAGGGACTTTGGGCACGCTGGAGATGAAGGCGCCACCCTACCCGCCGGCTCTCAATCTAGAAGAGACAAAAGAAGTCATCGTCGATGATTACTTTTGATGAAAATGGTGGAGGCTAGGACATGCACACCTTATCGGTAGGTTTGATCTAAGGAATCTAGGTGATACTCTTTCAATTCCTTCATACTTCTATACTGACCAGCTAAGCTTGTTAAATTCGAGATTTAGGTTACTGGCCCAGTTAATTTAGGGCTTTTCGATGGTTAGCGATTTTGAGATTATGGATTGGTGTTTGGTTTGTATTAACCCGGATTCTGTTTACTAATTTGTTGTTCTTCAGTAATGTGGAATCTTTTGTTTGAACACAGTATTAGGGGGCTTTGGGAATTTGTTTATTGCTATACTTCATGGTAGCTGATGAAGTTGATTAACTTAAGCCGACTCAAGCAAGCATCGGTATTAAGAACGAAGACACATTATGCAGAAGGTACAAGTTTCAGCCCAACCTCTGAAGTGGTTTTGTGATTAATACCAAAGAGGTTTGCTTGGTTGTAATTTATGCTTCTTGTCTCTGTCTCCGAACTTGGAAGGTTGTTGTAATTGCTTCATTTCTGTAGATTTAATTTGCTGCTATTTCTCAGTGGAAGTGGTTGTATAGAGCTATCTTTTGGAGAAATGAAGTTAATGAACTGATTCTCTGTTGTATGGATGCAGGGGCACGTTATAATGTCATTGTTGGCGCCATTTATAATAGAATAGAAGTTGCTTTCACTTGTCATATTTTGTCTCATCATTTTGATCTACAAGATGAAGTGCAGAAGTGAGAGGTTGTTTACGTCACTTATATAAGTTGCAACTATGTATTTCATGATTTATTGAATAGTTAAATTAACCAAAAATTTAATTTATATATTAAATTAATATTGTCATGATCTCAAATGACCTTCATGTTTCAATTTTTGTAATTTTCTTAAAATACGTAATATCAAGTGAGTTTCATATTTTTAAATTTCCTATACGAAACGAAAAAATAATTTTACTTAAGTTTAGAATAAAAAACTTTATTTTGAAAAACTATGTATTGTATATTTTTATAATTATTCAAGTGGATTAGATAAAATTCGGGTTGAGTCGGTCGGGTTACGGGTTAGTCAGGTTCGGGTCAATCGGGTTCGGGTTCATCGGGTTGCGGGTCAGTCGGGTTGCGGGTCAATCGGGTTCGGGTTAATCGGGTTGTGGGTCAGTCGGGTTGCGGGTTAGTTGGGTTGCGGGTCAATCGGGTTGCGGGTTGGGCGGGTTACGGGTTGTTGAGTTTTAGTCAATTCGGGTTGCGGTCGGGTTGCGGGTCAGTTTGATCGGGCGGGTTAATCGGGTCGGGCTATGTTTTGACACCTATACTGGTAACTGGTGTTTGGTAGGGAATTGTTATTTACAATAGTATATTTTTTTCGTTGAATAATAGTATATTTAAGCGAAACACATTTGAGTTATTTAGAATATTTGTAAGCAGTGTTGTCAAAGCCAAACCGGACAACGATATGAATTACCGAGAGATTTAAAGTTTATTGGATAATCGGTACTTAACCGGTACAAAATCCGATCATAAAACCGGTGACATATAAATTAAATAACATCATTACGGTATAGACCGGTAATATATGTCTCAATTTTTTGTTCCAAAATATGTCATCTTGAAGAGCATAATTAAACTATTTTTTGAAAAAAAATTGAGTACGACTTAAAACAAAAAATATATAGCCCGTTAAATTAAATTGAAGAAAAAGTTATCTCTCCAAATGTACAAGAGACGGTTATAGATGCTCCTTTTGATGTCGAGCTTGCTGGCATTTGACATGGGTTACGCGTTGCTTGGGAGATGGGGTTCCGGTAAGTCATACTGCAGACAGACTCGACTACTGCCATCTCTTTACTGCAGCCGGATAGTGTCCGACACCCACATCATACTTTGATTCAGCGGCGGGTCCAAAACAGGGTAGAACACTTGGCCATATTTGGAAAAATGCAAAGAAGGCCGAGCCGTAATGCGACGAACACTTGAACGAATATAAAAAATCGAAAATTTACAAATACTATACTAACTTTAAATCTAGATGAGAGTTAGATGGTGGCCAGGGGCATCATCCATCTCGGCTTTGATCAACACCATTAACCGATTGTTGGCGTTGGAGTGGAAAGTTGTTATCACTCACGTGTTCCACAAGAGCAACTTTGTGGCAGACTATTTGGTCTTGGTTGATCATGGATTACCGATTGGGGTCTATTTGGTTAATAGTAATACCCTTGATTTTGCTTTGAACTATTGGTTGTATTATGATTTGAACTATTGGTTGTATTATGATGTTATGGAGATTCAGACTCCCCTCGGTTTTAATAATTATGGGTTAGAGGCTTAGAGTGTCCCATGCGCTTTGTTTAACACCAAAAAAGAAAAGATGGTTATTGATGCTCCCTGTGTGCTTTTAATCACCTGTCACAAAAGATTAAAATGGTGATTTCAACTTCAATAAAGGCTCACTCGTCCCAAGCAGTTGGGAAGATGGGCAGCAACAGAGCTCCAAAGTAAGAAGGGTGAAATTGTTTCTCGATAGGTGGTACTGGTATCAAATCCTTATAGGTATCTGTGTTTCTTTTGCCAGCTGTACATCAGTTTGAGATGGGAAGCCTATGAAACAGATGGTCTAGGGAGTGCCTTCTTCAGCCTCGGGGGCGCCTATCGCATTGAGAGGGAGAGCAGGTGCAAGCTCCAAGTAGTCAAATTCATCCGTTACTCCCAAGTCCCACCTGCAGTTGAGAATGGAAAGATGGTCCATATCAGTGTTGAATAAAGCCGAAACACAACCCTGCTTCAGAAGCAAGGTAGCACTATGTGTTTGAGCTTGACCATGGCTTCAAATTCCACTGATTCGCTCTACCATGTTCTTTGCTTTAAATCTCGTACCTCCTTGAACAGGTTATCAAGCTGCTCTGCCGCTTGGGGGAAGTTCTTTGAACACCACTGCCTCAAAGTGAAGATATTGTCTGCCATTTTCAAGCATCAAACAGAGTTTCGAATCATGATTACATTGAACAAGATTCAGGTATCTTTTACTTCGAGGTGAAAGTACCAGTCCATCTGTTTGCGGCTGCATGAGCGACGTCAATAGCTTCCTCTGTATAATTCATAGACAACAGACGTTACCTCTGAGCTAGCGAGATCGCAGTAGATAATTTAAATATTCAAACTAGAGCAGGTTCTGAACTCATTGCTTGGAATGCAGCTGGATCGTTATCTGCATATTTTGCCATCTCCTCCTGATGCAAATCAGACTTAGTTAGAGGGGTTTGACACTGGCCACTGGTCTTTATAGCTTGATGTGGGTCTGTGTAATTGGATGTACCTTCAGCTCATTATGCTTTGCCTGAATATCTTTCAGGTGTGTTAAGGCCACCTCTCGTTCATCCTGGTACAGAACATAAAAGTCAGACATTGACCATATTTCAGCATTTAATAATTGAATGCAAAATGGGACTTGAATATGCTTACTGATTCTTCACGACCCTTCTTTAGTCCCGCAGACTGTTCAATAAGCTCCGCGTACCGCTTCTTACTGCTTTGCAGATCAGAACCAAGTTTGTCCTTTATATTCTTCAGCTGGTTTACTCCAAGATGCGAGTTTAGGGAAAATAGAAGTCAAAAGATTATGAATTTCAGTTAGGTGGAGGAACCAAAACAACATTGCTTCACCTGATTTCCAGTACTGCTAGGAAGGCTCCAAAAGTAAACCTGACAGGTGAAGGAACTGTTAGCATTATGAAACTGGACATTTATGAAGAACCTATAAACCAGGGCAGATCAGTTGCACACCGATGTTCCTATTTTGTCTTTTAAAACCAGGTCATCGTCCACAAGACTCTGGACAACATCTTTCACAGATCGAGTAATCACACCTTTCTTAGGCCCCAACTTCTCCAGTTCCTTGAGCTGAAAGTGAAAAGCAGAAAGATATAAGTTAGCAGTGTACACAAACTTCAGAGTAGCTTGAGAAATGGCAGATGGCCAAATCCATTGGAACTACCGTACATAAAGGAAAGAGTTGGGGAAACCAAATCCATGAGGCGACTGTTTTGAATGAATGGTTGAGTGAAGTCTATGTTGGTCAGTGAACAGAAGGGAGACTCTTCCTTTACCCGATTTTGCTGCACTCGAATGTCATCTGTGGTGGTTGTCTAGGTTGTTGTTACTATTGTTCATGTGATGATGTCTAAAAGCCGGTATCATTTACGTGTTTTGTGTCTAAATGATATGTCCCCAAAGTTTGCATGATAAAACATTTTGAGCTTACCTTGTGTCTGACTTTGTTTGTTTAGGGACAAGCAAACAGTTAACTGTGGGGGAATTTGATAGCATCATATTTGCACATGTTTCCCTCATTTCTTAATCGTTTTGGCTTGATTTTGTGATTTCTTGGCCAATTTTATGCTAGGTTGTGCTCCTTTTCACATTTCAGGTCCTATAATGTAAAGTGAAGCATAGACGCAAGTTTCAAGTCAATCGGAGATCAATTGGCGACTCGGGAGAAGAAACTTGGGCATGATCTGAAGAAGAATTGATTTTTACCTCATTTTATGAAAAAAATAATCATGTAAGCTTGTCATTAAAATAAAGAGAACGAGACTACGAGCGTCTGGGATCAAACAACGACTGATTCGGAGTTCAGACGAGGGAGAAACGAAGAATGAAAGATAGTGAGACAGGAGCTGAGGAACAAACACGGGTTGGAGAAACACGACCGTGTTTTTCCCTCCTGTGCCCATTTTTTTAGTGCCGAGAAGAAACACGGGCAGGACTGAAACCCACCCCCTACTCGAGTGTAAATCTGTTTCTGCGATGTTTGAGAGGGAGATCTAGGTTTTGGTTCCCAAACACCTAAGAGACTAACCCTAGAGAGAGAGCGACTTGGGAACATTCTTGGAGCTATTTTGGAGGATTTCTTCGCCATTGGAGCTCGGGAATCAAGTTTGGAGATGGAGATTGAATATCTAGATCAGATTTATGCATTCTCTCTCATCTCTATTGAGTAACTTCCCTTCACCTAGGTTTTGAGGAACCTTAGTTCCATGTGTTAGGATCTTTCTTGTATGAACTTTTGGATGCTATAATGTTTGATTATAATCGACCGAGGCATGATTAATTGAGTCAATTGAATCCTAATCAAATTCTCTTAATTTCTGTTTGAACCTTTGATAGATAGAATCTGATTAGGTGAAGAGAGCTTCCTTGATTGATAGTAGTGAATTGATTGTACGAGAGTCGGTTAATTCAATGCTTTGTACTAGAATTCGTTCCACATAGTGGAGATATGTGTGAATCTCCTTAGCATTCTATCCCGGTGAAAGCTAGTCACCTTCCGGACAATCTGTCTAAGGGGGTTTGGTCGGCTTAAGAGATTCCAAGCTATTTTCAGATCTTACACGGTGTAATCTATAGTAAAACGACCAAAGGAGATTAAAACTTGGACCTAATTGAGGTGCTAGGGTGAATCATACCTGAGTGAGTCTTCTCCGTGGCTCCTTGTATTGTCTTAAACAGGGCCCCCGCTCCTGATCTACGTCTATGATATGATTGTTAGTGGGAGTGATACTAACGGTATTTCAGAATTGGCCGAGTCCCTTCGCTCCGCCTTTAATATCAAGGATCTTGGTGAGTTGTCATATTTTTTGGGTCTCGAGGTCTAGCGCAGTCTGCAGGGTATTCTCCTCACTCAATAGAAGTATATTCATGAATTATTGGAGCAGTCTTAGTTTGATGCTAGTCTTACCTGTTCCACACCCATGGAGCAGAACCTGAAACTCAGTCGTGACGACGGTGATCCTCTTTTTAATGGTACCGTGTATCGGCAGATCATCAACAGTCTTATGTATCTCTTGCATACGCGCCTAGATCTTGCCTATTCAATTCAGGTTGTCAGTCAGTTCATGTGTTCCCCTCGCACTACTCATCTCCAGGCGATTCATCGTATTTTACGCTATCTTCAGTTCACCAGGGATGCCGGGTTGTTTCTTCCTTTGTGTGGGGATCCTGTGTTGGAGGCCTATGCCGATGCATATTATACAGGTTGTGTCGATACACGTCATTCCATGTCGGGGTGGTGTGTGCAACTAGGAGGTGCCTTCATTTCTTGGCGTTGTCGGAAACATGACAAAGTTTCGAAGTCGTCCACTGAGGCCGATTACATGTCTATGTACGAAGTCAGCTCGAAGCTAGTGTGGCTTCGTCAGCTCTTTGAGGAGATTGAATTTCCTATCACTTTTCATATGCGGCTGTATGGTTATAATATGAGTGCTATTCTGATAGCCAATAACCCTATTCCACATGACCGAACGAAGCACATCGGGTTCATGTGCATTACATCCGGGAACTTGTTGCTGATGGATGTCTCAAGCTCTACTATATATGCTCGGAGGATCGGATCGCTGATTTCCTGACAAAGGCGGTCTCTTCTTCTCGTCATTGGTTTCTCTCTAGCAAATTGATGGTGCGAACTGCCCATCAATTTGGGGGAGGGTGTTAATGTATATTCCGTCTGGGGTATTATTGTACACACAATATATTACTAGAGCTAGGGTTAGCTATATATATGTTTTGTTCGACATGTATTAGGGTTACGGTATTCTTGACGATAATAAGATTGACTGAGAGCTACTCGCTTTCCGTGGAGTCAGACTGTTCATAGTGAACATGGAAACCACGTAAATCTTGTGTCTTCTCTATTCTTTCATGATTTACATGGTTGATTATCATAGACAACCAAACAAAACAAATGGAATTGGACTTCCAACCAGAACCTTCATGAAATGCTTTCCATCATCAATCTTAGTAACAGACAAACCATCCTTCCAGAGCAGCCAAATTTGACGATTCGGGGACTTGGGGTAATTAATCAAATGTTATAAATGACTAAAACTCTTTGCAAGTATATTCACATTAATTTATTCAATTATGCTAGTTTCTATAATAGCTATAAGATCAAGTTGCAAGATATGAAACTTCTTAAGCATTGTTGCGTGCTTCTTAGGAGTATTAGAGTCCCTGATATTGCAGCTTAAGACCTTCATTTCTCGCGTTTCTTGACTTGTCCTCTACCTCTGATAGGGGCAGGGGGAGGAGGCTCAACCTTTTTGTTCCATACAAGTCTACTTAAAGAGGGATATGACATGTCATCCAGATTTGACTTACCCACAATAATTTTAGCCTGATATGCACCCTAAACTTGCTCCACAACTACTTCATCAACTTTCTCCTTTCCGTTTCCCTGCTGAGTAGAAGCTGAAGGTACCGCCGTAACCGTAGTACGCTTCATACTTTTTGTTCTCCCTCCTGGATTAGAACAATGATGTCCAAACACACTACACTTCTCACACTTGCTAGGGACATGACAAAAATCGGCATCTACTAACATCTCAGAACGACCATCAGGGGTAATACTAAGCTTGTTAATCAGATTAGTTTTCATAGTAAATTCAACACAAACTTTCGCAACACCAAACCTTGTCCCCTGCTTGGTAGGAAAATCAATACAGAGAGGACACCCTAAGGAGCTAGCAAGACGCCCAAACTCTTTCTTTGAAGTAAGCTCAGATGGAAAATTGGACAAACAAACCCAAATTGGAAAAACGGAGTTATCAATGGCGAGAGGCGATTTGGGCTCAATAACACATATTTTACCCCTCATTTCTTATTCGTTTGACTTGGTAAATCATCGTCCTTCAACCTATTTTATGCATGGTTGTTCTTGTTTTGTTACATTTTAGGTCCTAGAACATGTGGGAAGGTCGAGGACGAGTTTCGTGACGATTGGAGGTTGAAAACCGCTAAAAAGTGAAGAAAGGTCCAAAGTCACAGTTTGCACACAATTGTCACGATCGCCAGATCAAGACAATTGCATGACGGGCGTGAAGATCAGTGGAAATAGAGGGTTTCGCGCCTCGCGATCCTAAGGATTATCACGATCGGCTGACCGTGATAATTTACCATAGACCGTGAAGTCGGACAAAAATAATAGCAGTCACTTGCGCTTTGGCCGAGATCACGATGGGGCTTCCAACGTCATGGCCATGAACAGTGGCCGTGAAAATCGACTGTCAGGCTATATGAAAAGTCATCAGTGGAGGAGAGAGAAAGGAGAGCTGTTTTTTGGAGGAGAAATCGATTCTTTCTCTAGGGTTTTGACCCAAAACGCCAAAGGGGAGTTCTAGTGAGAGATAGAAAGTTCTCAAGTGATCTTGGAGCTTAATTGCAGGCATTGATCAAGTTTGGAAGCAGGGAATCAAGCCTAGAAGAGGAAGATCTTGTGCTCCAATTTGTATTATATCCCTTCCCTTTTTAGAAACTTGCCCTCTTCTCTTGGGTTTGAGAACCCTAGGTATAGGTTTTGGTTTTATGTTGACGTATGTGATAAATTCCATATTTGATTGATGATTTTACTTAATTGATGGATGTTTTAATGAACGACATGAGTTTGGTTTCCATTTCATGTTTTGAGTTTTTGACCTAGGAGGGAGAAAATCCCCTTAGAGCTCACTATTGGCGTCTTCAAGTCACTCCTATCGTATATTGTCCGGATAATCCCCGGGGGAGTTGATTTAATCTGTCTCCTAGCAATATATAAAACCCTAGGTTGAATAGAGCACCTATCCATCCATTGAATGTCGTTCCAAGTCATTCCCAATGGAGTCTATCTCCTAACGGTAGAGTAATGAATCAATTAAGAGGGAATTGTATTCATCTTGTTCCAAATGATGGAACTAGGGGAATTCAAACCTAAGAGAGCTCCAACTTTGTAAATATCTAGGTTAGTGGTTAGCTAGGTTAGTTAGTTAAGTCATCGTAATCACTATCCTAGGTTGGCTCACTACAAAAAAGTCTGGCAGAAGTGACCAGAACCTTCTGACGACACAGTTTTTTCATTAGAAATAACTGTTTTTGTGACAAACTTTTATTTTGCTCATAAATCCTTATGTTATTTCCGACTAACAGTTAAATTCATTAGAAATGTCTCAATCGTTCCTCATTAAAGGTAAATTTCACATATATGAGGAAGGTTGTGCCATTTTTTTCGACGATATTTTAATTGTCGTCAGTAATGAATAACATTACTCACTAACTTACAAAAACCGTCGGAAAAAATTATTGTTTGTGACGCCCAAAAACGATTCTATAATTCAGAATGTTTTTTGTGACGCCAAATGATCTCCTCGGAAAAGTACAGTTTGGAATAATTATATCTGTGAGGATTTTATTTACTCATCAGAAAAACTATATTTTTTTTCGAGAATGATACTTATATCTGCGAGGATTTTATTTATCCTTCAAAAAAAATATTTTTTTTCGACGATGATAATAGGTCGTCAATAAAAAATGGTTAGAACAAATGCACATTACATGTAGCTACCTACCTTGTATTAATGACTACATATGTTCCGTTAGTAATGAACAAATGGTTTGAAAAACTTAAAGAATAAAAACAATATTAGTGAGCAAACTTGTGTTCGTCAAAACTAGTAAAATAAATCGTCAAAAACAGAACACTACTGACGAATTATGATGTGGTAAGAATTGTTTTTTTTAAATATTCCTTTTTTACCCTTCAGATCATTTTTTTCAATTGTTGATATGAATTCGTTGGAAATAATTAGTCACAAATACTGATTTCACATACAGTAGATTATTGCATTGGTGTCACAAAAAAACCTTTAAAAAAATTTAAGTTTATGATGCAACTCGAACCTAGGACCTCTTGTTCATAAATAAGAGTACACACCAGTTACACTATATGCAATTTGTGTATCTTTGTTATTTCTGTTTCTAATTATTGTGTAATAGAAATATATCTGCAGAGAACTCCCCATCTTCTGCAGATCAATTCAACACGGGTTCTTCCCCTGAAGAACAATAAACGAATCTCAGGCGCTGTTCTTTCCCTGCCGACCAATTAATTCCAGAATACAATAAATGGTAACGATACAAATGAATCAAAACTGTTCAACGCATCTAAACTGTCGTTCGTTCACATCATCCTCTTAATTGCGGCCAAAGGGAGAAAGGGGGAAGAACAAATCAATCAACAAACTCTTTATAAAAAACCTCTGCAGACCAAAGAACAAATAACAAATCAATCGAACGAATGAACTCTGAAATAGCAAATTGAGAAGACTGCACCGCAGATTCCCCACCGCCAGACTGCAGCGCCGGAGTTGCCGTTTCCCCGCTGGCAGACTGCTCCGCCGGAGTTACCGATTCCCCACCGCCGGAATACACCGCCGCAGTTACCGATTCCCCACCGCCGGAATACACCGCCGCAGTTACCGTTTCCCCACCTCCGGAGTGCACCGCCGATTGAGAAGACGACTGGAACTCTGGAAGTCTGGAACGACGCCTTTGAGAACTCTGGAACTCTGGAACTCTGGAAGTCGACGCCTTTGAGAACTCTGGAAGCTCGCGAAGAAAGGTTTTTTTGGGACGCGAAGAAAGGAAAGGTAAGGGGTTTTTTTTGGGAGTCGATCTAGTCCATACAATATGTTTTATTTTGTAATTTATTATTTTATTGAATATGATTAGGTAGCTTAAAGTGGAAGTATTTAAGTTTCCTAGTTGGTATTCAATTAAAATTATATTGAATGTGATTAACTATTTGTTTGTAATTTACAATTATTTTAAAACGTAAATTAGTTAGTTTTACTTTGTTTGTAATATTTTCTAACAACGTAAATTTTCTACATCTGTAGGTATGGAACCTATAGACAAAGCTTGGATACAATTGAAGAATCGAGCATGTACACAGTACATTGCGGGAGTGGAAAAATTCACGAAGTACGCAACAGACCATGTTAAAGACGATGATGGTCTAATAAGGTGTCCTTGCGTGGAATGTGGTAATGTGCGTAGAATGACAGTGAAACAGGTAGAATTACATCTTCTTTATAAGGGAATGAGAAGTGACTACACTAAATGGATTTACCATGGTGAGGTCGATGAAGATGAAGAAGATGATGATGATGAAGGTCCAGAATTGGGTGATGATAACATGGAAGAAGAAAATAGATCAGATGGTGACGATATGGGTGAAGATAACGATATGGGCGAAGATGATATGCTTGGTGTTCTGAACGACCTCATGGCTCCATTAGCGAATCCGGAAGAGCCTAATGCCCAAGCTCAAAATTTCTACAAACTTTTTGGAGAGGCCCAATCACCGTTGTACGAGGGATGTGCTTCGAATGTGTCAAGATTGTCATTCGTCACAAAGCTTATGAAAATCAAGTGGGAGAATAACTGGAGTAACAATTCATTTACCCAGTTGGTCAAGTATATTCGGGCTGTATTTCCTATGGCTAAATCACTTCCGAAGAATTACTATGAAGCAAAGCAGCTTATGAAAGCCCTTGGGCTACACTACGAAGAAATAGATGCATGTGAGGACGATTGCGTCCTATACTACGCCGAGCTGGCAGATGCGACATCTTGCCCCACATGCAAAAAATCAAGGTGGAAGAAAGTTTATAAGGATAAGAAGGGCAGAGATAAGAAAATTCCGTGCAAAATTATACGGTATTTTCCTATCAAACCACGACTACAGAGATTATTCATGTCTTCCAAAAATGCTGAAGATATGGTATGGCATGCTCTAAACCGCTCGAAAGATGGGATCTTGAGGCATCCATGTGACGGAGAGGGTTGGAAGGCTTTGGACGAGTTTGACCCGTCTTTTGGTTCTGAACCCCGCAACGTTCATTTGGGACTAGCGACTGATGGTTTCAACCCATTCGGCAATATGAACAACAAGCACAGCACGTGGCCGGTCCTTCTATTCCCGTATAATCTCCCTCCTTGGAAGTGCATGAAGAATCCTTTCACCTTCCTGACATTGCTCATTCCTGACCCAAAAGCTCCGGGTAATAGTATTGATGTTTTTTTGAGACCTGCTATCGATGATTTGAAGGCTTTGTGGAATGAAGGCTTGTTAACTTATGATGCATTCAAGAAGGAGAACTTCATCATGCGAGCTGCATTGTTGTGGACCATCAACGATTTTCCGGCTTACGCTAATCTTTCTGGATGGAGTACAAAAGGTAAATTAGCTTGTCCATCGTGTGCTGGGGAAACATCGCATTTGAGGTTGACGAATGGGCATAAGGAGTGCTATATGGATCATCATCGATTTTTGCCATTGGATCATAAGTGGCGCAAACAAAAGAAGCAATTTAACGGTAGAGTAGAGAAGAGGCCCAGACCAAGGCAATTGTCATCACTCGAGGTATCAAATCAGATCCACTCATTCAATCAAATTGTGTTTGGGATCAAAGGAAAGGGTAAAAAGATCGATGGATTTGGTAAAGAACATAATTGGAAAAAAATATCCATTTTCTTTGAATTGCCGTATTGGAGTTCACTTATGTTACGCCACAATTTAGATGTCATGCATATTGAGAAGAATGTGTGTGACAGTGTTTTGGGTACAATGATGAGTATTGAAGGCAAAACCAAGGATAGTCTAAATGCCCGCAAAGATTTGCAGGAGATGGGATTGAGAAATGAATTACATCCTATAGAGAGGAACGGGAGAACAGTGTTACCTCGAGCTTTATATAGCTTGCTGCCAGCGCAGAGAAGGGAATTTTGCGAGTGGATATCAAACTTAAAGGTTCCAGATGGTTATTCTTCCTATTTGAGGAATTGTGTGAATGTTCAGGAAGGGAAGATTTCAGGAATGAAAACTCATGATTGCCATATCATGTTGGAAAGATTAATTCCTCTTGCAGCTAGGGACTTCTTTCCGAAGGCTATAGCGGACCCCTTAATTGAGTTTGGCAATTTCTTCAAGAATATATGTTCGAAGGAGCTAAGTTTGAAAGAGTTATCAGCCATGGATTCTGAAATCGCCATAACCCTCTGTAAGTTGGAACGTGTATTCCCCCCAGCATTCTTCGATATCATGATTCATTTGGCCATCCATCTACCTTGGGAAGCAAAAATTGCTGGACCCGTCCAATATCGTTGGATGTATCCTGTGGAAAGGTATGAATTTCATTATCTTTAATTTATTGTTTTTCGTTTTTACTAATTCTAGAAACATGTCCTAAAATTTATTGTTTTTCGTTTTTTAATAATTCTTGAAACATGTCCAAAAATTTATTATTTTTTTACTAATTCTTGAAACATGTCCAAAAATTTATTGTTTTTCGTTTTTTAATAATTCTTGAAACATGTCCAAAAATTTATTGTTTTTTTACTAATTCTTGAAACATGTCCTAAAATTTATTGTTTTTGTTTTTTTACCAATGAAGAGGATTAACTATTAATCTTTCCTACTTTTTTTACTAGGTATCTGAAGAAATTGAAAGGTTGGGTTCGTAACAAGGCAAGACCAGAAGGATCTATTGCTGAAGCATACGTGATTGATGAGTGCGTTACATTTTGCTCGCAATACATGACGGATGTGGAAACTCGATTTAATCATCCAGAAAGAAATGATGATAGTATTGCGGAGGGAACCGTTCACCCACATAATTTGTCCATTCTGCCACGTGTCGGTCGTTTCATTGGTACATTCATCATGAAGGACTTTAATGATGATTTGTTCAAGGCTGCAACGTTTTATGTCTTGCAAAACTGTGACGAAGTCGAAAAATTTAGGCGGTACGTACGATTTATACTTCTTCAATACTGTTAGTATTGCTACATTAATAATCACTATTTTAAGAATTTGCATATGTACGTATACTATATATATAGACAACACAAGGATTTTTTGGCTGGACGCGGTGTGAGAATGGTTGAGAGAGTGCATAGGGAAGAATTCCAAAAGTGGTTCGCTATTCAGGTAACTATTCTGACACGAAATTTTTTGAAGTGTTGTCTTATTATGATATTTGTGTAGAAGAAATAAAAAAAACTGCTCGATGATGCAGGTGGGCAAAATGATTGATGACAATGTTGCAACTTTGCATCCATCTATGTTGACTTTATCTCGAGAGCCGGACAAACGAGTGTTGCACTACTCGGGATATTGCATCAATGGATTTAGATTCCACACGCAAGATCACGAGATTAGAAAAACAAGTCAAAATAGTGGAGTCATGGTGCGAGGTGAGGAAGGTGTGGGGATTCCTTACTATGGCGTAATTGAAGATATCATAGAGTTGCGATATACTGAAGGGCTTCGTGTAGTGTTATTCCAATGTGAATGGTATGACACCACGCGAGAAGGCGTAGGCTATAGGAGGGATGGTCACGGTGTTATTAGCCTCCATAGAAGACGAAGGCGATCAACGGACGAACCTTTCGTTTTGGCAAGTCAAGTAACCCAAGTGTATTATGTGCAGTGTGCCAGAGATCCGGAATGGGACATGGTGGTTGAGACAAGGCCGAGGAATTTTTATAATGTGGCGGATGTCGAAGAAATTTTAGAAGAACAAGCATACCAAGAAGATGGTATGACTAATGGGGGTCGAGTTATCGAGGATGAGGACGACGATGTTAACTTAAATCTGCGTGGCATGGGTCATGAAGAATTTCATTAATCATGTAATATGACTTTTAAATTTTGCTTTCCTACATTATGAACTTGTTACTTTTACTATTACTATCAATTTTGATTTAGTTAAACATATACATTATAGTATTGTTTTGTTAGAAAATTGAAATCTAAAATAACTATATTCATAAAAAAATATATTAGGTATATATAGATAATGTTTACTACTATATTTAAATGACTTATATAAAAGTATATTAGCATAAATGAATTATTATATTATACCTAATGTTATAATGTTATATAGAATAATTGTTAAATCACTTACATTTAAATCACTTATAATGTTAAGGCACTTATATATATTTTTTTTCAAATTCAGTTAAGGCACTTATATTTGCGACGGTCAAAAAAAAAAAAACTTATATTTGCTGAAACGCCGTCGCCGCACTGAAACGCCAGACGTTTCAATTCTAAAACGCTGTTGTCGATCGAATGTGGCTATGGAGGAGGGGAAATTCCCCTCCGCCTCTTTTGCCTCTTCATTTTCCTACGAATCCCTAGATTTCTGCTTCGTCGATCGAGAGCTCGCGCGTCTTCCCTTGAATCGAAATTGCCGAGGGCAGTGTCACAAATCACAATTCGAGTGAAAGGTTTAATGAAGCAAAGCATCGTTCTGGAATCTCTAAACGCTTTAAGTCGCAATGAAGGAGACAGCGGAGAATCCACCATCGGATGGAGAGGCGCGAGACATGCAACGCGAGAAGGCGATCCATCGGAATTGATTGCAGAGTTTCTGGGAGGTATGAAGCGTCTGGATTAATAACTTTGCATTTAACTTGCGCAATTAATTCTAAGTTTCCCGTTTGATGATTCATCCGATCGAGTCTTTAGCTTTCAATTTCTTACCTTATTCCTAGAAACAACTCGTCGACGATTCAACTCATAAACATCATCTGTTTCCAATTCTTTACCCCAATTATCTACCGTAGTCTTTACCCCAAACATCATATATATATCCCTCTTCTTTTATAACGGCAGACCTCACGACCTAGATAGAACCCCTCTCCTCAGGCAAACAAAAAACCACAGACGAAAAGCTTAAGTCTGATTGCACAAAGTAATTAATTTTCTCTTGGTTCCTTTCCTTTTCATGTATTATTTGTGCCTAAATTGTCCCTATAACAATGTCAATGTTGTTTCTTCTAGATGGGAAGGCCAAAAAAGGCTGGGAAGACAAAGCCTTCCAAAAGGCCAGTGGAGGAACCAGAAAGGTCAGCCCCTGTAGAGAATGTCGAAGTGGTTACTCAGGAAAGTGAAACCATGCCAGAAACTCAGCAGGCAGAAAGGGAGGGTGAACAACAAGTGAATGAGCTTGAGAATGAAGAAGTTCATATCCCGAATGATGACATAGCTTTTGAAGAGGATGCGAACCTAAGCCAGGGGTCTCATTCTACTGGAGGATGTTCTTCGGCTCACAAGAAGAAAGGCAGAGGTCCTGGAATAGGGGTGAAGCCGGGTCATGACAACAGGTATATATATAATTTCAAGCCTTTTGTGTGTAGAACCTAATAATTTCCATTGATTCGATTAATGTTTATGCACTTTCTCTTGTATTTGTAGGATCGTCACACCACAGGCTGCCCATGAACTCACTGCCATCTTCAAAAGGAGCATCACTGGACCATGGATAAGGTTCTCAGAGTACCCTGCTTCTGCTTTGCAGACCGTGATTGCTCGTTTCAAGGAATCTGGGTTCACATGCTCTCTGCCAGAGGAAGAACTCAATGTTCATCTCAAGGAACATATCAAGAGGAACTTTTCCCAGTGGATGTATGGGTTCTGTAACCGAGTATTCTCTGAACATGCTACCCTTGCTGAAAGGCTTAACAATCCACCTACTGAAATCCCTGCTCATATTTGGAGGGATATGGTTAACAAGTGGAGTGACCCAAACTGGAAGGTAATTACTGTTGTCTAATTAAGCTTGTGTACTATGATTATTTGTGTTTGTATCTAATTTCTATTGTCTGTACACTCCGCCAGAGCACCAGTGATAAGAACAAAGCCAATCGTGAGAAGTCTGAGATCACTGCTACTGGCGGATCTGTTCCCATGGCAAAGTTTAGGCTTGATCAGGTAAAACACGATCTGTTCTCTTGTATTTAATAAGAACGAAGCTAATTATGAGAAGTGTGAGCTCACTGCTCCTGTTTTTTTCTGGTGTTTGCAGATCAAGAAGACTGGGAAAGAACCAGATCCTATAGAGACATTCAAGAAGTTCCATGTTAAGAAGTCCAATGGTGAATTCACCACCCCAAAAGCTCAGACTATACATGTAAGTACATTGCTTGTTAAGTAATTTTAGCTTTCTTCTGCATTTTTAAAATCATTTAAAGTCAGCGTATTAGTTATTAAATACTATGTGTGTAGGCTGAATTGAAGAATAAGGAAGCTGAGAAGTTGACTCAAGGGGAAGAGGTGAACCAGTTTGCGATTTATGGTGAGGTTGTAGGAAAACAGTCTAGGAAACGTGTGCTGGGAATGGGTTATGGTGTAAGTGGTGTGGATGTGTTTGGCCCTACCTCCGGTCAGGGCTGCAGCAAAAGGTGCGAAGAGGACCGAAGGCAAGAGAAGGTGAAGAATGATGATATGATAAGCATGCTGAAAGAAGAGCTAGTGCAGGTGAAGAATGGAATTCCTCAGATTGTCGAGGACACCTTGAAGAGGCTAGGAGTTACTTTGGTTGAGTCCTCAATGGTAATTGTTTGTTGCTTTTTTTATTTGGTTGAACATGATTAATTGTATGAACCTTAGTTTTCATATCTATTTAACTTTGTAATTTAGGCTGGAGACAAGGCGGTGAATGATGAAGATGAAGATGAAGATGAAGATGGAGACGAGGAAGTGAATGATAAAGATGCGGACGATATTGACGATGAGAACAGCTCCCCCTGATAATGATGATTACTAAGTTTGCAGCGCTAGGAAGAAGGAAACAGTATGAACTTTGCAAGTTCCAATTTTCAATCGGATTATGCAGCTAGGAAGCTGGCAGTCTTAGGAACTTTGCAAGTTCCATTTTTCAATCGGATTATGTCTATGTTATGTTTTGTTCTGTTAAGTGTTTGGTTGTTTTGCTATATGTTTGAACAAGTGTTGAAGGTGGTCTCTGTTTAAGACATGTTTGGTGGTTATGCCACCTAATTTTATGGAGAAGTTTCCTTTTTTGCTAATATATTGCATTGGTTAATTTCTTTTATGCTTTTTATAAATTACCTGCAAAATAAAATTTTTTATTATTATTTATCAGTTTTCATCACTAATAATATGTAGTAAAAATATTTACAATATCGGACAAAATTGTAGTTTTAACGATATAATTTGGTTCCAGTAACACGAAATTCGGTTAGAATTGTCGAGTTGCTTCCCACGATTATTTTTTGTTTCAAATATTCTATTTGTAATGCAACAAAATGGTTAGCTTTAGTAAGTCATTACTGATGAATATTTTGTGTTACAAATATTCTTTTTTAACACAACAATTTGGTTAGATTTAATATATTTCTTTCGACGAATATTATATGTTAAAAATATTTTTTTTTAACACACCGATTTGGTTAGATTTAATATGTTTCTTCCGACGAATATTTTGTGTGACAAATATCCTATTTTTAACGCAACAATCTGGTTACATGAACACAAAATTTGGTCTAAATTGATTAGTTTCTCCTACGAAACTTTTGCATCACAAATATTCGATATTTTCTTCTGACCTTATTTTCTCGTTGGAAACTAAATTTACAATTATTAGGAATATCCTTTAGTGACGCAAGATATTCATTATAAATACCACAGGGGTAATTTAGGAACATAATTAACCCTCGCAAAAAATATTCTTTTACGACAAACAACTGTGGTCAAAACGTACAAAGGGTATTTTCGGAAAAAAATGTCATTTTTTTATTAACGAATGTTTTATTTACTAACAAACACATTTTCCTCAATTATAGTTTATCTAACAAAATATACTCCTCACAAAAAATATTTTATCCCTTAAAAATATATTTGGTCAAACAATTTCGTTAAGTACATTTCTTTTCTGATCACGATATTTTGCATAATGACAAAAAATAATTGTCACAAATGTATGATTTTCTGACGCAAGTACATTTAAACTATTAGCGAGGGACCTTTACCCCACGACCCACCAACGACCGTATTTCGTCAAAATAACCCTATTGTGACGAGAAAAGGCCTTTTGTGACGCCAATCGTCTGGTAACATCTGCCAGTCTTTTTTGTAGTGGCTAGATAACGAACCCTAAGCCTGAAGTAAGGTAAGCTTAGATCCTCATGGTACGATAACTTAGTATTGCTTGCTTATCCTATGCTACACCCGGTCGTCGGTTATACTTAGCCGTCAATTGGGATGTGTAGTTAGAGTCAAGCCAAGAGGCTGCATACCTAGTTCCCATTTGCGAAGGAACACCGTGTTTTCCCGATGATGTCAGGAACCCCCTTCGAAAACCCAGCGACAGACCTCCGCATTAGGAAACTGGAAAATCACCAACCTTTTCCCCAGCCACGAAATTCGAATCGCCCCATCTCTTCCCCAAGTTCAGTTTACCCAAAAGTGAATGGAAGAGAGGGAAGTCAGACGATGACCAACTAAGCAGTTTGCCCATCGATATTCTCCATCATCAATCACCGACTTAGGGATTCGGAGGGAACCATTGATAAAATCCTGCTCGTAATAATCCAGCTTGAAGATGTTAAAAAGGGAAACCCAGGTTTGTCCGTCACTTTCGACACTTGATGAGGCTCCGCTGGTGACGGTCGTCATCTGGAACAGTAGGGACCCTTTTTTTAAAAAAAATGATAATCATATATTGATTCAACAAATAGGTAATTACATCATGTTGTTCAGCTAGGCCTGGAACTCAAAGAATCGAATCATAGTCAGGTACAAAGAAAGGGCCTTTCTAGCCACCAAATGGGCTACCCTATTTCTACGGTGACCTAAAAAACGAACATTTAACCCAATATGAATTGCGAAGTATTGCACAATTTCTTCTAGAATCGCTCCCATCCGATTATCTCTTGTTTCCGCCCAAACGACCTTCTCGATGACCACTTTAGCATCTCGTTCAAACCTCATCTCCGTGAAGCCATGGTCCAGACACCATAAGATAGCCTCACGAAGCACAAGCAATTTAACCACCATAGGGTCATCAATTAAAGGGAACTGCACTGCAGCGTCCAAAAGGATCTCTCTACCTGGGTTCATAATAACCATCCCGCCTGTCGAATGAGACCCACTCATTACTTCCCATCTCACATACAAACAGCAGAGTGAGGCCCACCAGGACTCAAGTTTTGTATCAAGGGGATGGAAGAATGGAGAACCCGATCCACCGACAAACTTTCTCACTCCTCATACTGCTGGTTAAATTGCTGCATCAAGGCTGGGATTTCGAACTGTTTTACTTCAAAGACCACCCAGAAACGAGATTTCCAGATCCTCCACTGAATCGGGACAACAACCATGAATAGAGAAGGTTGGTGAATAAGAGACATCAACTTTTTTAAGAAAAGTGGAAAGGTGTGACGATGCAATCCTTGCCCAAGATGCTCCATCCCCGAATGGTCCCAAAAAGCATGTGCTATTGGGCAATCCAGAAACAAATGCTCCATTGTCTCTGAGTCACCCCAGCAGACCGGACACCTGGGAAGCACGGGGATATCCTTCTCAATTGGGGCTTCTGTTGATGGGAGGATCTTATTGAAGATTTGCCAAACAAAAAATTTCAACTTGGGTGGGATTTTAACGTCCCAAAACCGAATCTAGCTGGCCATATCCATCCAACTAGCCATGAACTTCCAACGGCCCCTCCTTTTATCCAGATAGACAGCAAAATGGTAGGCCGATTTCACATAGAAAACCCCATCAGTCGTAGCATGCCAGATCAGTTTATCTTGGACATTCTGACGTGGAATAGGGATAGCTTTTATGGCCCGAAAGGTAGATGGATCAAACCACTGGCTAAGTTTAAGGTCACACCAACGACCTTCTCCTTGGCATAGAACCTCGGCGACTGACGGGTCTCCCCCCTTGAGGGAGCACTCGGGGGTATACACTGCAGAATTAGGATGTAATTGAGGAATCCAGTTTGAATGAAGCAGAGAAGCAGTTTGGCTATTCCCGATTTGCCATCGTAAACGCATCTCTAATAATTGACGACCATAGAGGATACTCTGCCATCCCCAAGATGTGCGAGAGCGAGCCGTGGCAGTGAGAAAAATCCATGTGGGAAAATATTTCCTTTTATAAACCTGGGCTAGGAGGGAATAGGGTTCAGTCAGAATTCGCCATCAAATTTTGGCCAATAGATCTTGATTAAAATGTTCGAACCGGCAAAACCCTATACATCCGTCATGCTTACTCCATCACATATTGCGCCAAGACATCCACCGTATCCTTGACTGACCCTCCTCAACACCCCCACCGGATCTGGTTCAGTGGCGGATCCAGGAATTTTAAATAGGGGTGTCCTCTAAAAAATTAAATTTATATATTTCTCAAATAAGAAATTATCCGACTAGTATTCAATGGAAAAAATACCGATAAGTACAAGTTACGACAATTGTCCACGACGAGTTTTCATATTCTGAAAAAATAGCAAAATACACTCTATGTTTACATTGCACAACAAATCCCTTTCAATATACCCTACAAGACAATCATTCACGAATTGATCTCCCATTCGATTCCGAAGCTTGTTCTTGATATAACCCATAGCTGAAAAGGCTCTTTCAACACTTGATGTCGCAATGGTAGAATCAATACAACCTTGAGAAGCAAATAGATCCATGGATATGAAAGATTCACTTTTTTCGTTACCATCAACTGAGATAATTCATCAATTCATTTTAATCCACGGAATAACTCATCATTCTTAACACAATGATAGTAATTCTCAAAGTCCCATAGAAGAAATGAGTCAGATAGGTGACCAAACTCTTAAGGATAAAATCGAGCAACCAAACGAATTCGATAATCTCTTATGGCTTGATCTGATTGTCTGCATCATGCAACTTGAATGCCTGTTGCTTGCTTCATTAAAAGATCAGAATTGTTTTTATCTCTATTGTGGTAATTGTTATGTGCACCAACATGACCAACAAAAGCTTTCAATTTATTCCATGTCTTAAAACCTTCACCAATAAAGCCATCATCACTTTCACCTCTTTTGCTGAACACATAGCAGTATAGACAATAAGCTGCATCTTTTGAAACACTATACAAAAGCCAATTATGCTTTTTAAACCAAGACTCTTGGAATCTACGGTTCTTTCCACTGAAATTTCTCCAAGGAAAAGCATGACCCTTTGGTTGAATAGGACCCTTTTGATGATAATATCTTCTAACCTCATCATGGATATTGGGATGAAAACTAGATATTTTAGCTCTTAATCCCGGATCTAGTGGCAAAGAGTTTATATCAAACTCCATATCTGGCTTTGCTGAAGAAGACTCACTTTTCTCTGAAGAGTGATTGACTGAACCTGAAAGATTTGGTTCTTGTGTTTGAGGAGCTCCCACTGCCTGTGAGAGATGAAAGGTTTGAGCTTGTCTACTTCCACTAGCTTCGACACCTTCAGTTTGAAAATTTGGAGTACTAAGGACCTTTCTTGTGTAATATCTTTCCATTTGTTTGTACCTAATTCAGAGACAACAATAAAAACAACTAAGGAATGAATAAAGAGCATATTTCTGGAACGAAACACCCTGCCGCAGCATCCAAACTTCTGCTCCTCTCGGCTCTCACCCAAACAAGAACAAAGGCAACGAAGAATGCAACATATGACTACCAAACAAGAACATGACCCAATTGAAATTTTGAAATAAGAAAACTTGGAAAGCTATCTAGGTTATGCCTTATGCGAACAGTGGCTGCTGCAAAGTCGAAGGAGTAGGTTGGATTCGAAGGAAGAAGTCAGACTCAGAGATTCATCGGCAAACAACTAGTCTGCCGCTGCCTTTGCCTGTTGGAGGAGCAGATGCTCGAGTGTCGCTGGGAGCTGGTTTCCGGAGTGCAGTTGTGCCTGTGCGAGGGCGGTGAAAAGTCGGAAATCAAAAGGGGATTTCGATGGTCTTTCTCGGCTGAGGTAGGGGTGTCCCGATACCGTTCATTAATTTTTAGCTGTCTAGCCAATTTATCGTTTAAATTAATCAATATGTGTCGAAATAATAACACGAAGTTGGTTGTTTCCAGTGGAAAACATTCACACTAACCATTACAGTGTCCCGAGTTCTAATCCCATCACAAATATATATAAATATATTCCCCTTGCGCATTTTACTACCGAGGGTTCGATAATTAGTTTCCCAAATTTTAGGGGTGTCCCAGGACACTCCTAAACACCCATAAATCCGCCCCTGACTCACGTGTTCCGGGAAAGTTACTTCCTGGCTGATTACTTAGCCTCGGTTGGCCATCTCATACCTACCGAATGGTGCATTTGTTTGATACCCCTGATCCTATCTTGAGTTATTGGCTTTATTTCAACATTATTGGGGTTATACCAGTGGACCCAATAATTTATTTTGCGGTGTTCTCTTTCAAAATTTAATTAAATAGTAATTAAAAAATTAAAAATATTTCTTATATTATAAATATTCTACTAGTATAAAGTGTTTTCAATATATTTATTAGAAAATATTTGACTGAAAAGGTGTAAAATACACTCTGTGTCTACCGTACTCAACAAATCTTTTTCAATATATCATATTATACAATCATTTAAGAACTTGTTGTCTATTAAATTTTGAAACTTGTTCTTAATGTAGTTAAAACCAATACTTGTATGACTTGGATTAAAATTCTTGTAGTTGCAACTAGTAAAATCAAGGGTAAATACAATATATTAGCCACAACTATTATGAAGCGAGGAATTATAGTCACAACTATGGAAATTATTAGCCAAACGTTAACTATTTGTTAACAATTCCGTTAGTAATACTGACTAAACTTTTATACTTTAAAGTTATTGTTGATGCCAAGCTTAGAGCAGCCTGCTTCAATATGTTTAAGGTCCGGAGAGCGCTGATTTCCCAAAGCCTTTAACCACCTCCAGCTCCGTGCGAATACCTGAAAAAAAAGGTCCCACCGGAGGAGTCCTGGTTGGAACCTCCTCCGAAGCTCAAATTAGTAACCTGAAGGGAATAAAATAAATACGATGACGTTAGACCTGGTTCGGTCCCACGGTCGTAATTGAGCGTCGTCGGCTATTTAATGCCGCCCGGTGGAGACTATCCACGATTCCATGGCTTAGTCCGCCAAATTGAGGGTGTGTTGAGTGTTTAGAGGTTTAACACGTTTTAGGATATCGGGAGGAGAGAGAAAACGTTTTTAGAGAGAGAAAGTAGAGAGAGTGTATTGTGTGTGAGTTGTGGTGTGTGGAGGGACTTATGGTCCTCCGAAAGGGGAAGGGGTGCTCCCTATTTATAGGGAAAAATCGTAGTTGAATTCCTTGACTTACGTTAACATTCACCAACATTTCTCAATAATCATGGTATATGAGAATATCCAAGTGTGTATGCGAAAGTATGAGAAAGTGTAAGTATATAAGGGAAAATAAAGGAGTATGGGTAATGTAAACGAGAAACATTTACGTATATGCATGTATATGCATGAATATGTACGTAAGTAAATTAATATGTAAGTAAATGAAAGAAAGAGGAGGAATGAATGAGAAAGTGTAGGAAAGTGTAGGAAAGTGTAGGCATGTGTAAGAATGTGTAGGAAAGTGTAGGAATGTTAGTGAATGGGGAAGGGTGGGTAGTCCATGCATGCATGTGGGAGTAAAAGGAAAGGAAGAAATGGAAAGGAAGTTAAGTGAAGAGGCTTCTGCCATCTCACATGGGAAAAAGGAAGTAGGGAAAGAGACAAAAGGCATAGGAAATGTAAGAAAATGAAAGAAGACGAAATTAATGGTTTAGGAAAGATTCCCATTTATACAACGGTACAGTATAAATTTTCGGGTGTTTTAAGCACCGTAATACTTAAAAATTTATCGAGTGTATTAACAAAATGAGAGGTGTTTAATATTTATAAAATTTTATTGGCCAAAAACTGGGTCATCAATTGCCCCCTTACCGATAGAAAAATTCGGAGTTCATCCGGACATTTTCTGACGGTAAGTCGGTGTTAGACCCCGTCTCACGTGCATGCCTATAAATACTGAAGCGGAGGGGAATCTAATTCATTCTCACTTCACAACTTCACAATTTCCTGCTCCTTACTTCTTCTCTACAACTTCCCTTTGGCAATACAAAGTTTACCCACAATAAACTTTTACTCTACCTTTCTCATTTACATAAAGTAAAATTTTATTTTACCTTTTTGTAAAATGTCGAGTTTACCTTCCTCATCCCGCAATAATCATCGTTCTACGGTGATACCGCCTCCCTCCACCGTTGTGCGGGCAAGGGGTTCCGATGGCGGTGGATACCAAAATATAGCATCTAATCCCCTGGGTTTTAATATTTGCCCTTGGGAGGTGATGTACCATTTGGGTCGAGTGCCTTCAGAGTACCCAGTGGGAGGCCTGGGGCATGGTTTTACGCAAAGCGAAAGGTGGCTACGCGAGCTGCTGGTGTCGTATGGTATGCCTCATCATTGGAGGTATGCCCTGCCCAATATATTTGTTTCAGCTGCAAGTCACCCATCATCATGGCGATGACTTTTCCGCTCTTCTCTGGAATATGGGTTTCGACTACCGTTGTCGTGTTGGTTGTGTGTGGTAATGAAACGTAGTAAGCTTTCTATTGACTCAGTTAGTCCTTGTTTTTGGACTTTCATCGCTTGCTTTACCCTGTCATGTCGTCGAGCTGGGGTTCCTCCCTCCCCGGAATTCTTTTACGCCTGCTTTTTCTTCCGTCATAACCGAATTGGTTGGGAATTGCACAAGCATAAGTCAACCAATAATCTCTCCACTTCGCTTAGCCACTTGAGAGGATCATGGGAGACATAATTCTTTTATTTTCTTGCCCCGCCTGGTGAGTTTACCTCGGGCGGTAACCTAGTTCCGGCTGAGTGGAATGAGGGTGTTACAGGAGGGTTTCAGGATCCTGTGATTGAGGGAGAGATTGTTGTACAACGTGACCGACTCCTTCGTGAGAAACCCATTAGTATAAGCAGTCCTGGGGATCGAGCATGCTTGTTTCTTGCTGTCTATGGTAAAGGTATGTCTCTTTTACAATGTTCCCCTCTCTCTCTCTATCTTTTTTTTTACTGGATTTTCTAATTGTAATCCTCCTGCAGACTATTCCCAGTTTAAGGTTTGTATGAAGAATAGGGAGGTGCCAGTAGTGCCTCACTCGTACGTTGGGGTGTCAATTTGTCAGATACCAAATAATCCCCTTCGCAAACGATTGGGAGTTCGTCGTGATCAGCCGAAGAGAAATCGTTCTTCAGTGCGAGAATCAGGGGATTCACCTGTCGGAAAGTGTCATTCCGAGGGGAGAGCCAGAAAAGGAAAAAGCCCAGTGTGCGATAGGGGAACCTTGAAGGAGAGGGGGGGAGTCTTCAAGAGTCAATAAAGATGGAATCTTGGATGGTGATGTCATAACTTATGACACCCTTTGTGAGGCGGGGAAACACTTTCCTGCTTTAGATGATGTAGCTACAGGATCCACTTTAGCTTCGTCCATTTCAGAGGTGTTTTTACATTCTTCCTTTATTCCTGGGTCTTTAATTCAAATATGATATATTGACCTTGCTCCTTTTTTAATAGTTGGCGAGGTATGCTGTTACCATGGAGGATCGTCTAACCACGGCAAAGCTTCGGGTAACTGAGGCCCGAGAGCAGGCAACTCGTTCTTTGGAGGAAATGAAGATCCAGATGAAGATAAGAGAGGAGCAATTTTCTTCCAAGTCCTGTGAATGGGCTGCAAAAATGGCGGAGGCTCAACAACATGTTGACACAGCCACACAAGAGTTGCGTACCTCAGAAGCAGCCGAGGCTGGCCTTCGTGAAAAAGTGGAGCAACTTCATGCCAGTATGTGTGAGGAGAGGCTAACCAGGAGGACTTTACGATCGGAGAATACTGGTTTGCACTCAGAAAACACCACCCTCCGATCAGAGAACAATACTCTACATCATCAGCTACAGATGGCGTTTTCAGGAGTGATGGATAATGTCCATCGTCTGGCTAGGAAGGCGATTTATTGTATGTATCCTGCAAGAGATCTTGATGACATTCGCCTTCGTCAAGTGGTGGAGGAATGCGCGACTACTTCGGAACCTGAGGAGGTGACATCCCAAATTATGAATGTCGTGGAGGAATGTGTTGGTGCTTCTGAGTGTAGGGAGGCCGTAAGCCATATTTCGAATGTGGAGATTGAATTTCATCGCGTCTCGCCACTTTTAGATGCGGTTTCTGAGGCACCTCCAATGGTTGGCACTCCAGTACATTCATATTTTAATATCTCCACGGCAATGTTGTTGGCTGCAAGAGAGTTACTTGGCCCAGAGTTTTTAGAGAACTAAAGATTATGAAATTCCAACTTGAAATAACATTTTAAGATACTCGGCCATGTAAATAGCTTAGCTTATAAATATCTGTAGTAAGTACTGTACAATGGGTTCCAAACTTTTGAAATAACTATAATAAACATGCTCCTTTTATTACTAGCTATCTTTCACCCAACCATGGCATTTATTTAGGGAACAAATCCACTGGGGTGTTTATTTAAAAGATAGCGAGGATGTACCACATTTATGGAGTAAAGTATCTCCTGAGATGCATTGTGTTCCAAGTCCTTGACATGTCTTGACCATTAGGGAGTGACAGTTTTACGGTATTTGGTCCTACCACTTTACGCACTTTGTAAGGACCCTCCCACTGGGGGGTGAACTTTCCCTGACTTGGAATGTGTTTGAAGTTTCTCCTCTGAACCCATTCTCCTTCCTGGATAGGTCGATTTCTCACCTTGGCGTTGTAGTAACGGGCGATCCTCTCTTTGGAAGCGGCGAGTCGCAAAAGCGCTTCCTCTCGATGCTCCTCGATGAGATGTAGATCATGAGTGAGCTCGATTTGATTTTCATCGGGGCGGAATGCTTGAATTATGTACGAGGAGAGCTCCATTTCAATTGGTAGCACAGCATCAGTGCCATAAGTCAGGGCGTATGGCGTCTCCCCAGTGGAGGTTTTGTAAGTTGTCTGGTGGGCCCAAAGCACATGGGGCAGCTCCTCGACCCATCGACCCTTGGCTTGGCCTAATCTGGTTTTTAGGCGCCATATGATGCTTTTGTTAGCTGCCTCAGCCTGACCGTTAGCTTGCGGATAGGCCACTGAGGCATATCGAAGTAGGATTCCATATTGGGCGCAATAGGCCTGTAAATCTTCGCTTTGGAATTGTGTCCCCTGATCCATGATTAGAGTGTGAGGGAGACTGAACCTGCATAAGATGTTTAACCATAAAAACTTTTCAACTCGCTGAGTGGATAGGCTAGTGATCGCCTCAGCCTCGATCCACTTGGTGAAATAGTTAATGGCTACGATCAGCCACTTCTTTCGTCCGGGAGCCGTGGGAAAGGGTCCCAAAAAGTCCATCCCCCATTGAGGGTTAGAGAGCGAAAGAAAAGAATAGAGTGGATGTAAGGGTCGTTTAGGGTTGGGAGTGGGGTTAGGGGGCGGGCTTGGCTCTGGGGATGGGCTGGGCTGGGTGTATTTCATTTATCCGGTTTTAACCAGATTGGACTGGGCCGGTTTTTTGTATGAAGTTTACAACCGCAAATTGGATTGGACTGAATGGAATCCAGTCGCCGGTTACAACCAGGAAGGTTTAAACTGGCCAGTTTCTAGTTTACCGGATTCCGAGCCCTACCCGCAACAATAGTTATGGCTAATAATTTGAATTTTCATAGTTGTGGCTATAATTCCCCATTTCATAATAGTTGTGGCTAATACATTGTATTTACCCTAAAATCAATACAAGTTCGAGAAGCAAATAGTTCGAAGAACGTGATAGATTTACTTTTTTTTCACCATAAAGTAAGCTAATTCATCAATTCATCGTTCTTGAAACTACTATAATAATTCTCAAAGTGTCCTAGAAAAATTGAATAAAGAAAGGGACCTACCTCATTCAGGTTAAAACAAATAAGACTTATTAGCTTCTCCTTGTCAAAACCAGCAAACTCAGTATTAAGACAAGTCATACAAGTTAACAATCTAGTATTCATCACCTCATCAAAGCGATAGTCCAACTCTTACAGTTGCATACCAAGAATCAAGTAAAATAATTCAACCTAATAGTGATTCAACTTTCGTCAATAAATAGGAAATTTAATTTTAGAGTTTGGATACAAATTGGGAATATTGGTTCTATTGACACTTTGTTTTAGATTATAATTGCATTTATGTTTTAAAGATAGTAAAATATTAATGGTTTGTAACGTATCATATTTGCTCTATAATTGGTGTGTTACGGATCAAATCACAAAGACTAATATCTATATTTTTTTCTTTTCTCCAAAGCCATAAAGGTAGGGCTGGCTATTTGGTAAGAACTGTTTGATTTTATCCGAAATCGGACCGTATAACCCGAACCGGGACCGAACAGGGACCGGATAACAAACAATCCAATATCATATTCGGGCTTAGATTTGATGTATAAAACCCGGATAAAGACCGGATAAGAGACCCCCAACACCTAAAATCAAGATCAAATTGGGACCGAACCGAATCAAGACCGGACTGTATCCAATCCAATTTTTGGTCCTTGTATTCCCGAAAATACTGGACTGGGACCGGATCAATTTGGTCCAATTTAACCGGACCGTATAACCACCCTAATTAAAGGACCTGTAATCTCTACTTAAATTTTAGCAATGTCTTGAGCATCCCCAAAGGATGATGGATCCGTATCTACCCGAAGTCAAACTACTACCAATCCAATGGTCAATAAATTAGCCGTGTCCCTATGACCCATATATCTATATTAATGATTAACGGTTAGAATGCCCCCACTTTGATGTGGTTTGGACTAAAATTAATACGGTATTAATTGAAATCCAACACTAGAAAGAGAGATGAACGGCAGCAGCATGCAGCATTTAAACAAAAGGAAGAATTAATAAAATAGAAGGAAAATTTATATATGCCAAACAATCTCATCTGATCCATAAATAGTAATCGAAACCAAAACGATAAACGTAAGTCCACCGAGGCACCGACTAACATGCATGATAAAGATGAAACATCTGTACGTAACCACGTACATACGACGTAGCCAATATTATTCCAAATATGTTTTAAGATAAACCTTTTTTATTTTCTGTGTCGCGTCTCTCTTGTAGTTTCCCCAACTCCTT
Source organism: Linum tenue (assembly GCA_946122785.1). Lineage (NCBI taxonomy): Eukaryota > Viridiplantae > Streptophyta > Magnoliopsida > Malpighiales > Linaceae > Linum > Linum tenue. The sequence continues at coordinate 11,343,393 of CAMGYJ010000002.1, read as the reverse complement.
GGCAAGTAACATGCCACGCAATGCAATTGCTGAATTGCATAAATAACAGCAACAAGAAGCAGACAGCTGTCGACCCACTAACCAGCATGGTTAAACTTAAATAAATGACACACGTCCAAACAGAGCAGTCGCCCACAGCACGTGTCTTCACTGCAATGGCCACTTCACTCCCCATAATGATTAAATGATATATATTGCATAATTATATTTTCCCCCTTGCCGTCTGCCAAAAGAGGAGAAGAGAGGAGAGGAGAGGAGAGATGCTTCACCATGTAACGACACGTGGAATACAAGTGTCCCCTTGGCAGAGACACGTGTGGAGATCATGTAACCTGCTTAGCGGTTATATATATCCCTCCACTTCCCCCGCCATTCGAAACCCACAAAAGAGTGAAATAGGAGAAAAGAAAAGAAAAGAAACCTATACATATTAGCTGGTAGCGGTATCAGTCGAGAGTTTCGTATACACAGAGACAGAGAGCAGGAGAATGTCGTCGAATCAGCCTCAGGAGCATTACTACAGAGCTGGCCAAGCCGAAGGCCGCGCTGAGGTATATACATATAATATACGGATATACCTCTTCCCTAACCACAACCTTCTTCTCTCAACTCATTTATAAGGAAGGAGGCTAATACTATAGCTGTTTTTTTTTTTTTTTTGTTGGGTGAGTGCAGGAGAAGACTGGGAGGGTGGCGGACACGGTGAAGGAGAAGGCTCGGTCAGCAAAGGAGACGACCGAGCAGAAGGCACAGGAGGCCAAAGAGAGGGCTGCCCAGACGGCTCAGGAGGCAAGAGAGAAGGCTGCGCAGGCGGCGGAAGCGACCAAGGAGAAGACGTACGAAGGGAAGGAGAAGACGAAAGGGGTGCTGGCGCAGACGGGGGACAAGGTGAAGCACATGGCCGAGAGCGCAGCGGACACCGTGAAACAGACGCTGGGGATGGGCGGGCAGCAGCACGAGCAGAGCAGCACCACCGGCGGGACCGGGGAGGATCGGGTGATTCATGAGAGGCAGGAGCATGGGACGGGCGGTGTGTTGGGTGGCACCGGCGGGCAGCGTACTACTACCACCACGACGCGCAAGGAGTCCAATTACTAGAGGGAAGTGGGGATAGGAGTGTGTTGCGCGTCGTACGTGCATGCATGTGTGTTTTGTAATAATTAAAAATGTGTGCGCAGTGCAGGCTAGGTTTGAGTTAGGGAGTGGGGCGTGTAACTGTAAACTGTGTTTTTATTTTGTTTCGAGTTTGGTTGTGTTTGGGGCACGGGAGGTTGTTCCGGTGGGTGGGGGTGGTTTGATTCCCCGTCTGTAAGGAACGGAACGGAACGGCATCATCGTGCTGTTGTGATGGGCTGGCCCAGCGGTGCTTGAAGACCTAGCTAGCTACTTTCTAAGGTGGCCTGGAATGTTATTTGTTAAATAAAACACCTGTGTATTTCGTTTCGTACTACGATCATCTTATCAAAATTTAAGCAGGTATAGAATTATTAGTATGAAATCGTTGCATTGTAATTATGAATTAGTACCACATTCAGAAAGTATTTTGCAACCGGTCTGTATGTATTATTTTCGAAGCCGTCGGGGTTGAATTTCCGATCCCATGGTTAATGACCGCTAGGCGCTAACAGAGTGAGCTTCATTTTACCCTGCTTAAATCAGTGACAGTTATATACTTGTATCCAACACAGCAGAAAGTACCACCCGTAATGAATTTTTTTGATGAAAAGGTAGGGAGGGAAACAGTGTCCGGGGGATTGGTTATTGATTGCTCATAAGTTGGACCCAGAGCTGAAATAAGGTTTGGAAACGTGGGCCTGGTAGATATGGGCCTAACTTCATAGCCCATGACTTCGTTGGGCTGTTCATCTTTTTTTTTTTTTATGGGAACCTGTATTCATTCAAAGTTCAGCCTCTGTTACATGGGCCACGACCCAAATCTTCTTCCAACAGAACAAGAAAAGAGGGGGGATTCTCGGTTCAGACCAATTGACTGCCCCAACTCGACCCCGAGTGGGCCAACCAATGAGCAACCCTGTTCTTCTTTCTACCCGCAAACGACCAAATCACCTGAGAACCCGACAAGCCTTCATTCACCTTCGCCAACCTCAAAATTTCATCGCACCAATTTCCCAGCTCGGTGAAATCCTCTTCCCTCCTCCTCAGTTTGTTGATGAGCACTTGACAGTCAGACTCGATAATTAAGGAACTCAAATTCCTTCGATTAGCTTCCACCAATCCCATCACCAACGCCCTTGCCTCAGCCTCAATCGGACTGCATGATCCCTTTTCCTTCTTCAAAGTAGCTCCCACGAAAACTCCCCTCCAATCTCTAAACACAGCCAAAACCCACTCCCCCATTTTTGAAAACTCCCAGCATCCGAGTTAAGCTTGACAACCCCAACTGGGGGAGGACTCCATTGATGGATCTGGGAGTCATTTGGCGTCGCCCCAGAGACTGAAGAATCGAGCGAAAGATCTTGGGCCGCGAGATAAGAACCAATCCAGGACAGCGCCCGAGGGGTGATATCGCCTTCCTCAACGATAGATGATAGTTTCGGAGTTGACACACGCTCCCGTTCGTGCGGAGTTTTTTTTGGGAGAAGCTGCGGTGCTAGACCGTCATACCTATAATTTTCACCGTCCATCACTAATTCTAATCTAATAGCTATGAAATCACTTAGGATATCTGCATTAAATATTTGGACTTTGCTACGGTGACATGCACTTTTCGGTCGACCTCATATAGGATTAGGTCGACCTAATCTGTTGTTTCAGTGTAAAAGCAGTTTTATGGTGACTACTTTGGAGATTCATATCTTACAATTGGCTAGATGGAAATTGGAGATTAAAGGCTTGTTTTGAAGCTGAAGTATCCCTCTACACATTAAAGTACTTGGGAGCTCAATAGAAAGTTCAGAAGACCATTTTTGAACTTGACCAAAAGGCTATGCCAAAACTGGGAAACTGCCTGAAAATGGCTAAGTCTGGCAACGTGTTTGTCAAGCCTATTTTGGAGCTCAATTTGAGAAGCATGGATGCGAGTCAAGTCCAGGGGCCTCTACCACGTTAAATTACGTATTTTATTATACAAAGGCAAGGCATTGGATGAAAGATTGAATATCTTTAAGGCTTCAAACAAAAGGCTCGAAGTTGCTATGAAGGCTGTTTTTCTGGCAGCTTGCTTGTGCTCGAAGTCTGCCAGAAAAACAGACTTCGTAGCAACTTCGACCCTTTTGTTTGAAGCCTTACAGATATCCAATCTTTCATCCAATGCTTTGAATTTGTATAAAAACATACATAATTTAACGTGGTAGAGGCTCCTGGACTCGACTCGCATTCATGCTTCTCGAATTGAGCTCGAAAATAGGCTTCACAAACACGTTTCCAGACTTAGCCATTTCCAGGCAGTTTCTCAGTTTTGGCATAGCCTTTTGATGATGTTCAAAAATGGTCTTCTGGACTTCCTATCGAGCTCTCTTCCACTTCAATATGTAGAGGGACACTCCAGCTTCAAAACAAGTCATTAGTCTTTAATTTCCATCTAGCCAATTGTATGATATGAATATCCAAAGTAGGCACCATGAACTGTTTTTACACTGAAACAACAGATTAGGTCGACCTGATCCTATATGAGGTCGACCGAATCCTAAATGAGGTCGACCTGATCCTATATTAGGTCGACCGAATCCTAAATGAGGTCGACCAGATTCTAAATGAGGTCAACCTAATCCTAACTGAGGTCGACCGGAAAGTGCAAGTCACCGTGGCATGCATGTCACCGTAGGCACACCCTAAATATTTATTTCCATTTTTCTAATTAAGTTTGTATTTTTAATTCCCATCTTTTTTTTCTTTTTTCAAAGGAATGAATTCACTTTGATTGCAAAATAATATTTTTAAATGTATTTTGACCAATAAATTTCATACTACCTATTTTCACTCGATATCAACCACCATTGTTTTAAACTTAATTTTAATAAAATCAATTGTTATAAGAATCACGGATCAATGGTTGGGCCAGTTGAACCGCCAAACCAGCTACGATAGAGGTCTGGTTCATTGCTTGAACGGTTATTGATGGACCAAATGATTTTTCACGATTCAAGATGAAAACATATGAACCAACACAGTTCAAATAGTCCAGTGGTTCACTATTTTAACCACAAAATTGCTTTAAAAATACTTTACATAAACTAAGACCATCAAACCATAATTATTAATTTTATATCTACTTTCTCTTCTCATTTTCCAACCTTGTTGTCGACTCGAACCATAATTTTGAAATTAATTAAAAAATTATGAATTCTTTTGTGAGGCTGTTTGAATGATTTATTAGATATTTTGATGTTGATATGAATTTGAGATTGTTTATGGTCAATGATTACTTCATTCTTAAATTAGTATTATATAAAAGTCTTGTATATTATATACATGAATGTATCTATCCACGGTTAATCAACGGTTTTGTAACGGTTAACCACTGAACCCTAAACCACTAACTTTTCCAGTTCAGCTTCCGGTTCAGTTCTGAAACCGGAGCTAAAATAATTTGTATCACCTACATGCTACAACCACTATTGTTAACTCAATTTTGCAGTATTTTAGCAGCAGGAATAAGTATCATGATCTAAGAATTCGTTATAAGTATCATGACCTATAAAATTCGTTATAAGTATCATGATCTAAGAATTCGTTATAAGTATCATGACCTATAAAATTCGTATATTTATGGAGAAATATAAACAAGACCAAATATATTGTTTGATAGATGGTGATAAAAGATGGTAGATGGTTGTTAGCATATTCCTATTATCAATGTGTACAATTATAATAGTATATTCATATCACTATGATACATTTACATATTACTTTGGCATAATCTTATCTATTAACAAGAATCATCATATATGAAGTGGTAATACATGCATGAATTTTTTGTTTCAAAATATCAATGTAGATTTTATAATCCAATTTTTTGTGAAAAGTTTTCGATTAAAATGAAAGAGATATACTGTATTAAATTTAATGTGGAAAATGTTATGCATAGTCGGTAACCAAATTAACTTTTGACCAGAATTTGGTTACTAACCATATCCGGATACTAGTTACGGGCCCGGGCAGTTGGCCGGATTAAGTTGTCAATAAAATAAATAACATTCACGATTCCTATTCGAGTTATGCATTGGTATAGGGAAATCTAAGTTCTTCAGATACTTTGAACATTCGAATCAATTTGGTGAATAAGAGAATCCAAATTATTAAAATAGTTCAACAATTCAAAAGGATCAACATTATACTTTTTTCGACATGTTAATGACTAATCAACTAAAATCCTTTCATGAAAAATGAAAGAAAAATCTCATGCGAGGGAACCAACTCATAAAGACCAATTAAAATGACCCTCCTAAGTACTCCTCATCGTCAAAGATTAATGCACATTTTCTTTTTGGCTTGTTTGCATTTCTTTCGGCATGAGCAACAACTTCATCACCGCCATTAATAATGTCATCATGTCCATTAGCGACACATTTATCTTCATCATATACAGGTAGTCCTTGATGGTAATAAATATTTACAAATATAAATCATCTTTTTCATAGGAGTATAATTTACCTCATCCAAATTTTGAACAATATCTAGGATTTGTTTTTTCTCCCCATCACGTCTTTATATCTTCCTCATGAACAACGTCTTTCTTCTTCTAAACATCATCTTCATCTCTAGCACCGAATCCGTTACCTCCACCATTAGCAGTGTCATTTTTGTTCTCATGCATCAATATCATGAATTTAGATATCTGATTTTAAGAAGTATAACACATGGTTTGGTTTTATCGAATAATGATTGGTCAATATATATTATAGGTAAAATTGTAGCCCGATATAATTTATTGCAAATTAGTGGGAAAGAAAGCAAATTTCCACACCCAATACGAAGATAAAAAAAAAATCAAAGCCTCCATATTTCCAAGCAGGCAATACAAGAAATAAAAGGGAGTTTTCCACCTCTTTTTTTTTTGTCAAATTTAGCGGTAACAAATCAGTCATAGCAAGAAGAAAGAAAAGCGCGGGAGTCGACTAATCGTCGAACTCCCGATGAAAGGGCTTTTTGTGCCACAAGATGGGCAGCCCTATTAAGTCTACGCGAGACAAAACAGAAAGAGACCCAGCTAAGCTGTGAAGCCAATGCCCTTGCATCTTCTAGAACTGCACCACTACGATCATGTGCCAAATCATTCCTCGCCATCCGATGCATCAATGGTTGCGAGTCCCCATGAAATTTCACATGTAAAAAACCGTGTGTCAAACACCAATGCAAAGCGTCTCTGAGGGCTAAGCATTCCATGACAAAAGGATTAGATAATCCAGCATAAGATTTGCCAAACGCAAAGAGTATCGTACCTGAGCCTTGGAAGCCCACGAAACCAACCCCACCGCCTAGATCACGTTTCGCCGATCCGTCCACCCAAACATTAATGGGGACAGGATGAAGATCGGTCCCTGTTGCTTCAGTATTCCGTAGGCTGGCTGGAAGTGATGGCGCGGCGTGAGTGCTGCTATGACTCGCCGGCCTGATATGATCCGCCTCCCTCCATTCAGCCACTTGGTGTTGAAGTTGTCGGAACAGCGCCGGGGGTAAGTACTGGGTAAGTGCATGAATTGACTAGCATCGAGCCTTCCAAATGCGCCATAGGACGAAAACCACAAAGGCTATCTCACTTTGGGATAAGTTCCTACCAAAGAATAAATGCTTCCAAGCATCGTCCGGAGCCATCTCACCAAGAGCCACTCGCAGGTCTTCACAATCAGCTAGTCGCCAAAGGTCCCTAGCTACCCTGCACACAAAAAAGAAGTGGGTAAAGGACTCCGGTGCTGCATCACAAATCGGGCAGACCGTGTCCTCGACCAGGGTCTTAGAAAAAAGCACTGATTTCAATGGTAGGAAACCGCGGACAGCCCGCCAGAAGAAAAACTTCAGCTTCGGTGGCAATGGCAGACTCCAAAGCAGTTTCCAAAACCGAGTATCGAAAGGGAGGGTGGCAGGTGGGTGGAGAAGATTGTGCTCCGACGACAGTAAATGATAACCTGTCTTAACATTAAATGATCCAGAGGGTGAATAATGCCAAAATAATCTATCATTCATATGGAAGCAGGGGAGAGGAATAGACATGATAAGATCTACACATGATGAAGTAAATAGAGATTCCAAAAGCTCCTTCTTCCACAGGTGAGACTCATGGCAAATAAGATCCATTACAAAGATGGGACAAGAATGCGCACCTGGCTTCAAAACTGGACAAGATGGAGGGGTGGATGGGATCCAAACATCTTGGAGTACCCGGATCCGAGCGCCATTCCCCACCTGCCAACGTAGACCTCTCTTAAGTAGTTTTTGCCCTTCCAAAATACCTTGCCAAGCCCAGGACGGTCGGGAACCTGCTGTTGCTTCCAAAAAATCCACGTTAGGATGATAGCGCGCCTTGTAAATTTGTGCAAGGTGGCTGGTGGGATTATGGAGGATTCGCCATGCTTGCTTCGCCAGTAATGAAATGTTGAACCTGTTAAAGTCTCGGAATCCAAGCCCGCCCGTAAATTTGCTCTGACAGAGAGCACTCCACGATATCCAATGAACTATGGATGCTTAAATTAAAATTGTTGAATATAATTTACATGCACACGTTGCCCCAAAAAACTTCTTCTCCAAGATCTCCTTCGACAATGGATGTAGCTTCAATTTAAAACTCGAACGAGGACATCACAAAAAAGTGAATTTTGGCAACATTATGTTTGTAACACTTATTAGACGTGTTGCTTAAGATTGACATTGACAATACTTTTTAAAGTGTTACTTAAAAGGTGCTTTATACAATATAAGTAAGTCGTGACTTGAAAAGTGTTGCATATGTTATAACATATGCAACATTTATCTCACAAATGATATAATGTTATCTATTTGTACATCTTAAGCAACACTTAAATAAATGATGATGAAAAAGTAACTATTTGAAAATTACATGTACTTCATTAATCACAAATTCACAATAACAAACTAATTGTATATATATACACCTAATATACCAGCATGCTTATATTTTTAGGTGTGCCTGATGTTGAAGTTTTTTTATGTAAATTAAAGAATGAAAAAAAGTTCCAAAACATCAACTCTGGGTAGCTAAATCAACTTCACTAAGCTGTCCAGTTCCAGGAAAGAAAAGGTCGAGCTCCACAGTGTATATTGAACAAATTGTAAACAATGATAAAGTCGGGATTTAATCAAATGTCAAATATTGAGCTCATAATGCAAGAATTTTATTATTTTAAGACGATTGAATACCCTAAATAACTATTTTGAAAATTAGTGCATTATACACACCAAAATTCAAGTAAACCCATCCTTCAAATTTACCTAAAACCTAGAAAGATACACGTTATACACGCAATTTGAAAAATCAAGAATTGAAAAATACGAGTTTGCAAAAACGAGAAAAGGTTCTTTCGGAATGGAACTATACAGATATAGTTAGTAGTAACTACTAACTAATAAGGACCTAAGGGGGAGAATATTAAAGTTATTGTCACAATCACAAGGGTTATATATGGCCCATATATCCTCAGTCTCGTACCCCAATCTAGCGTCGCCGCCATTCACGTCCTAAGCGATCTCGAGGCAACAACCACTGATTCAACATGAACTCTTCATCCTGGTACTTTTGTTGCTCTGCTTCAACTGCTGTGTGGGGTTCATTTAATTTTCTCACCGCTAGACGTACGTAATTCGGCGATCAAGTAGAAGATCAATGGAGGGTGGATGCAAAATTAGCTTCTAATGGCAATGAAGTTGCAGCAGCTCATTTCTACGCCATGAAATCTCCCTGACTCCCTCTAGGTCTAGTAACAACACAACTCGATGTGGACCGCCATACTACCATGTAAGCCGACGGAGTTCCTAATTTGCCTCAACTAAGATTTGAAAATCTTCCCATTTTTATGATTAATTAGACTACAAGTGAATTTCGATTATGGTGACGAGGATATGAGTAAGAAGTAAGCTTTGAAGATGGTTCAAGTGATCAAGAAAGGACTGCAGAAGTGTGGCAAGATTGGAAAATTAAACTAGGCGCTATATAAGAAGGTGAAATCATTATTTTGATGTCTTGGTTGATTTTATGCTTTGAATTATATCATGCACAACATATATGAAGAGGTACAACAACAACATAACTACGACAAGTTAACAGGAGGGGGAAATCGGATCATGCCTACAAGTAAAGCATGAAGAAGAGATGAGATTTGGTGTTATGCCGATTGGTCGAAGAAGAAGTTTATTTTGATTTCTTATAGCTATTTAGTTTATATTGAGACTGAAGTTGAGGATAGTTCTCTTTTTTTCCGCTTCAATGTATATGATAGTACTCTAGTCACAATAGAATTTCATTTGTGATAAATCATTTTGTCACGGTGGGGTTCATTGTGAGTATAGCTTTTGTCGCCCATAGTGATATATGTGATACCCTTGCTGTCACAAACAATATACATATCGATATGACTTTGTCACAAAAACAAGACGTTGTGAGAAGAGTACCGTGACAAAAGTATGCTTTTGTGAAGAAATACCATCTAAAACATTACACATTTGTGACAACTCAATCTGGTGACAGTTGCATACATTTGGTATCGACATGCACTCGTAAAAAATGTATAGTACTTATTATAAAATAAATTCATCACAATTGTGTACCTCTTGTGTGACAACAAAATTCATCACTAATAAAGAATATACAGGTTACTTATACTTATTAAAAAGTGTTGTATAAAATTGTCAAGTTGTTGCCTAAAAGGGTGTTGCGTATGAGATATGCATATGCAACACATATTTGTTTTGTTGCAAAAAGTAGAAAAAGTGTAACATATTACCTTATACAACACCACTTATATAGGACACTACTAAAAGTGTTGCATATCGCTTATGTAACACTTTAGACACATCCTGCATCACATTTCAAGTGTTGCCAAATCTCACTTTTCCCATAGTTTCATCTCTTTTAGGATCTTTCTTAGTAGTCCTTATCAAATCAAACATGTATTGAATCTCATGCCAAGCAGGGTTACATGTAGATGTAATATAAATATATGCATATCCTACCCATTTACAAATTGTCATGGCATCCTGGAAGCTTTCATACTTATATCGACGACTACCTGTATGTGATGAAAGCTAAAATCACATGTTTTCTACTTAAATCGGTATCTGAATCACCTCTCAAGTAAGAATACAAAAGACCTTGGTAGTATGTTGTCGCAACTTCGTTTGATTGTCGCAACTTCGTTCGGTATCTGAATCACCTCTCAAGTAAGAATACAAAAGACCTTGGTAGTATGTTGTCGCAACTTCGTTTGATTGTTTTTAATCCAATTCAAATGCTTTGCCTCAACCAATGCATATGCATTAACAACATCATGTTGGAACAATTTTCCACACAATAACAATGCGTTTGATTCTTCCATCTTGTTTGGAGTCTATAACTGTAAAAATCACATTTGGGTCACATTCTTCTCATTGAATCCATCCGCATCCTCAACGCCGAAATATAGAATATTTGGTGCCAACCATCCTTGTCATGTGGGAATAATATGGATATTTCAAAGCCATTAAACTTGGATGATATATACTAATTTGTTCCAGTTCATAACTTTGATACTGTACAACAATATCAGGAGAAAAATGTTTGCTCCTCAGTATCATCAACAATTAAAACAGCGACCTCATTTGCATATGACAAATCATATTCTCTACCATCCCCTTCTCTTTTAGCAAGCAATTGTTGAACAATAGTGATATTCAATTTGTTTCTTGGCAAATCGAAATATCTTTATTAAGATATTATTTGAATATAAAATCTCTTGCAATTATTGAATAACTGAATTACGCAAATGATTTGAAGCTGGATTTGTAAAGAAAAAATCTAACCTGTTTTGGAGTTTATCGTCAGTGTCATAGATGTAGAGTTGAACCAATTTTGGGTTGTTTCTTTCAGTAGGTATCAGGCTACCGATTCGATGATATACTTGACCTCCAATCAAATAGATATATACTCCTCGGATATGTTCCAAAAATTGACGTCCCGTTGAAGTGTTTGCTTGCAATTGCAAATTAATTCAAAATCTTAGGAGGCTGCCTTAGAGGAGGGAGTTTTACTTTTCCTTCTCTGCAACACAATGAAAATTTTGGTTCATTGGAATTCCTTGCGGGTTTAGTACTTTCTCCCTTCCACATGATCGCTTCATAATATTCACATTTATATGATGGGATTCCAATATCAAACACTTCAACAATTTCAATAAAATTAAAACCCCAATTTAAGAAATACATTTGATAAATATTCCAACATTATAATAAATGAAAGAAAATGAAATAATTAAAATATTCATAAACCTGGAAAGTCTCCAAATCGCATCACCCGAAGACGATTATAACAATTTTCAGCAAGTTTGATGGGCCTCAACAATCTATATTTTTTAGTTTGTAAGTTATTCATCTCATTTTGAAGTCTTGTATAGGAATCATTCAAATAAGCAATCCTAGCAACTAACACAAAATTTGATAACAGATCAATTGAAAAATATGAAAATAATGGATTACCAGTAGAAATGTTGACAATTTTTCCATATATATACTTTGCCTTATATAAAGAGCATATTTCTTACTTGATAGTGATAATTTTGTAAGATCAAATAGTGTACAATAGTTAGAGAGATTATAATCAATTGATGATTTATCAATATTCGTATCATAAAAAAATTATTCTGCACTTGAGATAGAGACTGATTAGAATCCATCACATTAGATTGTAAAAAATTATTCTGCACTTACATTCACCTTTTGGTGGTATAAAAATAGCTCTCTTTTTTCCTAAATAGCGCATGGCATGTACACACATTAAATTGTAAGATGTATATAATTATGCTAATAAAAATATTTGTACTTACATTCACCTTTTAACGAACGAATTGAAGCATTATTTGATTGTTTAGATAACTCTCCACATGAAGTATTTCTTTGAGGCATAGAATTACAATGAAGTTGCCGTAAAAAAATATTTAATGTAAATAATATAAGCAAAATCGTTGACAATGTCATGCTTCTAACATGAATGTGAAAACCTATATTATTTCTCTTTGCAAAACCGATATTTATAATCAAATAAATTCTATAAGTATTTCCTGTCGTGCCTCCATAATTCACTTCTCTATTCTCAAATCTATATATTTCTGAATGGAACCCTATGAGCACTATTTAGTTGGTATATGAAGATATACAACAAACACAACGAATCTAGCTTTACCCAACCAATCAGAAGTAAGTGTACATGTTTAGGAAGAACTGAACTATGGGGAAGAAGAAAGCAGTAATGGAAGGATAATATAATCTTGGAAACCACAAAGCTTATAGCAGTGGTGGACCCAGAAATTTTTCATAAGGTTGTCCTCTTTAAAAAATAAATTAAAATGAAAATAATAAAAATAAAAATAAAATCTTAAATAAGAAAATACCTTACTCGTATAGGTTAAAAAAACTCATGATGTGTTTTCATATTTGGAAATAATTGTAGAATACACTTGGTGTCTACAATGTTAAAAAAATTCTCTCTATATACTCTACTAGACAATCATTCACGAACTTATCCCATATTCGATTTGTAAACTTGTTCTTGATGAAACCCAAAGCTTAAAAACTCTTTAGACACTTGACGTACAACCATAAAATCAATACAAATTAAGGGTAGCTTGAAATTAGTTTAATTGTTAGGTTTTGAAAATAATTATAGATAGGGAATGACATTTTACTATTACACCGTGTTCAAAATCGAACAACAAATAAGTTGTAGCTTAATGGAAATTAACTTTATTAATAATAGTAGTGTTCTAGGTTTGAATTACCCAACCTACCACTTATATTCCCATACACAAATTTAAAAAATGACAGTAGGACAATCATTTTTCAAATTTCAGGGGTGTCCCTCACTATTAATTTTTTTTTTGTCAATACGTAAATTACCACCGGGGGTTGGATAATCGTTTTCCAAAAATTTAGGGGTGTCCCGAGACATCCCTAAAACCCCCTGGGTACGCCCCTGGCTTGTAGTCTTGTAATTATAATATGAGTAAATATTAATTATTGGACAAAATATTAAAATATTAGCCAAACCTATCGAAATACAAATAATTAGCTAAATGTTTTGTAACACGTCAAACTATTAGCTTTTAGTCTGTTGCCGTTAATTATTACATAGTGGTGTTCCACCTCAGCGTCCACATCAGCTTCTAGGTCGTCGCGTCGACAGGAGTTATGTCAAAAGGACCTACAACGATGAAGGAGAAGAAAGGAGCTAGCTTTAGTAGGGGGGCCAGAAACAACATCATTATCTTTTTCAGCGGGATTTCGCTTACCGGAAGATGCAAGTAGAGCTTTGAACCTCGCACGAATATCATGAGTAACGACCTTGCAAGCTGCAACATTAACCCTTTCTCGAGCCAAATGCTTCTTCACTCGATGAATTCCACCTCCTTTTATCAAATGACCACACAATTTGCACTTGATCCACGTCTTTCCATCTTCAGTGCGAATTTCCTCAGCACAGCCCCAAACAGGATCTTCTTTTGTCCGAGATCCAGTAGCACCAACAACACTACTGGTAACTGAAGGCTGACTTGATGCATTGCCTGATTCCATATATCAACCTGTAAAACAAGTAAATTATTAACAAAATAAGATTTGAAACAACAACCCAATCTCACTTCCACTGCTGAAAAAGGAAATCAAACCTGGGTCGAGGCGGCCGACGGCGAGCGGCGTCGAGGAAGGTGGCACTGGGTCGAGGCGGCCGACGGCGAGCGGCGTCGAGGAAGCGGGGACCTGGGTCGACGTGCTAGGGACCTGGGTCGAGGAGTCCGAAGGCGAGGAAGCGCAGAGCTGGGTCGAGAAGAGGGCAGCGCCGGCGAGGAGTGGCGAGTGGAGCGCCGACGTGGCGCGACGAGGGGAGCGCCGATGGCGAGCGGCTGCTGTGTTGGTTGTTGCCGCAGGTGTTCTCTGCTCTGCTTGCTGGGCTCGACGAGGGAGGAGATTTGGGAACGGCGGACCCGATAGAAGCCAAAAACGACGCCATTTTCCTCAAAACCGGTAGCCGGATCAGTCCGTTCAGACACCAATTTTGACCGGCTACCGGCCAGCTCTAATTATGGCCGGTTCTGACCCTTTTAGTGCCCGGTTCCGGCCAGACCCGGTTCGACCCCGGTTTGACAACCATGCTATCGAGTTCTAAGAGAGGAGTTCGGCTGGCAGGTCTTGCGGCTCAATAAGGGGTCTTCTGTTCCTCTCGTCTATATAACTACTTCTCCCCTAAGTTCGTCTCGTTCCACTAAACAAGAGACGTTACTAGGTGAAGATAGAGGAGCAGATCCCTTGCAGCAGCTACCTGCTAGCGGGACTACTTTAGGTTTGGTGAACATATCCTTAAGTTCATTCCCCTGTTCTAGCCCGTTTCCTGAACCATCTTTGTTGACAATTTGAATTTCCCCTCCTTCCCTTGCGTCGTGTCTTACTCACACCCAGGGCACTATGAAAGTGGCCTTGCGCCACACCTTGATTTCTCCTCCCTCTTCGTTTCAGGCGAAGACAATGGCTCATGTAGCTGACGATCAGGTTGTCGAATTCTCCCTTGAGGAGGTCCAATCAACAAAATTCCGTGCATCCCGTACGTTATTGGGAATATTGTTCACTGATAGCCAACTCACGAATGTGGAGTTAAGGGATGAGATGAGTGCGGCTTGGCAAGTGAGGGGCCAGCTAAGGGTAACACGAACCAAACTTGGCCTGCTCGAAATCGTGATACTAAATGAAGAAGCAAAGATATGGGTCTTGAAGCGGACCCCCTGGGTGATCAAGGACAAACTGTTCAATCTTCGCTCCTGGACGCCAACGATCGATAAGATGATCTTTGATGAACTGGCTATCGCCCCCTTCCGCATCCAACTCTGAGATGTGAAGGAGGACTGTTGTACCAAACAATTCGGACGTAAAATAGTGTCTCCCACTATTGGTCAATTCTTAGAAGCTGCTGTTTTCCCCTACAAAGATACGCGTGAAAGCTTTGTGAAAGTGCGTGCATTGGTCGATTTCACTAAACCACTGCGGTCTCAACTCATGGTGGTCAGTGAAGAAATCGGATGCTTTTGGGTACGCCTGGAATATGAATATCTCCAAACCTTTTGTTCTCACTGTGGCCGATAGGGACACTCGCGCCGTGATTGCACATTTTATCCACCGAATGGGAAAGAAAAATTTGGGCCCCACAAGTCTACGAAAAAGCTAGGGAGAAAAATTTACGATGAGGAAGTGGAGAACCCTAGCTTTAGGGATGCTCGGAATTTTGTCTGGGTTAATAGGCAGGTGCGACATCATGAGGACGGAAATGAGAGTATTACCCGTGGCCGCGAGACTAATAAGAACCCTGGTGAGTTTGTGAAGACCTCGGTGCGGAACTGGCAGCCACACCGTGACGAAGCAAGAAACCAGGCTCCTCAAATGGCGAAGCCAAGTCCGCCTCAGGCCATCGAGAAACCCAAGGTTAAGCAGCTCAGCCCACGAGGCTTTCCAGTCCATAAATCACATGCAGTCCGTCTTGGTGGTGGGCTTCGTAAGCTGCAAAGGAAAGGCCCAGTTGAGGACCCTACTCTCTCCCTGGGATGTGACCATGATCCCCGGCCGCGGCAGGACTGCCAACTGGGTAATGCTTCGACCTAACTGGCTGGTGACGATGCCGTGATGGAGGTGCTTGAGCAGACTCGGAGAGAGCGACTCATTCTGGAGAATGACTCGGACGATGATGATTTGAGCCATGGCAGATATGCTTTTGATGGCGATGAGTTGCATGGTGACCAGCCGCAACACATGAAGGAACGTATGCATGATCCTCGGAGGAAGGGTAGCGAGGCCGTCGGGAGAATGGCAGGGTAGCAGCTGAGACGTAGTGAGCGGGTAGCTAATGCTCAGCCTCCTACACTACCTGATCTCCAGCCGACTCCCTTGCCAAAGAATACTAACCGCACTAGTGGACGCCCTATCCCTACAGCGGAGTAGTCCTATAACGAAGAACTTGTCAAGGATATTGAAAAGGATAAGGGAGCCACTCTCTCCCCTGACATAAGGCCGAACCATGTGTTGAAGGAAGGAACTGCCGCTAACCTCAATGAGGAGCCTTACTTTGCGGAATCGGAAGAAGAGAAACCTTGCTTTGAGATTAAAAAACGTCTCCCAAGTAGAGTTGAGAAAAAGCCGATTCATGTCTCCTCAGGTCATGTTAACAAAGTAGTGGCGGCTTTAGAAGCCGACCTAACTATTGCTTAGGAGGACAGAAAGTCAGTTCCATGCTTTGAGGAGATCCTTGCGGGGACTACACCTAGGGAATAACAATCAGGAGATGAGGGTGAAATTCGCTCGAGCTTGGATGAATATTGGTCTAATATTATGAACCCAGCAATTGGATCTCGGAAGCGACCACTGGAGGTTTGGGGGGGGGGGCATGGGTGAACCTCCCACTCTGAAAAAACAATTCGTGGAATCAACAGAAGTTTCAAAATGAGGCTTCTGGCCTGGAATGTGAGAGGAATTGGACCATCCCTCACATTCCAAACAGCTGTCAGTTTAGTTCATTCCAATAAATCGGATCTCGTATTTTTCTCAGAAACACGATCGAGACATAGAGTAGTTTCCCGCCGTATGCGTGGTTTAGGTTTTGATTCTTCTTCTTGTTTTTTTTTTTTTGTTGTTGATGCGGTCGACGCATCAGGTGGTTTAGTTGTGGCTTGGTCCCCCGAAGTTGATGCTTCGGTGTTTTTTCATTCCAACTTCTGTATTTGTGTTCAAGTTAATGAAGTGGACTTTTCGTATGTGGTGATCTATGTTTACATTAGTTGTAATGTCGCAATAAGAGCCACCCAGCTGGATCATCTCCAGGAACTCTGTGATGACATCCAAGTTCTGTATGTTATCATAGGTGATTTTAACACTACTCTGCATGAGAGTGAGAAGGATGGAGGTAATCAATGGAGCGCTTAGCAATCTATTAGCTTGCGTAATTTTGTTCAAAATTTGGGCCTCCTTGACCCAGGATACCAGGGGGATCAATTCACCTGGACGAACAAACGGATGGGGACGTCTTGTATTCGTGAGAGGCTGGACAAGGCTCTGTGCTCCCAAGCCTGGCTTGATTGATTCCCTGATACCCTGGCCAAACACTTTACGGATCAGGGATCGGATCATCAGGCGCTCCTTCTCTCTGATAAGCCCTATGTCAGAGAATCAGGTTCTGAATATGCGAGACCATGTAGCTGCTCTGCCTATTGCTCATAGTGTTACCCCGAAAATGAATGTCGGTCTGATGGTTGCAGTACTCCCTAATGAGGTGCGTAAAATTGTATTTGCTATAGGATCGAAAAAGGCCCCCGGGTCGGATGGCTTCACGGGTAAATTCTTCAAGGCCTTCTGGGAGATTGTGGGGAACTCGGTGATTGAAGCAGTCTGCTTGTTCTTTACAACTAGTAGGATGCTCGGTAGCTTCAATCATACCTGGCTCACATTAATCACCAAACTGGATAATGTGGAGTCTATGAGGCAATTGCGACCAATCAGTTTATGTCAATTTGTTTATAAAATCATAACCGAAATCTTGGTTGAACGACTGTTATGCCTCTTACCACACATTGTCTTGGCGGGTCAAAATGCGTTTATTCGGGAGCGTCAAATTGTTGAGAACATCCTCCTTGGGCATGAGTTAATGCACTACTTGAAAATCAAAACGCAAGGAATGAAAGGGCACATGACTCTAAAGGTTGACATGGAAAAGACCTATGATAGAGTCGAATGGCCTTTTCTTCTTGCGGGTTTGGACAAGATGGGATTTAACTCAGTCTGGCAAGGATGGATACATGAGTGTCTCTGATCTTTGTCATTTTCTGTGCTGATGAACGGTACCCCGTCGGGTTACTTCATTCCCACCAAGGGGTTACGCCAAGGGGATCCTCTATCCCTTCTCTTTGTTTGTGCTCTGCACAGAGGGGTTTACAGCTCTCCTGCGGAAGGCTATTTCGGAGAAACGTTTGGCGGGGGTTAAAGTGGCCCCTCGTGCCCCCCGGATCTCACACTTGTTTTTTGCCGATGATTCTTATCTATTCCTGCGTGGCATGCTCCAGGAATGTGAAAATTTGATTGAGGTCTTGAATGAGTATGAGGAGCTTAGTAGCCAAGTAGTGAATTTGGCAAAATCAACGGTATGCTATAGCAAAAATATTGCTCTCCCAGACCAAGAATTCTTAGCTACGATTCTGGGGGTTGGAGCAGTAGGGGTCCATGATAAATACCTGGGTCTTCCTACTTTGATTGCTCGATCTAAAATGGAGACATTCCGGTATTTGGAGGATAAATTATTGGAGCGACTCTAGGGATGGAAGAAGAGGACATTATCTTGGGCGGCTAAGGAAACTCTGATTAAGTCTATTGCCTTGGCTTTACCGTTGCATATGATGTCCTGTTTCAAAATGCCTCTCTCTCTCTCTCTGTCGTCTATTGGATAAACATGTTGCCCGATTCTGGTGTGGTGCTAACGAGGGCCATTCGAGAATTCGGTGGATGTCCTGGCATGACATGTGTAGGAGTAAGCATGATGGGGGGCTGGGATTTCACCGGTTTGAGCATTTTAATCAGACTCTTTTAGCCAAATTGGATGGCGTACCCTTTTTGAGCCCCAATCACTCCTTGCCCAAGTCTATAAAGGCAAGTATTTTCCCACTGGGCACTTCCTAAATGCTAAGGCTCGCTCTCGCCCTTCATGGGGTTGGCAAAGTATCATGTTTGGTCGAAAATTATTGGAGATGGGATTAAGATGACAAATTGGGAAAGGGCGATTGGCATCTCTGCTTCACTCCACCTAGATACCTCAGCTCCAGCTTGATCCCCCACGATATAATCCTCAGGTTTTACCAGTCGGGGGTGACCCATCAGTTGTTGAGGTGATTTGTTAAGGGGAGGGGCGTTGGTGTGATCTCCAGTTGGATTCGGTTGTGGGAGGCTAATAGTCCCTCCAAGATAAAGGTATTTGTCTGGCAGATCCTAAATCGGATCTTACCCACCACTGAAGCCCTCATTTGTAAAAAAGTCTCGGTGCTTCCACGATGTCTGGTTTGCTGGGATGGTCCTGAAACTATTGAACATTTGTTTCTTGATTGTCCGGTGGCACGTGCCCTTTGGGGTTATCCGGGACAGGAATACCTAGGGGAGGGGTTACCTTGCCATACATTCCCTCTGTTTCTTGAAAGGATGATGGCTTTAATTCAACAGTCGACACTTTTCGTGGCAGTTGTCGCCGTCCTATGGCGGATCTCGCTGTCTCGTAACTGGGTGGTCTTTGAAGGCAAGCAGTTTGGGTTCCCTGCTTTGATGCGTCAGTTTACTCAGCAATATGAGGAATGGGTGAGGCTGTCGGTGGATAAAGCTCTTCAGACCTCTTTTCCTGTGGTACAACAACCGGGCCGGCGGGACCTACTGGGAGTGTTTGTATGTGGGATGGGGCTACTAGGAGTGGATCTCATTCGGCGGGAGGGTTGGTTCTCATGACCCCGACTAGGGACATCCTATGTCTAATGGGGTTCAATTCCATATAATTGATGACCCCATGGTGGTGGAACTACTTGTTCTCCGTGAGGATATTCTTTGGTTTCTAGACCATGGATTCACGGAGATAAGATTTGAAGGGGATTCCAAGGTGATCATCGATAAAATCAGGCGGGCCGACATAAGAGACAACCAGATGGGTGCTATTCTTGAAGAAATTGTGCATTATTTTTCCAACCCTGGATTTAGTGTTCGATTTGTAGGTCGGAGTAGTAATAGGGTAGCCCATAAGGTGGCTAGAAAGGCCCTCTCTTTGTACCGGACTATGAGTCGTTTCTTCGATTTTCAGTCCTCGCTTATCTCCAGGATGTAACTATCTATTTTTTAAATCAATACATGATTATCTTTTGTTAAAAAAAAACATAAGATTTATTATTTTACTTATTCTTATAGATGACTTCAGAAGGAAATGAGTAATTTATAAACAAAGAAAAATAAATTGTTAATGACCATCAAACTTGTTGAAATTGTTATAAGCGTCTTCGGGTGATGCATTTGAGAGATTTTCCAGGTTTATTAAATTTACAATATTTGAGATTTCTTCAATTATCTTAATGCTATAAATTTTTGGGTATGCCTACTATGACATGCATGTCACCGTGACATGGACTTTTCGATCGACCTAATCCTGAAGGCGGTCGACCGAATTGACTAATTTGGACAGCACGAGAAATCATTGCGGTCGACTTCAACGACCACCTGGTCGACCGCACCTAGTTTAAGTTGTTATTTTTGGTTGACCGGAATAAAACCTCAGTCGGCCATTTCGTTGGCGTCAGAAACAACATGGTTGACCGAAAAGGTACATAGGTCGACCACTTGATGGCACTTATTAACAAAATGGTCGACCAGATAAGGAAAGCGGTCGACCAGATAGAAGATAAGTGTTCTATCAATCTGTCCAATAATTTGACGTAAAATGAAGATCAAGTGTTGGTTTCGAGGTCGACCTAATTCGGTACGAGGTCGACCGAATACAAGAAAGTCAACCTATGCCCCGTGTCTTTTTTGCTTATGTATGTCGATTTGTGTGGTTCTTTTGCTCGTATAAATAATGTTTCAAACCATCATAAATAGTCATAAATAATGATAACAAGGACTCATCAATTCATAGCATATATAACAACTAAACAAACTAACAAGAAATTCAATAAAACAGAAATCATAACTGTTCACACATAAAATAAAAAAACTAAAACAACAAAATAACAATCAACAATCGTTTTGACCACTTAAATATAAAAACACACAATCTAAAATATTCGAGTTCCGACTCATGTCCCCTCTCTCCCTCATCCACATTTTCTTCATTGGTGGTGCTAGCATGACGGTGGTCAGATGTGGTGGGATGCATATATCTTCCGCTGAAAGATCGACACTCATCTCGCATCTCATTCACGGTCACCTGCATTGTGCTCATCTGGGCGGTCATTTGCCCCATGTAGTCGTACATTCCAGTCATCTGGGTGGACATCTGGCCCATGTACTCGTACATGCCATCCATGCGCTCCCACACACGCTCTAAGGTGATCGGTGGAGTTGAACTCTGTGCCTGCGGCATTGGCTCGTCTCCGGCTCCTTCATCACCATCATCATCCCCATCATCATCATCATCATCATCACCACCTTGGCACCATGAGCATTGATTCGGACATACTCACCATTACGCAGCTCAAAGCCCATCTTTTTCAGAGATGAAACTGTATAGAACTCCTGCCTTTAGATTTTTAACCCCACCTCACCACTTAAATTCACATTAAAATGCTCAAATAGCAAAGTGAGGATCATCCCATAGGGAAGATTCCTGTTTGAACTCTCTGCAGCAGTAAGCATGTGGTTAAAGATCAAGTATGGCAAGTTCACCTTCTCGTCTAACAGTAGGTTGGTGAGGAGCTCCATGTCGAAGTAGGTGACTGTCTCCCGATGTCCACCCTTTGGCAGAATGTTGTAGGAGAGAATGTGGTGAAGAACTCTGCGCCTCGTTTGGAGCCTCTAGTACTTGCGCCAACACATTCTTGCTGATGTGCATCTTGATAGACTAATAATTACACATGTTTTCACCCCATTCTGGACCGTTTGAAATGTGGATTCTAGCGTTTTAAGCCGATTTCACGCTAGGGTATGTGTTTATGTCATATTTCAGGTCCCGGCGTTGAAATCGAGGCGGAGAAACGAGTTCTGGGTCGAAAGGAGCGAAGTTGGGACAAAGTGAGCTGCAGGAGGAAAATACCCGGTCAGGTGGCCAAATACCCGACCGGGTATTCACTGTTTTGGGCGCCCGAGAAACAGAGAGGGGCCCGGGCAGATGACATAAATCCCCGGTCGGGGATTTTGGAAAGTGACCAGGGATTTTAGCTCCACCAAAGCGGCGCGTTTTGCATATACCCGGTCGAAACCCAGAATACCCGACCGGGTATTTCGACCGGGTATCGCGACCAGGCAGTCAATTTAAGGAGAAAGAAGGCCAACATTGAAGGGTTCCGAGTTTTTGAGAGAGAAAGCGATACCTAGAGAGAGAAAGCGACGAAATAGAGTTCCCAAGCGCCATAGATCGATCTTCATCACCATTGGAGCCCGGCTTGAGCTTGGAGAAGTGCGATTAAACGTCCAGGAGCAGAAATCCGTCTTCACAGTATGATTTCCGCGTCTGAATCTGCTTTTGCTTCTTTCTCTATAGAGTAGTTCCCCCATTCATCTGGGTATGGGGAACCCTAGATTTGTATGCTAGGTCTGATTGTATGAACCCAAGTACAGAGTTTGTGAATTGATTATATTTGATTGAGGTTTGAATGATTGAATGACTTGAATCCTGATCAAATTCCTGTTGTTTCTGCTTTGACCTAGAATGAGAATATCTGCATAGGTTGATAGAGTACCCTTAATTGAAGGTGGCGAATTGGTGACTTTAGTCGAGGAACCAATTCGCTATTCTGTACTGAATTCAATTCGGTAGTGGAGGTTTGGTTCGTTAGGGCCTCAATCTGTTTACTTCGGTGGAGGTTAGTCGCCCGCTAGAAACTCAGATTGGGAGGGTCTGGAGACCTTTAGTCGAGACTTCAGGCTAATTAAGAACCCGCAGTATAACTTTCATGAAAACTGAACTTGGTAAATTGCAATCCGACTTAACTGCAGTCTAGGGGGATCCATATCCGGGTGACCTCTCTTGACTTGACAACAACCGTTTACTTGTTTTGTGTTTTTGTTTGCTTGAGTTTGCACTAAAAGTTCACTGCTAGATAACGAGAATTCACCGAGTAGTCATCACATCTAGGACCCGGGTTGACAATAAATACCCGACCCGCTATACTACGCTTTAGGAATGCTGATGATCCTAACTTTGCCTGGAGCAGCAACACCAACAAACCACCTGGTTTCCCAGCGCCAGCGGGTGGTTTTCAGCAGAGACAGCCCTTCCAGGCTAGGCAGGGGCCACCACCACAGCAGCAGCTCTACCAGCCTAGGCAGGGGCAGCCATTCCAGCAGCCCCAGCACCAGTTTGCCCAACCTCCAGCAGCCGCAGCTCCAGATAATCAGATGGCTGATCTGAAGAATATTTTGGCGACATTCATGACCACCAGCCAGGCGAATTTCATGAGGGTGGACCAGAGCATAGCCTCTCTGGAGGCAGGACAGAGGAACCAGGGTGCTATTCTGCAAGATTTACAGCACCAAGTAGGTGCCCTAGCGCGCCAACTTACTGCCCGGGCCCCGGGGACTCTACCTGCCACCACCATCCCCAATCCTCGGGAGCCCCCCAAGCAGCTGGATGCCATTTTCACCAGGAGCGGCATGCCTACATCAGTTGATCCTGCCCCGACCAGGCAGGAGGAACCACTACCTGCTTCAGCACTTCCAGCCGGTGATGCAGAAGTGCGGGTGGAGAAGGAAGCCCTTGCTCCCAAGCCACAACCAATGATTAAGGAGCATGTACCCCAGCTTTCCTTCCCCACTCGCCTACACAAAGACAAGCTGGAGACTGAGTTTGCCAAGTTCATGGCAATGTTGAAGCAGCTCAACATCAGCGTACCTTTTGTGGAGGCACTGTCGAAGATGCCCAAGTACGCAAAGTTCATGAAAGATCTCTGCACCAACAAGAAGAAACTTGGGGATCTCTCGACAGTGCTGCTGAGCGAGGAGTGTTCTGCTGTCATGCAGAACAAGCTGCCCGAAAAGCGCAAGGATCCAGGGAGTTTCACTATCCCTCTTACTATTGGCAGCATGCATGTAGGAAAGTCCTTGGCGGACCTAGGCGCTAGCATTAATGTCATGCCATACAAATTGTTCAAAAATCTAGACCTAGGTGAACTTAGCCCTACTAGGATGAGCATTCAACTAGCTGACCGATCCGTTGTGCATCCTAGGGGTATCATAGAGGATCTGCTTGTTAAAGTGGGTGCATTCACATATCCTGTTGATTTTGTTATTCTAGATATAAATGATGATGTGGATGTGCCTTTGATTTTAGGGAGACCATTTCTTGCCACCGCCAAGGCACTTATTGATGTGCATGATGGTAAACTGATCATGCGTGCTGGGAATGAACATGCTACTTTTTCTGTGACTGAGTTTGATCACTGTGCTATGATTTCTGTCACACCTATGCATGCTATTTCTGACCAGGTACACGAGCATGTCGTGTATCCTTCTCCATCTCCCATTTTGCAGGATCCCCCTCTCCCTCCTTCGCCGCCGCTCCCTCCAGCCTCCCCACCAAATAAAAAGCTCAAAGAGGAGTGGCGGCCGAAGCAGCAGGTGCCTAGGCCTACTCGGAAGAAGGTTGGAGACCACTACGAGCTGGTTCCACCCCCCCCCCCCCCCCCCCCCCGCACCAGGACCACCCTGGCCATCCGAGTACTCACTCGCTTGCATCCTGCCGGATGGCCAGGTCGAGCTGACCAATGCCGGTGGTTGTACCCGTCGGGTGCATGGCCACCACCTAAAGCTGTACCTCAAGAGTGACGTGGATCCGCTCTTGGAGGCACCTGTTCCTGCACACCTCTGAGTATCCACCATGGGCGTCCAGCTAAAAGACGGTAAAGAAGCGCTTGTGGGGAGGCAACCCCACCACGGTTTGACTTTCTTGCTTGTGTTTGAGTCGGATTGTAAACCGGTTTGGTTTTGGTTTGTTTTCTTTTGTTTTGGATGAGGTATTCTTGGGCTGACCATTGGACCTAACGTATGTGTTTGAGCGTTTTGGTTTCTTTTAGCTCTGCCTGTGTTCCCGACTGGTCCTCTCTCCAGTCCGTCTCTTGCCGACTGGTCCATTTCCAGTCTCCTGCAGTCTGTGCACACCGGTAACATCGTTCCCCTTTCCTTCCCTCTTCTCCATTGAGGGCAATGTCGATCTTAAGTGTGGGGGGATGTTTATCTTTTGACTGCATTAGATCTGTTTGTGTGCTTGGAGCCTAGTCCACTGTCCAAATTTTTAAAATTTGAGGGCTCCAAGTACGTGTTCCTTGCAATTGCCTGCTCAGTATGCTTTGAATTGATAGTCTCTGTAGTGATTTGCAACCTAGGGAGGTAGTGTAGCACTATGGAGGATGTTGATGCATTTAAGAAGTCTCATTTCTTCTTCATATTGTGTTGGTTGATTGAGTGAATTAGTGATCTTAGGACCCTTCAATTGTGTGGTGTTGTGGACTCTCTGCCTGTCATGGACTCTTGTATCATGTTTTGAAAGTAACAGGTGCTCGAAATGTGCTTTAAAGTAACGTATCCCGTGCGAATAGGGCGAAAGGGTGTAAGGGGAGACGGGAATCCGTTCCCAATTTCCACCTACTACCTCCAGCCCCCTTACATGTCTTTCCCCGCACGAGGCTCGAGACACCCGCTCCTGGCATGGCCGGTAAGAGCCGGGCTCCCGCAAAACCTTTGCTAGGTGGGATCCCCCATTTTCTGCAGAAACAGGTTGGAACCCGTGAAAAAAAACAGAAAAATAAGCAAAAAGAAGAAAGAAAAGGGTTCCAACCATCTTCAAAAAGAAAATCGAGCACCTTGAATTAATGTGAGTCCATGATCTTTGTTTTTTAGAGTCTCTTCATCCACGATTCATTTGTCCTCTGTTCACTATTTGCCATGATGCCGACTCGAGACTAGTGCTCTCGCCGAAGAAGCTATGAGATGACTTGTGCATCGGTTGACCTCGTAAGCTGCTAAACGATCTAGGAAGTCCTCTACCTACGATCGAGGTTGTTTGTTGCTATAGAGGTCTGGAGAGTTGCATTGGTTTGAGTTAGGTTTTCTTGGGGACAAGCAAACGGTTAAGTGTGGGGGAGTTTGATAGACTAATAATTACACATGTTTTCACCCCATTCTGGAGCTGTTTGAAATGTGGATTCTAGTGTTTTAAGCCGATTTCACGCTAGGGTATGTGTTTATGTCATATTTCAGGTCCCGACGTTGAAATCGAGGCGGAGAAACGAGTTCTGGGTCGAAAGGAGCGAAGTTGGGACAAAGTGAGATGCAGGAGGAAAATACCCGGTCAGGTGGCCAAATACCCGACCGGGTATTCACTGTTTTGGGCGCCCGAGAAACAGAGAGGGGCCCGGGCAGATGACATAAATCCCCGGTCGGGGATTTTGGAAAGTGACCGGGGATTTTAGCTCCACCAAAGCGGCGCGTTTTGCATATACTCGGTCGAAACCCAAAATACCCGACCGGGTATTTCGACCGGGTATCGCGACCAGGCAGTCAATTTAAGGAGAAAGAAGGCCAACATTGAAGGTTTCCGAGTTTTTGAGAGAGAAAGCGATACCTAGAGAGAGAAAGAGACGAACCAGAGTTCCCAAGCGCCATAGATCGATCTTCATCACCATTGGAGCCCGGCTTGAGCTTGGAGAAGTGCGATTAAACGTCCAGGAGCAGAAATCCGTCTTCACAGTATGATTTCCGCGTCTGAATCTGCTCTTGCTTCTTTCTCTATGGAGTAGTTCCCCCATTCATCTGGGTATGGGGAACCCTAGATTTGTATGCTAGGTCTGATTGTATGAACCCAAGTACAGAGTTTGTGAATTGATTATATTCGATTGAGGTTTGAATGATTGAATGACTTGAATCCTGATCAAATTCCTGTTGTTTCTGCTTTGACCTAGAATGAGAATATCTGCATAGGTTGATAGAGTACCCTTAATTGAAGGTGGCGAATTGGTGACTTTAGTCGAGGAGCCAATTCGCTATTCTGTACCGAATTCAATTCGGTAGTGGAGGTTTGGTTCGTTAGGGCCTCAATCTGTTTACTTCGGTGGAGGTTAGTCGCCCGCTAGAGACTCAGATTGAGAGGGTCTGGAGACCTTTAGTCGAGGCTTCAGGCTAATTAAGAACCTTCCGCAGTATAACTTTCATGAAAACTGAACTTGGTAAATTGCAATCCGACTTAACTGCAGTCTAGGGGGATCCATATCCGGGTGACCTCTCTTGACTTGACAACAACCGTTTACTTGTTTTGGGTTTTTGTTTGCTTGAGTTTGCACTAAAAGTTCACTGCTAGATAACGAGAATTCACCGAGTAGTCATCACATCTAGGACCCGGGTTGACAATAAAACCCAAACCCGCTATACTACGCTTTAGGAAGTGGTTACACTTGGCCATTTTCTAGAGTGACAGTAGGAGTGAGTCACATCTCCACCCCATTCACATAGCTTTTAAATGCATGAATGGATCCATTTGCATTATGCTGGTAGGTGATGTTGTTGTAGAAGTACTGTACCATTTTTGCGTAGTATTGTACATTCAGAGATATCACCTTCAGCCACTCTTGCTCGACAAAGGGTCCTAGAAACCCGTAATTCTCGAAATGAGAATACGCATCCGCCGTCAATGGCCTTCCAGGAGCCACCATGCAGTTGTGCATTCAATTCTCTTCATAGTTGTCACTTTGCTGCTTGGTCTGGAACAGATTGGGATTGAAATCTTCCCATTCCGAACTTGAGGCATCAGCTTTTTG
The DNA here is from genome assembly GCA_946122785.1 of Linum tenue. Classification (NCBI taxonomy): domain Eukaryota; kingdom Viridiplantae; phylum Streptophyta; class Magnoliopsida; order Malpighiales; family Linaceae; genus Linum; species Linum tenue. The sequence continues at coordinate 11,315,725 of CAMGYJ010000002.1, read as the reverse complement.
TGACTTTCTTTCCTTTTTTGTTGCCAAACATCCTGCGATCAAACAAGCAAGAATACACGTTAGTCACATTTTCGAAATGAACAAAACGCGGTCGACCACTCCATAAAGCGGTCGACCTCAGTTAATTTAAAACGAGAATGGGTTGACTCAAACCCGTAACAATTGGAGTACAAAAAACAATAGGTCGACCTCAATTGAAGCATAGGTCGACCTCGGAAAATTTAAATCGATTGAAAGCCAGATGTGACTTTCAGCAGGAGTGCAGTGCAGGACATTAGGCCACTTTGGAATGCACTCGAAGACACAAACGTCTGCTGCCTTCACCGAGTTCTCCTTTGCAACCCTATGACGGCCACCGGCAAGCAAACAACAATATAATCCTGTCCCGTTTTTATGGATGTAAGAGAGTTTAGGTTTTAGGGTCTTCTTTGTTATATTGTTGTTGTTTGCTTGCCGGTGGCCGGCATAGGGATGCAAAGGAGAATTCGGTGAAGGCAGCATACGTTTGTGTCTTCGAGTGCATTCCAAGGTGGCCTAATATCCTGCACTCCTGCTCAAAGTCACAATTGTAATTCATAAGAAAATGTGTTTAAGAGAACGGTCCATAAAACAGAAGAATAAATCGATTGAAAGCCAGATGCGGTCGACCACGAAGATGAAAAGGTCGACCGCATCTGACGAACAGAAGGGAAAATCCCTCTTTTCAAGCAATAGATCTAAATAAAAACCCAAATACTCGTAGCAAAACGTCACAGGTCGACCTCAATATCATCACAGGTCGACCTCAGTCCATAAAACAGAAGAATAAATCGGAACAATTGGAGTACAAAAAACGAGAATGGGTCGACTCAAACCCGTAACAATTGGAGTACTAAAAACAATAGGTCGACCTCAAATGAAGCATAGGTCGACCTCGGAAAAAATAAAACGAGTCTCTGAATGGACCAAATGCTTATAATGTTGAGTGCAAAACAGATTAGGTCGACCTCAAAATTACAACAGGTCGACCTCAATAAGTTTAGCACAAATAACTCGTATTTTTGCCTTCATAGGTCGACCTCGGCTAATTTGAAACGATTCTGAAATGGCCCAAATGCTTTTAATGTTGAGTGCAAAACAGATTCGGTCGACCTCATAATTTCAACAGGTCGACCAGAGTTAGTTTCGCACAAATAATTCATAGGAGAATGGCAAAACTCGTATTTTTGCCTTCATAGGTCGACCTCAGAAGCATCATAGGTCAACCTCGGCTAATTTGAAACGAGTATGAAATGGCCCAAATGCTTTTAATGTTGAGTGCAAAACAGATCCGGTCGACCTCATAATTTCAACCGGTCGACCAGAGTTAGTTTCGCACAAATAATTCGTAAGAGAATGGAAAAACTCGTATTTTTGCCTTCATAGGTCGACCTCAGAAGCATCATAGGTCGACCTCGGCTAATTTGAAACGAGTCTGAAATGGCCCAAATGCTTTTAATGTTGAGAGCAAAACAGATCCGGTCGACCTCATAATCTCAACAGGTCGACCAGAGTTAGTTTCGCACAAATAATTCGTAGGATAATAGCAAAACTCGTATTTTTGCCTTCATATTTCGACCTCAGAAGCATCATAGGTCGACCTCGGCTAATTTGAAACGAGTTTGAAATGGCCCAAATGCTTTTCAAGCTATAGATACAAATAAAAACGCAATAACTCATAGCAAAACGTCCCAGGTCGACCTCAGTCCATAAAACACAATAATGGATCGATTGGAAGTCAGATGCGGTCGACCACGAAGATGACAAGGTCGACCGAACCTGACGAACAGAAGGGAAAATCCCTCTTTTCAAGCTATAGATCTAAATAAAAACCCAAATACTCGTAGCAAAACGTCACAGGTCGACCTCAATATCGTCACAGGTCGACCTCAGTCTATAAAACAGAAGAATAAATCGATTGAAAGCCAATTGCGATCGACCACGAAGATGAACAGGTCGACCGCATCTGACAAACAGAAGGGTAAATCCCTTTTTTCAAGCTATAGATCTATAAAAAAACCCAAAAAATCGTAGCAAAACTTCACAGGTCGACCTCAATATCATCACAGGTCGACCTCAGTCCATAAAACAGGAAAAAAAATCGATTGATAGCCAGTTGCGGTCGACCACGAAGATGAACAGGTTGACCGCATCTGACGAACAGAAGGGAAAATCCCTCTTTTCCATCTTTAGATTTTTTTCAAAACAATCTAATCTACCAAAGAAGAAGAGAAAAATCGAATCAAATGAAAAGGAGATTGAAATACCCACCTTGTTCTTCTTCTAAGTGATGAGGATGAAATGAAATGGAGGTTCCTTTGAGTTTTTGGAAAATGGCGATTTTGGAAATTGGAGAAGAAGATGAAGAAGGGAAAGGAGAGGAAGAATGAGTGGATGTGGTGGGATAGGGTTCTGATTGTAGTGTAGAATGAGTGGGGGAGGGTTTCTTAAATAGAGGATTGGGGGAGTTTTGGGTGGATGTTGCAAACAAACCGGTTTGGTCGGCCGAATTAAATACTCAATCGACCTCAGTAACTTGTTCGGTCGACCGTTTTTTGTATGAGGTCGACCGTTTTATTGCTATTGTTTATTTCAACCAACAATCAATTAACTCATAAATTATTAAGATAATTCGAAGAAAATACAATGTAATCACAGTTATAAAAAAAATAAATAAACTCCTAAAAAATAATAGAAGAAATTTAAGATCCTTTTTTGGGACTTTGTTTGGGGCACTTAGGGCAAAAATGACCATATTTCCCACATTTCGAACACTTTCTTACGCTTTTGCCCGATGCAGTTCGTGCTGACTTGAATGTCCCCTTGGTCTTCCCAATTTTTGGATCTTTCACACTTCGAAGGGATGCTAGAGGATTTGCAGGTATGGTGTTGTCCGTTCTCTCCCTCGCGAACTCAATTGCCCATTGAGTAAGGTCATCCAACGTCTTAGAGACATGATTAAAAGCAGCTTCACTACCACACGCGATGTCACACAAACGCTTACACTTTAGAGCCAATCCTCCATGTCTTATCAGTCGACCAACTTTCTCTCCCACATCACCTCCAACTCCAGGATGACGATTTAGTGTCTTCTCATTTTGGGTCCATCGAAGCTTGAACCACGAGGAGGGTAGTGCGGTGTATCCCATATTTTTTATTACTGTAAGCATATGTCTGCATGGAAACCCCTTAGATTCAAATAATGCACACTCGCACTTTAGATATTGATTGGACGTAGTAAATGTTAACCTCCTTATCCGATCTGGGTTCATGTAGTTCTTCAGAATGAATGTCTATGTCCCATCTGATTCATTTTTTCTCTCCGCTAATACATAAGAAGCTTCATTCTCTAGTTCAGACTTGAAGATAGCAAATGTACGATGTGTGTAGATACTTTCAGCTTGCATTTCCCAAGTGCGAAGGGCATGCTTGCAGACCAACCTCGTGTGCGTAGAAGTATAATCATCCTGCACCTCCGTGAAACGCATCCCCTCCAGTGCTTTATCAATGCCCTGAACAAAACATTGCAAGCTGTATTGAGTTCCCACATACCCATTTATCCAATGGTTACATGACTCACATCGCGAGGTTGATTGGAGTCCACCGAAATAAATATCCTTCAAGTATGCCTCTGCCCACAGTAATTTGTCAGGGTACAAATCCTGCAACCACTTATTTGCAGACAAACCATGCTCACTAATCAAATGCTACCAACGCCTCTCAAACTCCTCAATCGATATACGTGCTTTCGCCAAGTAAGTGAATGAGCTAACGAACTCCCTATTATGAACGGCCGTTGTCACATTTGTCTCAATATGCCAAATACACAGCCAGTGAGACACTCCAACCAGAACAGTAGCAATGGCACCACGCATAGACTTGTCTCCGTCTGTGATCACTGAAGTCGGCATCTTAGAGTTCATACACTCCAGAAAAGTATTCAACAACCAAACATAGTTGGGGATTGTCTCGTTATCCAACTGGGCAAAACGATATATGATGTTACGGTGGTGGAGATTTACACCAACAAATGGTCGATTTTACTTGTTGCGCTTGTAGCATGCATCAAACGCCAAGACATCCCCAAAAAAATGGCAATCTGCTCTAGATGTGGAGTCCGACCAGAAGAGATTGTCTAATTCACCTTCATCGTTGGTTGTGTACTTGATGAAGCTGCCCGTATCAGAGGTATGTTTACTTTGCAAGTAACCCAATGTTCGGTTAACATCTCCTATTAGATCGTCGTCAACTGTTCGGGATTTCTGAACAGCATTATCCAAATCCTTTGGAGTGTACCCCAGATTCTCATATCCTCCAACTCTATTCTTCATGAACTGAACAATGTTGCGTTGTTTTATTCCTGACTGTCGCATCCCTATCGCCAGAGCCTTGTCTCCTTCACTCGCATTTCGATGAGACCGAAGGAATTGAGTTTCTTCTTCATTGCAGCAACGATGTGAGTGCTTCCTCTCAAACTTAGAAACAACCCACATTTTCTTATTCCGATCAAAGCGTACAGTATACGATGCCTTGCAAGAATGTCTTGTCATCTTACGATGTTGTCGAGTCCGACCTTCTTTATCTATATGCATCTTCTCTCTAGTCCCCTCTCTCGAACATACCATTGTCCTCCCAATTGCTACTCCTCGACGACTCCTCCGAAGATCTCTACGTCGAACGCTAAATCCTTTCGTTTTAGCATAGGAATCGTAAAATTTCTCTGCATCTTCTAATGTTTGGAACTCCATGGAAGGAATTTGTTGTTCATATTCAGTAGCTTCTTCATCATCCATAAATTCTTCTTCAGCACCCTCGGTTTCCTTATCATCCCCAACCACTTCATCATCCGTATTATCTGTATCATCTGAATTATCCATAGATCCTTCTCGAGCATCCTTAGGTTCCTCATCGAAGTTAACCTCGTCATCATCTCTATCATCTGTATCATCTCTGTTATCCATCCTGCAACGATCGGAATACGAATTTAATGTAGAAAACATACAAAATTAGCTCTCGTCAGGTCTACCTGAATGAACTGTACGGTCGACAATATTACTAAATAACAAAGATGAGGTCGACCTGAATTTACTGTAAGGTCGACCTTATTTTAAAATAACAAAGAAGAGGTCGACCAGAATTTACTGTAAGGTCGACCTAATCATATAATTACACAAATACGGTCGACCAGATGGTGGAGGTGGTCGACCTAATTAGGGAAAAATTTAACCACATACAACCATTAACAAGCACATCGAGACATACCTTAGCAACACGGTCGACCACTTATTGTTACGGTCTACCGGAATAAGAATAAACCGCCACCAACACACGATCACAATAAGAGCGATGAGATTACAACTTCACTCCAACAAATCGCATAAATCGAAGTACGAATAAAGTCTTAAGACTTCCATCTATTTATAAAGAATGTAGACGAATTCCTTATCCAATTGGTGAAAGATATATAAAATCATAATTCGACAAGGACAAGTACACAAAATCCTAATTGGACAAGGACAAGAATCATTACGGTCGATCGCGTTGCACGAATGGTCGACCGTGTTGGGTAAATGTAAAACAGGTCGACCTCTTTACACAAATGGTCGACCGTTGTTTATAAATGTGAAACAGGTCGACCTCTTGACACGAATGGTCGACCGTATTTTATTAAGGCCAAACAGACGAGATTCCATCCTTATTCCACATGGTTTTTTACTTTGCTACGGTATCATAGGTCGACCTTAAGCGTCACGACGTCGACCTGTGCTCTGCTTACGGGTTTGCCCGCTTTGAGTATGTGGTCGACCACTTGTTCTAGACGATTGAAATCTTAAATTCATTCAAATCCATAATTGTATAACAAATCTAATAAACGATAAACATTCAAAATCCAAAATGAAACAATCTCGCAAATACAAATTCAATGTATTGTCCAAATAATGCAACATTGTAACTTAACGACTTCATTTCTTTGCTTTTTTGTTTGAACTCTGTCTCTCTTTGCCTCGTTCCATGCATTCACCTACTACATGCTTGAAAAGATTTTCTCGTGCACGGTTTTCAAAATGTGTAGCCAGATACCATAAAATCTCCTTTCGAGCCGGTAATTTGTGTTCTTCTCCTATCTGCATTATGGCATGTAAGACTTCGTTACAACTAAAAAAGTATAAATTAAACAAGTTATTTGTTTGACGATATACTCACCACTCTATCCAGATCCTTGGATCCATAGCCACTGCATGACGTGCACACCACACTCGGTACTATTCGTTTGCCCTTGAACCCGTAGCTCTTCAAAATTGAAATCTCCAAAATTTGGTACTGCTACATTGCTCATGCGCTCCGGTTTGAAAATATCATCCAAATTGGACAACTACACACAAATAACGAATATTTTAAACTTCTAGCATAATACGTGACACTTAGTAGTCAAAAAATTATAGGAAACACTTACCAATTTCTTGCATAGTGCTGATTTACGCCTACGATTCGCCTCACTAGTTGAAGGTAGACTGTCAAGCAAAAATGCAGTTTTTTGCTGGACATTGATGAGATAAAGAAACCAATGACGTGCTTCATCGTCAAGAACTGGCATAAATATCTAGCAACGAAACACTCACTATATGTTATAAACAGCGAATACAAACAAATGCACTTTCGAAATTTAATGATATAGGGACATTGACTAACCTTCTGGCATGCACTAACATTCGACATATACACCACGCCATCATTCATCAACTTGTTACGAATTTGTCTGGTCTTCATGTTAGCGCATACCATTTTTTGCACCATGTTTTAATTGAGATGAATTGACATGGTACAATATAAATAACTAGGTTATGACAAATAATTTGACATTACGGCTCTTACCGAAAACATATTTGGCAAATACCACACATTTGGCTCTTTCACATCATGTTTTCAGACATTGTTAGTACCCTTGCACACATATCCACTACCTACCATCCAACAATCAAACACAAAATTATCGTAAATCGTAACATAAATAATGCACAATTCATACGAAAGTCGTAGTAGTATAGTACTTACTGATGAGCAAACCCAGCTATTCTCGCTAATGACCAAACTCAAATAATTTCGTTGCACGTTTTCAAAAAAAAAAGTCAACAACGGTCATACTGTAAAAATCAAAATAACAGAAATGTCAATTGTGATTTGCAACGTACAGGTCGACCTATTCACAGTCACGGTCGACCTTATTGGATAAACGGTCTACCTCATGACCTAAACGGTCGACCACACGTACGAAAAATGACTTACTTGTCCCAATTCGTGTCCCCGGCCTTCTCTTTAGTAACAACATAATACAAGTCTTCAACTGGATTTTGAAGATTTTTGGTGAATCCTTCTAGACCCTCCACTTTCATGACCTACAAATCATAGTTAAAATTAAAGTAACATATGAACACAAACACACATTATAGATGAATATGTAACGTAAACTTACCCCGTGCTTTTCGAAAGGACTCTTAGATTCATCTTCATCGCTATCAGCACTAAATAATCCTTTTCTTACAAAATGATCCTTCTGTGGAGTGGTGTAAGAGTCACTTTCATATCGAGGTCTCTTGTACTTAGGAGAGGAACCCTTGCTGCCATTCGTTGTTTCACTCTGTCAAACATATAAACAAAACAAATTAGCACTAATGATAGTAATACTAATATCTTCAATCACATATGAATATACTTGGATAACTTTAAATTGTGCTCTTTCAATAAATCGTCTATGCTCTGGTAGCAATTTTCAGAGTCATCATGGTCTTCCTCCTCTTTACCAAAGTCAAATTTCTTTCCTGTACCATCTCTTCCGCCATTCTCCATTCGTTCTGCACTTATATCTTTGATAGCACCTTCTAGCCTCTCAAATCCGTCATGCATCATCCCAGTCATATCAGTCAGTCGAACTGACAATTGCTCCACTCTATCACGCATGGACTTCTGAAAGTCATTGACTTGTGTTTGACACACCACCAGCTTCTCTTGTGTGGCTTTCAACAATTTCATGATTTCACCCAAATCTTGATGCAGTCTCTCATCATGCGTCATCGTCTAAACAATTTAAAGAAAAATTCAAATCATAATTCAACTACAAATTTCTACAATTGACCAAAAAACAAAGACGTGGTCGACCTGACAAATTATTAGGTCGACCTGGAAGACAAATAGTGACTACCACAACCATTAAGGTCGACCTCTATTCTTCCTAGGTCGACCTATCCAGCAGGAAAATAACAATTAACAACAAAAAGTAAGTTCAAAACTAAACCAAAAAAAAGGATAGGTCGACCAGATATCTGGCGCGGTCGACCTTTTCAAGCACAACATAGTCATACAAACAAATCCAAAGTCGACATTCAGGTTGAATAACCAAAACAAACAGAAACGGTCGACCTTGAAACACATTAGGTCGACCAATTGGGTTGATCTTCGTTACCTCGCAAGTACAGAAGTCCAAGTGTTGTGCCCTAAATTCAAATACGAAGAATTGTCTCGTCAGGTCGACCTGGTTGATGTCAAGGTCGACCGAATAGTATTCTGCACGCAACAATATATCAAATTAGACGGTGGAAATCACGCATTAGAAAAGATGACGGTGAATGCTACATTAGGTCGACCTCACCTTAGACCTGGTCGACCACTTCCAACACGTACAACAGCAACCGGGAACGATCTTCCTCACAAAGGCTCTAAATCGGAAAAAACCTAATTCAGACTTGGTGGCGTTGAAGGGGACTTATATTCGTATTTATAGAGATTTAGGACGTGAATGGGTAGACCCAATTCGTTTCCTTGTCCAATTGTGGAACCTTTCTGGCGTTGAAATCCGTATCCAATACGGATACGGTGTGAAGGTGGTCGACCTCTTTATAATGCGGTCGACCTATTAGGTGCACAAGGGTCTATGAGGTATTTGGGTCGACCTTTCATTCTGTTAGACCACCAAAGCGGTCGACCATATTATGTAAGAAGTCGACCGCGTCTCGGAACCTCACATACATGAATTAGTCAATTCGGTCGACCGCATTTTGGATTAGGTCAACCGAAAAGTCCATGTCACGGTGACATGCATGTCACCGTAGTAAAATCCTAAATTTTTACAAATGTATTCCTTATATTGGAGTTTTAATTTTACTGCAATTGTTGATGTGTTTGATATTAGAAATTCATCGTATAATTGTGAATATTGTGGAGCTAGAAGGGTGCAAGTACCAACCCCACAAAGAATTCCAATCAGCCTTCACTCATCGAAGGCCGCGATGATGATTCACATCCAAAAATTCCATATTCTGCAGTGAGTAAGAGAATGGACTCGGTGAGAACAATGTGACTCAATGTGATTTTTACAGTAACATTACTACTAAGGTCTTTTGAATTCTTACTGGAGAGGTGATTCAGATATCAGTTTGAGTGGAGAACATGTGATTTAGCTTCATCACATACATATAGTCCTTTATATATTATGAAAGCTTTTATGATGTTATGGCAATTTGTAAATGTGCATGATATCCAGATCTTTTTATTACATTACATGTAATCCCAATAGGTCTAGAATTCAATACACGGTTGATTTCAGAAGGACCACTAGTAGGAAAGATCCTTGCAAGAGTTTTCACTTTAAAGGTAAATCAATTGAAGGATATTTTGGTGAAGAATTTTGTTGAGAAAAAAATGATCATGTAATTCTTGTTCCATATTTTACTTTAGCCATCCTTAATTCAATCAGGTAATTATATTTTCCCACTTTAGATTATTATTGATAATTTCCTTTTCATTGCAGATGTAAATGACAATCAATTTTAAAACCGTTATCTACCTTATGCTCATTTATTAGTTTTTCTAACTGTGAAAGATAAAATATATGGCCCTTTAAAATGGTTTCAATTATATCTGTTAAAATTTTAAATCTTAAAGTAGATACTGAATGTTATGAAGTACTTCAAATTTTATGTTACGTTTCATGGTCCATATGGCATTCAAGAACCTAAAACTCCATATACAACTAATGGTGTTTATTCTAAACATTTTTCGAAGGAATTATATAGCCAAATAAGTAATAACTATTGATGGCAATGATTTCCTAGGTATCAACATCAAGAGAATACAAAATCGTTTATGGTGAATAAGGTCTCACTAGATAACATAATTGTTGTTCCTTATAAAATACATATTGTTGCCATTTCATACACATATCAATGTCGAATTATGCAAAAATTTAGGGTTAATACCTTAGTTTGGCCCCAACTATACACATACTTTCTACTTTGGTCCGTGATATTGAAAATTGCTACTATGGCCTGAACTATGTAGCAAACTTCCTCCTTTGGCCTGAAGGCGGGTTTGAACGTCAAATTAGACGGTTAAACTTGTTGATCGTTAGTCAATGTACACCTCACCTGCTACGTCAGCTTTGAGGACATAAAAAAATAAATTTTTTTAAATTTTTTTTCTTTCGATTAATAATATTAATAATTCTTATAAAAAAAACTCTAAAATTTTAATTAAAAGAACGAAAAAAAAATAAAAAAGGCCACTAGCCACCATTTATACCCTCCCCTCTCACAAAAAATCGGGAAAAAAGGAATCTCTATCCCTTCTCCAAAACAAATTTCTTCCCCCGAAACTGTATCCCTTCTCCAACGAGCCGCCGCCGAGAATCAAAATCGCGCCCTCCTTTCTTCGTTTTTTTGGTTCTTTTAATTAAATTTTTAGAGTTTTTTTGGGTATAATAATTATTAATATTATTAATCGAAAGAAAAAAATAATTTTTTATGTCCTCAAAGCTAACGTGGCAGGTGAGGTGTACATTGACTAACGGTCAACAGGTTTGACCGTCTAATTTGACGGTCAAAATCGCCTCCAGGCCAAAGGACGAAGTTTGCTACATAGTTCATGCCATATTAGCAATTTTCAATATCACGGGTCAAAGTAGAAAGTATGTGTATAGTTCGGGCCAAACTAAGGTATTAACCCAAAAATTTAAGGCAAACTTTTTTATAGTCTTTTAAAAAAAAAAACCAAAGATAGCTTACATTACTAGGAAATATAGATCAAACGATTACAACTCCATACGGAGCCAAGCACAAAAATCAAAATAAAGTACATCACAGCTGACAATACAAGAGCCTTCCTTGCAACTAGATGGGAAACCCTATTATTTTGTCTAACAACAAACTGTACTAACACCCCTGATACTCCTGTCGAAGAGCCTGAATCTCCCGATGGATGGGGCTACCCTGAGCTGCAACCGAACTCCGGGCATTAACTTTTTCTATGATCCCTTTCGCATCTCCACAGATCAACATAAAAGTGAATCCCTTCGCCACACACAAGTGGAAGTCATCCCGAAGAGCTACCAATCCACCATAGCAGGCTCATACACACCGTGCAACCGCACAGCCTTTGCCGATACCACCCCACCATAAGCATCCTGGATGATCAGGCTAACAACCGCATGCGAATATGCATGCAGAGCCCCATCGAAAAAGCCAACCATTCCATCAACCGACTCATCAACCATATGCCTTGAACTCAAAGACCATCATATTACGGGCCTTTCAAATCCGCCAAAGTACAGCCACGAATTTAATTATCATATCGGACGAAGTAAGCCAGTCCAAAAGCCAACGTATGAACACAACAAAGTTGGAAGAATCAACCTCTCATATGCCAAATCTCAAAGCCCACCTCTTCCCACCTCATTAAATTATTATTTATTTTTTCAATTAATATGGTCTCCTGTCGGATTATCTTTTCTCCTTACCATTTTTCATTTTTCTATTCATTATTCATATTAATACTGTAACAGAGTATTTACTATATTCTCATGAGGTATCAAGTTGTTTTAGGTTAACCATATTCTCATAGACTACGATTTTGATCGTTTATCAAACAATATTGTTATTACTATATTATCATTATTTAGTTAGGGAAAGTGGTTTTTTGAAATTGCGCAGAGTGTGAGGCGTGTGAGTTTATTCTGTTCGAGCTATTCCTTTGCCAAGAGTTCCGATTCAGGATAGGCTGGCCTGGCATCACGAACTCTCTGGGTCATATTATGTTCAGTCAGGATACCATCTTGCGGTAGGTCGTAGGCGGGGTCGAGAGGTTCAGGCTAAGTTGGGTCCTGCTATTTGGGATTCGGGTTTGTGGAGTAAGGTTTGGAGTGCCCCAGTTCTCCCCAAGTTTCAATTCTTCCTTTGGCAATTGTTGCGGAGATTGGTTCCCACAGGTTCCTCTAGCGCATATGGAAGGCTCGGAATTGGGTGGTTTTTTATTCCACGTTGTTCACCCCGGCCGTGTTGCTCTCTCAGCTCAGAAGACAGGTTGCAGAATGGGAGGTGGTGCCTTTGAGTAGTGGGTTAACGTCTTTCTCTGCCTCTGGGGATGGGTTGAGGGGGGGTCAGGGTGGGGTGCATGATTGGAGGGGGCGTTGTGGGTGTTCACGGATGGGGATGTTTGTTCAGGCTCTCATGGTGCAGGTGGTTGGGTTCTGGAGGATTCCTCGGGGACGCTGCTTGGGGCAGATGCATCTGTGTATCCGGATGTGCAAGAACCTTTCTTAGTGGAGCTCCTAGCCTTGAGGGACGGGATTCGGTGGGCGCTTGATAGGGGGGTGCAGGACGTCGTGTTTGTAGGTGATGCCAAGGTGGTGCTTGACAAGGTGAAGGAGGGATCATGTTTGGATGCTCGTGGTGGGGTAATTTTGGAGGAGATCAAGATGTTGAGGCAATGTTTTCTCCAGTCTAGTGTTTGTTTTGTTGGACGTGCGCGTAATAGGGTGGCCCATATGGTGGCCAGAAAAGCCCTTTCAATGTTCCTAGTTTGATAGGGTTCGATTTTCGTTCATGGCTTTGGTCGGCTAATTGACTTTAGTGTATCTTGATTATCTCGTTCAATACGAAGTATTTTTTGGCAAAAAAAAAAAGTGAGGTGTGTGAGTTTAGGTTCATATTGTGATTTAGGTAAAGTGTTTAGGATTTTACTGCATATTTTTAATTTAGACGTGAAACTCCCCAAGTGGATAATATTATCATAAAAATTCCTAAATTTAAATGTTGGATGTATATAAATCCAAATATGGTGAAATCAAATTTCAAAAGTCAATATATAAAATTTTGAGTTTTTAATATTTTTACTTTATTATTACGTTATTAGAATGTTTGAGTTATTTGATTAATTTATTATTTATATAGAACTATCAAGTATATGTTTAAATATATCAACAAACTTGAAGACAAAACAATGAAAACATTGACATGCAAACCAACTGGTAATGAAAAACAATACCAAATCGTAGCTTGTGTTTGTACTTATGAGGTTAAAACATTCTAGACCGTTGTTACATAACATCAGGAGAGACACTTTGAAGAATTTTGTTTTATGATGTTAGCTGTAATTCTTCTTCTTTTGAATCCAGAAAGCATGTTATGCTTTTGGGTTATCGGAAAATGATAATAAGTTGAGTGACTTTTTTAAAGAAGTTGCATTTTCAGGTTATGGTTATAAATTAGGAAATTTATTTGTCACAATTCTTATTCAACTTTTTTCCCAGTTGGTTGTTGCCGCCAAAGTTCGAACCCATGATTTCATGGATGTTCACATCCCAACTTTACCACTTGGTCAACCTCTTGACATTAATTAATAATTATTATTCATTGCCAAATGTCTTAGGTGCAAACTTTGCACAAAAAATGGTAAGTTTTGAGCGGTGATATTCGGATTTTGCATCTTTCTACTAATGTGATCAAAGATATATATTCGATGGAGATAAATTATTGCATAATTATTGGAAATCTATGTCTGATTTTCCACGCTTGCCTATTCCATCCGGATCTATGGGATTAAATTATCAAAATCAAATTATTGCTAAGAAGTTAAATTACAGTAAGGAATATTTAATGAAGTTGCTCAATGAAATGTAGGAAAACACGGAAGACTATTAAAATGGAAGAGGTCATTGATAATGGAGATAAATGTATCACTAATGAGATGCAAACATTTTTATTGGTAAATATAATGATGTTGCTTATGACGGAGAAAACACAAACAAGTTCAAAAGAAACGTGTAGACCTAAAGATAACGAGTAAATAGTATTTTAAACATATGTTTAAGAGCTGGTTCTCTTGCATGAATTTTGTCTTTCATTTCTGCAAATAATTTTAGTTGATGAGTAAGTTAGAAAGTAAACACTATGATGTTGATTCTTTTGAATGATTCAAGTATTTTCATAATTTGAATACTCTTATGCTATCAATAATTTTGAATGTTTAAGAATATTTGAATAATTTAAAAAAAATTATACTATCAAATAAACACATATATCACATAATAATTGTTATTATTGTTTACACGATTGTTGAAAATGAATCCGGCGAACAGGCCGGGCCAGTCGCTAGTAGGGATGGCAATGGGGCGGGTTTGGGGCGGGTTTGCCTAAACCATCCCCATCCCCGCTTTTAAATATCTATACTCATACCCGCCCCATACCCATGCGGGGGAGGGTTTTGCAAACCCATCCCCATACCCATGGGTTTCGGGTACCCATGGGTAATACCCGCCCCGTACATCCAACATTATAATATGGAATATTTTACATATAGACTTTCAATTATAACATTAAACACACCTACTATATCATGAAGTCGACAAAGAGACAATCATTTTTAATACGATTCAAAGCATCTTATCCTAAAATATACATTAATCCATATCATAGTAGAGTACAATGTCATTCAAATCATTATTCTCTATTGTGATACATCTATTAAGTAATAACTAGTTTCTTTGCCCGCGCTTTGCCGCGGGTGACTATTTGGTCTTTAGCTTGTGAGCGTTTGTGTTTTCTTTTTTCTGTTTAAATTTTGTAATTTCCATAAATTGTTCTGACTCGTATGAACCAATATGAATGTAGAAAGTATAACGATGCAAAAGGGTAGAATATGATTAGTTGTTGTACAATTTTACCAGACAAATCTAATATATAGTTGTTATATGTGAAAAATTCCAACTACCACAACAGAATGCACAGGAGAAATGAAATCATGAGTTTAGACTCTACTTGGAAACCACCATGAGTAAGCCTTACATCTGTAAATGAGGTGGGATTATAGTAGAAACAGGGCAAACTAATAGAGTGAAAGTAGCCATCTAATTGTTCTACGGTCTTGCATCCAGCCACTTTAGCAATCTGTTCATTATATTCAAATGATCTGACTCGTATGAACCAATATTCATTATATTTAGTTAGTGTACTTATAAACCAAACACAATTCAAACGTTCATGAGTAAGAAACCAAGAATGATCACCAGTAAACATTGGGGAAGGGAGAGCAGAAATCAACGCTAGGGGAGAAGACATATCTCACTCTAGTTGCCCTGCTGTCAACTGTCGTTGCTGCTCCAATTCTTTTCATTAGCTCAACATCCTATCAATCAACCGGCCGGTGGAACCAAAAAGGGTGAGGCAATCATTATTGAACACAAAACCAAGTAAGAAGCCCTGTCTGCATGAAAAAGTAGATACACACAATCTATTCATCAATTACGTATCTGGTAGGTTCAATACTGATATTATGCGGGAAGATAGTGACCTTTTAGGCATAGTTTTGGCAATGATTGCATCAACCCATAGAGCATTGGGATGCCTAGCCTATTGGAGAGATCCAAGTGATTCACCAAGCAACATGGGTGTTAGAGCTCGAGTTAATGAAGATACAGAAAAATGTCAAGCAGATTCATCAAGCAAGTAACAAAGGCTGCTGCTCCACAATTAAAACCCATCATATGTTAGATAACCAAAACATACTCCCTCTTAACATACATCTTGAAATGAAAGAAGAGCATTGCAAATGTACTTTGAATTTACACCGGCTAAGCTATGAAATAGTAAATAGCAAACGCTTGATATAAAAGAGGGATCCCTCCCTCCAAAATGAAACCAAAAAGCATAAAGCTAAATAAGCTTCGTGGACTTCTCCCAATTGTCAGAACTCATATCCAAAGCATAATTCATCAATGCTAAGCAAGAACAACAATTCATATAAGGAAAGAGAAACCTAGTTAAGTAATCTCAAAATTATAGAACTCGTAAAGTAATCCCGGTTGGTACCAACTTTCCTATCCCCGAAGTGTAGAGCTTTATGTGTTCTAATAAGTTAGTTCCAACACAAACTAATGCTGATTATATATTCTTCAAACTCCTAAAGGTTGTGTGAACACCTACTAAGAGAGCTAGTCGGATGCTTACATTTACTACCATAGTCATGTCACCATCGATCTACCAAATTATCCCTCCGTTAGGAATCGGCCATAGCCAGAGAATGCCAGTTCACTCCCCTCGGTCGCATTCCCGAGCATTGGGATGCCTAACCTAGTAACTATTAAAAACAAACCTACTGAATAATGACATTACCCCCTTGAGTAAAAATGGAGTCACCTGAAGTCCTAGCCTCTTGCACCTGCAACTTGTACAGCTTCGATCCCATGACTGTCTCCCTTCCACTCACGCTCCTGTTCTCACTCTGACCCAATGTCTGTCTAGAACTCATCGGGCCAGAGTCTGAAATTGCAGTCCATCCATTAAGCGGCTAATGACATAAAGAGAAAAGAGAAACATGTAACATATATCATTGTTGGACTACTTAAAATGTAATCACATCATCTCAAACCATGCTCCAACAAAGAAGAAGCTGCTCATTTATCAAAGAGATGTGTCTGTGTAAAAAAAAAGCTAGTTCAGACCATGCTTCAACATAAAAGAAGGTGCGGGAATTATCAAAGTGAAATGTCATACTCACCTCTTGCTAAAAGGACAATGGAGCCCACATTTTCTCCACGCAAATGACTCGACTCCCTGCATTGTTCCACTTATATTTGATTCATATCTGAGGAGTAGAGGCATTGCTAGAGTGGTAAACCGCTCAATTGTGGATACCACCTGGTCCCTCTTCTTCTTCATCCTTAGTTATGTGCTGCGTCAAAGAACATAACTCCTTTAGACAGTCTGGAAAAAGAATAGACTATTACTTGAAAGCCAAAGCACATGGGGCAAGCAGGTTGTTGTGAGTTAGCAAGGAAAGGCTTCCACAACTTTTAGCAAGAGGGAGGAAGTTGTGTTCTAACTGTCAAAACAAAACTCATGAACGAACCCTTGTATATTTACTTGATAATATATATATATGGAACTGCAAAAACAATTCTTCTCACTCACTCATGGATCCTCATCAAAGATGGTTTCACGCTTAAGCTTATAAATGACTAAAGGGTTGTTTAGCAAATCATTCAACATTAATTAGTTTGGCCTAGATTAACCTTTCTACTTTGTTTCAAATGAAGTGAAGTAGACGTGAAGAAGAAAAGGTATCAATGAGGTATTTGATATAAAAGACGGATGAATGGATCCAACCCCAAATAGTGGACTCACCGAAATCAAACAATCAAAGGTGCCACCGTGAATTGCCGTAGCCCTCAGTAGAGGTGGATCTGATTTTCACCGCATGTCTTGCCCTTGTCGCCTCATCGACTTGGGGACGACCCTAGGAGACGAAACGTCGGAGAAGGTGAGGATCAAAGAGGAGGCTGGGATGTGAGGAGGTTTCGCTGTCGTCGTCCGCCGCAGTGCCGTCGAGTGAGTTGAAGGACATGTCGTTGAGAGGTTCGTGGGAGAGGGGGGAAATCAAAACCCGCGATTTCCCGGGGACATCAGCCCTTGCCAGTCTCCCTCCGGCGTGCTGTTCAACGGTCAGGGAGGTGAAATTGGGGGACATTCGTCGGTGTCCGTTCAGTGGGTTGGGAGATGGTGGATCTGTCGTCGCCACCTCCTCTCGCCGGCATGCCATTAAGTGGGTTTAGGGAGATGAGAGAGAGGGGAAATCGGGCGTCGTTCGTTGGCTTCCAGGTTCTCTGTCGCCATCGTCTCCCGCCGGCGTCCGTCCGTTCAGTGGTTTCGGAGAGGGGAGAGAAGGGAAGAAGGTTTGGGAGAGAAGGGCAGG
This sequence comes from Linum tenue, assembly GCA_946122785.1. NCBI lineage: Eukaryota > Viridiplantae > Streptophyta > Magnoliopsida > Malpighiales > Linaceae > Linum > Linum tenue. The sequence goes on along the minus strand of CAMGYJ010000002.1, from coordinate 11,297,692 downwards.
CGTCTGGTCGATCGGAGGTTACGAAGATGGTAGGTTCTGGATCGGGTATCGAGATGGGAGAGAAGGGCAGAAGGTTTGGGAGGCGTGTTTTTCTGGAGGTGAGAGAAAAGAAAGTTTAGACTATCGAGAAACGTATTCTTTTTTTAAGGGGCCCACCGATCTGGTCTATCATCAATGGTCACGTTTTGTCTAAATATAAGCATCAACGGCCACACTTGGCCTTCCCAAAGATATATGCACATGAGTTCACATAGGTAGGACCACAGGGAATCACCATGTCTCTTGGTGAACAGTGGCGAGCGATTTTTTCGTAATGAACAGCGTTTTTCGATTTTTGGTAAGTTTTGTCTGCTTGTGGCTTAATAATTCTAATTAACTAACATAATCTTGTTAACAAGGGGAAAAAGTGAAAGAGTGAAGGGATAATTGAGAGAAATAAATTATATTTTGATTTGGGTGGCCACTCAATTGCATTTCTACTATATATTTTTCATATGTGAAGAAATATTTTTGGTGGGGCGGGTATGGGTATGGGGCGGGGGAGGCTAAAACCATACCCGCCCCATACCCATCAAACTTTTTGCGGGTTTTACCCATACCCGCCCCATACCCGGTCAATGCGGGGATTCCCCGCGTTGACTGGGTCGGGGGCGGTCGGATACCCGTGGGCAATCCCCGCATTGACCGGGTCGGGGGCGGTCGGATACCCGTGAGCATGGGTTTGATTGCCATCCCTAGTCGCTAGTAGTATTAAATTTAATGCCACTCTTTCACCAAGGTCCATTTTGAGAATCCTAAACTCCGTTCATCGGATCATAATCATATGAGTTTGTTTTGTTAACTCCGATTAGTTGCAACTCAACTTAAAACTAATTCAACTCATCCCTCGCTTAAGTCATTGGCAACCCTAAAAAAGATGAACCATGATGTGAGCACAGAACCTATCTTGGCCTAGCTAGCTTTCCAAATTCCAATCCTCAAACCAGGGGCCGGCTTGCTGCATAATATATGCAGGTGCCCTTTAAAAAAATAATACCATATAGATTGCGCTTCACACTAATTGGTAATTCATTCGAGTATTATAATCATATTGTACTGACGATTGGACTGAAAATTTATTTATTAAAAACCAAATTAAAATAAAATTTTATCATTATAAAATTATCAAATCACGATTAAATCAAAATTCAAATACGAAATACTATATGATCACACTTATCAATCTCTCACACATTCACTAGTGTCCAACTTTTGCCTCAAAAGACTGCCCTATGAACAGTTAACCATTGGCACAAGAAAAAGATGGCCAACGCACTCAATCTCAATCCCACTGGCCACTACTACTTCTACTTTGCCCTACTTTATTAGGTGAAGTTAAGCAGGGTTTGCCGGCTAATCACCCGACACAAACCCCCCATTTTTTCCTTTGGCAATCGCCGCCGGCCGTAAATCGTATCTGTTGAGTTTGACTTGACCCCTAATCTATGCTTGTTACTATTTCATTGAAAGCTTGAGTTTCAAGTGTTTTTTCTTTTTTCTTTTTATGTTCTTTAGGCGGCCTGGATGGTTACGTCTTGTTCAATATGGAGATAGTTCAATAAATTAATCATGAAAACCAGGTCATAGAATATAAGGTCGCACCTAATCTTGGGATTAAGATTTTCCCTTTGACAATTATAATCACTCACAGATCTTCTTGTTCTGAAGGCCCTGAAGCTTAATTAACCATATGATCAATATATTTTCTAGTTTTTATATTAAAATGTTAAACGAGTGAACCGCATACAACAAATTGATTCGTGTGGTTCAATGACAAACGGTTTAAAACCATTTGATCAATATATTTTTTATCGTTAAACAAATGAAATTGACCCGTTAATACAGTTGTTGAAGCCTGGATACTCCCTCTTCCACGTGTCACTTCCCGCTGCCCCACGCCGAGCGCTTGGACCCTGCAGGACGGGCGCCTAGAGGGCTACCCCCGTCCGTTAGCACTCCAACGATCAAGTCAGGTGCAACTCTAGAGAGAGAAGTGAAGAAAGAAGTTTAGTGTGAGAAAGACCAACCTGCTTAAATGCTACCTACCAAGTGCTATTTATACTACTTGAGCTTCTCGACCAAGCTCCGACCAACTCCTGCCACCAAGGCTTATGTCAGCCTAGCATTAAATGCTTGGTCTCCCCTGGCGCCTACGCGCCTACACGTGGCATACCGCCCATTTTCCACGTCGGGGCGCATAGGGGGACCACCTGCTTCGTGGCGCCCTCCTGAGCTTGTCCACCTGTACTCCCTTGTCTGCGAGCCTATTTTGTCGCCATGCGCCCCTGCTCCTTTGTAACCACTTGGATCATACTCTTATGGGCCATAGATAGGCTTCGGGCCCAACAGACTCTTAACTTTTATGAGCACCTTTCCCCTATCTCAATAAGGCCCATTAGGCTTTTAACTATCATGGGCTCCTCTCTACTACCCCAACAATTGCCCCCCAGTTAGGTGTTCACTGGTGAGCGCCTAACTATGTGATCCGGCTTTGTGCTACCATGAGGCGCTCGAATTTGCTTTGCATAAGCCTATGCGCCCCTATCCTAAGCAATGCGCCTTTGGTGTTTACTTCACGTTGCCCCCCTGCCTTTTTAGATGAGCTCGCACCTAGGTTCGGGCGCGTGAAAGAAAGAAAACAGGAGGCGCGTAACCGCGATCCTCATCATTCCATCTGGTTTTGAACAATCAAGTAGGCGCACGGTCCCGTTCTGACCACGCCTTATCGACTTGCACATGCTCACTCACTAAGGCGCCTGCTCGCACCTAGGTTTGAGCGCATGAAAGAAGGAAACAAGAGGCGCGTAACCATGATCCTCACCATTTTGGACCATCAAGGAGGCGCACGGCCCCGCTCTTACCAAGCGCATGACCGTGCGCGTGACCGTACCTCCTGCCCCCCACTCGGTGTGCGTTCAAATTTTTGAATTTCAAAATTCAAATTTTGAACGGAGGGCGAGGATTGGATCGTTCAGCGCGCGATTTCCTAGGTGACTCTTCACCTTCTCCCCTTCCTCTTATAAATATTCATCCTCCTCTCCATTCTATCTCATTCGCCCCAAATCTGCTTCTCTCTCTACTTCCTCTCTCTAGCTGCTCCTTCTCCGTCGCACCCACGCGCCCTCCTTTCTCACATCTGTGCGCCCCTCGTGCTCTCACTGAGACATGTCGAAGTCAGACTCCGGCGCAGCGCCGACCGCCGCCGACAAGGAGGCGCCTAGCGTTCTTGATTTCTTGGAGCAGCATCTGTCACCTGACCCGATGCGAAACCAGGATCAGAGAGCGCCTCGATCGACCAAGGAGGCGCCCAAGCAATCGAAGGGTAATTCTTCTTCTTCCGCACCTGCTAACGTCGAGGCGCCTGCTGATGTTGAGGCAACACAAGTCGTCAACGCGCCTGAAGATTCAGAGGCGCCTTCGGAGTCCGCGCCCACGGCTTCCACCACTAATCAAGGTATTTTTCCTATGCCCCCCTGACTTCCAATCCTTCAATTTTGCATCGCTCCTTTGTTAGGCGCCCATTAGCGATCTTTAGGTCCGTGTCATTGACCGAGGACGATTGGCTTTTAGGCTCCGCGCCTACCTCGGACTCCGCGCCCGCGTCGTCAGAATCAGGTGAGGTGCAAAATTCGCCACCCTCCACCAACTCAGGCGCCCCTGAAGATGGGTCGTTCAAGATAGTTGATTGGGTCGATACTTGGCCACAGGGTGGGGCGCCTGAGAACATAAGCAACCTGCCCGTGACTCGAGCTGGGCCAGACCATGTGGCCACTGTCAAAATAGCAGAGTTGCACCGCCTGATAACCTCGTGCAACTTACCCCGGAGCTGGTCTTATGCGCCTGCTCCACGGGTCACCAGGGTAGGCGTTGTGGGTCCTCGCTGGATTGGGATCTACCGAGAGTACTTCAAGTTCGGGTTGCGCTTTCCCTTGGATTCGATCTTACAGGGAATTCTGGATACATGCGCCTGTCCTATTGGGCGCCTGTCACCGTCCATCTTCCTGATACACATTTTGTTTAAGTTGAAATGCCGTCAGAACGACATCACTCCCACGTTCAAGCTCTTCAAGCATTTTTTCACAATGACCAGCAGTAAAAATTGCATATCTATACAGAGGCGCCTGGATATTCCGGGACATTTTTTGGAGGACTGCCCTAAGTTGGGGCGTGCGTGGTATAGGTCTTATTTCTTCATCAAGCCTCACGCAGACTCTTTTTACGAGAGTGGCGGCCGATTTACCCGGCGTTGGAGGGTTGGCAACACCTCTCACTTTAATGTTGACGAGGAGTTAACCAAGGAGGAGAAAGAGCATGCGCGCCTGTTGTCCCTTCATCCAGTTAATTTGAGTTCGACAGCCGCGCGCGTCCCTGTTCTTCATGAGTACTATGCTGATGGTGGGTAGGCGCATAGTGTTGCACTTGCCTCGCTGCTGGCTCATGCGCCTGTATCATACGTTTATGGCTAACTTTACTTTTTTAACTATGTTGTGTATTCTTTTTGCAGGCGTGGACTATACCTCCGTGGCGTCATTGATGAAAACCCAACTGGAGAATATGGGTCTGGACTATCAAGCGCCTGTATTCCCAGGACAGGGCGCCTCCAAGAAGAAAGGCGCCTCGAAGAAAGGAAATAAGAGAACCGCCCCAACACAAGCACGGACCGGAAGCAAAACCCATGCGCCTGGTGCTCCGGCCGGCAGCGGGAAGGGGCGCTCGAGTCCGCGAAGGATTAAGCCACAGAAAGTGGCGAAGGCTTCGGAAGGGAATGCGCCTGTTGATGCGCAACCTGAGGAGGGGGCGCCTCTTATTGTTCAGTCCGATCCGGAGCTGGACATTGATGAAGTCCCCCTGACGAGCAAGCTTAAAAGGAAGTCGGAGGGTGGCGCATCGACTCATGTCAAAAAGCAGCGCATAGCAGAGGAGGCGCCTGTCCACCCCTTTGTGCAAAAGTGGTTGCAACCCCCGAAGCACAGGGTCGTGGTGGAATGCTCGGATAGGTCTGCGTTGGAGCGAGGCTCGGCGCTTGGTTTCGCTTTCCGCGCCTCCGAAGTACTGCGAGCGCCCTCGAGTGTTGAAGGGAAGAATCTCTGGGGAGAAGTGGCGCGCATTGCGTTTTATTTGACTATCTTTGTTTGGGTTGTATTATGAACAAACAAGTGTCTATTTTTCTTTCGTAACCTTTGCGCCTTAGTTTTACGGGCGCCTTACCTCAACATTTAACTTAGTATTTTATCTCATCATATGGGGCGCATTGCATAAGTGCTGTGGGCGCTTAAGAGGGCGCAATGATTTGGTGCTGTGGGCGCATGAAAGGGCACAATGATTCGGTGCTATGGGCGCATTAGAGGGCACAATGACTCGGTGCTATGGGCGCATTAGGGTACTAGAAAACGATCCCAAAGACAAGTTAACGAAACAAGTATGTATATATATATTCCGACTTACAAAATATCCTCTGGGCGCTACCATCGGGCGCTTTAAGTATCCCGGGCGCGGAGGGGCGCTTTACACTAATGTTGTGGGCGCATAAGGGCGCTTTACAAGACTACTATGAGCGAACTATTGAAGTAGCTATGTATATGTATGCCGATTTCAAAAAACCACCTCAGGGCGCGATTACCGGGCGCTTTAAGTATCCCGAGCGCTAATACTACGGGCGCATTTAGGCGTCTCCCCATGCTCCTACCAAAAAAACCACACCCCGAGGCTTGATATTTGTTCTCACGTTTACCACAAACCGGGCGCCCCTTCTGGAACCCTACCATCATCTTCCATCACATTGGCCTCCACAACCCCATACCTTCGCAAATTCTGGGCATTCCACGTTCTCTTCACCTTCTTTCCCGACAAATGCTCCAACTTAAATGTGTCAGGCCCCACTACCTCTTGCACACGATACGGTCCCTTCCACTTTGGTGCCAACTTTCCATCGGTAGCTTTCGGTCGAAAGTCACGCTTCAACACTAAACTCCCAACCACAATGCCGTGTGGGCGCATCTTCTTGTTGTAGTACCGAGCCACTTGTGATTTCATGGCCTCCAGGCGCAGAGCAGCGCTCTCGCGGCGTTCGTCCAGGAGATCCAACTCGTTGATTCGCTCCTGCGCCTCCATCGACTCGTCCCTATGCGCCATCCGAAAAGTCGGGATACGCACCTCCACGGGCAACACCGCCTCGCTCCCATACGTAAGCGCAAAGGGCGTATCACCTGTTGCAACTTTGAAAGTGGTTCTATGCGCCCATAAGACGCTTGGGAGTTCTTCCACCCAGTTTCCCTTGGCCTCGGTGAGCCTGGTATGTAGTCCATGTAAAATGCTTTTGTTAGCCGCCTCAGCTTGCCCATTTGCTTGTGGGTAAGCCACGGAGGAGAACCTTAAGACCACCCCATTTTCGTCACAAAAGTCGACGAACTTCTTGCAATCGAACTGCTTGCCGTGGTCGGTGATGATCGACTCTGGCAGTCCAAACCTTGTGAAAATGTTCTTCCTTGTAAACTTCCGCACCTGCACTTCCGTGATGGATGCCAATGGTTCCGCCTCAATCCACTTCGTAAAGTAATCGATAGCCACAATTAAGTATTTGAACTGCCCGGGCGCCTTTGGGAAGGGTCCTAGTAGGTCCATCCCCCATTGAGCAAATGGCCAGGCGCTTACGTTTCCCTGCATGGGCGCCCCTGGCACATGTATGTCGTTGGCATGGATTTGACATTGATGGCACCCGGCCACATGCTTCCCAGCGTCAGCTCTCATTGTCGGCCAATAATATCCCTGCCTTAACAACACCTTCTCCAGGCTCCGAGCCCCTGCGTGCATGCCACACGTTCCTTGGTGGACTTCCGCAATGGCCTCTTGTCCTTCAGCTTCTGTGAGGCACCGAAGATAGGTGCCGGAGTGAGACCTCTTATATAGCACTCCCTCCATGATGACACATCGCGCTGCCTTCCTTCTCAAGCGCCAAGCCTCTTTCGGGTCCTCCGGGACCACCCCTTGCTTTAGGAACAACATAATGGGCGCCATCCACCCATCCGATGCCTCTCCGAGGAAATTCTCCATCACCCTTTCCTCTCGTGGGGCCTCTTTGGTAACTATCACCTTTCTTTCCTCTCCAAAGTCCAGCGCCGTGGCCAACTTCGATAGGGCGTCTGCATGGGCATTCTCTTCTCTTGGGATATGTGTGAAGGTCACCTCCCGAAACCACGCACACTTTTCTTTGACGGCACGGACGTACACGCTTAGCGCCTCCTCCTTGACCTCATATACATCGTTCAACTGATTGACCACCAGCGCTGAGTCGGTTTGGACATTAACCTTCTGGGCGCCTAGCTCCCTTGCCATGTGAAGCCCTGCTAACACAGCTTCATACTCCGCCGCATTGTTCGTCTTAAGTGTTGCGAATCGTAGGGCAACTTCATGCATGGCGCCCAGGGGGCTAATGAGCACGATACCAGCTCCTGCACCGGATCTACTTGCGGCTCCATCCACCTGAACTTGCCAACACTCTTCCACACCACTCCCCATATCAACTACTCCTTCAGCCACAAAATCAGCCAACACTTGAGCCTTTATGGCTGGTCGGGGCGCATAGCTGACGTCGAATTCGCTCAGCTGAACAGCCCACTTAACCAGACGCCCAGACACATCCATGGACCCCAAAACCGTTCGGAGAGGTAAGTTTGTGAGCACGATGATGCTATGAGCCTGGAAGTAGGGCCTGAGTTTGTTTGCCGCCATTACCACCGCCAGCGCCGCTTTCTCAATGGGCGCATACCGCGTTTCATGCACCGCCATGGTACGACTTACATAGTACACCGGTCGTTCCTCATTCGTCGAAGGATCTTTAGACACCAACACCGCACTCACAGCAATTCGGGAGACCGCAATGTACAAATATAAAGTCTCTTTAGGCCTGGGCGCCGTCATCACCGTAGGCGCGACCAGCAACTTCTTCAGATCTCCGAACGCCTCATCACACTCCTCCGTCCACTTAAATTTGCTAGCCTTCTTCAATGTTCGGAAGAAAGGGGCGCCCCTATCCGAGGACCTCGGAATGAAGCGCCCAAGCGCTGCCAACCTTCCCGTCAATCCCTGCACCTCCTTCGGTGTTCGGGGAGGCGCCAACCTCATAATTGCTTCAACTTGCTTGGGATTGGCCTCGATTCCTCTCTTCGTGATCATGAATCCCAAAAACTTGCCAGCCTCCGCAAGGAACACACACTTCTGTGGGTTTAGACGTAGCTTATACGAGCGCATAGTCTCAAATGTCTCACGCAAGTCCATGATGTGGTCCTGGCGCCTCTTACTCTTCACAATCAAATCGTCGACGTATGCCTCCACATTCCTTCCCAACTGCCTCCTAAAGATTTGATTCACCATGCGCTGATACGTGGCACCCGCATTCTTCAACCCAAATGCCATCACCTTATAGCAGAAGTTACCAAAGGGCGTCATGAAGGCGGTCTTCGCTCTGTCCTCCTCCACCATGGGAATCTGATGATACCCCGAAAACATGTCAAGGAAGCTGAGCGCCTCGTGGTAAGCCGTGGCGTCCACTAATATATCAATGCGAGGCATGGGGTAGGCGTCTGTTGGGCACGCCCGATTAAGGTTTGTGAAGTCCACACACATCCTCCAATCTCCCGACGGCTTTGGGACGAACACTACATTCGATAGCCATGTGATGTATCTGGCTTCTTCAACGAACCCAGCCTCGAGCAACTTATCGACTTCCTTCCTTAGAGCTTCTTCCTTCTCTTGGGTCAAGTTCCTTCGCTTTTGTTGGACGGGCTTCTTTCCCTCCTCGACGGCCAATCGATGCGCCGCCACATTTGGTGACACTCCCGGCATGTCCTGGGGGCTCCAAGCGAATAGCTCCCCAAATTCTCGCAACAATTCGATCAAGGGCGCCCTCATGTGTTCAGGAGCCTGTGCTGACACTCGTACCTGCCTGTCCAGGCGCCCTACTTCGATCGGTACCATGAACTCATCATCCATAGGCTCTGCTCTAGGCGCGTCCTCCGATCGAACGTCTATGTTGTTTACCCGGTGTCTTCGTGCGCTCTTCCTTTTTCCTTCCTCTTCTCGAGCATAGCGGGGGGCGCATTCTCCTCGTGAAATTCCTATGCCTTGTGGGGCAACGAACTTCAATGTTTGGTGGCAAGTCGAAGCTACCCCATTGAATAACGCCAACAGTGGTCTTCCCAGTATGACATTGTACGGCGAGGGGCAATCCACTATCCCAAACTCCACGGCATGTGTCACTCGGTGTACTTCGTCGCCCAATGTTACCGGAAGGCGCACACGCCCGATCACATGGGCAGGCGCTCCCGAAAACCCTATCAGCACCGAATCGGAGGGGCTCACCAACTCCGGCGCCAGCTGCATGCGCTCGAACGTGCTTTTGAACAAAACATCCATCGAACTTCCCGTATCCACCAACATCCTCTTGACCTTACACCCTGCAATGATTCCCTGGATCTCCAAAGCTTCCTCCGAAGGCACCTGACATGCTTCTTCCGCCTCCTGATTAAAGCATATTTGCACCGCCGCCTTCGCCTCCACAGATGCGGCCCGGAGGCGCCTAGACCGGTCCAACTTGTCCCGCAAATCGACGGTTCCGGTTATGGATTCCACCGTGAGCCTAACCCGGTTGGGTTCTCCTTCCTGATTCAACTCGAATGGAGGCGGGGATATTTCAAGTAGAGGAGGGTGGGCCTCCAGCGCTGGGAGGTTACCAGGCGCCTGTTGTACGACGGGAGGAGTGGGCGCCTTAGGTCCAGCCACCACAGCAGGCGCTGGCCTCGTCTCTCTTGTGACATACGCGCGGTGCGTCCTCTCTTCCGTCTTTCTTATGAAGTCGTTGAGCATTCCTCGATCAGCTAACGTCTGCAACTCCGATTTCAGTTGGTAGCAATCGACCGTGTGATGTCCCTTATCCCGGTGAAAGTCACAATATCGATCAAGGTTCCGCTCGTTTGGTTGTCCCCGCATAGGTCCCGGCCAGCGCACATGGTATCCTCTGTCCTTCACGTATTGCAGAATGTTTTTCAGAGAGTCGTTGTATTCCGTGAAATTTCCCGCACTCCTGGGTGGTGGGCGCTGACCATCCATCCTCCTTGGTGGAGCGTTGTTCATAATGAATGGCCTAGGCGCCTGGCGCATCTCCACTTCTTCTCTACCAACACGCCTTTTCTCTGCCCTCCTCGCGGCCAACGTTTCCTCCAAGGCAATAACCTTCTGAACCCTTCGATCCAGATCTTCAGTTGACACTACCGCCCTCTTAGACAACACACGACACAACTCCTCACTATTTGTGCACTCCTCCAGACACACTCCCAGGACTGGCGGTTGCACATCTTTCACGGCCATGGCGACCGAAATCCAGCGGTCATAGAATTCTCTAAGCGCCTCCCCCTCTCTCTGCTTGATTTTAAACAAAGCGCCTATAGTCAACGTCCGCCTCTTACGGCTGGCAAATTTGGACAAGAATAGCTCTGCAAATTGCTCAAAGCACTCTATGCGCCCCTCCTCCAACTGATGATACCAATCCAAAACTACCCCTGCGAACGTCGAAGGGAACACCTTACACAACGTGGCATCCGTGCTATTGTACAATTGCATCTTCGTGAAATAGCTATTCAGATGATCTTCTGGGTCAGTGACTCCATCATAGCTGGTCAGCGGTGGGAGTGTAGTTCCTGCTGGCTCCATTAACACACTTTGCGCCAAGGGTTGTCTGATCCCGAAGCGCCTGGCCTGACGTTTGGGCGTCCATGGGTTCTGTTCTTCCGGCACTGGGATGGTCCACTCGCCTGGCGCCCTCCACGCGCCCGGGCGCCTGGGTGGTGTTACCTCAGGATTAATACCCTCATAGCTCGGGCGCCCATACTCGCTAACCTCCGAATCATCCATGAGCCTGTCCCTCTTCCTCACTGGGGGGCTGTACTCCCTTGTATCAACGCTCCTTCCTCCTTCCAATTCCCTCCGAAGCATTGCTATCGCTCGATCTTGGTCAGCAATAATCTTGAACAGCTCCCTCTTTGACACCGAATCACTCTCCATAGACGGGCGCTCGCGGCTCTCGTCCTCCACGTCCATGCTCACTATCGGGCTTGACCTCCGCTCACTCCCCTCCGGACTGGAATTCTCCGTTCTCGCATCCTCGGCGCCTACACTTCCAACATTCAAGTCCTCCATCCTTTCTATCTTGCCGAGCGCCCCCTTCCTGGCGCGCCAATTGTTGAAGCCTGGATACTCCCTCTTCCACGTGTCACTTCCCGCTGCCCCACGCCGAGCGCTTGGACCCTGCAGGACGGGCGCCTAGAGGGCTACCCCCGTCCGTTAGCACTCCAACGATCAAGTCAGGTGCAACTCTAGAGAGAGAAGTGAAGAAAGAAGTTTAGTGTGAGAAAGACCAACCTGCTTAAATGCTACCTACCAAGTGCTATTTATACTACTTGAGCTTCTCGACCAAGCTCCGACCAACTCCTGCCACCAAGGCTTATGTCAGCCTAGCATTAAATGCTTGGTCTCCCCTGGCGCCTACGCGCCTACACGTGACATACCGCCCATTTTCCACGTCGGGGCGCATAGGGGGACCACCTGCTTCGTGGCGCCCTCCTGAGCTTGTCCACCTGTACTCCCTTGTCTGCGAGCCTATTTTGTCGCCATGCGCCCCTGCTCCTTTGTAACCACTTGGATCATACTCTTATGGGCCATAGATAGGCTTCGGGCCCAACAGACTCTTAACTTTTATGAGCACCTTTCCCCTATCTCAATAAGGCCCATTAGGCTTTTAACTATCATGGGCTCCTCTCTACTACCCCAACAACAGTCATATTAACACTTTTAATGAACCGGATCAATAATCAATTTGATTCGGTTCTAATAAGGAGGCGGATAATTGAAGCGTTGATATGGCGATGCTGGTCTAGATGTGGTGGTACGTACGAAATTATAATTATAATTGGCAAGCTGGCTACTGGCTAGTCCTTTGCGGAATGATAAAAAATAATGAGCACCTCTTTCTTGTCACTGAAGCAAATTCCATACTTATCCATTTCTCAACTATCAAGTATCTTAGTCTGGTATTCTGGTTGGTGGTTTTATAAAATTTCATTTCCTTGAACTTTTTTCTCTCATGAACACTCAAAAAATTCAGTATGAGAAGAGGAGAATAAAAAATGTGTGCGGTAACAATTTAGAGAAAATATCCAAATAGAATTGACTTGATATGTAATTTATATATCTATATATATAGGGTAATATATAGTCTCTCAACACTCCAAATATTTGAAAGAAAATTACTGAAATATCGAGATAAGTTTGGGTGTCACCATCTCATCTCAATATTCATTCTTGTCCGGCATTGAATTATCATACTACTTATACTCCACCGCATGGCCTCTTATCCCCCTCCATTAAACTTCAAGAGAAGTCAAATAAATTGGTTGATTCATTTTTTAAAATCAAAACATATATGTCATCTCTTAACCCTATGTATTTTTTAAATCAATACAATATGTTCCTAAGTTTGATTAATAGTTTATATTTGTGTTATTTTCTCATACTATTTATGGTTAATTTATGATATATTATATTTGTCAACATTTGATATCTAAATCTATACATTTTCTTTATTTAATTTTATTAATTGTAAGTTTAATTTTCATCTAATATGCAGAGCAGAAATTATCGGCCGATATTCGATAAAGCACATACTATATACAGAATTTAACCAATACATGTGCCATGTTTCTAGCCCCTCAAATGATAAAAATCAAAGATATATATTGTTTGGTAAAGGAAAAAAGGATTGAGCAAATTAAGGGTCAATATCAACATAATATTTATGCTCTAAAACGAAATGAGTAGCCTGACTTTAGTTGATAAAACTTTAACCTATCAAATCTCTGATTAAATTAAAACATTCTATACTTCAAAGCTGGGGGGGGGGGGGGAATTACTCTACGAGAATTTTATTAAAAATCAATAGGTTCAAATCCATGTTTTTTTTCAAGTAAGTTCAACAGCTCAATTAATGTGTTGGCTTTAATTTTAGAATCCTGATGAATCATCACACAATCTTGCGATGAATGGTCTGAAGAGATGGGGGTGGTTTAATTTAGTGCTAGTACTTTCAGAATAGCAAAAAAGAATCTTGCTTTATTTGTTCTCAAAAGATTGCAGCGGGTTGGATGGGTTTTGGTCTCAATTTGACCTATCTGCTTATTAGCGAGTTGGAATAATTGTGACCAGCAATCCACCCACATACTTCTGCGGATTGGATTGGGTGGGTGGCGGATGGGTGTGGTTGGATCACGGATCAACCCCTAAAAGCAATTCTCCAACTAGCCATTAAGAAAGTTGACTAACATTTATAATAAGTTCATAGCAAATTAGCAGTAAGACTGTATCAATAATTTGTGATTTTGATACAATTAATAATTTATAGTTTGCATGCCAATATTTAATGTATTAACAATAATTTACCTACCAATATCCAATATCTAATGGGCATTGCACAACATAAAATCAATAATAGTAGTCAAAACTATTCTTTATTCTCCACCTTTTGAAATATATGGTTAGACTGTAGTGTAGTTCGAAAATATGATGAATGTTCGATACTATAAGAAACAATATTTTTTCATGTAAAAATAGGATGCGGGTCATAGGATGACCCGCAATCCACACACCACCCATCCACATAAGTACGGGTGGGAGATTTATCAATCCGCAATCCAGCCACATCAATCACCCACTGCGTAAGGGTCGAGTTATTTGCGGGTAGATCGATATTGATCCACGAATTAACCACCCACGTACCCACCCCAACAGCATTTAATGACTCAATTAACTTGATAAGAAGGAAAGAACATCATACCAAACAGGGCCAATTGGACCATGATTGATGAGGAAGCTAGCTATAATAATAACAATGTAATAGGGGTATAGCAACAAACAACAGCACACAGGATTGTCGAAGGTAGTGAATTGATGTGTTACAAGGGAAGTGTTTTGGTTTGGGTTTCTAACACTCTGTTTCTTTGGGGCGGAAAAGGAGGGGAGGGAAAGTATAGGGGGGAAAGTTGGAGAACCAATGAAGTTTCCTCCGTTTTTTAGTTTTGGCACAGTGCAAGAGGGAAGGGAAAGGGGAGGAAAGGTAACTGTTCAACCCATCCACCCAATTCCGAGAGAAAGCAAGAGGAAACACTGAACTTCCTTTTTTATTTGCCCAACTCTCTCCTCTCTCCTGTTTTTTTTTCCCTTTCTTCTTCTTCTTGCGGTCCCAAAAAAGAACCAGAGCAAAAAATTAACAAGATTTTACTACCGAGCAACATTAATAAGAAAGAACAAACTTAATCTACATTTTTGGACAAATTATCTAGAGTTTTTTCCAGAAATAGCACCTTTAAAAAAAAAAATTACAAAACTAGCACTCTTCCAAAACTAATTACAAAACTAGCACCTATTTTAATGAATCGCACCTTAGAGGTGCGATTTATAAATGAAACGCAGCCTTAGAATGCGTTTCCTTCATAAATCGCATCCCTAAGATGCGATTTCTATGGTAAAACGCATCCCCAAGATGCGTTCCAAGTTTGGTCGCCAGCGACCTTCTGGATCGCACGATTAAGATGCGATCTGACGGGCTGCAGCATAGCCACGTCAGCAATCCGCGCGACTGAGTGTGGATCGCACTGGTGAGGTGCGATTTCTCGCCTGGAGAATTGGAGCGTCAGTTTTCTGCGCGTTCAACGCATCGGGACGCGGGGATCGCATCTGGGGAATGCGATTTGCCGTGGATATCGCACCGGGGGGATGCGATTTCTACGGGGTAAAATTACCCTACCGCCCCCGAGGGGTGCGATCTGTTGGGTATAAATACCCCCCCTCCCCCTCTCATTTCTTCACTCCACACAACCCATTCTCCTTCTCTCTCTAGATATAATCTCTCTAAACCCTCCCCTCCCAAAAGCCTAGGAAATAAAAGTCTGTTGGTTGCGGCTAAGTCCGATCTGCCATCAGAAAATATTTCTTAGGTTTTTTCCTCAAAAACCCGCCGAGCCGAGCCGAAGCTCTGTCCGAATTACGCCGAAAAAATGGCCGATTGGTGGCAAGGAGAAGGAGTTTACGTCGATGAATTTCAAGCGGTATGTACTCATCATTCTGGTTTAATTTTTATTGTTGTTATAAGTTTTTTAATTAATCTATGTACTAACCTAGTTATTTTCTCGTAGGTTGGGGAGGGCGTCGATATATACAACCAAAGGTATTATCTCGAGCAAGGACCGGTGGATCCAACCGACTTGTACGACCAACCCAACCATCGGTCAAGGGATGTTTGGAACGATCACCCGGTACATACAATTCTTCACCATTTGTCCTTCTTTTATTTTGTTAATGTGCCTAGTGTAATATAAAATAAATTTATGTTTATTTTTTAATCGTGTTGGTGGTTTTCAATAATTTAATCGAATACATAGCGCCACTTACTTCGACTCTTTATAAAGAGATGCACGTCTAAGGAAATGGGGTTTTAAGCGATTATCATATCCTCCCATTACCTGGGAAAATCGGGTATTAAGAGATCCTCGGATCCCCCCTTTTTCTGTCAAAAAGACTGCGTTTCTAAGAAGATGTATACCTCTTCTAAGAGTCTAACGAGCATGCAAGTAACGTCAGTGCATATTCGATGGAGGTCTTCAAGCTTCGGTCTGGTACCGACCGTTACTTTCTGAAAATTGCCACCGACGTAGGTGGCCCCCTTTCCGGTGTCTTCCGTGTAACCATTCCACCGTAAGCCAAGCAACAACTGACGGAATGCCATCTGCACACAAACAAACCATAGTTTTAGTTAATATCATAAAAATCACAAATCACAAATAACAATAAAAAGTAACACAAAATAAACTTACGAGTTAATGTTAATGCAATAAAAAGTAACACAAATTAAAGTTACGAGTTAATGTTAATGGCATAAAAAGTCACACAAAATAAAGTTACGAGTTAATGTTAATGGCATAAAAAGTAACACAAAATAAACTTACGAGTTAATCTTAATGGCAAACACACTAAATAAATATAGATATACAACAGAAAAATGAAAGAGAATGCGAGGGAGAATGAGAGGTGTGAAGAGTCTGTTTTCCGGCAAGTCTTATATAGGGGAAAAAATTGTGAAAACCGCACCTCTAGGGTGCGGTTTTAGTCTGCCATGCAACCCTACGTACATAATTCTCTGCATGGTGTCGGTAAATAATTGACACGTAAACCGCACCTGGGGGGTGCGATCTACCTGGTGAAATCGCACCTTGCAGATGCGGTTCATGTTTGGAGAAATAAATCGCATCACCAAGGTGCGGTTTAGGTAGGTCAGGCCTAAACCGCACCTCGGCCATGCGTTTCATGTAGGCCAGACATGAAAACGCATGGGCAAGGTGCGATTTAGGCCCACCAAATTAGATCGCACTCTCAAGGTGCGATTTATGTGTAAAACGCACCTGGGGGATGCGGTTTATGTGTAAATCGCACCTGGAGGGTGCGGTCAATATAAAAGGGTGCTAGTTTTGTAAATATTTTTGACAGGGTGCTAGTTTTGTAATTTTTTTTTTTAAAGGTGCTATTATTGGAAAAATCTCAATTATCTATGTCTAGTATTAAAAGGTGGTTTTGTTTTGGATGAATTTGTGTATGTGTAGTGTCATTTGTTGTATGCTTATTTTTTTAGTTGATGTGTTGAAGAATCAATAAAATAGCGAATATAATTTAAATAATAAGTTGATAATTTTAAATGATCTATTTTTTATTTTTAATAGTAAACAAAATTAGCAAAACTTACAAATTTAATTCACAATTCATCATAACTATCTTATAATCAAATTATTTTACCATTATTTAATCAATAAAATAACATATCCATTACACTTCCCAATGTACATTTTCCCTCTCACTTTCCTCCATAAAACATCATTTTCCCTCCTCTATAAATTTTCTTTTCCCTCCTTTTCTCTCCCCTCCAAATGTTCCCTCCCTTCCATTTTCCTCCCTTCCTTCGGAAACAGAGTATAAGGGACTTGGACCCAAAGGAATATCAGACACACCACGTGTGGAGTACTGTTTACTGGCTTAATTTAGCAAATTGGATGAAAAGATTTCAACGAGGGACCTATCCGTCCGGTTAGTTGAAACAGCAACCTCAAAATCTCATCTCATCTCATTCACCTCTTTCCAAATCCAATGTCCTTGAACTGTCTTCTTGTTTGCCGCTATGATTCGCTTGCTTTCCCTGCAAAAAAGAAAGTGTGTTTATGGTTCCCAGTTTGTTTGCCGACGATATTATAGCTCGAAAAATGGTTAAAATGTTGGATTCATCCCCACTAGAAAGGGCTGGAACTTGGGTGAATGGCGATAGAGAACAAGGTACGTACAGAGAACCGTGTGGGACTTTGGAGGGACCGTTTGGTTTGGAGTTGGGTGGGGCAAATCGAACTGATATCTAGAGCATTGAATCGGTTCAAGTTGGGAATCGGCCATGGGGGGAAATTGGGCCAGTCGTACAGCAACTTGACATTCCCTGCAAAATGAGTCTGTGCGAGAAGACACTAGCTGCCACCGCAAGAAGGGGGCCAAAATTAGGTGACTAAGGGGGTCCCTTAGTCACATGATTAAGTCAATTTCAGTCATTGAACTTCATTAAAATCTAATGGCTCAAATTAATCTACTTTAATGAAGGATAAGGTGGTAATTACATAATTTATTTATTTAATAATTAAATTAATAAAAATCAACGCCCCTGCCGCCTCCCGCGCCGGTCCGTTTTTGGGAAAACTCCCGTCGGCAGTTTTTTTTTTCTTTTTCCCATGGCCACCATTTTTGTGTCCCAGACCACCATTTTTTGTGTGGCGCAGAGAGAGAGTCCAAGATTTGCGGCCAACAAAAAAGTCTCAGGCCACCATTTTTGGTGTGGCAGAGAGAGAGAGTTTTCCGGCAACCGGAGGAAATTTCCCGACGATAGTTTTGTAATGTTTGCTGACCTATTTTGTAATGTTTGTATAGATTCGGTTTGTATTGTTTGTCATTTTTAGTGACATTTTGTACGGTTAGTATGCTTTGTACTGTTTGTTGGTTTATTTTGTAATGTTTGTACGCTTTGTTATTTTGTAATGTTTGTCAGTTTTTTTGTAATGTTCGTAAACTTTGTTATTTTTGTGAACCATGTTTATCATTTTTGTCAACCATGTTTGTAATGTTTTTTATATCTAAAAAACAACCTGGTTGACTTTTGGATGGAACTTCTCTATATAGGGATGGAGCCTCCAAAGTCAACACGGGTGTTTTTTCCCGTTCGTATGGATTGTCGGTCTAGTTTGTCATTTTTGTCCACCATGTTCGTACTGTTTGTATGTCTAAAAAACACCCGGGTTGACTTTGGGAAGGAGCCCCTCTATATAGGGATGGAGCCTCCAAAGTCAACCCGGGTGTTTTTTCCCGTTCGTACGGATTGTCGGTCTAGTTTGTCATTTTTGTCCACCATGTTCGTACTGTTTGTATGTTTAAAAAACACCCGGGTTGACTTTGGGAAGGAGCCCCTCTATATAGGGATGGAGCCTCCAAAGTCAACCCGATTGTTTTTTCTTTTTGTATGGTTTGTATTGTTTGTCAGTCTAGTTTGTATTGTTTGTACAGTTCATACGTTTGTAATGTTTGTATGTTTTGTCGTTCTAGTTTGTACTGTTCGTATGTTTGTATGGTTTGTACTGATTGTAAATCCGGTTTGTATACTTCGTAATTTTTCATAATACCCAAGCTACCCCTGGCATTAATTAAATAGCCCTTCCCACTTTTTAACCATTGGATTGAAGTGTCCAGATCTAATGGCTAGGAGGGGCTTAGTCAAGTGACTAAGCACCCCTAGTCACCAGATCCGCACTCCAAGAAGGGCCTTAGGGCCCTGCCAGCTGACGAAAATTGATCATACAAAAGAGAACTGTTTCTAAAGGCTATGAACATGTCCTTGTCCTATATATATAACGAATTGATCCTCTCCGATGACAGTAAAAACATCCAAGTAATCCAAACTTCTTTTGAAGCTTACCGTTGGCATTGGCAATCGAAGCCAGCTTAGATGACCACAACTTTTGACTTTTGAGGGTTGTGCATTGACAAAATTAGTGACTTCATCTCTTCTCTAAATGCCTTCTGCACATTTGATGTTTTTACCATAATTCACGATCGTATTAATGATCATTACATGTAAACAAAGTACACATTCATATCCATTTTTGACACATTATCGAGTGGACCAGACCAGATTCATCAATGACAACGGTATCCGTTATGACGAATCATTTCGTTCTTTATTCATATATGGTCAAAGGTTTTACTTTTTGTTGTCCGGCGAGAAAACTTGCGTTGAAATGAGATTAATGCACCTTTGACTTCTTTGGGCAACGATTACTAAGACATGGCTCACACATCTTCAAACAAAGTTCGAACGAGGGTGTTTGATTGATGGTTTCTAGGAATGAAATCTAAATTAAGTTACTTCTACTTCTATGGAGGTTCAGTGAGAGCTCCAAACTAAAAACTACGTCTATGGCTACATGGTAGAGAAGAAAAAGGATAAACTTGACATGTGTGTCAAATGGTTGGTTGTGGAACCCCTCTCTCTGTCGATCCTTCTTCCTATTTATAGCCATGAGGAGGTAAACCGTCGTAGAAAATCGCTTGATGGATAACTGTTACCAAGAACCGCTCCCCCTTCTTTGGTAGAAAACCGTCTCTTGGATAACTCCCAAAAAGAACCGCTCCCTGCTACCTCAGAGTGGTGGTTACTACTTCAACCGCCTAGGTGCCTCTCTTGGAACCGTCGTGGGTCTTGTAGCTTGCCTCGCCTCGTCTTGTTCAAAATCTCGTGTCATGCCAGTCTTTTTATAAGCATGTGGTGTCTCACAAAAGAGGTTTGTGGTCCTCTTGCTAGGCGGCCATGGACTTCTTACTCATGTCATTGGCCTTCTTGTCTCACAACCATGGACCTCTTGGGACTTAGTCACTAGTGAATATAATGCTCCATCACCACGCCCTTCTCATTCGTGTCCATGCCCCTCCCGTGAGGCGGCATGTTTTCTTCATTTGTGGCCATGGACTTCTCAATCATAGACATAGCCCCTCTCGTGAGGCGGCATGTCCTTCCCATACTTAGTCTATTTTGGGTCAATCGGTCTTGATCATGAGGCATCATTGCCTCTTCCTTCACGGCCATGGACTTCTAAGTCATGTTTGTGGTCCTTCTCGTGACACGACATGACCTTCTCATACTTAGCATTTTTCAATTGTGTCTATGACCTCTTGTCTCGCGTCCATGCCCCTTCTCGTGAAGTGGCATGGACATCTCAGACTTAGTCATTTTTATTTCCTTTTAAGATGATGTGTGCTTATAGATTCTAGATGAACATGACCCTCCTTGTTGAAGCGACATGTGCTTCTCCTTGAAACGACATGTACCTCTTCCAGGCTTAGTTTATTTTTCACTCATTCGGTCTTGGTCGTGAGGCGACATGGCCTCTTCGTGAAGTGGCACGTCCTTCTCGAGACTTAAAATATTTTTTACCATACCGGGTATTCCTTGAGGTGGTATGTGCTTCTAAATTCTAGACGGACATGGCCCTTCTGGTTGAAGCGGCACATGCCTCTCTGGACTTAGAATATTTTGTACACCGGAGGGGGCCATGATCATGTTTCCATGACGTCTTCCTTGAGATGACATGTGCTTCTAAACTCTAGATGGACATGGTCCCTCCTCATTGAAGCGGCACGTCCCTCTCTAGACTTAGAATATTTTTGTGTCATCTCGTGGCACGGCATGGCCTCTTACGAGAGGCCCATGTCCATCGTTGAATTACGTCCATGCTATTTAATGAATTAGTGGCTTGAGTTTAAAATCAATATCCATAAAGCCCAACTTAAACAACATTAATATTTATAATTAATTTAGCCTTATAAACTCATCGATTATCTTGTAACTCACCAATGTGATACAAGACAAATTATGGTGTAAACACTTTTACACGTAATTTGTTGAACAACACACCAACATGTATGTACACATTCATATTCATCTTCGACAAATAAAAATTGAGTGGATCATATTCATCAATTACAAAGGTATGCGTTATAACTTATCTTTTTCGTTATTTATTCGTATATGGTCAAAGGTTTGATTTTTACACGTAATTTGTGGTCAGCCATTTTCATCTATCTGCAACCAGTTTTATTAAAATTAACCAGAAAATCAACCATAGTTCTTGGTTCATTAAACCCATTAAATAACGCAACAGCATTGCTATAGTCCCTCTGTCCTTCTCATGGAACCTCTTCTAGACTTCTTACTTCCAAGTGACCTGAACTCTTGAGTCTTGAGGTTTGGAAGGTGGTGGACTGGTGGGTGATATTGAGCAAATTGGTTCAAATGAATTTAAATCAATTCTTGGTCCGATTTGCTTCTGAAGCAAGGTAGTCAGTCCGATTTAATCCGCGAGCCCGATCGAGCAAATGAGTTGACGATTAATAGTCAGATCGTTGTAGTCCGGTTTAGTACAAATATATGAAAAAGTAATAATATTTTTGTCGTACATTTATAAATTATATCAAATCTCATCTGACTTATGAGTAATAACATATTAACATTACTACATCAAAATAACAATTCGTACTTGAATCCAACGAATGGTGAAAATTTAAACACACTCATATAACATCAATATTCAAATGTTCGATGTAGAATTCAAAAAATAAGGTTAGATGAAGAGAAAAACCGAAAAATATACACATTTTACAAATCAAAATGAAAAACGACACTATGTGACATCCAACCCAAAAACCTTGTTGCGAGTCGACCCGCGAATATGTGACGACACCCATTTGTCTCACTGGGTCCGAGTCAAACCGAGTCAACCTACGGGTTTACTAGGTTGACAACCTTGCTCGAGAGCGAAACATTGAGCACGGTAGACTCGGGTCTAGCGTAGCACTACTGCACTAGTATGGCTATACCTCGACTCAGAACTCAGAAGTCTCAATCCGATTCAATGGAAAAGAAGGATAAAGGATAAACCTGTCTACATGCTAGGCATGCTCTAGGTTTGTGACGTGGGCTTCAATTTGGCCGTCATTTCATGGCACGGTATCTACTCCTTTGAAAGAAAGTCTAGCTTAGCTTCAAACACCAAAAAGAATCATAGAAAGTCTCTGTTCAACTGTATTCGGTCCGGCCGCCTTGAGTATCCAACGATATGGAAGAAACTAAAGTAGAAACAGAGACACCCACCAAAGAAACTTTTGGTCAAGTTATATTGAGGAGCACCAGCAACATCATCGAACAATACTGTTGCGTTTCTAAAGCTCGTGCAAATTCGACCATCCTCGCATGATCGACGATCGTTGAAACACGAGCTTCGTGTTCTATAACTGTTAGATATATGTCGTGATAATCTTGTAAACACGTATTCAACCATGGTAACTCATGGAACATGCAATCCAACAACTGTTAGAGCGTTTAGAAGTACTAAAGCACCCTAGTCTTAAACCGGTTTGACAACCTTGTGGGGGCATAAACAGAGGGAAGAAGGTTGGAGAAACAGGGGAAACAGTAGAAGTACGAGTTTCCAAGCAGAGGACTTTTCTTTTCTTCTATTGTGTTCAATTCAAAGTAGTGGAATGAAGGAGTGATGTTGGCATTGCGTGTCCGGAGAGTTAAATTTAATGAAAAGGAGAAAACCCCCTAAAGTGGAGAAGTTTTGAGAGAGACCTCCATATCCATTCCTTTCTTCCCTCTCCTTCCTTTTCCCCTGTTCTTGTCTCTGTTTTTTATTACCTCCTTCTACTTCCCACTGTCTTTTTGTCAACGATGATGATGAGATAGACTGGTTCATTGTTGCACTTCCATGAGTAGAGTGAGTTTTCTGGCAATGGTACGTAATACGCATTACGAAACCTCTGAGAGCGAATGATTCTTGTCTACGCAACGGTAGCAAGATTTTCTCACGATGATACTTGACAACCCATGAGAATGAAAAACACAATTCGCATAACCATCAAGCTAATTTTCTCAAAATGTTAGGTCGTGAGATTCAAATCCAAGAGAACATTCGTTGTCCGTAATTAGTAATTTGCCTAATTGACTTCAATCCTCGTGAGTTGTAAATTACAAGTTATAACAGAGATGAGGAGAGCAGAGCATACCCGACACTACAACCTAAGTAGGGCAGTACGGAAACTTTTCTGCGTACACCATGCCCTACATAACATTACAACCACATTCTCATCTACCAGGAAGGAACTCCCCCAAACTTCACGCATCATTGCACAAACACCTTTTACCATAGTGGGGAAACAAACCAAGACGTTAGATTTGGGTAGTGCCAAGTCGATAATAATTCGGCATCATTTCATTAAATACCCACATCATAATAATTTATTGACCCCACTCTCCTCTAACAAATTAGTAGTAAAAACCGGTGACCGTATATAAAATTGTTTTCTTCCCCTTCTACATTGCTATGGATAATGACTAAAGACCAAAGGAAGAAAGGACCATTACCCCACTCCACTAACTTTGCCGACTGGCTAAAGTGTTCCCCTTAGCTTCAACCTAGAGCAAATTTTGATTAAAATCCAAATAAAATGGAGTCTTAGAAGTATCGCTTCTTCCGTTTGTGTGGTTTGAATTTTAATGTGATAAAAATGATTTATTCTTTGAAATCGTCTTCAAATGATGATACAATTATCCATTCTATGAATTGTCTTCAAATGATGTCGAAGTGGGCACATAATTATAGTGTAAAACGTGATGGATATCTGAATTTTGCACACACAGTGGCTTCTTCGTTTGATTTTGTACATTTGAGAAAGATCAGCTTCATTTCCCATCTTTTCCATATTATAGATCTCAAGGGGGAAAAAATCAGAAATCCAAACAAAAAACCCCCAACTTGCGGTCTCGCTTGTCTCAAAACAATCAAACCCACATCTGCCAACCCTAGGCCCAGCCCCACCCACCTTTCCATTTTGTTTGTGTTCTCCTTTTGACTCGTTGGTACAGAAGTCAACCCTCACGGATTTCTTCCCCTCAAACTTTCCAAGATCTTCCCTCACCTAAACCTTCATCGCCCCACCATAACCGCATTTACTTAATACCAGTTTACTATATACTAAGCACATAATTAATTATTAATACACCATTATCCACCCCAACCACCATACCACAAAACCAGACACAGAATAATTAACAATAAAAATATACATTCATCTTTCTGCATTTGGGAAGGGGTAAAACGAGCCCACCATAAGCAAAGCAGGCTCTTTACAAAATATACCCTTACAATAACACTAACAATATCGTTAACTTCAAAGTCTGGATAATCATCATCTTAATGCTACTTACTGGGTCTGACACTGAACCACACATTAATTAAGCAATTAACAAACTGGAAAAATATTAAGAGAGACGAATTCTTCCACCGCAGGGTTTTTTTTTTGAAAAATTAAAAAGTAAAATAACCGAAATAGTAATCGCCCGCCGCCGCCCACAGCCTGTACAGAAATCTCTCCTTCTCCTTCCGCTTTTTGCCAGCTTCATCGGCCACCGCTTCCTTCTGAAAATTGCTAATCTTCCCCCAAAATAGAGATCACCAGTCTTCGGCCGCCGCCACAACTTCCATCAAATCATAATATTGACAAAAGACATATGCACATTCTTCTACAATTTCAATTTATGTGGATTTTTTTCCTGCTTTCACTTTTTTTTTTTTTCAACCGCCGTTTCACCCCAAAAGCCACCGCCTTGTCGTATCTCCTCCGGCGGCCGCCGCCATATGTACAAACTGAGAAGAAACCAGAACGAAGCCATCCATATACCGAAAAGAAAACCCATATCCTCCCCCAGGAAAACGACAAAACGCACAGCCGGATCCGGGCCCGCGGCCCATTGATCACTGAACCAGCTCCGAAATCCAATCCACGTCCAGACCTCCGACCGTCGAATACGGGCTCGGGTCCCCCCGCTCAAGCATGTTCTCCTTGCTAATTTTCTCGAACATCCTCGCCCTGATATCCCTCCCGGATTCCACCCTCTCCATTGCTGGCTCTTCCTCGCACACTTTGTCCCAGAAATCGGCCGAGTACCCGAGCCCGCTCGGGGTCGTCGGCACGCTGCAGAAACCGGGTCGGAGGAGCGACCCGGCGCGAGGAGACCCGTACCCGGATCCCCCTCCACCGCCGCCACCGGCTCCAATCCAGGAAGAAGGCAGGGATTTCACCTTACCCAGCTGCAAGTTCCGGAGAGACACCATCATCTCGTTGATCGAGTTGGAACCCAGCGAGCGGCTCAGCGTCTGCTGAGTCGTCATCGGCGACATCGGCGGCGAGTCCGTCTCGGGGGGCGAGACAGAACCCGGGGACGAAGTCATGAATGGCAGAGTCCGAGCACAGGAAGCCTCAATCGCCTGGCGGAACGGCGATCCATCGTACGACTCGGTACTCCTCGGGCTCTGAGGCAGAACCCGGAGTTGCTCCGGCGTGTGAGCGAAGAAACAGACCCGCCTCTTGCAATTAGTCCCGTCCTTACACGGCTGGGTGCGGTACCGGGCCGGGTGGAGCCAGCACTCGAACACTCCGTGAGCGAACTCGCAGCCGTCGCCCTTCTTGCAGTTCCCCTTTCGGAACTCGGGGCATGCCGTGCCGGAGTAATGGTACTTCCGCGGATCCCTCCGGCGAGCTTTCTCGCCGGGGTGAGCGTAGGGGCACTCCGTCCAGTCGTGGGAGCGGCCGCGGGCGCACCGCCGGATCTTGAATTCGTAGATCCTGAAGTGATCGCAGGAGTAGGCGTCGACCTGGGAGTCGTGGTCGAGACCCGGGATGTCGAAATCCGGGTGCAAATCCGGGTCGTTGGAGGGGAGGAACCGCTGCAGCGCTGACAGAGCTTCCTGGACGTAGAAGGGATTGTAGTGATCGGAAGCAGGGGAGGAGACATTGCTCCCGCCGCCGCCGTAGTGTGGGCTGTAGAAATCGGAGGAATTGTCGTCGACGGCCGTCCACGGAGGAACGTGAACGGAAGGATGAGGACGGTGTTGCTCGCCTAGCATCATCGTTTCAGGAAAATCTCGAATCTAGAAGAAGAATGGAGAAATCGATCTTTTTTCGCTGCTTTTGTTGGTTTTTGGGTTAATGGAGGTCGGTTGATTTTTTGTACACAGAAATACCGGCAAGGTTTGGTGGTATATAAACTGCTGACGGGAGTGGCGAGGTAACCGGGGTAGGGTTGAGGGGAACTAACCGTGGTTAGGTCAAACATTTTCGGAGGAGCTAGTTTGTAATTTTCCAGGGCGGTTAAAATATTAATTAAATGTGGGGGAGTATTTCGGGGATCACATGCGGGAGAATCAGAAAGAGGGAGGTGGATCGTACACGTGGCGATGGTGGACATGCCTTGGTCCACGTGGCGGAGAGGTGGTGGAGGTGAGGGGATTAAAAATCACAGAGGGGTTGTACGTGGAAACTACCGGGCTGGGCACTGCCTGCAATGATTTTGTTCTTTATTCTTTTTTTCTTTTCTTGAATCCAAACAAGGTGTTACGCCTTAGAGCATCTCCATCAATGCAATTGTAAAAGAAATTGCATTTATGTTTTTTATTGTCTACCCAAATTTCTTGCAATCCACATCACATTCATTTCATTCACCTACATCAATGAAATTAACTTGCAATTGCATATATAATTAAATATTATGTTTAAATTACAAAAAATTAAGTAAAAGAGAAAAAAAATAATATAAAATACAAAATTCCCATTTTTTTAGGCTTTTTTGACTTGCATATGGAATTGCATTTGTTGCAAGCTTGCAAATATGCAATTGGTAGCCATATCAATGCAATTGGTTTTGCAATTGCAAACACCTATGCCATGTCATTTTGCAATTGAGAATGCAATACCAATGTGGATGCTCTTATAGGGTTCCCGGAGGCGGCGGAGCGTCAGATACGCCAAGACTCCTATGAGTGAAACTGAAAATACAAAATACTGAAAATTATTAATCTCTTCGTTCTCCCAGCACACAGTTAATGCTACGGTCTACAAAACACTAAATTCTCAATTTTTTTTTGAAATAATTCTCAAATAAATAGGCTGGACGGGGTAGGCTAGATTTTTCAGTAAAAATCCAACCAATCCTAAAAAATATAAGTATTTTGCACCATAAAAATAAAAGTTCAACAAATTAACGGAAGTAAACGTCAAAATGCATAAAAATTATTGTTTAGATCTTGATGAAATGCAACTAATTTCAATATATGTCTAGTATTCTCTGTAAATATTTAATCAAGTAAGCTAAAGAGATTATTAATATAAAGAACACATTCATCTTATATCTAGATAATAAATAAAAGCCGAATGATGAAAACTGTTGCTCCATTTCAAATTTCCTGCAACGAGAGTGATTATAGGAAGGACATTTTGGTCTTCACAATTGCTTATTTTCTTATTTATTTATTCATAAAAAATGCATGCACTGGGATTTGAACCTTGGTATCTTTAAAGGCAAGCAAAGATCATAACCAATCACACTAAGTATATTTGTTGTATCTATTTAAATTCAAACATACACGAACCTAAATTATGAAAATCATATGACTTTTTTAACGATTAGTTGGCCACTGAATCTCCCGTAAGTACTTATTTGGTGTTTTAATACTTTGATTATTTTAGTTGTAGTTTAATACTTAATTTAAATTTCTATCTATTTTATAAATATACAATAACCCTAAAATTGCAGCCCAAATATCACTGGTTCGAATATTGCATATCGAATTGCAATATTAAACATGTAGAAGCAATATCGACTTCTTAAATTAATATTATTTTTCAGAATTACTATGGAGAAATTATATCTTTGTGCAAACTATATGAGACTGGTTCTTTTAATGTTTTAGTCGGGATAACCGCTACATTTTAAACTTCTTCATAATCTGGCATGATTGGATCCAATGATCATTATACAAGATTGTGTTTAATAGGGTGGCTCATTTCACCACTTTTTGGCGTGTTAATGAATTTGTAGGACAATGACAGGTCTACATCTACACTCATCACAATCTACACATCATATAAATGTGAAATGAGAAAAGAGGGATTCCATTTCAAATTTGATGCGTATAGAGCAATTTTTTAGGGGTAAATTTAGAAGATGCCAGTGCGGTCGGTCTGTTGAGCACGAAAGTAAAAATATGTTTTCATTTAAACGGGCGCAAACTGTTATTTGGCCCACTAATCGTGCACCCATCGCCAATGCAGTCAAATTCGGGATTTTGATCATAAAATCGTAGGATTTTAGGATTTTACTTAGGGATTCCGATCTTGATTTTACTATAAAATCGGTGGACCTTAAAATTGTTTAAAATCGGGACTAAAATCATTAAAATCGTAAAATAGTATCGAAATCGGGATTTTGATCGTAAGAGAACAAAATATGTGGTTTGAGCCAATTTAAAATAAGTATAACTGTTTCAGCGGAAAGAGCAATGGAATCTTCTCAGATATTTTTCTATTAGAAAAATATTCAAAAATAATAAAAATAACCAAATTAGGGTTCGGTTAATCTCTTTCCCTTCACCCCATTTAACTTATTGGTAAAACACATGTCCTAATATTGGAAGTATGTAAGAACTAACATCATTATTAACTAATTAATTTATTAATGAATATATTTGTACCAACCCACTAACATTACTTATTTTATTGGAGTTCAATTATTTTTAGTTTTAAATCATACTTAGTAGACGATGTCGAAATATTACTTTGAGTTAAACAACCTAGACATAACATGAAAATAAGAGCCAAACCCATGAACTATATCTCTTCATCATGAATTATTTTGAGTTACACATTAAATAACAATTAAAATAGTGATTTTGGAACATTAATCTTGAGAATGATCTTATGGAAAAAAAATCTTCTGAATTATCATTTTAAATGCTATGTGTCTTTGTGATATTAATAATTTACCTTATTAATATTCTTATATGCTATGTTCTATATGGTACTTAAAATCCTACGATTTTACGATTCGATTATACGATTTTGATTTTACCCCAGTTTTCGATTTTAGGTAAAATCTCGATTTTAACTGCTTTGCCCATCGCAGCCTCTCCAAATCTTCCTATTCTACTCGCCGGGTCATCTCATCCACTACAAAATATCTCCTCATGTACTCAAAGTTCTCACTGAAACCTAATATCTACAACTAAGGCGCAGAGGGAGCAACCGATGGATT
The DNA here is from genome assembly GCA_946122785.1 of Linum tenue. Classification (NCBI taxonomy): domain Eukaryota; kingdom Viridiplantae; phylum Streptophyta; class Magnoliopsida; order Malpighiales; family Linaceae; genus Linum; species Linum tenue. The sequence continues at coordinate 11,268,333 of CAMGYJ010000002.1, read as the reverse complement.
GTAGCGACCCCCACTATTTTGATAGCTAATCAAGAAGAGCGCGTTTGTTTAGTTGTATGGTGACTCACTTAATTAACAATTTTAATTCCGTTGACAGCCTCCTCTCCGCAATTGTATTGTGTTCACGAAGATCTGAAGGCGCAAGTGCAACAGGTCCAGGGGTAAATAATATGTATAAAGCGTTGGCCAAATTGAATTGAGTCATTCTACTTGGAATATGAAGATTTTTGCTTAATTGCTTTGGTTCGTGAGGCAACTATGTTATGTTTGAAGGTAGACCAACGCAAACAACAGCACAGCTCCAGGGCTATTCTGCACATTAGGTAGTTGGGGCATTAATTGATAATTATTTGGGATTATTCCTACAAGTACATAATTTGGAACGTGCCTTTATATTGCATTGATTAATAGTTGTTTGAGATTTTTCAAATGAGTGATTTGACATGTTAAAATCTCTCTTTTTTGAAATGGAGTCTTCGAAGTGGAATATGAAGATTTTGGATTAAGCTTGGTTTCGTAACGCCCTTATGGGTGTTTATTCTCTAAAATGCAGTTGTCTTTCAAAGTGCTCATTGCAAATGGCAAGTCAGGATACAACGATGGTACCGGTACACGTTTATATCATTAGTAGGTAGCAGATTGTGTCCATTCTACTATATCATTTAGCTAAATACTTAGTTGTTCTTTTCAACTAAAAATTATGCTTAAATGCTGTGATTGGCCTCAGAAATGTATGTCTTTGCATTAACTGTTAATGATTGTGAGTTTTGGTTTAATGGTGAAAAGTCCATTTATTTAGAAGTCTAAATTTGGCAAACCTATTGGACAATAGGAATGCCATACATTAGTGTCGTGGGAGGTTTGTTTGATGTCTCAGGGTGTTAGATTTTTAAGAAGGTTGTTTGTTGTGGCAGAGAGTCCCTAAAGCTAGCGAGGTATTCCTATGTGGGCTTTTTCTTTGTTTGACTTTTTCTCGCCTTTTTTCTTATCTCTTTTTCTATTTTTGGTTTTTGTGTGCTACCTTCAGTTGCTACGTCTTCATTTGTGAGCCATCTATACTTTTCTTATTCAGTGCCTAAAAATCATATATACTCGATTGCATAGTAGTTACTAATAGATACATTTATACCAATAGAGAGATTTTAAGTTTTATCAGTTGTTAGTTTTAATATTTACTTACATTGGTTGTTTATGTAGTTTTCTTTGTAATATTTCTCATTATACAACTAATTACTATGGCTACGTAGTTGTATAAGTGGGGGTTGGACATGATAGTTCTTAGAAGCATCAATACTTGAAGGTTATTATAATGACCAAATTCTAAAGTTGTGGTTTGCCTTCAACTTGCTTGGAGCATTTCAATTATGCATCAATTGTTCTCTCCGTGTAGTTAACTCTCAGACAAATCGAAAATCTTGCTGATATGTGCTTGATTGTAGTTAAATTTAGGGTTCTACTGCATTGTTGCTTTACTCTTTTTTCGTGGTTGAGTCTGCTTCAAAAAATTTAGTTTGATTTTAGAAAATTTTGCTTCTGCAGTCCTGTCTTGCCACCAACGCGTTCAATAGATGGAGACGGGAGAGGCGAAGGCTATTTTTGTGTTGTTGTTGCTGGTTTAGGGATCGGTTTGTGAAGAAGAGGGAGAAGAGAGGGGGAAAGGGAAATGCAGGAGAGGGGGATAACTCTTTTCTCCGACAAAAATGGAGTGAAGAAAGGAATTATGATCAGTAAGAATATGGTTATCTTACATAACGGTCTCTATTCTGTTTGAATTGAGCTTGAGAGGCAGTGATAAGGACGAGCTGCAACCAATTCATAGTGAGAAGAGAGCTATGAACTGTGATCATGTCTTATTTCAAGTTAGAAGGTAGTTTCAGTATAAGGATTATTTAATTTGACAAGTTGTTTCGTCCATGATTCTTGGTAGTTTCAGTGCCATTCTAGCCAATGTTTAGTCTGTAATTTTTGAGAATTGATGTGCGAGTAATGACTTTCACTTAGCTTCAACTATTATGTGTGTATTTATTGGCATGTGATAGAATTCTCTTTTCCTTTTCATTGAATTCATTTTCATACTCTAATTGTATTATTTGTACATAGGCAAATCATGCTCGAGATGGCAACTCGCTGATATGGCTGGTGCAAGGAATGAAGCCATCATTAGAATTCAGACCGACAACGGGGAGGGATGCCCAGGACTAATTCAATGATGATTGATGATGGTATAATAAAAACTGCAGTCTGCATCAGCACCAATTTCTAGGCCTAAGTAAAGGTATTCAACCCAGAACTCTGCTTAGCGCTAAAAATTGCCCTCACCCAACCTTGATCCTGTTTGACCCACTTTTGAAGAGTCAAGATATATGACTAATCCTCCCCGTTCGTATTTTCTTATTGACTCTTTCTGACCCTGTAGGTTGGGGCGGGTCGGGAAGAATTGGATTAGTGGGTCGGTCCTAATCAAGTGGAATCCCAATCCCTTCACTCTCACTTGCTTTCTCTCCCATTCCACAAGTAGGTAACATACAGTAATCCGGCCAACGGGCCGGGTAATAAGCTAGTTATTTATGAATTATACACAAGAAAAAGTGAATGTGAACCACAATTTGTATTAATCCTATGTTTCAATATTCCTTTGATGAATGGATTAAGTTAACAAGTCTACGAGAGAAAATATGAAAAATATTTTAACTTCGTCACAATCATACTTGTATATAAAAGAATTTGTTTTGAGAAGCATACTAAAAAGAATAGTTGTAACATGGGATTTAGTATCTACGGGTTTGCCTAACTCAAAATTCACTCCCAACAAAAATGTGGTGGGTTCGCAACCAACCTAAAACCTTCATTTTAACGTTAAATACATATTGGTTAGGTCGAACAAGACAATTGGGTAGGGTTACAGTTCTTTTTGTTCATCCTTAATTAATATCTTCACTAATAATTCTTTTATCTTATTCAATTTGGGAAATGGGAGTATAAAAGTAAATTATTAAGTGGGTGTTTGTTTAATGATGTATTTTTAGTAATGATCTCTTTGTGAAACTTAATCCACGAGAGCATAGTTGGTCGCACTATTTGGTTGTCGTTTGTGTTGCAATTTGCAAATGAATGCTTAACTATCCATCTTTTTGTAGATTGTAAGATCTTTCTATTATCAAGAGGATGGGTACCAAACTTCAACTTGTTTCGGTGCTATTGCAATCAATCGATGGTTTAGAAGTCATTGGTTGCTTAAAATGGCTTAAATGTTATTCCTCGTTAGTTTTGGCAATTAAATCTCTAATGAAGGGAATATATTGGAAAATCTTGGTCTAAGTCGGTAAATTGTGAACTACAACAGAATTAAGTATTTTCTTTTAAGTTTCAACCAAGATAAACTCATAGAGCACGGTCGGACAACAATATTACGAGGAAGACAATAATAAAAGACAGTAATTTGTATGCATCCGGACTCCATATTAAGTTTTTTTTGGCTTCAATGTTTTAAAAGACAATTAACGATTAAATTAGAGCGACAATCTATGAGAAATAAAAAAGCATATTGGAAGGAAATCAACATAAGAGTTGTGAGGAGGTTAGGGTTTGTGTAGTTAGCCGCACACTTACCATATTCAACACTTTTCACTTGTCTTATTCCTTGATATTTTTTACAAGAATTAGAAGCTCATGGCTGTTCATACACTTCCACTTATCTGGACCTTACTGTATCGTATGTTGTATAACATTTTTCTAACCAATCACCAACTCTCAAGCACAAGATTCTCAAAACAACTAAAACACTCGTCATCTCTATGTTTGGACAGAGCATCTAAATACACTATATGTACCCTTCCTTTTAAGTGGGTATAAAAATGAGTCCAAAAAGTCCAGATTTAAAGATGGAGAATTAAAAATATTTTTTTCCTTGTTTTCTTAATTAGCTCATATCTTATTCGTTTTAACTCAGATTTCAATTTTTTTGCACAGATGGAATGAGTTCGTTGTGCACTACAAAATGAGATATATTTTCAATATTTTTAAAAAAAAAATTTCATGCCTCTCATTACCAACTGCATACCATATGATATTTTCTTCGTTTTTAAGTAGTTTTTGAGAATTTTTACAAAGAAGGAACGAGTTGATAATGATCTATTGGATCTACAAATTTTTGGGTGAACAAAATACAAGACTAAGAAATACCACACAATACCACCCTGGTAAACCCACCGAGAGACCTTCACCAACAATTTTACCCTTTGATTAGCATCTCCAAACTAGGTGTGATGAGCATATGCTCGGTTACACCTATCGGATCTCACATGAGGTGATTTTGGTTAGTTTTAATGTTGGGGGTATAGCTCGGGGCCTAACGCGCCAGCAACCACGCCCCCATCAACACGGTAGATGAAGACTAGCGTAGAATAATGCAAGCAGCCACTACTGCGCCACAACATAATAGTGCGCGTTATACCACGATGTGCGAGTGCAACCCGAGCCTTCGGACGTATGCGCGGAGGAGGAAGACCAAAACCCGCGAAAGAGGAAGACCAAAACGACGTCGTAGTAACCCGTGGAAGAGGAAGACCAAAACAACATCGTAGTACTAACCAGCAGTCACTTCTCGCCTATAGAGCTAATCATACCCTAGTTACCTGGCTTATCCAAACATCTTGTCACCTGAGATCCTCACCCACCGAGGGCAGCCTATAAATAGAGCATTTACCCCGGTGGGTGAAAGGATCTCTTTTCCCTTTCTCGCTCTAGTAATACAAGTTACTTCTCTCTCTAAGATCCTCTCAACTTACTTTTCTTAACCCACTGCCTCCTCTAGAATCTTTAAGTGTGCAAACGGATCGTCTTGTTATTCACTCGCACTCCCTTTCCCTCTTGTCTCACTCCTACAATCAGTTAGACATAAACAATTGGCGCCACCGTGGGGCCGCGAGTGAAAATAATGACGATAAAACAAACTTCTAACATTCCGATGAGGCAACTCCAGTCAAAGCGATGACCAACCCAAAGTTATTCACGGAATCCCACAGCTTTGACGCGGTGCTATTAGAGGACGAAGAGCAGAGTTCACCGCCAAGGAGATCCGCCAGCAGATGGCAAAACAAAACGAAGTCATAGCGCTGATGATGAACAAAAAAAAATCCCCGCGGCACTACAACCGCCAACTCCACCCCAAAGGCAGTACGCCGCCGAGCTTCGAGTAGAGTCATCAACGAGAGAAGATCTCAAATTCCTGGAGCAACACCTATCACCAAACTACCGCTCTCAGTCCAGGACAATCCTTCACCAACCATTGAGCCCCCGGATCATGGCGGAGCATCTAAGCGGAATTCCACCCACCCTCCCAACTTACAACGGGACGACATACCCAGAAGACCATGTCAGCACATTTTTCCTCCGGACGCAGCTTCAAACAAATTCAAATGCGGCCCTCTACCATACTTTCCCTTCAAGGTTCGGGGGTATTTATCTCGACTGGTACAACAGGCTACGTAATGGGATAATAAACTCCTTCGAGGAGTTCACATTCCTATTCACAACGAAGTTCGCGTCCCAAAAGAGAAGACCATTGCACCTGAAAACTCCGATCGACATAAAACAGTAGGATGGGGAAAGTTTGAGAGCGTTCTACTCCAGATGGTCAAGAATTTCCATGGCGGTGAGAGACCTATCACCAGAGACAGCCGCCCACCACCTCATGGAAGCCACGACCAACATGGAACTAAAGCGGGCTCTGGCCAAAAGACCAGTTATATCATCAACGGAACTCGAGGTTAAATTAGAGAAAGCTATCACACTCGAGAAAACACTAGGAGTGAAGACAACATGGCGTTCCGAGCCGCCAAGGCAGACCAGGGAGGACCAGAATCAAAGACAACTCCTAGTACCACTAGAACAACTCTTGCAACGCCATAGCGGGGCAAGCAGACAACTCGCTCACCCAGATCCGGCACCACCACGACCCGGATACGTCCCGGACGACCCAAAAAAAGCTTGGGCGTTATGACAGAAGGCCTCGCGCTGCACCATGATCAGCAACGAACTACATCGCCGCTCACATTCAGGCGTATACCTCAAGTGCGTGGGACCAACAGAGGCGCAATGAATAATACAAGACATCCACGAGGGACTCTGTGCGATGCACAGTGGTTCGCGAACCATGGAGCGCACAATCCTGCTACACGGGTACTACTGGCCAAGAATCAAGAAAGACACAAGAAAATTTGTAGCCGAGTGCCATAAATGCCAAACAAACGCCCGACAACACCACCTGCCTTCCATTGAGCTTCAAGGCAACCTCAGCCCATGGCCATTCGTGCAATGGAGAGTGGACTTCCTAGGACTCTTCCCAACAGCAAAGGGCAAACGCAAGTACATCATATTAGCGGTCAATTACTTTTCAAAATGGATCGAGGCCTAGCATCCATCACCACGCCCCAAGTCATTCGATTCTTGCATAACAACGTGTTGAAGCATTCGGCGTGCCAAACTCATTCATATTCGATGATGGGAAACAATTCGATTGCGCTGAAGTGATCGACTTTTGCGACCAAGTCGACACAATCGCCCGCTTCGCATCAGTAGCGTATCCTCAAGCTAACGGCCAAGCAGAATCCACGAACAAGGTAATCCTTCACGGACTCCACACCCGCTTAGGTGAAGCAAAGGGTAAATGGACAGAAGAGCTTCACACGGTGCTATGGGTGCATCGTACCACATTGAAGGTCGCCACAGGCGAGACGCCATTCACGTTCACATATGGCACAGACGCGGTCATTCTTGTCGAAACGTCATTACCCACATACCGGATCACAATGTTCGATGAAGAAAGCAACAATGTGGCACGACTAATGGATCTAGAACTAGCGACCGAAAGACGCGAGTTGGCATCCATCAAGCTAGTGGCGTCAAAATCTCAGATAGCCCAATACTACAACGCGAAGTTGGTCCCTCACAGCCTCAAGTTGGGAGACCAAGTGTTACGACGGATGTTTCAAACTCGGATAGCAATACGAATGTTGGAACAAAACTGCGTGATCATGAATCATGCAAGAAAAAGGAACGAGACAATCAGCGCTCAACAGACACGCTTAATCACGAATTATTGCCACACAAGTAAGGAAAATGATATAGATAATAGCGAATTTGGATTTCTTGTCAGGGAACTCAGGGGTACCAAGTCCCAAAGAAAGGAAACGCCCAAACACTTGGACTCAAAATAGCCAACAAAAAGAAAAAACATGCAAGTCCCTAGTCAATCATGACCTTGTCACTCTTGGCCGCCCCACCCGCTTCTTCTTCCCCCTCCTCCTCGGGCTCAGAATCTAGGTCCAACGACCGTTTCTCACTCAACCACCGTTGGACATGCTTTATCATTTCAGCGGTGTTTCAACGCACCCCAGGGTTATCTGGGCGCACCTTCTTCCGAACGGCTATGACCGCCTTAGTCATGCAGTCCACAAGAATCTTGTGAAAAGCGCCCGACCCTTTATATTGCCAAACGATATTGGCCTGAGTTTTGCGGACGGCTTCAGATTTAGCTACGTTATGCAACCGAACGAGTGCTTCTTTCTGCTCGCGGAAGTCCTCACGAAGCTTCTTCAGCATCTCGGCGTGGTCAACCTCAAGCCGACGCCTCTCCTCCGCCCGTTCATCCGCAACGCGCTGCATCTCTTCATCAAACTCTTTTCTCATCTCCTCGTGGATGGCTTCCACCTCCTCTTGCCGCGCCTACTCTTTAGCAGCAACAACTTTTTCGTTTAACATACCCTGCAACACGCCTAGCTGCTCCATGACCTCGTTCGCCTTCTTCGTCGCACCTTCTGCGCGACATTCAGCACTCGCAACTTTGTTCTCCAACAAAAGGGTCTTATCCAACTCAGCCTTCAAAGTCGCGGTACCATTCACTCTTTCTTGTTAAGCACGAAAGGTTGTGAGCAGAACCTACAAAAGAAACTCGCTAATTAACTCACATAAAAATACAAAAAAAACCAACAAAGAGAAAGAAAGAAGAGCGGAGAACTCACAACGAAATGCAGCAGCACCAAATAATGCAGCGAATCAGTACTCTCCAGACGCAGAGGGACACTAAGAAGGGGACCCACCACTTGCAGAGCGCTCTCCGGGGCAATGATGGAAGAGGCAGCACCAGAGTGTAGGCGCACATCACGATACTGCGGCAGGATCAACCCCTCAAATCCGGGCATCTCTGGCAGCGTCTGCTACACTGATGAACCAGCCGCGAGCGCATTGTCAGGGCGCGGCGGTTTGCTGGCACGCACCTCTCATTCGGAAATCTGCAGTGGAGCCTTCATCGCGACCCTAGCAACCTTGTTGTGCCTTTCAACAGCCGCGGGCGGAACAATCTCCTTTCTCTTCTTCTCCCTGCGTGATGCCCTAGGAGCCTTGACGACATCGTCGACAAACATCATGGTCACCATAGACGAGTAGTCCACACCTACAACAAAAATTTGTAAGAGAACCGTTAATATTACAGAAGACGGAGACATAGGAGAAAAATTAACCATCTTCAAAAAGTTCCGCGAGGCAAGCCGCGTGGACTCCCCCATGGTAGAGATCAATCTTCTCCTCCAACAACTCCTCGTACTCATCGTCCAAGCCATCATACTTGCCTGCGTCAGACTCGAACCCCTTGACACTACCATCCTTCCAGACTGTGGGCTCTTCGACATACTCACTAGCCCACTCGCCCGGAGCAGGCTTTATGAAGACGAACCACTCAAATCAGTCTTTGTCCAGCTTCGGCGACCCATACACATAGCCATCGCGCCGCTTGTCGCGCAGCCGCAATGACAAGCAATCGCTCTTGCCCTTCTCCGTCGGAGCTTTCATCTTATAAAAGGTATGGAACAACCCATAAGAAGGCTATATTCTGCGCCGATTACACACAAGGGGGAGCATTGATATGTGCATCATCACGGAAGGAGATAAGCGCGCGGCAGAGCACTTTAACCTCCGCTAGTACTTGGAGTAGATCTCGAACCAGCCAGGGGCATTTGCCAATGCAACTACGCGCACTAGGCACCGTGTACTGCCACGAGGGGGGCAACCCCATGCCGCACACTAGGTCGGTCACCTCCTTCCGCCCCAACACAGAGCAATGATCAAGACCCCGCAGCAGGTTGTCGCTAGGCACCGCCAACGAACTCGTCTCGAACGTCTCTGCCCAATCGAGAATAGTGTATTGGGAGTCGATGTAGTAGGGACCGATTCGTAAGAACCCCTCGTCCGCCCCCTTGGCGTCGCCGATCACCACCTTCCGGCGAATCGGCTGTCTGATCATATCCGTCATCAGCGTCGTGAGACACCATCGGCGGATTCTCACCGGCCACCGCTCCGTCGCTCCCACCGCCGCCGGACTCATCAAGATCAAAGGAAGGATCGGTAGAAACATGAGAGGGAGAAAAAAGATTACCTTCTTCATCGATGATGACCTCGATCTCTTCATTGGTAGCACCGCCGACCATCTGAAATTGAAGATTCACGACGGGAACGAGAGAAATAAGGTCGGAAACGAAGGAGTGGAATCTCGCAACAAGATGTTTCTCGAGAAAAACTGAAGTTTGGGAAGCAAAATGGCCTTCTAGAACTTGATGGTAGGTATTTATAAGCCTGAAGTGAGAGAATGCAACGGGCAAAAGGACTTCGAGGAGCGCAACCGTCACGTCAATCATTCGAAATTTGAATTTCAAATATCGAGGTTGAACCACCACAACGTGCGAATAGGAAGGTGCCACATGGCTGAGGATAATCAAAAGTTGTGCGAAGACAACCAACAGTCATGCGCGCGTGGAGACAAGGCAGCCACGCCCCCTACGTCCGCGCACCGCCTGGGGGACAGGGGACTCCCGTGGAAAGGGCAAAACGCCGCACATACACAAGCTGGCAGAATATACCGCCCAAAACGCAACTCAGAATACAGGCCATACAACAAAAAACAGCAAACAAGGACAGAGCTATCACGCGCACAAAGTCATACCAGGAGGCATTCGCAGAATACCACCTGATGGGGGGCAATTGTTGGGGGTATAGCTCGGGGCCTAACGCGCCCCTGTCAACACACTAGATGAATACTAGCGCAGAATAATGCAAGCAGCCACAGCCGCGCCACAACATAATAGTGTGCGTTATACCACGATGCACGAGTGCAACCCGCGCCTTCGCACGTACGCGCGGAGGAGGAAGACCAAGACGACGTCGTAGTAACCCGTGGAAGAGGAAGACCAAGACGACATCGTAGTACTGACTAGCAGTCACTTCTCGCCTATAGACCTAATCATACCCTAGTTACCTCTCTTATTCAAACATCTTGTCACCTGAGATCCCCACCCACCGAGGGCAGCCTATAAATAGAGCATTTACCCCGGTGGGTGAAGGGATCTCTTTCACCTTTCTCACTCTAGTAATACAAGTTACTCCTCTCTCTCTAAGATCCTCTCAACTTACTTTTCTTAACCCACTGCCTCCTCTAGAATCTTTAAGTGTGCAAGCGGATCGTCTTGTTATTCATTCGCATTCCCTCTTGTCTCACTCCTACACTCAGTTAGATATAAACATTTAAAATTGTCATGTGCTTCATGTCACTTATATTTTGGTAACGAAGAGTATTGCAAATACTATGTGTCATTTGTAAACTATTTTGTGCTCCCTTACACCTTGAGATAACCCTGAGCTTTGGATTATTATCTCGTGCGATTATTCAAATGAGGGCGTCTTTTCATTTACGTTTGCCGTTGAAAATGACTACCACATCATATAATTGATACATTTTCCATTCTATAAAAGCTTCCTTCCCTCATTCTTCTACCTGTATCCGTGCATTTGATCAAAGTTTAAAACAAGATTCACCTTAAAACTAAGTATATACTTACCCGATTAACTAAGCTCAATAACTTGCTCTAATGATCAGCTTTGATCACCTAAATTGCATGCCCTTGTTTGGACCCGAATCTCATTCTTTTCTTTTTTGCTTCTTTAGTGGAGGTGTGTGGAAGGAGTTCACTACTTCGATTATAACCAATGCATCAAACAAACGAAGGTGGGCTATTTCTGTCTTGATTTGTACACTTAGCTTATTTGGCCTACTTTCCTATTTCTCCCTTCTTGTAAAGTATGGCATACTTTCCTTCTTTCGTTTCATATTTATGCATTGATCATTGTAGATAAATAATACAAGTTTTTGCTATTTATAATGGAAATTATATTAATTGTTTGATTCTTCTTATGGTATTTTTATTGTATTTATCATGATAGAATAATGTAGTTCATGTCTACGACAGTAGCGGATCCAGAAGTTTTTTTTTATTATAGATGTTTTTTTTATAAATGACTCATAATATATAGAGGTCTCCCTTTCACAATTAAATAAAATTAACATAATAAAAAAAACTTCCGACTAATATAAATTACAACAAAAGCCTACGACGTGTTTAATTTGCACATTCTAAAAAATTTATAAAATACACTCACTAATAGTGAGTGTATTTCTTTCAATATGTTCTACTAGACAATCAATCACGATCACGCTATTCAATTATAAAGCTTGTTCTTGATGTAACCAAAACCTAAAAAGGGTTTCTCAAAACTTGCATTTGCAACCGGTAAAATCAATACAACTTTGAGAAGCAACATTTTTTTGAAACACTACATTCAAGCCAATTATACTGTTTGTAAATCAAGAAATTTGGAATATAAACTTGTTTCCACAGAGTCTCAGGCTAGATTCAGTGGTCATCAATTCTCAGAGGACGAAAGAGTAGGAGGTCGCTCAAAACTTGACTGTCACATGTTAGAATTACATAGACTACCATCTTTTTCCCCCTCATACAAAATTGCTATCGGGAGATTGATAATCCGTAATCGTTTTTTCAAATTTTGGAAATGTCACTTGCATGGGTCCACCCCTAGTCTAAGTGAATAATGGATCAAAACTTAACATGCTCTGTGTCACAATTACATTTAGAATTATCCAAGGTTCACAACATCTGCCACTCTATTTATGCTTCCTTTCTTAAAAATCAATCAAAGTATTTACTTAACTAAAATGCTAATGACGGCAAATGTTCTCTCTCTTTCATGTATACGCGATGCTTAACCGTTTGACGAAATTCAAGGATCATAGAATGAAACTCATAGTCCTCACTAAGAGTAATCGAATGCATATATAACCTCAAGAGGATGACATTTTTGTGCTTAGCAAAAGACAGGGCAAGTAGGCGACCACCCTCAAACACTGTCATAAAAGATAGAAGTAGGTATCTATTCCAACACAAACAAGAATTTTTGTTTCATTCAACTGGACCAACTCTTCTTGATTTGTTCTTGTTTGAACGTTTAAAGTTAACCACCCAAGTCATCGAATTGAAAACGACATAATTAATTTATTAATTAACCATGTAAGGTAATTTTGGGAAGCTTGATAGTATATTGGACGAACCCATGACCTTGATGTGGACCTCTGATTTCTTTCTTCAAACTCTGCTAGCAGTTTTGAACCCAACAAATACAAAGAATTATTATTACATATAAAATGCAACCTGAAAGAACAAAGATGAAGAAAAACAGGAAAGATATATTTAGGATCGGACATTCCGAGTCGTGAAAGCGAAAATTGAAGCAGTAAAGCTTTTTGTCGTATCACAACACAAGAATTGGTGTTTATTATAAGAATGTATTAGCTGGATTTTGCTATCAAATCGTCAAATTATTTACATGTATATTCATCAATCATATATTTTTGTTGTTTTCATGGTTGGGTTTGTTTTTTGGTAGTTAAATACTTAAATTATGTGTTTTGATTTATATTTGTATAGGGTAAATGCCACATTTGGTCACTGAGATTACTAATTCGTGTCATGTTTAGTCACTAGAAAAATTTAATGTCAATTTTGGTCATTCGAATTACTGAATTAGGTCACATTTAGTCACTCTCCCATTAGCCTCCGTCCAACTCAGGTCACTCGAATTACTTAAACATGTCACATTTAGTCACTATAATTACTGAAACAGGTCACATTTAGTCACTCTCCCGTTAGCCTCCGTCCAGCTCCATTAATGGAGTTGGACGGAAACTAATGGGAGAGTGACTAAATATGACCTGATTCAGTAATTCGAGTGACCAAAATTGGTATTAAATTTTTCTAGTGACTAAACATGACACGATTTAGTAATCTCAGTGACCAAATGTGGCATTTACCCTATTTGTATAATATTGGCAAATGTTAGCACAATGTTGGTGTACGCTATATTGTCTGCATTCACATTTATTATTTGTACTTTGATAATTTCGATGAATCATAACCATTTATTTTTATTTTAAGATTAAATAAATCTTACCATTTGAGTTAGAAAATTGGGAAATAGTGTTCACTCATTAGAGGTTAGAGTATAGTACTATGCCCTAAACTCTGGTTAATTTATGTTCTGAATCACAAAACTCGATAGGCATACGCTAAGGTAAGCATATGTCTAGCATATGCTAGCGTGAATTGTATAATACTATACATGTAATTAAAATAATTAGTATATTGTAATTCTTATGGTTGGTATTTGTGATATTATTGTAATATTTAAATAAAATTTTATTTTTAGGCAAAAAGTATCACTTTACTATTTGTTTTTAATATAAAAAAGAAACAAACATATAAAAATTTATGTACATAATTTGAATAAAAAATCTAACTATGTCATTCAAATTATCTCAACAATCACATCAAGCAAACAATGTTTGTATTGTATGGGGCCTACATGATCAGACCCAGTTACAGAGGCCAATTGCTTGTAGGCAGCCTCCAACATACCAAAGCCCATGACAATCGACCTAATTCTCTCGACTGCCAGTCACCATGGAGGCACCTAACGACATAGTACTACGGTCTAGAAGAGTATGAGAGCCGACAAGGTAATACGCCATAGGCCTGGAAAATTTGCAATTTAAGGCATTGCTCGAGATGCATAGTAGTACAAAGATACATATACTTTAATGTTGAGCTGATGTAGGGCGAAGGTGGACAAAAAGGGTGATGGAATACCCACAAGTATAAATAGAGGGAAGGTAATCACATTTAAGATAGGGGACTCTCTCACTAAAACAACATGCTCTACACACTTCTCTCTAGAAACACCCTCCTCAATTGACCATTGTAGAACTAACATGCAAAGTAATTAAGCCCAGGTTCGGTTTGTGTAGGCATTGGCAAGCTCGTGGACTCAAAGGCGCACAACGGATAGCCTCTTACGAGGAACATTTTTTTGGCTAAAAGAATTGGTGCACAAGGAAGGGGGCACAACGAAAGAAACTACGGAAATGAAAACTCTGAGGAAGAATATGCCATGAGATTGGTGTCATAATGATGCAGCGCTTGAACCAAGTACAGAGGAATAGGCATCGACCACATAGGGGAGGTAGCGCACTTTGCTAGAGGATTTCGGATCAGCGGCCGCCGCTCTAAAAAGAGAAGATATGGTAAAAGATAATCGAAACCCAAGACCAAGTGATTTCAGTGTGGAAAAAATAAATTGAAATGCTTAAGAAGGGAGTTGAAGGGGGCACCCAGCTGTGGTTCGAGGAAAAGGGGAAGGACATGTGAGGAGGAAGATGCGTCAGTTTGAGGGCCAAAAGTATTAGGACCTCTTACTAAGCATTTGTATTCCGATTTCGACGAACACAATGATTATGAAACCCGACACTCTATCAACCTTTGAGGGTGAAGAAACCATTGGCATGAAGTGTCTGAACTGAAACTGGAGGCCCCACCATTCTTCCTCTACCGAGTTACGATGGAACCACAAACGGTAACGTTCACCTGAACAACTATTTTCACAAAAAATGCAGTTATCCAACAGCTTCGACACCATCCAGTGTAGGGCGTTTCTCTCTACTTTCACTGGAGTGATGCTTGACTATTATCACCAATAGTGCGATATAGTATGAGGTAGTGACAAAGATGTTATGTAGTGGTGCTTGACTATTATCATCAATAGTGCTACATAGTATGAGGCTGTGCGACCTAGTATGAGGCAGTGATAGTCGGTACTACATGGTGAGGGAGTAGGGAAGGTGCATATAGACTCCGTCCTCATCATAAACCAATTGAGTGTCGCCTATGATATCAAAGAGGATATACTAGAAGCAAATGTGAAGAGCGAAAGGAGAAAAATCAAGTGGTTTAGAGAGTAACCTTCATGCACATACCGAGGGTAGATAATGTACAGGCCTACTCCCTATCCAAGCTAGAAACCACCACACACTTCAGCATAGACCGACATGTCATAGTGACCAAGGAAGTATCACCCAAAGACCGAATAATTGCAACAATTCTCGAAGAAGGCATTGATTAGATGAAGCCTTTTTTGGCTAATTTAATGCATGGAACAATACCCAAAACCTCAGATGCATCATGTTGGGTAAGGCGCTGGAAACTTGGCGCACCTTCATAAATTGATAATAGTATTAAAGATCTCATTTTGGCGTCTATATGAGGTGCCTAAAATAAGTGAAACACATATAAGCCATTGAGAAAGTGCATCAAGGCACCTGTGACAGGCATGCGTGAGCGCGTAGTCTAGAGACGGTGATGCTAATACGACCCTAGGGGTTGTATGTGATCAAAGTAACGCAGCAAACGACTCAATCGAAGAATCGATTGAGCTCGAATCAAGAACGAAGCGTTCTTAATACGAACTTGGATAAAATAGAACCAAAAGGACAAATCCACACCTGGGGATAGCTCGATTGGTATAAAAGGGTAGTTGCTCGACCACGATTGAAGTGACTATTCAATCGATACACAAGCTCAGCAAGTTTGGAATCCACCAAACCCAAAACAAGTCGCAACTTGCACAAACCAAACGGTTTCGATTTCTATTCAACAAAGTCTTCCTTTTTACAACGAAATAGAAGGCTATTTATAGCCAATAAAACCTAATACAAACCTAATAGAACTAGGAAACAATTAAGGTAAAAGTCTACACTAAAAAGGACAAAAAATTCGGATTTAAACTCTCTTTCTTCAAGCACAAGTAAGCTGCCCGGAAAACAGTCAAAAGGCAGCTTTCGTACTAACTTTGCGCCTTTTGTTGAAGGCCTTCCCGAACTCCAATTCTTCAGCCAATTCCTTCCCTTTGTTCACAAACATACCTAGTTTCATGTTGTGGAAGCCTTTTGACTTGAATCCCATCCATGCTCCTTGAATTGAGCTCCAAAGTAGGCTTCACAGAATAGTTTTCTGCCTTGGTCATTTTCTGGCAGTTTTCCAGTTTTGAGATAGCAACTTTGAGGCCTTGGAAAACAACCTTAATGACATTATCTGGATCCACAAAGCATACCATTGGAAACATGGCAACTTTCTCTGTAAAACACGCCCTTGAACTGGAATTTCCAACAAGCCAATTAAGAGAACCTTCCTCCAAAGTATGTACCCTGAACACGGATTTTGACTTAGCCAAATTCTGCCCTTCTTCTTCCCAACTTTGTTAGCTTCTTTGGCAAGTAATTGTGACTCGTAGAAGGGGCCAATTTGGATCATATCAGGCTCCCCCTCTTCAAAAAGCTTTGCCCTCAAAGCTTGTTCTTTTCTTTTATCAAAAACTTCACAGAATTGATCCCAAAGTGGATCGAAAGAGGGCTGCTCAAACATGTTCTTCTGCAGAACTTTGTTACCCATAATCTTGAATTCGAAATTGGGCGTTTCTTGTTCAAGCATCGTTGGGACGAATTGATTGCTCCTACACCTTCCAAAAACCTCCAGTAACGATTCTAAATCGGTGTTTTGGCTCGATTCGTTCCCAGTATTTCCAATGAGATACCCATTTTCGGAGTCTACGTCCGGCTTTTGCATAAGAGCTTCTGCAGAACTGGGCATTTTGATTTCAGGCTGATTGGAGTCCCTCACTAGGTGCATACACCTTCCATAATCATCTAGGAACTTGCCCACATCATTCGTTTGGTGCGAATCACTCCCAAACTCTCCGACGAGATACCCGGTTTTGGAGTAGAATGCCGGCCATTTTAGAGGCAAACAATCGACTTGCTGATTCATTGTTCGGACTAGTTCGGGCTGGATTTCAACAAACCGAAACGTTCCTGGGTCTTCCTTTAGCATGTTGATGAAGGCCTCTTGCTTCGAATCATCTCCATACGTCACGACGAGATCATCAATTTCAGAACTCTGTGCTGCCGAAAAGCGGCAGAGCTTCTGAGTTCTTGTCAATGGAGGTGTTCGATCGCCTACAGTCTGTCCTGGGGTTTCAGCTGCGTGGGAAGTCATTCCTGGGAATTCAATGAACTGACCTGAAGCAACAAAATCCTCCGAATCATCTTCTAGTGCAGCGACGGGTACAATAGAAGAAAAACTCTGTTTTGCCGGAGAAAAACAGAGTCGGCAGGCGGCTGCTTCTTTCTCTACCTTCGAACCACTCGAAGACTCATTCGCCTTTGCCCAGCTCTCCGAAAGTTTTCGAATACACTCTTCTATGGCTGGGTTGAATTTATTTGGAATACTTCGGTCGTGATTCATCTCTGAAATTGGATTCTTAACTGCAGAATTCTTTGGCGAGGTTGCTTTGTTCGTCAGCACATTCAACTCATCTAATCGACGACTAATTCGATCGAATTGGGGCTGGAAGGTCGCGTTGAACGCTTCTGTGACCATCTTCTTTAATTCGTCGACGTTAATTTTTGAGTGTCCATGTCTGCTCCACGAATTGGACGCCCCGAAACAAACAGAATTGCTCTTCTCTGTTTTCTGTCCGCGAAGAAACAGAACCTCTCGATCTCCTCCTTGCCCCTGTGTTGAACGGGGCTCTGATACCACTTAATACGACCCTAGGGGTTGTATGTGATCAAAGTAACGCAGCAAAAGACTCAATCGAAGAATCGATTGAGCTCGAATCAAGAACGAAGCGTTCTTAATACGAACTTGGATAAAACGGAACCAAAAGGACAAATCCACACCTGGGGATAGCTCGATTGGTATAAAAGGGTAGTTGCTCGACCACGATTGAAGTGACTATTCAATCGATACACAAGCTCAGCAAGTTTGGAATCCACCAAACCCAAAACAAGTCGCAACTTGCACAAACCAAACGGTTTCGATTTCTATTCAACAAAGTCTTCCTTTTTACAACGAAATAGAAGGCTATTTATAGCCAATAAAACCTAATACAAACCTAATAGAACTAGGAAACAATTAAGGTAAAAGTCTACACTAAAAAGGACACAAAATTCGGATTTAAACTCTCTTTCTTCAAGCACAAGTAAGCTGCCCGGAAAACAGTCAAAAGGCAGCTTTCGTACTAACTTTGCGCCTTTTGTTGAAGGCCTTCCCGAACTCCAATTCTTCAGCCAATTCCTTCCCTTTGTTCAAAAACATACCTAGTTTCATGTTGTGGAAGCCTTTTGACTTGAATCCCATCCATGCTCCTTGAATTGAGCTCCAAAGTAGGCTTCACAGAACAGTTTTCTGCCTTAGTCATTTTCTGGCAGTTTTCCAGTTTTGAGATAGCAACTTTGAGGCCTTGGAAAACAACCTTAATGACATTATCTGGATCCACAAAGCATACCATTGGAAACATGGCAACTTTCTCTGTAAAACAAGCCCTTGAACTGGAATTTCCAACAAGCCAATTAAGAGAACCTTCCTCCAAAGTATGTACCCTGAACACGGATTTTGACTTAGCCAAATTCTGCCCTTCTTCTTCCCAACTTTGTTAGCTTCTTTGGCAAGTAATTGTGACTCGTAGAAGGGGCCAATTTGGATCATATCAGATGCTAAGGTAGGGATATTATTGGACAACTATTCGTACCGACACAAAGAAACACACCTACAGATACCACCAATTCCAAATCCATGTCCACGAGACCCATTTGGGCCATTTCCCTTCAACATTTATGCAAGGCAACCTATACACATGACTTTTCTCAAATTGGTGTATGGATATTTTGGGCTTATTTCTAAAGGTTCTCGGTCAACTTGAGTACCTGATCGTAGAGGTGGATTACTTTTCAAAGTGGATGGGAGTAAAGCCACTAACATCCATTACACAAGTGCAAGTACAAAATTTTATGAACCAGAACATCTATACACGGTCGGTGATAATAGTCGTCAAACAGCACTACATTGAAAGTAGAGAGAAACGCCCTACACCAGATGGTGTCGGAGCTATTGTATAACTTCATTTTTGTGAAAATAGTTGTTGAGGTGATCATCTTGGTTTGTGGTTCCATCATAACTCGATAGAGGAAGAACGGTGGGGCCTCCAGTTTTAGCTGAGACACTTCAGGCCAATGGTTGCCTCATACTATGTAGCACTATTGGTGATAATAGTCAAACACCAGTCCAGTGAAAGTAGAGAGAAACGCCCTACACCGGATGGTGTCGGAGCTATTGCATAACTGCATTTTTGTGCAAATCAATCATTACTCATCATGGAAAGCAATTCGGTTGCAAGAAATTTATCAAATTGTGTCCAAAGCGGAGTTATCTTGCATTTTTACTCAGTGGTTTACCCCAGACCAATGGTAAAGTGGAGGCGGCCAACAAAGTATTCTTCATGGGTTCATAGGCAGCTGGCAAATGCCAAGGAAATATGGGCAAAGGAATTTCTAAGTGTGTATTAGCTAAAGAGACCACTTACAATTTGGTTGCAGGAGAAACATTGTTTGCTCTGACATATGAAAGTCAATATTTCTCATTAAACTCCGGGTAACATCCTACTAAGTAGCGCACTATCAAACCACTGTCAATAAAGAAGATCAGGTCGTAGATTCTACTAAATGAGCGGGGGAATGCACATCGGAGTTCCTGTAAGCAACCAAGACGTAGGTGGCTAATTATTACAATCAGAAGATGCACCCCCAAAAGATTATACTAGAAGCCTTGTGTTCATAAGAGATTTTTGCCCCGACTCAAGAGAGGGGAAATTGGCTCCCGGTCAAAAGGTTTGTACATAGCCGATGCGTAGTTGGTATCAACATGTTCAATCTTGAATACTTGGATGGTAAAGCCATGCACTAAAAATGGCACTCTCAAAACTTAAGATGTATCAGTCACCTATTAACTAAGGTTGACTCGGCTTCAGAGGGGCATGCTCGGCTTGCATTTTGTAAAGATTTTTGGCATGTAATTCAGTGCACAAGCTATGAATGGTGATGTTATAATTTTATCTTAAGAGTGCCCACTATGGCATGGTAAACTGCCCAAGTTATCATTGTTCGATAAAGCGCTCGCATATAGCACCCAATTTATTGTTGTTGTATAGGTGTGAGACTATTTAAAGTGCCTCAGGTAGTGCCTGATAATGCATATGATGAGTCATAATGTCGAGGTTTACATCAAAAGAACCTACATCTGGCACCCAAATGTTGCAATTTAAAGTGAACATACCTAGTGCCCTCGGATGCCTCAACCTCTGACGCCAAGTTAGGTTCATCAATATGGTTCCCTCTTCTATGAATTCCAATTTGAACTCCAGGGTGGCAACTGTGTTTGATTTCTTCCCGAAGTTATCCCTCCAAGCCTTATTCTGAACAATGATAACGGGTATCGAACACATCGATGACAACAGGGCCATCCAATAGATAATGGAGGCCCTGTTATAAAATTGAGATCTGGTCCAAATTGAATTTTAAGTATAATGTAATTAAAATAATTTACATCTTCATTATTTGAAATGTAATATCATTCTAACATAGTTTACGATAAAATTATCTATGATCTCTCAAATTTTCGTATTCTCCATGAAATAATTTTCCTTTTTTTATCTTAGCTAAACCATTAAAATTTTCTTGTATCATTGTTTAACACAAATAGGATTTTTGAAACACAAACAATAGTTGAACACTAGATATACAAGTCTAGTGTATATATACATGAGAATAATAACCAATAACTAATACTAATAATATAATTAAACTCATCATCATACTCATAATCAATTAATCACACACTACATATATAATCTACAATATACGATCGGGTTAACTAACATATCTAGATGGAGGCCTCCTAATTTTCGGATGCTCTATGCCAAGGGCATCCCGACACACCCTCTCGGCAGGCCCTGGTCGACAACTATCTTCTTCATAATAAACTTGCCTTTTATGCCTAAAGTGTTTTTTTAAGTTATCCAAAGATCGGTTTCCACTTTAGTGCAAAACTTTATGTGTGTTGCTTTTAGAGTGGTTTTAAGGCAGGAGGCAACCTGCAGCTGTGCGTCCTCACATGCTATAGTCAGTTCTTCTTTGCGCTTGTTATCACTATCCAAATCAGTATGAAAATGGACAAGTGAAGTTTCGTTGCGTGTTCATTCCTCCAACATTTGCGTTTGCTCTCGAGAGCCCCCATTAGCAAGCATTAGAAGCTACACAATAAATCCATTAGTGGTTGAAGTTAACAAAAAATAAAGCTAATTAAATATGCGAATCCATCTTTGCGACATGTGACTAGCTAGGGGACAGCGACTTACATGGAGGATGCTGTAGCACACTTCACGCAGACACAAAGAGTTGTATTTCCACCCACAATTTGATAGGCGCCCGAGAAGGAACTTTCATTGTCACCACCTATGCAGATGAGCCGCCAAAACGCAGATATCACTAACGTCAGGCTAGACGGCGAGAGTGAGAAGAAAACCAGATTTAGGGAATTTGCTTACTGAGCTTTTCCATTGATGAAACAATCGAATATATACAAGGGGTTTCTGCTAATTACTGTACATTAACGGATAATAGAAACTAACAAATAAATCTACCATAGAATCTATACACATGTATTATCTACAGTTACACTTGAAATTCCAATCCGTTGTTGAAGTTCTAGGATGAGTTTAGTTGCTAATCCTTAAGGGGTTAGCATCATACTTACTAAGGTAATTGTCGTTAGATTAAAAAACTAATCTAAGGATCAGAATTAAATAGAGGGCAATTTAGTCAATATATTATTAAACCTAATATAAATAAACATTTTTACATCCCATCCCATCACTCGGACGCCCACGTCTTTTTCCCTCCCTCTTCGCCAGAAAACCGTCTTTTCCCCTACCTCTTCCATCTCAGCCATGACGCCATCACCCCCGCAAGTCTCGCCATCGCCCGTGTCGGACTCACCTTCGTCCAGTCGTCGGGTTGCCATCCTGAACTACTCAGGAACGCCGCCGCCATCCTCCCTCGCCGCCCTCAACTAATCCCAAATATGTCTCAAGCAAGATCATTGTAGCGTTGCCGTCATGCGCTCATCGATGTCGATTACCAGATTTGTCCGAGCAACGCCGCCGTCTCGCCGTCGCATCTCTTCCAGCCGTCAAAATTGACAAATCTCTACAACGTTGGCGGGTCTCTTCCAATAATGAGAACGCCGTCGTCACAGCTGCCACTAGGGCTGCAAATGAGCCGAGCTACTCGCGAGCAACTCGAGGCTCGAATCGTGAAAAGCTCGTTCGAAAACTCGAATCATTTATAAACGAGCCAAGCTTGAGCTTAGATTTGTTCAGCTCGCGAAGCTCGCGAGCTAGATCGACTCGGTGGCTTGTTGAGCTCAACTTGTGAGTTGGTTCATTTAGAGCTCATGAGATGTCTCAACATTGTGGTTTGAGTGACAACTTGATCACTGACTTATGGACGAATCGATCTAATTTGGACTTTCATAATTCATAGGATTGTTAAATTATATATCTCACATCATGTGAAGTTTAAGATGTTGAACATGTAAGAAAATATGTCTTATTTTTAATTCTATAAAGAAATTATGTACAAAATTGTTTCGATACTATGAAATAACATGATTTAAACTAGTTAAAATTTATTAACTAAACAATATGACACCTACAAATTATAACATAAGATTAATTAATGTTGAACATTTGATTATCTTTTTATCGTTACATCAATTACATGTACCATACATGACATACAAAATGAATGTATCAAATACGATCTAAGAATTTAGTAAACAAGCCTAGCTCGAACTCGACTCGACTCGGCTTGTTAATAGATGGTTCGAGCTCGAGCCCCGTGTTCCATTCTCGTATGAAGCGCATTGCCGTTGACTTTCATTTCGACTCGGCTTGTTAATGAATCAAGCTCAAGCTGGGGCAAAATTCGGCTTAGCTCGGCTCATTTGCAGCCCTAGCTGCCACATCGATTTCCTCTCCCCCAACATCTCTCTCCATTGGCGTGTGGATCTCCGTATTTCACAATCATATCTATCGTGACAATGAGAATTGTTATATGTAGTAGTAATGTAACACCCCGACTTTTAGGTTCCGATTCGACCTAATAAATGAACTGTTGAATCAATTGTTGCGTACGAACAAGTTAATCCAAACCGGGCTAAGAATCAAGGCCTGAATAATTGACGTGGGCCCAATTTGATCGTTGCCCGACGGGGAGGTTGCAAACGTGAAATAAGTATTATAATGACTATTATTATTATTATCGTCATGAATCAAAACCCCAAACCCACACGAGAGGGTGGCTCTTGGGCAGCCGTTACTTAATTCCTAGAGAGAGTTATTTATCGGGGCAAGGAACCATTTCCGCCGCTCCTTTACCCACCTCCCCCCAGAAGAATCGCCAGTTCTCCTCTCTCAAGTTCACACATGCCGCCTCTCTAGTTCTGCAGCCGCTCAATGGCGATCTTGACGCCACCACCCGAGCGATTGAGTTGCTGGGCCCGAGAGAAGAAAGAGGGTCATGGATCATGGAGAGCGGGAGCAAGGTCAACTCACGAGAGGAAATCAGAGGTCGGGGGAGTCGTGATACAGAGGTAAGGGTTGTAACTCTGTTCACCTTCATCGATTGTGGTGGCACGTGAACGCCATGGAATTCGGTATCGATTAAGTGTTGATTATCCATGGATGATCGCTTTCAATTGAAACTAAGCAGAAGTATATTAAGTTTATTTATCTCATGTGCATGGAGTCATAGCGTGGGAAGAATAGCATGGTGGAGGGAATTAAATGGACCGAGTCCATATTCTTTTTGTGGAAGGGATTCGTGGCCAGACTTGATGATTGGGGTTATTTGGGTTGGAAATTACTAATTTTTTTGGATGGAATTACATGTGTCCTTAAGGGTAATTGAGTGAGAGTGAGGAATTGAAACCACTGGGATAGGAATTGGTTCACGTGGTCATTTCTCTACATGATGATTATGGTTTAATAATGGGGATTGGAAACTTAATTGACTATATGTGTAGAGTGGAGCAGTTGGGAGCCACCAATTGGTTCGCATGGCCATGAAGTAAGGGGTGGTTTGGGTGGCTACGTGGCTATGGATATGTGATCAAGCCCAGCTAAAGTCAAGGAACGGTTATTTGTCGAATTGATGGTTAGTCCAAGCCGAATCAACTTCAGTTTGAAGGTGAGTGTAAAGGGGTAAAATCTCCGTCGAGGTCTTTTAGTTTATGTCTTTTAATTCAGTTATGTTGGTTATTTTCAAGTATGCGCGATTATGTGTGTGAGGCATCCCACCGCCTAATTAAGGTGGAGGCACGCGTTGTGCTATGTATGTGTGTGTTTATGATGTATGGATGATGATATTCGAACCCCCGGGCGGTTGGGCCACTACTGGACGCGGTAGATGGTCGGGTCACTACTGGATGGCGATACGTAACGCAGTAGTTGACCGGGCATGGACTGGACGCGATACGTAATGCAGTACCATTGCCTTGAGGATAGGGACACCGGACGGCGATACGTAACGCGGTGGTCCCTGGTATTGATGTCTATTAGTTAAGGATAGAAGTAGAGAACTTCTATGATTTAAGGATAAAAGTTGAGAACCTCTATGAGTTAAAGTTGAAATGAGTTATTAAGGATGGAAGTGAGAACGACTTTCATCTAAGGAAAAGAAACGCTAATAACGTGTTTTAGTAAGGAGGTTGCTTAGGGCAAGACCTTAGGAAGTAACGACGAGACTGACCCCTTCTCACTCACCAGGTTGAGGAAGGGTTAGCATAGTGGATCCCGAGAAGGGCAAGGCAAGGCGAGCAACCGCACCAGCATTGACGAGATGTCAAGGAGCTAAGCGAGGAGTTATAGTTTGTTTAGTCAGTGTTGTTTATGATTATGAGTATAACTGGAGGTTCAAAGGTTGAGGTTTATTAACTATGCATTTGAGTTTTGCCCACGTGTTAGGGCATTGCATTTGACGTTTTCCTTGGGAATGTTTAAGTTGTATTTAAATTTTAAGCTTTGTTTTTAACCGGCTCCGGAGCCATGAGTATTTCGGTTGTTTAAAAGGATCAGGGTGTTACAAGTAATTTTCTATATTTGTAGTAACGCCTTTTGGTTTGTGGTAATTATCTTGAATAACTATGGTTTAATTAGTAGTGATTTTACAGATTTGATTGAGGTTTTATGGTGTAGAAGTGGTTCTTGGGTAACTACCTATTTTAATCACTATAAATTGCTACGCAGGAAATATAAAACAATACAAGTAAATTCCCAAACCACTACTAATGACAATTAAATTGCTACAAGAAAAGTCTTAAATCACTACTAATGACAATTAAATTGCTACTAAAAATTCCTAAATCACTACGGATAGCAATTAAATTAAAAAACACTACTATCAACCCCCAAAATCATCGTTTTCTATACAAAAATTACTAACACACATATGAGAGAGAAAATATTTTTTAATTTTTTAATTATTTCTAATTTTGTGAAATACCGAACAAATCCGTCATCGCTTATCACCGTCGGATTCAACTTATAAAAATGGATGGTGATTAAAGCAGTGATTACAGTGCTAAATCCTATGAAGTTAGCTCTCTAACCTCTCTCTGAAGTGCTGCTTTTCTGGTGACACTTACATCGAACGTTGCCGTTTTGCTCTGCTCTTTCTTCCTCGTTTTGTTCTTCAATTCCTGAGCAAAGCTGCACAGTTTGGTTGCTGCTAAGCAACTCTCATCATCAGGGAGACAATCAACCTGGTTCTCTATTACCCTCCCACAAGTCGGCGAGTATATGTTATATACTCCCAGCTTGGATAACAAAGATGAAAAACGATCCAGTAATAAGCTCTTGGTGAAGATATCTGCAGGTTGTGCATATGTTGGAACATGATGCAAAGTGATCAACCTAGATTGTACCATTTCTCTTATCACGTGGCAATCCACATCGATATGCTTTGTTCTCTCACGAAACACTGGATTCTCGATGATGTGAATTGCTTATTGATTATCACAGAACACCTTGACTGTTTGAGGATGCTGAACTCCAAAGTCCTTAAGCAGTCTAATTAACCATTCAATCTCACAACTCAAATTGGCCAAGACTCTGTATTCTGCTTCTGAGCTAGATCTAGATACTGTCTTCTGCTTCTTACTTTTCCATGTGACAATTTCTGAACCAAGAAAAGTACAATATCCAGTTATAGACTTTCTGGTGTCTGGACAAGTAGCCCAATAAGAGTCACTGAACCCTTTAAGCTCTAGCTTGGCATCCTTAGGATAAAGAAGTCCTTGACCTAGTGACCCTTTGAGGTATCTTAGAACCCTATGCAGAGCTCTTAGATGCAATGTTGTTGGGTTGTCCTGATATGTGCACAATTGCTGAACAACAAATGCAATATCTGGCCTGGTGGTTGTCAAGTATTACAACTTACCTACAAAATGCTTGTATCCTGCAATGTCAACCAAGGGTGTACCTCTTGAAGCAGATAATACCTCCTTGACATAAATTGGAGTAGCTGCAGGGTTACAGTTTTCAAATCCGGATTCTGCTAGGAGTTCCAAGTAATACTTTCTCAGAGAAACAGTAATGCCTCTAACTCTTGTTACTTCCAAACCAAGAAAATACTTCAACTACCCCAAATCCTTCATTTTAAACTCTCCTTGCAAAGTTCCTTTGGTTTCTGTTATGGATTCCAAACTAACACTTCCAATCATAATGTCATCCACATAGACAATAAGCACAACTAATGCACCAAGGATCTGTGATGTGAAAATAGAATAGTCTGATGAAGTTTGCTGGAATCATGCTTCAATAGGCTTTATGCAAGTTTAGTGTACCACTGTCTACTTGCATGTTTCAAGCCATAGAGTGATTTCTTTAAATGAAAGACCTTCCATTCACAATCAGTTTCAAGATTCAAACCAGGAGGTATTTCCATGTAAACTTCTTCTGTTAAGTCACCATTCAAGAATGCATTACTCACATCCATTTGATGTAAATGCCAATTCTGAACAGCTGCGACTGCAAGTAAGGTTTTTACTAAACTAAGATTAGCTACTGGTGAAAAGTATCACAATAATCTATGCCATAAACCAACCTTTCAACTGATCTATCAGAATGCAATTTCACTCTGAAAATCCATTTGCAACCTATTTTCCTCTTGCTTACTAGTAAATCTTTGATTTCCCATGTTCCATTATCAATTAAGGCCTTCAACTCTTCTTGAACTGCATTATCCCAATGAGGATTTTGTGCTGCCTCCTGATAGGAAGAGGGTTCACTATGTGCAATCAAGCTATTTATAAAGTAATGATGTCTAGGCAGCAGATGGGTGTGTGAGAGAGCTTTGTGAATGTGATGAGGCATATGGTAATCCTTGTGCCAATCGGGTGGTTTGATTGTCCTGGTTGACTATCTTAGTTGGACATGAGACGGGAATGGGAAGGGCTGTTTAGTGAAATTGGGGGAAAAGGTAAGGGTGAAGCTGAAGGTGAAGTATTAATGGCAGGAGAATAAGTGAGTTATGGATCATTAGGATGGGTTTGAGAAGTGGAAGAAGAGGGACTTGAGGGAATAACAAAGGGAATAGGTGAATGAGATGAATGAGGACATGGAGACTGTGTGCCCCCATAAGACTGAGGATCCACAAGAACTGAAGCATTTCAGGAAGAAGAAGGATCAGATGATGAATTCGGAAATGAAGAAAGTGTAAAAAAAAAGGTAAAGCTTGGTGATGAATTAGGATCAGAAGAAGCAGGTGGAAGAGAAGTAGAAGAATGATTGGCATAGGGCAAGATATTTTCATGAAAGATAATATCTCTGAAGCAGAAAACCTTTATGCGTTCAATATCAAGAAGTTTGAATCCTTTGGTTCCAGCAGGTATACATAGGAAGATACATTGCTTAGATCTAGGGGAGAATTTGGTTCTGTGTGGACCAGCTGTAGAAGCATATACCAAGCAACCAAAGACCTTCAAAGAGCTGTAGTCAGGTGGAACACCATATAGATTTTCATAGGGACTTTGGTTATTTAAGATTGGAGTAGGGATTGTGTTAATCAAATAGGCATCATGGAGGACAAAATCAATCCAGTAGGTCAGAGAAAGGCCATATTGAAATTTTAGGGCTCTTGCAACATTCAGAAGATACTAGTGCTTCCTCTCTACTCTTACATTCTGCGAGCTACACTCATTTGATGTTCAATTCCATGAGTTCTGTAGAAATCATCCATATGAAATTCCATTCCTTGAGCTGTTCTGATGATCTAAATGGATTTATTGAACTGGTTTTTCACCATAACACAGAATGACTGTAATAAAGCTCTAGGTTCATCCTTAGACTTCATTAAATAGGTCCACACACATCTACTTAGGTCATCAATAATGGTTAGGAAGTAATTGAAACCATTGTAAGAAGTGGTGCTCAAAGGTCCCCAAATGTCTACATGAAGTAAACCAAACAAAGAAGAGTGGACGGAAGTGCTAACTGGAAATGGAGACCTTTTCTGTTTAGACAAGTGACAAACATCACAATGGACAATCTTAGAAACTAATATATCTAGACAGTGTTTGTGTATAGTTTCTATCTTAGAAATGTAAGGGTCACCCAATATGGCATGCCAGAGATTAAAACTTTGAGGCTAAAAATTGAGTTGAGAAGCATTAAAACACTTTGGAGTGGCGGAATGACAGTCTTGGGTGGTGAGTTTGGTCTCATTAAACAGATAAGGGCCCTTATCCACTTGGGATAAACCAATCCTCCTCTGTGTAATAAGGTCCTAGATGAAATAAAAAGATGATTTAAAAAAAAGTGTGACAGGGTTGTTTTTGGTGAGTTTACTGACTGATACAAGATTGTAACTAAAGCTAGGCACAAACAGGACTTGAGAAAGAAAAATTCCACAAGGAAGTTTAACTATGCCTATGTGTGTGGCCTGGACTTTGTTACCATTTGGCAAGTTGACATAAACTCGCTGTAAAGTTCTGAATTTTAAAAAGCATGTCAAATCACAAATTATGTGATCTGTAGCACCTGTGTCTAGAACCCACAATGGTTCCATTATGCTAGCCAAAAGGTTTGAGAGGATTGTTGTACCTGAACTGGAAGTAAGTAGACTCAGTGATACTGAGTGGCTCCTGTAGCATGTCTGATTGATGGTGAAGTAGGTGGAGAAGGAGATGATGGTGGGGATCCAAGTAGTAGCATCCTCAGCCTATCCATCTAGTCATTGCTGAATTGGAGACTAGCTAAACTGGTTGAGTTGTTCCTGCTTAATGTATCATGATGCACTGATGCTGCTCCTAGAATGCCAGAGTCAGAATTAGTGCCTGCTTCAACGGAACCATCAAAGCTTGAACCACCAGATTCCCTTGTCATCTTGTTTTTCAACCTATAACATTCACTTATAATGTGATTGTCTTATTGCAATACCTACAAAACTTCTTGTCATCCTTGTAGTCTCTATTGTTAGAATTGGCATTCTGAGGTGTACCAACTGCCAATGCAACTGAATCCACTCATTTTTTTATGAACACTCTTCATCTATCGCTCCAGTTGCAAGATTTGTTTAAAAACAACATCAATTGAGGGTAATGTTGAGTTCATAAGTGTTAGCGGAATATCCAGCCCATGTATGACACGTGATTAGCCCATGCACGTGCATACTACTGTTGGTTAATTGGGCTTCATGTACAGGGCAGTGGCCGAGTAGGGTTTGGTGATCTCGGCTAGTATATATTCATCCTTTGTAACTTGTGAAGGGGTTAAGCAATAACAATACTCAGCTCGGAGAGTCTTAGAACTCTCCCGTGGATTAGTCCTGTACCTTTCAGGGATACCACGTAAATTTGTGTCTCTTTGCACTTTGATTTCTATTCCGATATGTCTAACATGGTATCAGAGCCATCCGCCGGCGATTCTGATCGCCTCAGTATTCGTCTCGATCCGAAGAACTATGCGGTGTGGGAATTTCAATTCCGCATCTTTGTTGAAGGCAAGGGTCTTCTATCGATCCTTGACGGCTCATCTGCAAAACCCACGGTCCCTCCTGCTACTGAGCAAGCGTTGGAACGATGGGTTATGAACAACGCCAGGGTCAAAACCTGGATCCTTGGCTCGGTTGACCCGTCCATCCTCCTGGGTCTTCGTCTCTTCACCACTGCTGCGGAGATGTGGTCTCATCTGAAGGCCACCTACACTACTTGTAATACCGCGCGCCAGTTTGAGATTGAAAATGAACTGGCTGCGTTGAAGCAAGGTGATTTAGATGTTGCTTCGTATTACAATGACTCGGTTCGCCTATGGACGGAGGAGGACCTTCTGCTGGCTTCACTCCGATCTGCCGCTGTCTCCGAAGAAGTTCGCGCTGAGCGAAATCAATCCCGCCTCCTCCGTTTCCTCATGAAACTCCGACCCGAGTTCGAATCCGTCCGCTCCAGCCTGCTCAACCGCGACGATCTCAAATTTGATGGGGTCATTGGACGGCTTATTCAGGAGGAAACTCTTCTTAGGACGCAAGAGCGTCTTGACGTGCGTCCGGGTACCAGCGAGGCTGTGTTTTCTGTTGATTCCACTCCCGCTGGCGATCCCACAGTCTATGCTGCTCACCGTGCTCAATTCCAGCGTCGCCCTCCTTCCTCCGACCTCACCTGTACGTTTTGCGAGGAGAAAGGGCACGTCCAGAAGCACTGCAAGAAGCGCAACTTCTGCGTGTATTGAAAGCGCTCTGGGCACATCATCAGCGAGTGCCGCACTCTCCAGCGTCGCCAACAATATTCTGCTTCACCTGGCCGTACCGAAGCAGCTCCGTCCCGCCCAGCTTCCTCCTCGCCTGTGTTTGTTGTCCAGGCCTCCGAGCAGACCTCTTCCGTTCTCTCCTCGGACGTTGTCGATAAGATGATCAATAATGCCCTTCAAAAGTCCCTCCCTGTGGCTATTAACACCGCCTTTGCTGCCCTCCAAGTATCAGGTAAACCCAAACCCTGGTTTTTAGACTCTGCGTGCTTTAATCACATGACCAGTGACTCCTCGTCTCTTCGTCATGTTACCCCTATCACTAACCTGCAGCTTCAGGTGGCGAACGGTGCTCATATGCCAGTTACGGGTTGTGGCTCTATTTCCCAGCCCCATGTTACTTTACATAATGTGCTTCATGTACCCAAACTTCATCCGAACCTTGTGTCTGTTGGCCAGCTGATCGATGATAATTGCTCTGTTGTGTTCGCACCTTCTGGGTGTTTTGTGCAGGATCTGACGACGGGGAGGCTGATCGGAAGAGGGAGTAAGAAGGGTCGTACCTTTTTGTTGGAGGAGCTATCGATTCGAGGATGCTTGTCTGGTTCCGTGTCGGTTCCCTCTCCTCAAGTGTCTAGTTCAGCGTCGGTTCCCTCTCCTCAGGTGTCTAGTGTTTTGAATCCTTCAGTTTTTTTTTCTGCTCTATCGGATAGTAGTTGGCAGCTTTGGCATAATCGGTTAGGTCACCCAAACTCGAGTCGATTACAGTTAATGTTCAAACAGCAGTTGCTTGGTAATAAATTGGCTACTGGTTCTTCTTCTGTGCCATGTTCTAGTTGCGTTGAAGCTAAGGCCAAAAGTATCTCATTTCCTTCCAGTAGCACGGTCATTACTGAGCCTTTTCACCTGGTCCATACTGATTTATGGGGACCTGGCCCCATTACTTCTCGAAATGGCTTCAAGTACTTCGCCCTGTTCATTGATCATGCAACCCGTTATACATGGGTGTATTTTTTACATCTCAAATCTGATTTGTTTGCCGTAGCTACTGAATTCTTAACTATGGTTCGTACCCAGTTTGGTAAAAATGTGAAAATACTCCGGTCGGATCCTGGTGGTGAGTTTATCTCCAACCCGTTGCTTGAGTTTTACAAAACGCATGGCATACTTTGTCAAAAGTCTTGCCCTGGCGTCTCGCAACAAAATGGCATTGTGGAACGGAAAAATCGTCATACGATTGAGCTTACTCGCGCCCTGCTTCTAGCCTCGTCTGTCCCCACTAGATTATGGCCGGAAGCTGTTGCCACTGCTGTCCGTCTGATTAATTATCAAGTCACTCCTGTTTTGAGCAATCAGACTCCGTATTTTTGTCTCTATGCCTCTCATCCTCCTTACTCACGCCTTCGTGTGTTTGGGTGTCTTTGCTTTGTCCTTCTTCCGCGTAGGGAACGTCATAAACTCTCGTCCAAAACTATTCGGTGTGCTTTCCTGGGCTATAGTGATATCCATAAGGGGTACTTATGCTTTGATCCTTTCCTTGGTCGTATCCAGATTGCTTGCCATGTTGTCTTTCTTCGAAAATGTCATGTTCTATTCATCCTCGTCCTCTGAGTCAGTGTCATCTCTCTTTTCCTCGACTCGGCTGCCTTCCTTTGATGATGACCTTGACATTACTTCCGAAGACCTCCCTCCCGAGATGCCTCCCCCCCTTCCCCAGCATCTGCTCCGATCAGCACCACCTCTGCGTCATCATCACTGTCCGGGTCTTCTTCACCGTCGAGCTCCAGCCCTTCCTCGGCTGGGGGTTCATCCTCCGCCTCCAGTAGCAGCTCGTCCTAGCCATCTGCACCACCTGTTCCTCTTCGCCAGTCCACGCGCGCCAACTTCAGCCACCCCCCGGTGCGGTTTGGTGAATATGTTGCCCATGCCGTGGAGACTATCCCGATTCCCAAGAGGTACTCTCAGGCCAAGGGGAATCCTCTTTGGGATCGTGCCATGCAGGAGGAGTTTACTGCCCGTGATGCTAATCATACCTGGACCATTGTTGATCGTCCTCCTGCGCACATACCGGTGGTTGGCTGTCGATGGCTCTATAATCTTAAATTTCTTCCCGATGGCACCATTGAGCGGTATAAAGCTCGAGTTGTCGCTCAGGGGTTTAATCAGGAATACAGAATTGACTTCGAGGAGACGTTTGCCCCCGTCGCCAAGATGCAGACTGTTCGTACCTTACTAGCAGTGGCTGCGGTTCGGAATTGGCCCCTGTTTCAGCTCGATATCAAGAATGCGTTCTTGCACGGTGACTTGAAAGAGGTCGTTTATATGGAGATACCTCCCGGCTACCCTCACGGATCACCAGGCCAGGTGTGTCTCCTTCATTGTTCGTTATATGGATTGAAGCAGGCGCCCCGGGCGTGGTTTGAAAAGTTCCAGCAGACTATCCTTGGGTTTGGTTTTCAGCAGAGTCGGAATGACCCATCCTTGTTTACTCAGACGACATCTCGGGGCCGAGTTGTTTTGTTGATTTATGTTGATGACATGATCGTCACCGGTGATGATTGCATTGGAATTGACCGTCTGAAGGCTTATCTGCATGCCTCCTTCAGCCTCAAAGACCTCGGTCACTTGTCATACTTCCTCGGCATTGAGGTACACCGGTCTAACCACGGTATTTTGCTCAGTCAGCACAAATATGTTACTGATCTTCTTGAGGAGCATCGATTTGGTGATTGTATTCCGGTTAGGACTCCCATTGAGCTTAATCTTAAGCTCGACCAGGAGTCTGGGGCTCTTCTTCCGGATGCTCGGGTGTACAGGAGCATTGTGGGTAGCCTCATTTATCTCGTCGCCACGCACCCGGATATTGCATATGCTGTGCAGATTGTGAGCCAATTTATGCAGGCTCCCCGAGTTGACCATCTAGCTGCCGTTCATCGTATCCTTCGATATCTCCAGGGGACTCGTGATGTTGGCCTTTTTCTCCCTGCCACAGGTGACTTGTGTTTACGTGCTTACTCGGACTCTGATTATGCTGGTTGCATTGATACTCGCAGGTCCACGACTGGATGGTGTGTCCAACTTGGGGACGCTTTCATTTCTTGGCGTTGTAAGAAGCAGGACAGGGTTTCTAAATCATCCACCGAGGCGGAGTACCGAGCTATGTCGGATGTTGGTTCTGAGCTGGAGTGGCTGCATAGACTTTTGGGCGATCTTGGTGTCGCGGTTCCCTCGCCCATGGTGCTGCACGTCGACAACACTAGTGCTATTCAAATTGCGGTTAATCCCGTTCTGCATAATCGCACCAAGCACATTGAAGTTCACGTCCACTACATTCGGGACTTGGTTAGTGCAGGTGTGATTCAGCTTCGTTACATTCCCACCGAGGATCAAGTAGCCGATCTCCTTACCAAATCGTTCACTACGAGTCGTCATTGGTTTCTTACTAGCAAATTGATGCTTCGGGACCAGCATCAATTTGGGGGAGGCTGTTAGCGGAATATCCAGCCCATGTATGACACGTGATTAGCCCATGCACGTGCATACTACTGTTGGTTAATTGGGCTTCATGTACAGGGCAGTGGCCGAGTAGGGTTTGGTGATCTCGGCTAGTATATATTCATCCTTTGTAACTTGTGAAGGGGTTAAGCAATAACAATACTCAGCTCGGAGAGTCTTAGAACTCTCCCGTGGATTAGTCCTGAACATTTCAGGGATACCACCTAAATCTGTGTCTCTTTGCACTTTGATTTCTATTCCGATATGTCTAACAATAAGAACCTGTGTCTTAGCAGACTGGTACATTTCATTCAAGCCTTGCATGAATTTGACGACAAAGTCAATTTCCTAATACCTCTTCATTGTTTCATACGGGGTGTTACAAGCGCAAAAAGGTATTGGACGATACATCTTCAACTCCTCCCACAACACAATAATGTTGGTGAAGTACTAACTAACAAACTGTTCTCCTTGAACACATTTAGATAATTGACCCTGTAAATCATAAACCCTAATGTCATCCTCTTGACTGAATCTATTCTTCAGATTTTTCCACACAGCCTGAGCACTCTCCAAACCCATGACACTATTCGCTATGTCTTCAACTAAAGAATTGTAAATCCAGTAACGAATAGTCCCATTGCAACGCAGTCGTGACTGATAAGAACATTCACTTACCTTGGGCACAAGAATGGTTCCATCGATGAATGCAAACTTTTTTTTTGTGGCCAGAGCTACAAGCATCCCCTGGCTCATGTGTGGTAGTTCCCATCAACGAGCTTCACACAGATGATGGTGGACAGAGCACCATCTTGAGGCAGAAGGTAGTAAGGGTTAAGATAAGGGTCTTCGTAGGTAGAAGTGGTTGAGCTTTGTGCACATTTGGCTGTGGAAGCATCTGATTCTTCAACGATGTTTTTTTGTAGGAATTTGGAAGAGAAGAAGGGTGAGAAGGCTAGGGGACGAAACCCTAATGTGGTTGAGAGAAATCAGGCTTTGATACCATGAGAAGAAAACGAGATCTGGGGAATTTGCTCACTGAGCTTTTCTATTGATGAAACAATTGAATATATGCAAGGGGTTTCTGCTAATAACTATACATTAACGGCTAATAGGAACTAACAAATAAATATATACCAATAGAATCTATACACGTGTATTATCTACAGTTAAACTTGAAACTCCAATCCGTTGTTGAAGTGTTACGTTTCAGGTGACACTTACACCGAGCGCTGCCATTTTGCTCTGCTCTTTCTTCCTCATTCTGTTCTTCAATTCCTAAGCAGAGCTGCACTGTTTAGTTGCTGCTAAGAAACTCTCATCATCAGGGAGACGATCAAATTGGTCCTCTCTATTATAGAGGATAACAGGTATCACCTGCTAATTTGGTGCAAAGGTCACCCCTTTGCAAACGAGCCGCCAAAGTTCTTGAAGATAGTTACAAGGCAACTCTGGGGGGTCTCCTGGGGGGACTTCCACTGGATCCTACCTAGTCCTTTTCCCCTCATTAGTTTGCCTAAACTAGCCATCTTTCAATGGAGAAGATCGAGTGTCTTTTCTTCTTCATGATCGTCTACCACTACAGCGGTGTCAGTTGTGATACAGACGCCGACTCTCTTTTCCTCACATGCATTGGAGGTGCACTAGTGACATGGGACTTTATTGGCTCACTACAAGAAAACATGTCTATAGAAGTTGAGGAAATTTGCCTCTACATTTATATAGAGGCAAATAATTCTTTTGCCTCAAATACTCTATTAGCCTAATAGAGACAAATATAGTGACAAATAATATATGCTTCTGATTAGAGATCTAGCGACTAACATTTCAGTTGCTAATACCAATTTTAAGGCCACAAAATTCAGCCTAAAAATGTAAATTAGCGGCAAACACTTTTGTTTATAAAAATAATCTTTACGAGCCATAAAAATGTGCCTCTGCTAGAGTTTCTAGAGGTAAATAATATTATTTTTATTTTATATACATTATTTATGCAATTAATTATTAGATCCGTAGATTTTAAATTTCATTTGAAATAAAAAAATCTAATTTAAAATTAATAAATATAATTAAATTAAATGATTATTTATTTGAATACACAAGGGGATATCATAATACAGGGAGGTACTAATTAACGCCCTAAATTTTTTAAAATTTGTCGCCCTAACTTGACAATTTGACCTTTCTGCCCTCAAAATTCCAAATCCCTAAAAAACATTCGCCTTAGGAATAACGCCATCGCCGCCTTCGTCCGTCGAAGTCTTCGCCGAATGGGAGTAGTCACCGTCGCTCCAGTCCCCCCAAAATCTTCTCCCTATGATTAACATTGTTGCCGCCTTCGTCCGGGGAAGTCTTCGCGTTCTGGGAGTAGTCGCCGTCGCTCCAGTCCCCCCAAAATCTTCGCCCTATGATTAACATCGCCGCCGCCTTCGTTCGTGGAAGTTTTCGCCGACTGGGAGTAGTCACCGTCGCTCCAGTCCCCCCAAAATCTTCTCCCTATGATTAACATTGTCGCCGCCTTCGTCCGGGGAAGTCTTCGCGTGCTGGGAGTAGTCGCCGTCGCTCCAGTCCCCCCAAAATCATCGCCCTATGATTAACATCGCCGCCGCCTTCGTCCGTGGAAGTTTTCGCCGACTGGGAGTAGTCGTCGTCGCTCCAGGCCCCCCAAAATCTTCGCCCTATGATTAACATCGTCGCCGCCTTCGTCCGGGGAAGTCTTCGCCGGCTGGGAGTCTTCGCGTGGGAATTTTGCCGCTAAAATTACATAAGTTCATCAATAGATGCAAATTATAAAACTCTCTTATATGATGAATTTTTTAGGGGCAGAAACTTATATCATAAAGGCAAATTATAAATCTGTTGGATATAAACCATTTTTAGAAGCATATAATTATACTTATAGAAGCATGTGCGTCTACTCACAATCATTGTAAAATTCAGTTATAATTTCAACCCTACTAGTGGTGATTGACTCGCTCTGACTATTAGAATAAAATCCCACCTAAAGCCCAAGTATAAACCTTAGATGAGTGCAATATAGAGAGAGTATGTTTAAATATCGACCTAGGTCGGCCATGTACCGCTACTTCGAATGTTTGAAACATTATCTAGCGGATTAGTTTTGGTGAAAACTAAGGTCTAAAACTAAAGTACTTTGCAAAGGTAAAATGTATTTGATACTAATTGAGAAGGCTTCACCCGGGTGTTGCTCCCCCTAGCTAACAATTACGACTTGAAGTATCGAACAACCGTGTGTGGTTCGGAGGTTATAAACCGCATGGAAGTCTAACAAGCAACCGAGGCTAACCTCTTAGTCTCTAGGTTGAGGAAATGGGATATGATCCAAGCCGCTAATGCAACCCTCTCAACCTATCGACTAAGGAATGGTTAGACTTCACCCTCGAATTGGAGTTCGGACGGCCACCCACAACCAAACCCTAAGTGCTAATAGGAAATAAGAGGTTTGCCCTTAATTAACCTAGAATAGGAGGCATGAAATGCCCAAGGAAACTCATCTCTAATAGGGAGTCTTCGGTTAAGGAGGGTTCTCTCTAAACTAGTCTAGGAGGCTTTGAATGCCCAAGGAAACCCAGCTCAAATTGAGCCTTTTTGGAAAAAGGAAGTTTCCTCTCTAAATTAGCATAGGAGGCATGCAATGCCCAAAACCACCCATCTCTAATTGAGCCTCTTAACCTAAGGAGGTCTCCTCTCTAAGCTAGGTCAACAAAGCACACACCATCATCATGAAAAATACCTCCACATTCACATTAAACACAACCACACACAAATCATTCAATTCTTACAAGCATTCACGTAATTGTAGCTAGAGTTTACAAACACCCAAGTAAAAGAAGGTACTACTCCATGCTAGGAGAAGAGAAAACACAAGAGAGGGAAAGGAAAACCATCAAGAAGATGAAAGCCTTGCTCCTTCTCTTGAAGAGATCCTCCTTTGGGAGAGGAATTCCCAAATCCTTGCTTGGAGATGAAACCCTAGCTTCCCTCTTCTTTGGTTCGTCACTTTCTCACTCTAAAATATGAAGAAGAAGAATAAGTTTCTCACACTTGGTCTCTCGCTCTTCTTCCTTTCAGCTGGCTCATTAAATAGAGATAGAGCCCAGTTCACTGCCTGAGCTGACGGCCGTGAACATCGAAACGCGTCTATGAACACGGTGTATGAACCAAAATGAACCGCTTCACATCCCTAGGTTCATGGTCTGTGGCTTATGTTCACAGTCTTAGCAACTGTGAACAACCCTGGCTTCAGAAACCTCAAAACCCTCTCTAGACGCTCCTTTGTTCATGGATTATGCCTCCAGTTCACGGTCCCGTAAGACCGTGAACTCCAATTGCAGACCGTGAACTGCGGCTGTCTGCTCCTCTTTGCCCAGTCTTTGCTCCTTTCCTTCCAACTTTCTACTCCAGGTTTGGTTTCACCTATTAAGATCTAAAACACAGAGAAACATAAGAAAACTCGCGTAAAACCACCCCTTTTGGAGTTCAATTGCAACAAAACAGGGGTAGAAAGTACATTTAGGCCTGAATTACTCCCCCACACTTAGACGTTTGCTTGTCCCCAAGCAAATCATTTCACACAAGGTAATCTCTCAACCTAACAACAATGCTTAGAGGACAAATCAAAGGGCACAAAGTGGCGAATCTCAATGGCTATTGGAAATGAACGCATGGACCGTTGCAAGCAATACCGACATCCACCACAAACGGCATTCGAGGTCACCAAAAATGGGCAAACGAAAAATTCTCACCTTGTTCATGAATCAATGCAAGTCTCAAAAAGATCACTTATCAACCAAAACTAACCATGCATAACATTCAAGTCGAAGGAACAAACGAATGGGCAACAAAGGTCCTCACCAAGGTATGATATGTCATGCAAAGCAAGAATGAATCACTCACTCTCTTGACAGTGGGGTCGAGACATTTTTGATGAAAAGAATGTGCAAAATCGTCAACATTCGGTCCTATCATCTCTTCACCATGGTAGAAACCTCTAAATGTTAGAGTTCACTGAACGGTTGTCATCACTAGCTTGTCGGGAGGTCTTAGACACGAGTTCAAATGACTGGCAATTGTCTTGGAAATGGGGAAAAGGCTTTTTGGGTGGTGGCAAACACATCAGGAGTTCCTACATCTTCACCCTAAACCTGAAGGTTCTATGGTTTCGACTATGAACCTTCCCAACAAGAAATGGCCACTAGCATCGGCCAAAAACCTTGCTTCTCCCTTCCAACCTATCACCCATCATGAACTACCTTTAAGCACTCTTCCTCGGTCTACTCTTGCTATCACATTTCGACTTGGTAGTGAAGGAGTTCTAAAACAATGTGGGGGTTTCAATGGCTTGTGTGCCAAGAAACCCCACACTTAGTGCATACTCTTTTAATCTTTTGTGGAACTCTCTACTTTATTTACCCCATTTTATTACCTCTTTTTCGATTCCTTTTTATTTCTACTTTCCATTTTTTTCTCTTTTCTTTTTCTTTTTGAGGGGGGTACTAGAGAGTTAAACACTTGCCACTTTACCTTTAACAACCAATGCTCTCTTTTAAGAACTCACTCCAACACTACTCTTTTCTCTTTCATTCCTATCAAGAACCACACATAATCCACCTATGTAGAACCTCAAGGGAACTCAAAAGCGAGAGCTCCGGGACACAAGGACAAATCACGTTTAGACACGAAGAAGGGATGAGGGATCGTTCTATCAAACACCATCAAGATCACAAGCAAAAAGCTCCTACAAGAGAACAACGCCCAAAGTCACAAGGCTCAAAGGGGTTGACTAGGGGATAAAGCATTTCGGGACAATCAACATTTGGGCATGGACTAATCTTATGCCTCCATCATACTCACTAGTAACAAATATGATGTTACCTGCCATGGTAAGAGGGATCTAAGCACACAAGAATAAAACGATCGGCTCAAAACTCACATGGCTATCTAGTCACCCAATCATTCATTCCAATTTCACAAAACACAATACATGGCAGCTGTAATTAACAAGTAATCGAGTCAAGACATCCATTCATTTTTGCACACATGAGAACTAAACTTTTGCACTATCCTAATGCACCTCCCAGTCATCATCATAGGACATACTCGATCACATGCAACAATTCAAGGTCAATGCCAATAAACACGAGATTCTCCTACAAACCGGCCACTTTGATCATGCAAACATTGCTTGGAGCCCTCAAAATTTTCAAATTTGTGCATACATCAAGGCTCCAAGCGTCAAACACACTCCCACAAGCATAAGAATAAACTATCCCCCCACACTGAAGTTCCACATTTCCCTCAATGGCATAAGATAGGAGTAGAACGATGTTACCGCTTGGCTTGGTGAGTGAAAGTTGGAATTTTTCTGGGGTAGGAGAGATTAGCTTGCTAACCTCTATTGGGTTGCCTCCCAACAAGCGCTAATTTAACGTCTTAAGCTAGACGGAGACTTTGGACTAGGCATCTTGCAGGAACACCACCTCCTTTTGGGGCATTACCTCTTCTCCAAGGTAACATTTGAGACGGTGTCCATTCACTTTGAAAGTTCCTTGCTCTAGGTGGCATATCTCTATCACCTCGTATGGGAACACTTGCGTTACCGCATACGGGCCCGACATTTTGACCTTAACTTCCCGGGGAATAATCATAACCGGGAGTTGTACAAGAGTACCTGCTCTCCCGGTTGAAAATACTTCCCTCCTTTCAGTCGAGCATCATGCAAGAGCTTTGTCATTTCCTTGTAAATCTTGGTATTCTCATAGGCCTGGAGACGCCACTCCTCGAGCTCAAGCACCTGCAACTTTCTTTCATTTCCACACAAAGTAGGGTCCATATTCAATAGTTTGGTGGCCCAGCTTTGCCATACACCAATTGGTAAGGCGAGACGCTTGTTGGGGTTTTGTAAGTCGTGCGGTACGCCCATAGAGCATCATCGAGTTTTGCGGACCAATCCTTGCGGGAAT
Organism: Linum tenue; assembly: GCA_946122785.1. Lineage (NCBI taxonomy): Eukaryota > Viridiplantae > Streptophyta > Magnoliopsida > Malpighiales > Linaceae > Linum > Linum tenue. The sequence goes on along the minus strand of CAMGYJ010000002.1, from coordinate 11,226,931 downwards.
GTCCACGGTCTTTTCTAGTACCCTTTTCAGTTCCCAATTTGACAACTCTACTTGTCCACTTATTTGGGGGTGATAGGCCATTGACACCCGGTAGGTAACACCATAGTAATCAAGGAGTCTGTCGAATTGCCCCTAAAAATGGGTTCCTCGACCACTGATGATGGCCCTCGGGGTCCCAAATCTTGAAAACGGTTTTTTAAGAAATCGGCAGACCCGTCTTGCATCATTGGTGGGGAGAGCTTGATCCTCGACCCACCTCAAGACGTAGTCCACGACCACTAGAATGTAATTGTTTCCAAAAGATGAGGGAAAAGGGTCCATAAAGTCGATGCCCCAAACATGGAGAATGTCACATGTAATGGAAATCATTTGGGGCATCTCATTTTGGTTAGACAAATTACCTGTCCTTTGGCATTTGTCGCAATGACTCAAAAATGTGGAGGCATCCCGGAATAGAGACGACCAATAGAATCCCGATTGAAGCACCTTCCTTGCAGTTCGATTGCCACCATGATGGACTCCAGCTGGTCCCTTGTGGCAGTGGCTTAGAATAGGCGTAATTTCCTTCTCCAAGACACACCTCCGAATGACCCCATCGCCCCAATCCGAAAAAGGTGGGGGTCATCTCAGAAGTAGTATCTGAGGTCGGAGAAGAAATTCCTTTTCCCATTTGTATTCATCTCTTTGGGAAGTTGCCTTCCAACCAAGTAATTGGCAAAGTCGGCGAACCAAGGTGCGACACTCTCAATAGTGGCAAGCGCGAACAACCGTTCCTCAGGGAAAGTGTCATTTATATCTCTTTGGGAGGTATTCCCTCCCGGTCCATCGAGTCGCGAGAGATGGTTCGCCGCAAGATTTTTGGCTCCCTTCTTGTCTTTGATCTCCACATCAAACTTTTGGAGAAGTAGGATCCATCGGATTAGGCGGGGCTTGGCATCAGCCTTGTTCATCAATAAGCGAATGGCGGAGTGGTCAGTGTAGAAAATAAATTTTGAAAGCATAAGGTTAGACCTGAACTTGTCAAAAGCAAAGATTACTGTCAAAAACTCTTTTTCGGTAGTTGTATGATTATCCTGAGAATCATTCAACGTCATGGAATCGTAGAAAATGGGTTGAAAGTGCCTACCCCGCCTTTGTCCCAACATCGCTCCCACTGCATAGTCACTAGAATCACACATAAGCTCGAAAGGAAGGCTCCAATCCGGCGAGATCCTTATGGGGGCATTCGTGAGCTTCGCCTTGAGGATTTTAAACCCTTCAAAAAATTCCTTTGTGAAAAGGAAGGGATCATCCTTCTCCAAAAGCTTTGTCAGTGGTAATGCCATCTTTGAGAAGTTCTCAATGAAGCGTCGGTAAAATCCCGCATGCCCAAGGAAACTCTGGATGCCCTTGACCATTGTTGGTGGGGGAAGCTTGCTTATTGTTTCAAACTTGGCTCGATCCACTTCAATCCCCCTCTTTGAAATTTTGGTCCCCAACACAATGCCCTCTCTTACCGTGAAATGTGACTTCTTCCAACTCAAAGCCAAATTGGCCTCTTCGCAACGCTCAAGCACCTTCTCCAGGTTGGCAAGACAGCGATAGAATGAATCTCCAAAAACAGTAGTAATCATGCCCATCGAGCCTTTCCAAAATTTGATCGATGAAAGGTAAAGGGAAATTATCTTTACGAGTGGCATCATTAAATCGCCGGTAGTCAATGCACACCCGCCACCCAGTCACCGTTCTTGTTGGTATAAGCTCTTCTTTTTCATTGGCTACCACCGTCATCCCTCCTTTCTTGGGGACCAACTGTGTTGGGCTTACCCACTGATGAGGTCATCAAAGCCAAACACACTCAAGTTGAAGGGCCAATGACTCGAGCTAGGGCTAAGGCTTTTTGGGATCAAATTGCAAGTTATTTGGCTAAGGAGTTGGAGGGCTTAAGCTTGGATTTGCTAGAAGGAAAGTCCATCACACTATTGAGCTATGTGGATCACGAAATTGGGCTCAAAGGGAGGGAAGGAGGGTCGGCCATGGAGAAGGAGTCTCAAGGTGTGAATGGAATCAACAATGGATAAAGATCATGGTGTGAACACAAGGTGTGAAAGGAATTTCAAGGGTGAACACAAGGGGGGGGGGGGGGGGGGATTTGAAGGCTAGGTTCAAGGGTAGTTGTACACTTATTCTTTTCATTGTTTGTTAAGGTTTTTGTTTTCCTTTTTCAAGTAGGATTTGGTTTTCCTTAGTTGTTTTGAGTTTAGATTCGTGGGTCTATAAATAGGAGTCCAACCAATGTATTTGTCATTCAAGTTTTCAGCAATCAAATACAAGTGAGTTTGTGTGAGTTCAATTGTGAACGTTTTTGCTTAATCTCTCCTTTGAGGATTTGAGAGAATTGAGTGGTCTCTTATCAACTAGAGAACGCGTCTAGTTGTGGCGAGCATAGACTATATCGAATGGCCTTATCAACGGGTTCAAGATTGTTTGATTAGTTTCATATACCAATTGTCCCTTCTCACGAGTTCAGATTTGTTTGATCGAATCCGCAAGTATCTTTATTTCCGTGCTATTCAAGTAAGGAGAAAACACAAAAGGAGTTCGACGTTGTGCAATTCTGATTTTTGGCCCAAGTTCGAGGGTCTCTTCGAATTAGGGTCATATCACCCACTGACTATCCGAGATGGGATAGATAATCCCGACATCCAAAAGGTTGATTACTTTTGCCTTCACTGCCTCCTCCAGGTTAGGATTCACACGCCTTTGTGGTTATCGCACTGGCTTGGCACCTTCCTCCAAGAGGATCTTTTGCAAGCAAAAGTTTGGTTCAATCCCTTGGATATCTATGATCTTCCATTCGATTGCCCTCTCGTGACGACACAATACCTCAATCAACTCAATCTTCTGATCCGGTGTAAGATTGGAGTTGATGATGACTGGTAGTTTGCCATCATCTCTCAGGAAGGCATACTCAAGATGGGGAGGTAGAGGCTTCAACTCTAAATTGGGTGGTTCCTCCAAGGAGGTAGGGATTTTAGGCATTGCGGGCAGGGCTTCCACCGCTTGATCATGTGGAAGTTGGTCTTCTTCCTCTGGAGTTTCTGCAATGTTTGTCTCTACTAAACAACATTCTTCAGAAGAACCTCATCACAATAATCATCATCATGATGGTGAGACAACTTCATGCTATCATTAATAGAAAAGGTAACCTCTTCCTCCCCTGCCCTAAGCACTAACTTTCCCCCATGCACATCAATTAAGGCCTTGGCGGTAGCTAAAAAAGGTCTACCTAGGATTAAGGAGACATCAACATTCTCATCAATGTCTAGAATGACGAAATTGACCGGGTAAGTGAGAGGCCCTACCTTGATAAGTAAGTCCCCAACAACACCCTTAGGTCGCATGATAGACCTATCCGCCAAGTGAATATTCATCTTGGTAGTTCTAGGTTCCCATAAGTCTAGCTTTTGAAACAACTTATAAGGCATCACATTTATACTTGCTCCTAGATCCAGCAATTATTTTCCTATGCACATGTTGCCAATAAAACAAGGGATAGTGAAACTCCCTGGATCTTTGCGCTTTGTGGGAAGGTGGGTCTGCAGGAGGCCGAGCACTCTTCATTCAAGGTCACTATAGCCATCCCTTCCAGCTTCCTCTTGCTGATGAAGAGGTCCTTCAAGTACTTTGCGTACTTGGGCATCTGGTGAGGGCATCCACGAAGGGGATAATAAGGTGCAACTAGTTCATCAACTCCATGAAATGGGCAAACTCTGCCGCCATGCGGTCATTGCGGAGTCGAGAAGGGTAGGGAATAGCTGGAGTTACCTTTTCCCTCCTCTGCTCTGGTGGAGGAATCGAATCGCCCTTCTCCCATCCATTTGCACTAGTGCCCTCTTGTTGTTCGGGGAAACTACCGGCTCCATCTTGCTTTTCTGCCACGGGTGGCTTCGTCCTCGGAGGTAGCTCCTTCTCTTCTCTCCCACTTCGAAGAGTAACTGCCCTTACTCATGCTTCTTCGAATTGCCTCTGGGACCGATCTGTCTGCGAGATAATCCCCACACTTATGGTCAAGGTTGTCAAGAGTGATTGATGACTTTGCAACCCCACCTCTATGGTTGAGAATTTCTCGATCGCCTCCCCTATGATTCTCTAAATTTTTTCAAACTTCGTAGAGTTGGAGTCGACAAGGTGGTCACTAACTCTTCCAAACAAGAAACTCGGTCGGTGTGCACAGGGGAGATAGAGTTCAATTGCTCGTAATGGACCATTTCCTTGGTCATCACTTGGCACTCGGCTTCCTCATAGCTTGAGCTTTCACCCCAATCAACTTGTCAAGCTTCTCCTTCAAGTGGATCACTTGCTCCCACACTTCGTACTCCTCTTTCGGTGCTTCTCTTCCCACTTCTTGTCAAGCCCCAATCATATCCCTTGAGGGCTATATCTTTGAGCAACTCGGTTATTTGCGAAGGGGTCATGTTCATAAACTTCCCTTGGAAAAGAGAGTCGATGAGGATCTTGTCATCTCGAATGAGTCCTTCGTAGAAAGTTTCTATCCGATATTGCTCCTCGAATCCATGGTGAGGGCATTGGAGTAAGTAGTCGGAGAATCTTTCCCATGCATCCCTCAATGTCTCATCCTCCTCTTGCTCAAACTGAGTGATCTTCTTCCTCCACTCGGCCGTCTTGGAAGGAGGACAATATCGGGTCATGAACTTGTTGAGTAGGTCGTCCCAAGGGGTGATGGATAGAGCCGAATGGTTGTTGAGCCATTAGAGTGCCTTCCCCACCAAAGAATAGGGGAAGAGCTTCAATCGCAATGCCTCCTCTGGGATTCCATTTATCTTCAAACTTCCCGCTAGCTCAAGAAACCTTTGGACATGCTCTCGTGGTGATTCATGAGCAAGCCCGTGGAAATAGGAATTTTGTTGAATCATTGTCATGAAAGAGGGCTTGATTTCAAAGTTGTTGGCAGCCACGGGTGGATGCAAGATGGGAGATTGGATATCCGCCGCCCGTGGAGCCATGTAATAGCCCATAGTCCTTGGCTCTTCCTCAGATCCCGCTTCCACATTTGGGTTTGGAAGCAGATTAGCCCCTCTTTGTTGATTTCTCGCCATCTCAACTTCAACTTCTCCTTCAATTCCTTCAAATCCGAGACCAACTTGTTGTCCCCTTTCTTCACTTCTCCTTCTTGCCTCCGCTTGCTCCCTCTCTCGAGCTAGAAGTCCGAGAGTCCGGTTGATGTCCTTGTCTAGTGGTGTTAAAGGCAACGGATTGCTCCGGGCATGCACCTCCCTACACACACTTAAAGAACACAACACGACTAGCACAAGCAAACACTTCACAGCTTAACAAAAACATAAATGAAAAGATAGATTAACACCAAACAAACTTTTCACGATAACGGACCGAAGCTCCCCGGCAACGACACCAAAAACTTGACTCTCTCTGACTATCACAATAAAATCCCACCTAATGCCCAAGTATAAACATTAGATGGGCGCAATATTGGGCAATTATGTTTAAATATCGACCCGAGCCGGCCCATGTACCGCTACTTCGACTGTTTAAAACATTATCTAGCAGATTAGTTTTGGCGAAAACAAAAGTTTAAAACAAAAGTAATTTGCAAAGGTGAAATGGATTTGACACTAATTGAGAAGGCTTCACCCGGGTTTTGCTCCCCCTAGCTAACAATTACGACTTGAAGAATCGAACGACCGTGTGTAGTTAGGGGGTTATAAACCAAAGAGAAGTCTAACAAGCAACCAAGGCTACCTTCTTAGTCTCTAGGTTGAGTAAATGGGATATGATACAAGCCTCTAATGCGATCCTCTCAACCTATTGACTAATGAATGGTTAGACTTCACCCTCGAATTGGAGTTCGGATGGCCACCCTCAACCAAACCCTAAGTGCTAATACGAAATAGGAGGTTTGTCCTTAATTAACCTAGAATAGGAGGCATGAAATGCCCAAGTAAACCCATCTCTAATAGAGCCTCTTAGATTAAGGAGGGTTCTCTCTAAACTAGTCTAGGAGGCTTTGAATGCCCAAGGAAACCCAGCTCAAATTTAGCCTCTTTGGCAAAAGGAGGTTTCCTCTCTAAACTAGCCTAAGAGGCATGCAATGCCCAAGAACACCCATCTCTAATTGAGCCTCTTAATCTAAGGAGCTCTCCTCTCTAAGAAAGTTCAACAAAACACACACCATCATCATGAAAAATACCTCCACATTCACATTAAACACAACCACACACAAATCATCCAATTCTTACAAGCATTCACATAATTGTAGCTAGGGTTTACAAACACCCAAGTGAAAGAGGGTACTACTCCATGCTAGGAGAAGGGAAAACACAAGAGAGGGAAAGAAAAACCATCAAGAAGATGAAAGCCTTGCTCCTTGTGTTAAAGAGACCCTCCTTTGAGGGAGGAATTCCCAAATTGTTGCTTGGAGATGAAACCTTAGCTTCCTTCTCACTCTAAAATCAGAAGAAGAAGAAGTTTCTCACACTAGGTCTCTGCCTCTTTTTCCTTTCAGCTGTCTCTTTTTAAACCAAGATCGAGCCCAGTTCATGGCCGTGAACATCAAAGCACGTCCGTGAACACGGTGTTTGAACCGAAATGCACCGCTTCACATCCCTGGTTTCATGGTCTGTGACTTATGTTCACGGTCTTAGCGACCGTGAACTGCCCTGACGCCAGTAACCTCAAATACTTTCTAGACGCTCCTTTGTTCACGGATTATGGCTCCAGTTCACGGTCCCATAAGACCGTGAACTCCAATGGCAGACTGTGTACCACGGCTGTCTGCTCCTCTTTGCCTGGTTTTTACTCCTTTCCTTCCAACTTTCGGCTCCGGGGTTGGTTTCATCTGTTAGGATCTGAAACACACGGAAACACAAGAAACTTCGCGTAAAACCACCCCTTTTGGAGTTCAATTGCAACAAACATCAAAGCGAAATGGGGGTAGATAGTGTACAATTAGCCCCGAATCAGTGATGCTCAGGTTAATCAGATTAGCAATTAGTTCTCGGGGGCCTTTTTCTTCATCGATAGCAAGCACAACACAGGATTGAAGCCCGTCGGATCTCTGCGCATCTAGCAAGTTAGAAGCGTCTATATACTCTCGTTAAATGACTCTCTCTAAGGTTTCATGTAGAAGGCGAAATCGTGTTGAACTAGTTGATCCATTAGTATAATATTGTCTGCTTTGCTCCAAACACACACACACACATAAATATATATATATATATATATATATATATATATATATATATATATGGGGAGTTCTACGGTACCTAGGGTGAAATCCAGGGTACTGCATACCTTGAGTAAGAAAACGCTATCAAGAACTTGAATTGACTGATCTTTCGGACATGATACTATACTCTAACCCTTAAATTGATCTTGGGGTATAAGATTTAAGGAATTAAGACCTAGATTTTGATCTTTAAGGGTTAGAGTATAGTATCATGTCCGAAAGATCAGTCAATTCAAGGTCTGGATAGCGTTTTCATACTCAAGGTATGTGGTACCCCGGATTTCACCCTGGGTACCATAGAACTCCCCTGGTGCCTTCTACGGTACCCCGGGTGAAATCCGGGGTACCGCATACCTTGAGTATGAAAACGATATCCAGACCTCGAATTAGCAGGATGTTTGGGCATGATACTATACCCTAACCCTTAATGAGTGAACCCTAGGTCCTAATTATCTAAATCATAAACTATAAACCCTAAGATGGTTCATTCATTTTTTGCCTATATTTGGACGAATCACAACCGTCGATTATTGTTTCTAATTAAATTGATCTTGGGGTATAAGATTTAAAGAATTAAGACCTAGATTTTGATCTTCAGGGTTAGAGTATAGTATCATGTCCGAAAGATCAGTCAATTCAAGGTCTGGATAGCGTTTTCATACTCAAGGTATGCGGTACCCCGGATTTCACCCTGGGTACCATAGAACTCCCCATATATGGATATTTGATGCACCAGATGCTGATAAAAAATCCCAAGGTATCAAAATAAGGATCCACCTAGAAGTCCATCGTAATGGATATGAACCATAGCTATTATACCACTTGTTGAACCATATGCTCAACTAGTATGATATTGTATGCTTTGGGCCAAACCCGCAGGAATTTTCCATTGTGTATCCACCCAAAAGGCCTTATGTAAGCCCATGCTTTAATTCCTGAACTTAAGCAATCAGAATATGTAGCTAAGAACGATTAGCAAAACAAAGAGCAAAGAAAGCATAAATCAACTCAAATCAAAGCCACAATTAGACAGATGGCCAAGTATACGAAGTGCCTCCACAAATAAAGTGATAAACTATTTGATAACATCGATTTCTTCTAAAAGGCTCGATTGCACGAATGGACTAGGATAAAAGTTAGTAAAACCTGCTGGATCAAAACGGTAAAGGCTTTTCCCCCAAGCAGGGCACCCCTGATATGAAATTCCCCAATTGCGGGGTTCTGCTTCCCCACACTATATAATAGATAATTGTTGTTGTCAAATGATTGTAAAATCCAAGGTGTGGATAATGGTTGGGGGTTTGTGGTGGTTGGTTGGAGAAAAATCGTTTTCCCAAATATAGCGGCTAATTATCATAAATGATCATAAAACTATTCACTTTGTACAAAACGGTCACAAATCTTTAATTTTGCACGTTTTAGTAACATATGTTTGGACTAATAACAAAAAGGTAATTCCGTCCATCTCCATCCAAAAAACCGTTACTTTCGTTTAGTCAACACGTCTCGTCATTTAAAATATCAATAAAATATTAATGACCAAACCCAGAACTGGTAACCCAACCGAAAACACTATTTCTTTCCACCCACTCGAATTCTTGGAGACAGAAACATGAGCCAAGTTACGCCGCCAGTTCCGGCGACTCCAGCACCGCCTCCCACCGCGTTCATCAATACCTTGCCGCTATCTCCTCACCTCCCAATCCCACCCGCTCCTCATCCTATGGCGGTACCAGATCCCCCAGCCTTTCACTTTGAAAGAGTGAATTTGACAGGTTCGGCTGCCTCTCTTGGTTATGACTATGAGAGTGGACTGGAAATGCTAGGGCCAACTAGAAAAGGAAAATTGACCAAATGAATTCGAGCAGTGAGGATTTTTGGCCATGGCTGGGAGCTAGCTATGGTACTTATGACCAATCGAAGGCATAAGAAGAAACAGAAAGAAGGCTAGCTAATTAATTACCTGAAGCATCTTGTTGATATTTCTGGCGCTGAAACCTTGTGGACATTAGCGAACTTGTGGGCGGATTGGTAGCCGAGGGCGGCGAGCAGTTGGTCGGAGGTTCTGCCAGTGGCCCCGCAGGCCACGATGCGGAGGGAGAAGCAAGCTTGTACTTCCGCCAATTGGGTGATCTTGACGGCAAGGTGGTGGTCTATCGAGAAGCAGAGGTCCTTGGCGACGACGAAAGAGAGAAAGAAGTAGAGCGGGTGGAGGAATAGGGCGAGGCTTTGGGTTGGTGGGTATAGAATTAGGGTTTTCGGTTAGGTTATTGGTTTAATTGGGTTTGATCATTAATATATTATTGATATTTTAAATGACGTGGCGTGCTGACTATGCGAAAGTAACGGTTTTTTGGATGGAGATGGACGGAATTACCGTTTTGTTATTAGTCCAAACATATGTTACTGAAACGTGCAAAATTAAAGATTTGTGACCGTTTTGTACAAAGTGAATAATTTTGTGACCATTTATGATAATTATCCCAAATATAGCAGATTGCAAACAAATACACCATTTAGGAGCACACCAAATTGGTGCCTACATGGAAAGTTCCCCCTTAATCGGTAGGCTTAACCGATCATTTAGTATGATACAGATAAGATTGGCGAAGAGGGGAGCTAAAGCCTTACAACCTAATTTATTTTCAAGTTTGTTACAAAATTTATACGTAGATTTACACGATGTTGAGAGTAGAAGGGTTATAGCCCTTCTGCTAAAAGGGGCTCCGCCACTGACTAGAATGCATAATTAAGGCATAATCTTGATACATAATACTATAAGGGTGCGTTTGGATACAATGATTTGGATTTGGTATTTGTGATTTGGATTTCCAAATACCAAATCATGTGTTTGGATATTAATTACATTTGGTATTTGGATTTGTGTCAAATTCATGGGGTGATTTCCAAATACATGTCTAGTGTATTTTTTGTCAACTTCAAATACATTTCAACAACTAGTGATTTGAAATACCTCCTAACAAAAGAATGGACCTATTTGTAAAATATGAAAAGTTTAGGTACTATAGTGTGAGGCAAAACATATAAAGGTACCAAAATGTAATTTTACCATCAAAATTTCAGGACCTTTTTGTAAAATTTTAAAAGTTTAGGTACTAAATTGTAAGAAAAAATAATTTTGGGTACCAAACTGTAAGTTACCAAAATTTGTAGTAAGTGACCAGAAAATTAAAAATAGAAATTGAAAATCATAAAATACAAAATACAAACAAATTACAAATGAGTATCCAAACAATGAATTTGAAATACATGTATTTCAAATGCTAATATTTCGAATACATCCATTTCAAATGCTAATATTTCAAATACCTTACATTTAAAATCCACTTATCCAAACGCACCCTAACGCATATCAATATCAGAACTAATACTTCGGTGGAAATGATCGCTTTTGTATCATATACTTATCGAGTAATCCTACCAAAAGAATTGAATCTTCATGCTTCCATTCCTTTCTGAAAACGATATGCATGACATTTTACATACATACAATAGAGAGTTAGATTTCATAGAACCATCACACATGACCCAGTCAAATGTCATTTGAACAAAAGAGGATCCCCTTGTACAAATCACCAAAAAATATCTAAGGTAGGTTACTTTGTTATCCATTTGTGCATAATCAAATCTGTATTTGATTTAATAGAGGAAAATGAAAGGTATAGGTGTCAATTTGGCGATTCGGGCTCGGTTCAATAGGGTTGCGGGTTAGTCGGGTTGCGGGTTCATCGGGTTGTGGGCTCATCGGGTTCGGGTTTATCGGGTTTGGGTTTAAATGGGTTGCAAGTTAGTTGGGTCGCAGGATCATCGGGTTTGAGTTCAATCGGGTTGTGGACAAATCGGGTTCGAGTTCATCGAGTTTTTGGTCAGGCGGGTTGCGGGCGGATCAGGTTGCGGGTTGTTCGGGTCAGGGCATCGAGTAACTTACTCCTTACTCGTTACCAACTTACACATTTTATTACACTAATTTAAAATATTTTTCTCAATTTTTAACCAATTTCTTTCTACCTCGTCGTATATATACTTAATTAAAAAAACTAGTTAAAATGTTGAATCAATTTGTATGACTTGCAAATTTGTTATGTAATTAATCGTAATTGGTAAATTACACTAGCTAATAGTAATGGTGATATCAACATTTGCAACCAAAAGACATTATTAATTGTTTATGTGCTATTTTAGTATTATTCCAGTAGTAATTGAATTAAAGTATCTCGTTTAGTATAACTAGGACTGATACTCGATTTTTGAGTTTCCGGTTTACTGGAAAACCAAACCGAAACCACCCGTTGTCAGTCTGCCCGATAACCAATTAGAACATTTTGGCTTGGTTGTTGGCAGCCGAAAGCGGCTAGTCGATTAAACTAACCATAACCAGTCAGAACCCGGCGGGTCCCGGTTAAACTAACGATGAGCCTAATAGGATATACCTTACAATGGCCACAGAAAGAGCCACCACTGGGACAGAAAAACACCAAAATTCGCAGCTCATTGTTAGGACCACTTCTTTGATGTTTTCTGGACTTATTTGATCTACGAAAACTACCAATTCTTATATAGTTGTGTGAAGTGTGAAATTTTCCTTCCACCAACGATGTGGTATAAAACCACCCACCTATCCTTCCTTACACACTTAGTTCCTTTTTATATTTTTTCTCTACTGCTCTGCTTCTTGTACCCATTCTTGACTAAGTATGAGCTATGCTCAACAATCTCTTCTCCTCTCTTTGCTATTTCCTTAGCTATTCCTTTTGTTTCTCCATCGATCAAGGTTGGCAGAATTGATCGGGGTTTATACGTATTTTCTCGTGTAGTTGACCATTTTTGGACCAGCTTTGGTAATTAAAGACTGCAGTAGCCAATGCTTCAGTCACTTGAAGTGAAGCAAATAGAGATCCTACTCTCAATCGATACCTAAGGTAAAATTTGTATTTTTTATTTTTTTTTATTTTTTATACCAGTCGTAGAAGCAACACGATTCTGTGGAGCTCCTAGCCTTAGTATAGATAACATGTTATATGATTATTTTGATCTTATCCTGCTGAATCATTTGTTTAACGGTTATATGGTTAACCGACAAAATAACCGAGAATCGATTAAACAGTTCAGGTTAACCGACTAAACGGTTCATTTTAACAGTAAGCAAAAATTACTAAACGGTTAACCGAGAACCGACTAAACGGTTCCAGTCATAACCAAACCGAACCGATTATCGACCCTAAGTATAACCATGCAAATCTGGTATTTGGCAAAAGCAGAGTGGTAAAAGGAGTTATTTCGAAATAAATCATTTCGAAAATAACTTCAGTAAACTATTGCCAAACGAGTTATTTGTAAAATTGTTCGAACTACCCTAAAAATTGAACCATTAAAGATTAACTATCAAATTTTGTAAAATTATTGTGACTTCATTCATAACTTACTCAATAACACATATCCTATACACTTAGCCTTACCCTCAATCGACAATATTAGGTTAGTATATGTTGTTGATCGTATACCCTAAACCATCAATACATTATACACTAACCACATACCCTATACCGAAAAAGTGATATTTGTTATACCCTAACTATATATTCTATACTCTACACCATATACCTTCTACCCTAACCACGTACCATAAACATAAATTAAAAAGGGATCTCGCGTCGTTAGAGACTTCAAATGAACATATGTTAATAAAAAACTTAGAACCGTCAAAACCATCAATTCCTCTCCTTCCATAAATTAAAAACACTCAATTAACCTCATCTTTCTCTTCCATAAAATTGAAAGAACCAAATTTCCCTCATCTTTCTCTTCCACAAAATTGAAGAACCAAATTTCCCTCTTCACTCCTTCCTTCCACAAAAAGTTGAAAACTCAAAATTTCCCTCTTTATTTCTCTTTCATAATCAAAAGAACCAAACTTTCTCAATTTTTTTCTCTTCCCACAAATCAAAACCATTGTTATTAAAACCGGACCGGGTCGGCCAATTCGACCAGAAAAACGGACCCGACAATAGTCTCTGTCCCGACAGTGCAAAAACGATACAGAAAATGGCCGTCCGGGTGGTAATCGGTTTGCCGGTTAACCGGGTGAACCGACTGACCCGAACTGCAGGTTTTGGTTGCTTTTCGTTTTACTTTTCAAATTTAAAACACGTCTTTCTCTAAAAAGAGGGAAAATAATAATAAAAAAACCAAAAAGGGAAGGAAACGTCAATTCCCTAACCTAGAGACTATTGTCTTCTTCTCCAATCTTTCTTTATCGCCGACCCACCCACCATCTGGATTAAATTTTTATTATTGAATTATTTTATCAAGTATAGAATTCTCAATTTCACAACTAGTACTAATTTTCAGACTAGGGATGGCAACCTTGCCCGACCCGTCGGGTACCCATCCGAAACCCGTCTAGATGGGTGTCAAAAAACCCGTCCGTTGTGGGTAAAGAGCGGATGCGAGTATGCCCGAAACCCGATAGTAGCGGACAACGGATGGGGATGGATCTCGTAGTATCCGCCCCGTCCCCGCCCGTCCCCAAAACGTCGCTGCAATGCTTTAGTTTTTCTCTGAGTTAAGGCTTGATAGTTCAAGGGCTGTCGGCTGATATATTATGCTGCCACAAAAGAAAAGAAAGGCTCAAACACGTGAGCTTGAAGTGGGCTTAATGAAAGGCCCATGTCATTAGTTATATTGGTTTAAGTTTCTTCTAGCATCTAAAGCCCATACGAGTGAAGATGGAAGCCAAATCGTCCTCGTCTAGGGTTGGTGAAAAACGGATGAACCTCTTTGACATAAGTTGCTGCTGCCATCAAAGCTCCCGTAGAAGAAAACGTCACTGGCGGTAGTTTTTTCCATGGTCCGCCTAATCTTCTCCTTGATAACGATGCTGGCCGTGGGGATCCATGGATTGCCCGAACCCGTCGACGGACGGGGACGGTAGTCATTCTACCCCCGTTTAGTCGCCGGGGACGGGGATGAGGAAATCCCCCAAGCTCGACGGGCGGGGATCGAGAGGCTTGTACCCGTCCCCGATCCGCCCCGTTGCCATCCCTATTTCAGACGTACAATAAATTAATAATTTGAAAATTTGTACGTCACCGGTTTTATAAACGGTTTTATACCGGTTAATCATCGGTTATCCGATAAATCTTAAACCTCTTATTGATCTGGTTTGTTGTCCGGTTCTAAAAAACCATTGATCAAAACCACCAAAATTCCTTCTTTTCTCAAAATTTCAAAGAACCAAATTTTCCTTTTATTTCTCTTCCCAAAAAGTTGAATGCACCAAAATTTCCCTCTTCTTTAAAAGCATCAAATTACCAAATACATTACTTTACTTTATTTATATTTAATTGATAACTTTATTGAATAATTAAATTAACCAAAATTTTAATTTATATATTATATGGATATTGTCCATGATCTCAATTATTAATAATGCAGTGTGTGGATTTTATATGTCATATTTATTTTTGTAATTTAATTGACCTTCATGTTTCAATTTTTGTAATTTTCTTAAAATACGTAATATCGATTTTCATATTTTTTTAAATTTCTCATACGAAATGAAAAAATAGTTTTACCTAAAATTAGAATGAGAAAATTTATTTTGAAAAACTATGTATTATAATATAAGTCGGGTCGAGTTCTGTTTTGACACCTATACTGAAAGGGGTGAAATTATTCTCTTTTAAAAAAATATTTCATATCTTTTTAATGAATTTTTATTTTCTTTGTTTAAACAGAAATTGATATTTTTTTCATAGATGAAACAAGTTCATTGTATTTTACTAAATTATATAATGTTTTATATATTTCACGAAAAAGATATCGTATGATCCATTACTAGTCGTTATCAACCTAGTAACACTATGAACCACCTTTGAGCTTAACTCAAATTTTGGAATTATTTCCACATAATAAATGAGTTCATCGTGATTTACAAATTTATGGGAGAAAAATTATATGACCAACTATACCACCCTAGTATAGGATAGTAAATGTTGGTAGAGATCAGTAAGGTGGTAGATGGTTGTCGATATATTTCTAATATCACATAGACAACCACTATGCACTATAACATATTAATACCACCATAATGCACTTTCATACTACCATGATATAATTTTATGTACTAACAAGAATTACTATTATGGTATAGTATGGTAATATATGCTTCAATATCAAAATGAAGATAATTTTGAAGAGAATGGTTAATATGATTTTTCAATAAAAAGGAAAATTGAATTTCAAATAAAAAAATGATAGAGCCCATCAAATTTAATAAGAAAATCGATAAAAATCAAAGGGATTAGGAATTAGGATATCTTGGGACCTAATTGCTAATGGTGGTGTAAGATTATTTTAGTTAGCACCCGGCCGCCACCTACCTAACTAATCAGCCACTGCCATACCCCCATATGCCATGATGAGTAAGAAAATGAAAATCCCATTTCAGTTTTGTCGCTGGTCCGTCCGTCTGTCTCACAAATAAACATGGTGTAAGAAGAAAGGGAAACGAAATAGGAAAAATGAAGATAAGTGAGAACACGTGGATGGTGATCCACGCATGCCAAAGGATAAAGAAGAATCCAATGTCGGCCCAAACAAAAAAAGAAACGAAGGAAGAAGAAGGAGAAGAAAAAGTGAATTGGAGTACAATGCAGCTAGCTGCCTCTTCCCGACTTTCCCAACATGTGATTTCCGCCGCCGAGGCTGTTCCCGGCGCCGTAACAGTTGTCGCGTATTGGCTTTGTAGCCATGAAAATTGGAAAGAGAAAGAGAGGGGCAGGCACCGGCAAGCAAATTGTTATAAACGCGCTGCTACGGATCGAGAAATTGCCGGAATCGACAAAGCAAGAATATGAAAGCGAGAATCGGAAAACACAGACACACGATTTACGTGGTTCACTAACACGATGTGTGTTAGCTAGTCCACGGGCGAGAGAGAGCCAGTTTCACTATATCGAGAAGATTACAGATTACAGAGGAGTATGAGAAGTATTTATAGTACTTCTCTATGTGGGTCTAAACCTAATCCAATATGGCAAAGGAAACGGTTACAGACCAGGCCCAGAACAGCGAGACCCCCGATTACCAGTCGTAGCGGCTGATAATCCGATTCAAGTCATATCAACACAAATAAATTCACCTTAAAATCTTGTCCCGGAAATTGATACCATATTACCATTATATATATACGAGTATCGGAAAGTGGAGATGATTCACAGCCCTAGTTGCCATCCACTTGGCTGGCTGTGGATTATCTGCCACCTTCAGAGCTCGGCCCTTCTGTGACAGGCACGTAAGCTCATTATTCTTCCTATGGCATCTTGTTTTCCCAATTTATATTAGCTAAACTAATAGCGGTAATGAAGTAGTCAAGTATCGTACATTGACATTTCTTAATAATTTGAGATATCAGAAGTAGTTGATTTTCACTCCATAAAAAATATAATTTATTTATGATATGGTATCAAAATTGATTTATCGTCGAGATCATGTGTTTAAGTTCTCATAATTCTCAAAATTTATCATTTATCTTTAAAGCACATGAAATTAATGGCAGGCTTGTACACACTTCAAACTAATAAGTTAGCTTTCGTCTAAATGGACGTGTAAAAAAGTGTGATTTAATATCATACATGCATGGACCTCACCTTCAACTTATGACCAATGAGATTCTTCTGCAAAATTATGAGGAAGATTACTAAGAGATGCTGGAACTATTTCTTGCCTAAAACTATAATGATGAAAGTGGATTACAAGACTTAAAATAAAAACATTTCTCTCCATCCATCTCCCACGTAAATTGATGTTGGCTTGTTTTAGTTGTCATAAATAAAGAATTACAAGACTTAAAATAAAAACATTTCTCTCCATCTATACTCCAAATTTAGTTTTTAATGTATAATATCATTAGAATTACTGTTCACTAATAGTACTTGAAAATTTATAGATTAGTCACTATAATTTACATTTTGATACTCCAAATTTAGTTTTGAATGTAAAATATCATTAGAAAGTTATGTTTTGAAGAAGTTTGATTAACATTGACTAACAAAATTTATAAAAATTATCCTTTACTAACTATAATTAAAGTTTTACATTTTGATACTCCAAATTTAATTTTAATATAAAATATCATTGAATTTTTTTATTTAGTATAAGATTTTAGTACCTATAATTTTTAAAATTTATATATTGGTACAATGTTTAGATGTCACTTGGATCCATGAATCCAATTCACCAGTCCATTTGAACGAATCCAATAAATTGCTACGTGAAAAGGGTTGACTATAGTATTGACAGCCAGCGAAAATACTTGGTCAAAATCTTTCCATCATCTACTTCCTCTACATTTCCGTATTTCACTCACCTTCCACATCCCTTTCTTTATTTCTTTCTTTGCCTTCTTCGTCCAACCCAAATTAGTATACTTTTTATTTGTATTCTAATTCACAAGCATGAATAGTTCCATACAGGACTCACCAACAGTCTATAGAATTCATAAATGAACCACGAACCACTAACCACTAACTTTTTCAGCTCAATATCAAGTCCAATTTTTTAAAAATATGGCTTTCTACTTATTAGAAGCTCGTCATTTTCCTCTATGGGATTTGAAGGCGTGAAATTTATAACGAGTTCCAGTGTGTATTCCCTTCTATTCTCTCGTCTGAAACCATAACGGCGTGTCAGATGGCGTTGAATTGACTAACAGAATGCTGAATCGATGCCATCTCACCTGCCACATAAGCCAAAAAACAACCAAACTTTACACCGTTATCTGTTAGACCTCGTTGCTGTAGTCTTCTCTGTTGGCGATTTGGTTAGATTCAAGCTTTTTTTGTTTGAGATTCAAGCTTGGTATCACCATGGCGCCGACTGCATGGAAGCCGTCGGAGTAAAAGGGAGGCAATGGTTGGGGATTGTGGTTGGAATCGAAATCTGGGCTTGGGGTAGGGTTATTTGGGGGTGGAGGCGTCGATCAGAGGAGGATCAGTGGTTATCGGACGTGTTTCTGAGTTGGATTTTTAGTCTCGCCGTCTGTGGTTTTTAGGGTTTTTTATTTTTTTTCTCTTTTAATCCACGTCATTCAGTGGGGTAAAAAACACGCCAACTAAGCATCTACCGTCTGTCCAGTCATCAAGTTAACTGACGTAGTTAACATAGTGGACGGAAATGGATATTTCGTGTATTTCAATAGTTGTGGATATATTTGTCACAAACCTGATAGTGGTGGATATATTTGTCACAAACCTAATAGTTGTGGATATACAACTGTATTTTGTCTTTATTCAACTAGCCTGTTTGGTATCTACTTGTAAAGTTTGGTTGCTTTTTGGCTTATGTGGCAGGTGAGATGGCATCGATTCAGCATTCCGTTAGTCAATTTAACGCCGTCTGACACGCCTTTATAGTTTAAGACGGAAGTGGATAGATTTGTCACACTACCTTCCGATTTTTGGATATTTCGTGTATTTCGATAGTTGAGGATATATTTGCCACAAACCTGATAGTTGTGGATATACAACTGTATTTTGCCAAATTAAATTTTAGTAACTATAACTTATATTTTACATTTTGATATTCCAAAATTTTATTTTTAATGTAAAATGTCCTTAGAAAATTATGTTTTGAAGAAGTTTAATTAGTGTTCACTAACAATATTTGAAATTATTGTTTAGTAAATATACTTCAAATTTTACATTTTGATAAACCAAATTTAATTTTAATGTAAAATATTATCAAAAATTATGTTTTAGTACCAAAATTTTATTTATTATGAGATTTTAGTATCTATAATTTTGTAGTTTATATATTGGTCCAATATTTATATCCAACTTGGATCCATGAATCCAATCCATCAATCCGTGAATTCAATCCACCAGTCCATTTGATTATGAACCAATCCAATAAATTGCTACGTGAAAAGGGTTGATTGTAGTACGGACGACCAAAGAAAAGACTGGGTTAAAACCTTTCCATCATCTACTTTCTTTTCTTATCATTTTTCACTCGCCTTCTACATCCCTTTCTTTGCCTTCTTCGTCCAACCCTAATTTGTATACCATTTATATGTATTCTTATTCACAAGTATGAACGGTTTCATACATGACTCACCAACAGTTTATAGAATTAATAATTGAACCATGAACCACTGACTTTTTCAGCTCAATGTCGAGTCCAATTTAAAAAATATGGGTTTCTATTTATTAAAAGGCCGCCATTCTCCTCAATGGGATTTGAAGGCGTGAAATTTTAAGCGAGTTCCAGTTTATATTTTCTATGATTCTCTCTAGAGTTTTTCTTTTCTATCCACGCTAAAAATTTCAATAATTATACATGAAATGTTTGGTTAGGTATACACACATCAAATAAACAATTTTCCTTTTTCTATAAAAAGTAAACAATTATCAACTGAAATACGTCACCAAAAAAAGAATTGAATCTCAACGAGCAACTACAACAACACAATGATTAAGTAGTCTACGGTAAAACGTGGTTCCAACCTAGTATATATATAAATATGATCATCATTGAAATGTTCGTGAACTGAATTGTCTAACCAAATTATTCATTTTTTACATTTTCTACTAAATGACGTTCCTTTAAATTATTGCTATTTTGATATTGGTTTTTGTTTTAATCTACACTTTTTTTACAATGAGTTAATTTTATTATTTAATTAATTTAGTACAAGTCGACCTAGTACGATAGAAGCATTGAGAAGGTTAAGTTTCCATTAATTACCTCTTTCACTACCCAATCAACCCACTCGTACGAGATCCTAGCTCCAAAAGCCACCTTAATCCCCGCGGCCATTTGCTTGAAGAATTTGTAATCTAGATTAGCAGAAAGATTAAAAGATTATATCATACTGGCAAAAAACTTGGGCGAAAGAAGGTTTTCCAACAAATGAAACAAACTCTCTCTTTCTCTCCGAGCCCCACCCCGGAGAACAAGATTTATAGGAATTTCCCACTTAATCCTCTCACCTTCAAATGAAGCAAGGTTAGCGACTCGAGAGCTCTGGGATTCGGTAGCAGCATACATGCGTGGGAAATCCTTAGCCAGACAAATAACTTAATCCAAACATCATGCCAGAAAGAAGTCCAGTGACCGCTTTCATGCTCAACCTGAGCCATCTTCCAGAATTCATCTTTTAGTTTTAAGATTCACATCCAGCGACTGTAGCCCACACTTCCTACAAGATCGCCAGCAGACCATTCTGAGGAAAAGGGAGGGAACTTGATCACAAGGAGCTCCCGCCACCACTCCTTTCTCTCTCTAGCAAACCTCAAGAACCATTTGAGAAGTAGTGCACGGTTGTGAATGTGTAGATCCCGGATCCCGAGTCCTCCTCGGCTTTTCGCTTTTCTACACAAGTCCCAAGAGACAAGATGGAAATTCACCTTATAAGGCAATCATGACCAAAGGAAATCCCTCTGTAACTTTTCTAACGAGTTTATTACTCTAACGGGGGCAAGAAAAAGAGAGCTCACGTAGCTACTTTGGCTTGCGAGGACAAAGTTAATCAAGACAGCCTTACCTCCTAAAGATAAGTACTTTCTTTTTCAACTTTCCAGCCGCGATTGGGTTCTTCCTATCACATGATTCAAAATAGTGGGAGAGGCCGGATGAGCTCCCAGGGGAAAACCAAGATAAGTTGAAGGAAGAAACTCCCAATTGCAACCAATTATTTCGGCCAATCTGTCGATATTCTGCACATCTCCAACAGGGAAGATACGAGTCTTCTAAATGTTTACCTTGAGCCCTGAGATGCATTGGAAACAAGTTATGGCAGCTTGGACATTGGAAAACTCGGTCTCATTAGGTTCGCAGAAGACAATGGCATCGTCAGCATATAGTTGATGTGTCACTTCACCATGCCTTTCACCCTCATCAAAACAAAATCCCAAAAATAGGCCAGTTTCTCTAATCTTATGAAAGGTGTAGGAAAGCAGGTCCATCCCCAAATTGAAGAGGAAGGGAGATAAAGGTCCCCTTGCTTGACACCTCTTTCCATTCCAAAAAAACCAACATCATCACCATTAAAGAGCACTGATAATTTAGATGAAGAGATGATACCTTTAACCCATTTCCGAAATCTCTAATGAAGCCCCATATTTGCCAAGGTGTTAAGGATGCAACTCCAGCTTATGGTATCAAAAGCTTTTACAATATCAAGCTTAATGATTAGGCCCGGTTTCCCGCTCCTTCTGCGACTATCAATGACTTCATTTGCAATGAGACTTGATTCGTGATTTAGCCTGACTTCTTTCCCGCAAATTGCTATTTGGAGATGATGTCTTTCATAAAGGGCTGAAGGCGGTTGAAAAGAATATTGGAAATAATCTTGTTAAGGCTGCCGAGGAGGCTAATCGGTATGAAGTCCGAGGCATCTTCAACAGCTTCTTTTTTTTGGGATCAAACAGATGAATGAATGAGCAATTGAGTGAGGGAGGGAACCTGTGCGATAGAATTCATCCAAAGCCTTGAGAATGTCATGTTTAGTCTTATTCCAAGTATTTTTGTTAAAATCGAGTGTATAACCGTCTGGGCATGGTTCCTTGTCGCCATTACAATTTTTAATAGCACTGTGGATCTCGATTTCGGAAAAAGGTTTCACCAGTATATCATTGTCAGTCATCGAGAAAGTGTAAAGCTTGTAATAAGCAGGAAAGGGCCTGCAGACCTCCTCTTCAATGTACTCATCAATGAAGGAGTTCTTGTTTCCCATTTTGATCTCACTTGCATCTTCCGATAAGACCCCGTCAATCCTTAGGCTCTTTATTCTATTTCTCCTATGGTTGAACTTAGCCATTCTATGGAAGTAAGACGTGTTCTTATCTCTAGTTTTCAGCTAAATTTCCCTCGACCTCTGTCTCCAAGTTATTTCCTCCAAGAGTAACACCTTTTCTAATTCACATTTGAGTAAAGCTCTTTCCATATCCAGAAATTCATTAAGATTTCTAAATTCCTCGGCATCATCGATCGACTTGACCTAGCCCAACAAATTTGAAATCCACATATCCCCTCTACCAAAGAAATCCCTGTTCCATTTCTTGATAAGGACTTTAGTCTGTCTACCCTTCTACCAAAACGTGAACATATGGCTGGTGCCATTAACCGAAACTTTCCACCAACCCACCAATCTTGAAAGGAAAGAGTCCTCTACCAGCCACATATTCTCTAACCTCCAAGGGTGACAAGATTCCTCTCTACTGCCCCATTGCAGGAGGACATGATTGTGATCAGACTCAACCCTATCAAGGGCAAGTACTGCATCAGGGGAGAAAATACCATAAAAGCTAACATTCACAAGGGCCCTATCAATGCGAGACATAGAGCCATCAGTTCCCCCTTTGCTCCAAGTGAAACGGCACCCTTGGAGTGGTAGCTTACTTAGATTGAAACTGGAAATGAAATTTTCAAACTCGCCCATAAGATCATGGCTTCTCGGATATCCAATGAAGTCATCTGGCATCCTAACAAGATTAAAATTGCCAATGATGCATAATGCAGCAGGGTGATTCTGGCAAACAAACTCCAGTTCCTTTATAAACTCCAACTTTTCCTTTTTTTACTTGGGGGCCATACACGACCAGGAAGGCGATAATCTCGCACTATCAATTATCCTCAACCTCACTGCAAGAGAAAATTTACCTTCCCAAACCGTTAAAGCTCATATAACATGACATCCCAAAAAATAGCAATTGCTCTGATGGCTCCAACTGAGTCTTTAGCAATCCAATCAACTTATCTACTTCCACAAATAGAGATAATCAATCATTGGTCACAAGAATTCCACTTAGTCTCCGTGAGGCCAACAAATTTCGGCTTCCATCTTCTTAAGATTCTTTTGATTTTGGCTCTTTTATCAGGGTTCCCAAGCCCCCTTACATTCCATGCAATGAGAGAGTGAATCGTGGTTCAGTGTGGCCAGTGGCAATCCCGCATCCACTAAGGTGATTACCACCCAGGGAATTACTGCTATGCGCTCCATCCTTAGAGCGAGCATACCTGTTCCTTGATTTAGGGTAGGGGAAAGGCCATCGACGAGCCCCAGCTTATACATCTCCATTTTCAGGTTCAATTAATTATTGGGTTTTGATTTCAGTTGTCAGGTTCCAAAAATTGTAAATTTGTGAGATACAATGTACTTCTCAAAATTAAGTTTATTATGAGATAAAGGATTTTCTTCTCATTATTTTTTTCCTCTCAAAATTTGAGTTGAAATACAAAAGTGATATAGTGTGGCGTCAAGTGATATTAGGGTGTAACATTGGTATGGGTGATATGAAATTTTTTCATGAAATATTTAAAAAATTAATATCATTTTGTACATCACAATGAACTCGTTTTATTTATATAAAAAAATCAATCAATGTAAAAAAGAAGATTCCAAAAATGTGATTTTTCTCTTTTCTCTCCTCTCTTGGATTGAAACCTTTTATGACGGTCTCCATCTAGAAGATCGTATTCTCATTGACTCATTGTGTCAAAGGAACATGATCCACAAGACTCCACACGAGATGACCGCATTGTTTGAAGATATGGCTGCTAAGGGCTACGATTGGGGGGGGGGGGGGGGTTACGAGATGTGGGAGAAGGACAAGAAAGAAGGAAGTACACTCCATAGAGTCTCGGGTCCTTCACTCACCGTGAAGATTGATGAGTTGATATTGGCACTCCTACAAGATAGGAAGCAAGGCAAGAAGCCGGCGATGGTGTGTGATTGGTCTTCAAGTCCCAACCATGAGATTGTAGAGTGCCAATTGATGAAAGAAGCAAGCACTCCGGAAGAGCAAGTGAGCTTTAGTGCTAATGCTAGGGTGTCAACAACAACAACCCCTATAGCAACACTTACAATCTGGGATGACACAATCATCCCAACTTTGGATGGTCCTCATTAACCAATTCAAGGCCCCCGGTTTCCAAGGACCAACAATGAACTATCAATCACCACCTCCTTTCATTCAACAAAGCCACAATTCGAAGACTCGAACTTTCAGCAACAATTTTAAGCACAAGGTGGACAAGGGTTCCAACAACAACAACCTGACAAGTTCGAGAAGATTGAGCAATTCATGGAAGTTTCAACAAACAAGTTCACTTTGGTTTATGCGGGTCTAATAAGTCATCAAGCGAGCCTTCAAAACTTAGAGACTCAAATCAGCAATCTTATCGGAGTCCTCACCGAGAGACCTAAAGGTGCCCTACCTTCCCAAACCGTTGCCAACCCCAAAGATCAAGATGTCGGGGTAAATGCTATTCTTTTGAGGAGCGGGAAGGTAACTCTAGATGTTGCGACTAAGAAAGTTGATGAAGAAGAGGAAGCCCCTCTAAAGGTCATAGAACAAGAACTCTCTGAAGGAGAGGGTGAAGAGGCTAAGAAGGCACCGCCGACGCCACCTCTAGTGGCTGAGTACAAGCCTCCACTTCCTTTACCTACAAGAGTGCACAAAGACCGTTTGGAGGCAGAGTGTGGAAGGTTTATGGAGATGCTCAGAAGCTCAATGTCACAATTCCTTTCTTGGAAGCAATGGCATATATGACGAGGTATGCGAAGTTTCTCATGGGGATTCTTGCAAAAATGCAAAAGTTTGAAGATCTCGCCACAATCACTTTGGGCAAGGAGTGCTCGACCTTCATCCAAACCAAGTTGCCCAAGAAGCAACAAGATCCAAGTAGATTCACTATCCCCCTTTGCATTGGAACATGTCATATAGAGAAATCCTTGGCGGATTTAGGAGCAAGCATCAATGTCATGCCATTTAAGCTTTACAAGAAGTTAGACCTAGGTGAACTGAAACCCACTAGGTTGAGTTTTACTTTGGCTTACCTTCATGTGATTATTCCTAGAGGCATTGTGGAGGACGTCCTAGTATGGGTGGGCACTAGGGCTGGAAATTCGGTCCCGGTTTTCCGGTCAAACCGGAAACCGGGCAGTTAAAACCGTCCCGGTTGCAACCGGAAACCGGATACCCATTAACCCAATCCAATTTACAGTTATGGTGAAGGTATAAAAAAACTGGGCCGGTCTAGTCCGGTTAAAACCGGAAAAACCGGATAGTAAATTATAAAGCCCAACCCAGCCTAACTATTAAAGCCCACTACCCCAACTCCCCAAGCCCGCCAGCGACCCAGCCCATCTCACCCAGCCTGCTCCCTAACCCTAATACCAGACTCTCTGTTCTCTCCCCACTCTCCCAGCGGCCGTCAAGCTCAATCATACAACATATCTCGATTCCCAAAACTCCTATCAATGAAAAAAAGGCAGACACCCACCCTCAACTCGCAACTCACTCACCTCACCGAGCTCTTCCCCTTCTCGATTCCTCTATCCTCCTTCACCCAAAACTTCGGAGAGAAGAGGCAGAGTAGCAGCAACGGCGACGAGGCGAGGCTCTAGTGGCGGGACAACCATGTCTGTCAGAGGTGGAATCCGCGGAGAGTTGAGACTGAGCAGCAAAACCGACGAGGCGACGTTCTAGTGAAGTGACAATCAGCGATTGCATGTCGAATCTGAGATGAAAAGAAGACCAGCAACAATGGAGTTTTTGACCAGGGGATGGAGGTCGAGGCAGCGATCGGGGAGAGAGGTTGTGGTGGCGGCCGGGAAGGGAGGAGGATGGGAGAAAGGTCGAGAATGGCAAAGGAGAGTGATTTAGATTTCTTGGTACCAGAAGAGAGGCGTTGAGATGAGACTATGAGAGAGACGATGACGGTGGGATTGGGTCTTGTGTCTGATTTTCTTTTTCCAATTGAACCGATGCGTTTTGGGATGGAAGAAGGAAATCCGGTTTTTCGGTTGAAACCTGATCAATCCAGTCCGGTCACGGTTAAAACCGTGCACCAATCCAATTCCGTCTACGGTTGGGTATATATCAAATCCGGTTATAAAAAACCGGGTCAATCCGGTCCGGTTTAAACCGAACCGGACTGTTTCCCAACCCTAGTGGGCACTATCTATTATCTGACGGATTTTATTATCCTTGACATTAGTGAAGATGTGGATATTCCCCTTATCATATGACACCTTTCCTTGCAACCTCCAATGCTCTAATCGATGTTAATGAGGGCACATTAATCTTGAGAGATGGTGAGAAGCAAATCATTGTTTTGGTTGATCCTAAGGTTAAGCATGATGATATTAAAGGGGTAGAGTCGAATGGTGTGCTTCTGAGTGGAGGTGAGCCTACCAAGGCAAACCCCACTATTGCTTTTTTTCTTGTGATGATGTGAAGCAGGGAGCTAAGGCGGGCGCTAAGCCGGAAGGGAAGCAAATGAAGACATGGAGGTAGAAAATGAACCATGCTCTAACCGAAAGAAGGAGAAGGGCAAGGAAAAGGTGAAGGAAAAGATGGCCACCCTTCTGAGTTGGAGAGTGGAGGTGGCGAGGCTCGCCCCGAGAGTGTGCCGGCACTCTCGGAGGCTTCATGCTTGCAAGCATGATGATCTCAACCGTCTAGCTAAGGACGTAAAACCCGCGCTTGTTGGAAGGCAACCCAACGTCGGCTCACAAGAAGAGAATTATGGTTTGCTCAAAGTTAGAGAAGTGAAGATTTTCTTCTCTCAAGGGTGATTTCAACAACAACGAAGGAAGACAAACCTCACATCATGGTTCTTTCTCTCCTCTTTGTTGTAATCCCTAGCCTTGCTATGGAGTAGTTCTCTTTCTCACTTGGGTATTGTGAACCACAGTCTTAGAGATGTGATAGGATTTATGGATTTAATGCTATATTTGGGTTCGTGTTTAATGCAAAGTTTGAGGTATTTTCAGAATTCTTGAGTTGTGTCCTTCATTTCTCATAATTAGGTCAAATTGACCTACGTAGAGGAAATTCCCTTGTTATAGGCTTTAAGGAGCTGGATTTCTTGACAACTTGGGTCACCCACCTAGGGCGATTTGGGGCAAACCTCAAACCTTGATTTAGCGCCATGAACCTTATTTTTCCGTGTGGATTAGGGTCTGAGGGATTAGTCATAACAACCCTTAGCCGATTAGTCAAGAGAGTTAGTTTCCTAACTTAATTTGAAATTCATTGGCTAATCGTCTAAGAGAGTGGAGTGTCTCCAATAGTTGCAAACTCTTCATGGTGTATGAGCACACATTTACACATTAGCATCGCATTCAGTCAATCTTGAAACACGGCTAGGGGGAGTAATACTCGGGTGAATTCTTCTCTTATTGAACCCCCTCAATTTAATTACATTCTTTGCTTATTAACAACTGTAGTTCTTTACCTTTTAACCTCAAATCGTTAGCTAGATAAAAACTTAAGCGATTGAAGTAGGAGTACATGGGCCACCTCGGGTTGGCAATTAAAATGCTTGCCCTATAATACACCCTTCTAAAGTTTGCACTTGAGCTTTAGTCGTGAATTAATTGTGTAGTTAGGAATGAGTCATTGATCATATAAACAATTGTGATAAGATGATGAAATTCGGGATTGAGTGGTTGTACTGAGTCTGTTATTTGCAAGGATTGAAATACCGTACCGGCGGTTTGACCAGAACAACCTCTTACCAGAGCCTAAACCGCTAGGCGGTATTTAACAGTATGAAACGGTTGAACCACGATTAAACCACTGTATTAGCATAAAAATCCTATCGCTGACTTTTCTGATACAACCTCTGATACGATATTTCAATCCATGGTTATTTGTAACAATAATATTGAAATGAGAGATCATTTATTTGTTGAATGTATGTTATATAGACTATGTTTTCAGGTCTATACCACAAGTTTTCTACACATCCAAGGAGATCTAATGAAACCATAGTTAGAATGGCCATTGTCACAATTCAAAGGGAGTTCTTCCACAGCAAAAATATGGAGGAAATATGGAGCTTTATGATCACTATCATATGTTCTTTCTAATTTTCTGGAGCAAGGGAAGTGCAAAAAGGGATGTTGGAGCACATAAAAAGGAAGTAATTGCAGTATGTAAGGGAGGGAGATGTTAAGGTATTTTGGTCAGCTTGAAAACTTGGATTATGTTGTTTAGTTTTCTTTGCTGTAATGTTTTACTCAATGGCGGAGATTTTTCTGCTATATAAATTATTATTATTATTGAAAAGGATTTCTAAGATCTCATTTGTTTTATGGATTTGAAGCATGGATTTGGTCTCAATCCATGACCATCATGGATTTGTTGTAATAACCATGTTTGCTTGAAAAATATTAAGGTTCCAAATCTGTGGGCCCACGGATTCGCAAAAACTTGGTCTTTATGTGAGATTTGGGGTTGGGCAATAAATCCATGATGATTAATGACTCTTATTCCACCATTTAATTTACATATTCCTGTTGTGCCCTTGATTCTTCCTTTTCCAAACTTGGCAGATGTGTAAAAGAGAAAAAGAAGTCTAACAAATACTTTTATCCAGCAATCCCATGAGAAAGAAAAAGTTTGCGACTCGGCAACAGCAAAGAAGCCGTCGCCCAATCCTGCGCTCTGTCGCCCGTTCCTGTGCGCGTCGCCAACCAGTGTGCTGCCGCCATCCCATCACTTCATCGCCATCCCTGAGCACCATCGCCGTTCGACGAGGCCATTAGGTACGGTTGTTTGGACTACCTCTCCGCCCACTAAAACCCTAAAAAATCATAGCTCGAATACACAATTTCTTCTTTAATTTTTTTCATTTGTATCTCATTTCCTCAAGAATCCTAATATATAACTTTGACTTCCCTCCACATTCACAACCCATTTGTGTTTTGCCTCTTTGGATATTGGATCTGTTCATATCCGAATTGAATGAAGTGTAGTGATTTATGAGCTTTGGCTCTTTTTATGCTTGTTTTGAGTGTTTGTGGTTTTTGGCTCTTTTATGATCTATGAGCTTTGTAACCATTTTTAAGATAATAAGGACCCCTCCAAGTTGAATTTCCAGGTCCTTTTGTTCCCTTTCTTAGAAAATACATTGTGGTTTGTTAATGGAGCTGGATTCTATATCATGTTAATGAAGCTGGATTCTACTTATTGTGTGTAGGATGGGGAAGAAGAGAAAATAAATAATAATCAATGAAGGAGAAGGATCAGATCAGCCTACATGAGCTTACTTCTCTTGGAACAAGACCCTAAAAGCATTACTCATACAAATTGCAAGAATCTAAAAAATAAGCCATTTCCTACTATGATGAGTTGCTGCTAGTATTTGGGAAAGGGGGTCAAGCAAATGGGAGAAGGGCATCTGGAGTTGCTGATGAGATTGACTCCCCCACTGTCGATGTAACTGCCTTTGTGGATTTGGATGGCACTCCCACACCTATTAATGCAGAAAATCCGAGGGCAGAGAGGTACATGGAGGACATCGTCAATGAAGGGATCGAGATGGCACAAAGGGCAGCTGTAACCCCTCCTTCCCAAGCACCTATTCAGGCTGCGCAAGGGGTTGTGAGTGCTCCTTCCCAAGCATCTGACTTCACTATGAAGAAGAAGACTAAAATGGTTGAGAATAAGACATATGAAGACATTTCTAGTATAACGAATGAACTTGTTGGGATGAAGCATGTCATCTCCAAAGCACTAGATGCTCTTGGAACAATTCTAGTTGACTGTGAGGAAGACAATGGTAGGGAAGTTGCATTGATGGCGGAGATAGGGAAAATTGAAGGGCTGAACAGGTATCAAGACCTCGATGCTGCTATGGCATTATTGGAAAATGTTAGGAAGACAAGACTCTTCTATGCTCTTGAGAGTGAAGAGGATCGAAAGTATTTTGTTCTATACTTATTACGTTAATTGACAAGGAGTATGAAGGAGTACAAGGGGGCTGTAGCCTGTATATGTAATAGGAAGGATTACAATGGGTTGTATCATGTGTCTGTAGTCCTGCAGAACACATGTATGGATGGATAGGAAACTTTATTTTTGGATAGTTTGCTAACATATAGGAGTTAGCATGCATGAATGTAGGAGGGTCATCAGTAGTGTAAATTTTGAAGTTTCCA
Source organism: Linum tenue (assembly GCA_946122785.1). Taxonomy (NCBI): domain Eukaryota; kingdom Viridiplantae; phylum Streptophyta; class Magnoliopsida; order Malpighiales; family Linaceae; genus Linum; species Linum tenue. Next base: position 11,196,707 of record CAMGYJ010000002.1, on the reverse strand, counting down.
AATCATCCCAATATGTGTCTATTTCTATTTTGTATATGTAGGAATGCTATTGTTTTATATTATAACAATCAGATGTAGCCTTGATGCTTTCCTTTGTGCCTCTGTTATTGGTTTTGGTTTGCATTTTGTAATGTGGCAGGTCTTTTCCTCAAGTACTATTTTCTTGAACTTTTGTTTCTTTTATAGGGCTAAATTGCAAGTTTGGTCACTTGAATTACCAGTAAAGTTCACGTTAGCCACTAGAATTACGTTATTCCATCCGTAGTCACTTAAATTAGGTTAAGAGTTCAAGTTTGGTCACTAGCTGTTAGTCTCCATTAACTTTTGTTGATGTGGGGGTCAACTCTTATAGTGGACCGTTAAATGAGTGACGTGGCAATTAAAAATAATAAAATTTTATTTTTGATAATTGCCACCTCATTATTACAACAAATTAAAAAATAATTAAAACAAAAAAATGTTACAAACTATGGCAACAATGGAGGATCGAACAATTCAAAAAATAGCGGCGACGGAATCACCACCATCACCTCCAAATTGTCCGATTGCAAGCTTCATGTGACTAATCCAATTCTCATCCAATAGTCAACAAACAGACAAATATAATCTAGTAAACACTCCACCTGACCCTCCTGAACCAGAAGCTCCTCTTTCGGGAAGCAAGGGAGCCTTTGATTAAATCAAATGCAAGAACGGGAAACACTGCCCACAACGAATCAATAGTGCTGAAACAAAAATCGTCCAACTCCTATATCTCCTCCCGCGTATTCACGCATACCTGGGGTCGTCCAGGGCTGAAACGGGTCCGCTGCCTGAACCGACTTTACCCTTTCCTTCAACTTCTTTTTACTGACGACAACTTTCTCTCTCTCTCTCTCTCTCTCTCTCTCTCTATTTCTATCTCTCTCTATCTCCTTATACCTTCATCTTATCCATTCTCTCTTATCTCTCATTCATCGCCGAGATCCATCACCGGTCCAGATCGTCACAAATTGGTATAAGAGCCAACTCTCGGCCATGGCAACGACGGTGCGACATCTCGACGATAGACTGAACGTGTTTTCCACTCGCACGATTGAAGCGGAATCCGCCGTCAGAACCCATACAGCGACGCTGGAAGATTAGAATCGGGTTCAATCGACTTAGTTACAGGAATTAATGGCTCGCTCTGAGGGTCATTCATAACAGTTCACCATGATTACTACTCGTTTGGATGGAATGGAAGATCGCTCTGTGGCTCAATTTGCACAATTTGATCAAGATATCCACGAGATCATTGATCGACTGGAGGTTCTCAAAGCAAGACCCGAGGTCGCCGGCGATCACCAATTAGCTCGCAATGATGGTCGTTGTCTTTTACCTCTTCCGAATCAATGACTGAGAGCAACAGTTGAGATTTCGCAGCAATAGCCGCGACGTTATGCTCCAAACAATCAAGATGCAGAGCAAGGCCAATTTCTATGTCAACCTCGAGGGAATAATCAAAACGTTCAGCTGCCTCGTATCGAATTTCCTCAGTTTAGAGGCGATAACCCGAGGGATTGGATTCGCAAAAGTGAGAAATTTTTCGATATTTGCGCTATTCATGATGATCATAAGGTTCGGATAGCTTCCATTTACTTTGATCGCTGTCCGGATATTTGGTTCCAAGGATGGAAAGTTGAGCACCGAGACTGGATTTTGGATGACTTTGTGCTGGATCCATGTCACAGTTTTGGTGATTGTGAATTTGAGAGTATTGTGGAGGATTTCAATAAGTTGCGTTAACGAGGATCATTATAGGACTATCGAGAGAAATTTGAAGAACTGAAGTCCCAAATGGTTCGATACAATCCTGCCCTAGGGGAACAATATTTCATTTCCAGTTTCGTGAGTGGACTGGAGGAAGAAATTCTACCAGTGATTAAGATGTGGCAGCCTGTGACTTTAGCTCATGCGTTTCAGTTAGCTCAGCTTGAGGAAGAATCCAATGAAGCAAGGAGGAAGAAGTGGAGGATGTGTTCAGGTGTAGGGATGAGACCAGCTCCTTCGGCTGTGCCAGGACCTAATCAACATGCCCGCATGTGGGAAGGTCCTGGAGGTCGTTCTAACAACTCGGGTAAGGCACCAGTTCATGCCAGCACCAAGCCAAACTATGCAAAAGGGTTGTTTTACAAGCTTGGTGACAAGTACTATTTTGGGCATGTCTGTGACACTAGGAAGCAATTGAATGTTATACAAGCAGATGATGGGGAAGTACTAGCTCCTGAAGATTTGAGTGTATTTGATGATGATGATGATATGGAAGAAATCATTGATAAGGACCAGCAACCTGAATTGGTAGAAGTTTCAATGTAGGCCTTGAGTAGTGGGAGGCCTATCTAACTCCTTAATTGTCAAAGGTAAGGTGAGGAAGGAGAAGATTTATGTGTTAATAGACACAGGCAGTATGCATACGTTCTTGAACGAGAAGAAGGCCATTGAATTGAGATGCAAAATAGTGCAGGCAGTGACTCCTCTGTGGGTCAAGCTAGCTGATGGAACAGTGTTGTTGAGTAATATGATTTGCCAGGATTTCTGTTGGGAAATGCAAGATCAGTATTTTATTTTCGATATGAGGATACTAAGTCTGGGAACTAATGATGTGGGGTTGGGGCTGGATTGGTTGAAGGCCATCAGTCTAGTAAAATTCGATTTTGCTAACCTCAGTTTTTCTTTGACTAGGAGGGACATGAGGTGGTATTACAAGGGATTCAGGACATGGCTCAGTGTAAGGAAATTTTGGGTACAACTTTCCAAAAGATGTTGAAGAAAACTACTGCTACTCTGGTGGGGCATCTGTTCAGCATCTCAATTGAAGCTGCAAATCCTGGGAAGATTCCCGCATTTCTGGAACCAGTGTTGAGTGAATTCTAGGATGTGTTTGGAAAGCCTACGACCCTACCCCCTTCTAGATCGTGTGATCATACCATACCCCTGCAACCTAATGCACAGCCTGTAAATCTCAGACCATATCGTTACTCCATTCCTCAGAAGAATAAAATGGACAGATTGGTTAAGGAAATTATGGAAGCACAGTATATACAGCCGAGTAGGAGTCCCTTTGCCTCACTAGTGCTCTTCGTGCTCAAGAAGGATGGTTCGTGGAGGTTTTGTGTGGATTACAGACAGCTAAATGCACTCACTATCAAAGATAAGTTCCGTATTCCAATAATTGATGACCTATTGGATGAATTAAAGGGCTCGAATTTTTTTTACCAAATTGGATCTTTTATTGAGTTACCATCAGATTAGAATGCATTCTCCTAATCAATATAAGACGGATTTTAGAACACATCAGCGTCATTACGAGTTTCGAGTGATGCCTTTTGGGTTGACAAACGCCCCTGCTACATTTCAAGCCCTGATGAACCAGATCTTTGCTCCTCATTTGTGACAGTTTATTCTGGTATTTTTTTATATGATAATTTAGTATATAGCCCTGATCAAGAAAGTCATAAACAACATCTCTCCATTACTCTCAGGTGCCTACAAGCACACACATTGTTTGCTGAGCCTTCTAAGTGCTCTTTTGGACAGACTCAAGTTGATTATCTTGGTCATGTCATTCATCAGGAGGGGGTGTCTACATATCCTAGCAAGGTTGAAGCTATGGTTGCCTGGCATGTTCCTAAGAATATTAAGGAGTTAAGGTGTTATCTGAGATTAACTGGATACTATAGGAAGTTTGTGAGGAATTACAGTATTTTGGCTAAACCTCTTATCGATTTGTTGAAGAAATATTGCTTCATGTGGTCTGAGGCTGCTCAAGGTCCTTTTGAAGTGTTGAAGATAGCTACGATGCAAGCACCTGAATTAGCTTTGCCAGATTTCAACCAGCCCTTTGTATTGGAAACAGATGCGAGTGACATTGGCATAGGGGTTGTATTGTCTCAGTCAGGGAAACCATTAGCTTATCATAGCCAGGCGTTAGGGCCAATGAAGCAGGTCTATCTACATATGAAAAGGAGTATCTTGCTGTCTTAATTGATGTAACGAAGTGGAGGCATTACTTGGAAGGAAGGCGGTTTGTTATACTTACTGACCATGAGAGCTTAAAGCACCTATTGGGGCAGAAGATTCACACCCAAATTCAAAAGAAAGGTTTGGTTAAACTGTGGGTTTGGATTTTGAGATTCGTTATCGGCAGGGCAAGTTCAATAAAGTTGCAGATGCTCTGTCTCGACACCCTCAGTTTATGCATCAAGCCAATGTCAGGCGATTTCAGGAGTTTTACCTACGTAGTTAGCAAAAATCGAATTGACCTATGAAGGGGATAATCCAGTGCAGGATCTATTATTGGAAGCTTCAGTTCCAGTCGTAGGCCCTAAGATCTATACTGTTAAGCTAGGTTTGTTGTATCACAAGGTAGCTATCTATGTGGGAGCTGCTGGTACTATGAGAAGACAGTTGATGCAGTTGTTCCATGACTCCCCTGTTAGTGGGCACTCTGGACTTCAAGCCCATTACCAAAGATTGAAAAGGTATTTCTGGTGGCTTGGTCTTAAGCATGAATTGAAATTGTTTATGCAGGAGTGATATTTGCCAGCGTTGTAAAATTGAGAATGTGCCTTATCTTGGGTTATTGCAACCCTTACCTATACCAGATTAGGATTGGAAACATATCTCCATGGATTCATCGAGGGGTTACCAAGGTTTCATGGCAAGGAAGTAGTGTTTGTAGTGGTGGATAGATTCTCTAAGTACAGTCATTTCTTCAGCTTGGCAAAACCTTATACTGCTAAGTCAGTGGCTCAGGTCTTTTTCGATGGGATATTCAAGTTGCATGGTCTTCCTCAGTCAATTGTGCCAGATAGGGATTCATTGTTTACTAGCACATTATGGTCTACACTCTTTCAATTACAGGGTGTTAAACTCCACTATTCCACTGCGTATCATCCTCAATCAGATGGCCAGACTGAAAGGGTTAACAAATGTTTAGAGGAGTACTTGAGAGGCATGGTTCATCATAATCCGCAGCTGTGGGCTACCTAGTTAACATTCGCAAAATGGTGGTATAATACTAAATACCGCAGCAGCTTACAAGGAACTCCTTTTGAAGCTCTATATGGCTACCCTCCTTCTTAGTTTTCGATTGCCAATCCCCTGTCTACTTCTGTGGCTGCTGTAGCTGACAGATTACAACATCAGCAAGGCTTGGTTGGGATTCTCAGAACTAACCTCGTTAAGGCTTATAATAGACAGAAACAAATAGCGGATGCGCACAGGACTGAAAGGGCATTTCAGGAGAAGGAGTGGGTGTACTTGAAGCTCAGACCATACAGGCAGTCAACTGTAGCTACAAGGTCTAATCAGAATTTATCTCCAAAGTTCTATGGGCCATTTGAGATTGGGAAGAAGATTGGTAACGTTGCATACAGGTTGAAGTTACCTCAGGGTTCAATGATTCACCCAGTATTTCACGTTTCTCTTCTTAAATGAGCTCGCGGAAAGCAAATTCACATAAAACAAGCCATGCCTGAGATGGATGATCATGGGGAGTTAAAGGTGTAGCCAGCAGTGATTTTGGCAAGACGAGTTGTAGCTCGGAGAAATGAGGCTGCTACACAGATATTGGTCCAGTGGACACATCAAACTGAAGATGACGCTACATGGGAATTCTTGGAGGAGTTTAAGCAACGATTTCCAAATTACAAGACTTGAGGACAAGGCATTTCTGATGGAAGAAGGGGTTGTAACACTTGTACTTAAATGTAAAGAAAGAAAGTGTAGGGATCAAAATTGATATTGTGCAGTTGGGTATATAAGCCAGCTCTGTAACAACCTAACGGTCAGCGAAGAAGTAATAACATACTTTCCCTCTTCCTCTCTCTCTCTCTCTATATATATATATGGTGCCGTATTCGGTGCACCCACTTTTTCGGGTGCACTCAATGCACCCGCCTCATAATTGTTATTCTGACCATGCGATTCATGTCAAAACGATATCAATTGTTGCTTATGATATTATGAACAAGAAGCACATGAATTTGAGAAAAATTCATTCAAAATTTACTTTAATTCGAAGGATTTAGGATTTATGGATTTAGGGTTAGGGTTTAGGTTTACAATTTGGGATTTTGGGTTGGGATTCAAAATTGAATGTTAAGGGGTTAGGGTAATGGATTGATTTGTTATGATTCTATGTCATATCATCATATTATATTGAGAGTACTAATTAAAGTTCAAAATTTGATGTATTATGGATGTTTTTAGTGCACCCAAAAAAGTGAGTGCACCGAAGTAGCCACCTATATATATATATATATACATATATGGTTCAGGCTAGCGTACGCCCCATTGAGTTTTGCTATATAAATCATGAATTAATCGGAGTTTGGGGCATGATACTATACCCTAACCTCTAATGGGTGAACCCCAGTCCCTAATTATCTAACCCAAACCATGAGGTTCGTTTAATCTTAAAATGAAAACCAATGAAAATTTCGACGAATCAGAATCGTTGATTTTCATTTTTAAGATTAAACGAATCTCATGCTTTGGGTTAGTGAATTGGGGACTAGGATTCACCCATTAGGGGTTAGGGTATAGTATCATGTCCCAAACTCCGATTAATTCTTTGTCTAAATAGCAAAACTTAATGGGGCGTACGGTAGGCTAGCGTACGCCCGGACGTACGCTATCCTTTGTAATATATATATATATATATATATATCTCATTCTACCTTCATCTTATCTGTTCTCTCTTCTCTCTCAATCATCGCTGAGATCTTTCACCAGTCCAGATCGTCACAGTCCGCAGCTGAGGCATTATGGATGGGCCAAACGGAGAGAATGGCGGCTCTATGATGTGCTGCCCTTGTTGGATCGTGTCTCGGAGTATTCTTAGTCACAAGTTGGAATTGATGAAAAAGATTGAAGGGTTCGAGAATAAGAAAGGAAGAATAGAGAGGAATGAGGGTTTAAGAATCGCGGTGGCGCGTCGAGGGATGAGGGAGCGGTTTTGGGTGACAAAAATGAATTTCTCAATCTCCGGCCGAACACCCCCCGACGGAGAAAAAACTCCTCCCTCCACTACTCTCCTCTGCCGTCCGGCTGAGACATATCATGCAAGGTGTGGGCAACTAGGTTCCGGTGGTGCCGCTAGCGGCGCTGCCGAAGGGGGAGGCCGAGTGATTATTTAGGAAGGGGAGACGGTGGAAAATAATAATTAAAGGAATTATGATTTTAATAATTAGCAGGAAAATAAAAACAATTATTTTTTATTTTTTTAATTGCCATGTCACTCATCTAATGGTCAACTATAAGAGTTGACCGCCACATCAGCAAAAGTTAACAAAGACTAACGGCCTGTGTCTAAACTTGAACTGTTAACCTAATTTAAGTGACTACGGATGAAATAAAGTAATTCTAGTGGCTAACGTGAATTTTACTAATAATTCAAGTGACCAAACTTTCAATTTACCTTTTTTATAGCTTGTATTCTTTTGTTTGTTTGCGGTTCCGTACCATTCGAATTCTTTGTAACTATTCTAATTCCATAATCACTCCAATGAGAGGTAATTAGCATAAAAGGTCACAAACCTATTCAATTTGTACGAAACGGTCAGAAACCTTTTATTTTGCACGTTTCAATAACATACGTTTGAGAGAATAACGGAATGGTCATTCCATCCATCTCCATCCAAAAAATCGTTAGTTTCGTCTAGTCAGCAAGCCATGTCACATAAAATATTAATAAAAAATTTAATGATCAAACCCAATTGAACCGGACCAAACAACCAAAAATCCTAATTCTATACCACCCAAAATCTTGGAGACTGTCGTTTTTCATTCGGCCCTACAGATCGATTTTGCTACCCATAATTTTCATACCCCACAGAGCCATTCCCCTGCTCGCGTCGACGTTTTCATAGGCAAACTGGTTGCGACATCGGAGTGAATTGGCGGACTGTCGCGAGGGTCTAAACCTTGAGTTTGAGATGGCAGTTATGTCTGGACAACAATTTTCATGTGCAAGTGCCTTAATATTGTATGAATTTCCCAAGTTTGTCTGAAGTCTGAACCTTGATTTCTCTTCCGAAAGCATCTCCAAACTAATTGTTGGCCATTTATGAACAAACGGTACAAAAGCTGTTGGCTTTCAAATTTGGGAGCCAGTGCTATTTCTCTGGGCTCTGTTGCTTCTTATAGCTTGACGAAATCGGGAGTTAAAAGATATGCGACAAGCCAACAACCCTTCTTCCACCAGCTGAGTAGTCGCGCCGATCAGCTTTACTCCTGTTCTTGACCACTAAACAAATCCGAGAGAACAGCTGCGGCGATTTCGAATATCTGCTGTGAGAGTTGAGAGGGCACTAGTTTGAGGACCACGGTGGCGAATGATTTTCATAACTGAAAACCCAGGAAAAGGATGACGGGGCCTTCTTTGCTTCGCTGTTCGTTGTGTCAGGTATTTTGGGGAAGAATGGATGGTGGTGCCGCCCTGGTTGCGTCTGGACGCGTACCCCCCTCTTTCCCTGCACATGTCGGTGTTTTGACAAGCAAACGGGTTCGCCGCTTCGCGTCGCCTGGCCTGCTCCCCCAAGGAGAGATCTAAAAATCCGCCTCCCACGTTTCCCAAAATCCAATTGAAACTGGAAATCCCATCGGTGCTCCAGCCGAACAACATATGGACGAGCGGAAGCACGCGTCGGTGACCATTTTGTTCTCTGTCTCCAAGATTTTTTGGGTGGGTAAGAATAGAGGTTGGGTGGTCCGGTTCAATTGGTTTGATCATTAAATTTTTTATTAATATATCAAGTGACGTGGCTGTTGACTCGACAAAACTAATAGTTTTTTGGATGGAGATGGACGGAATGACCATTTCGTTATTCTCTCAAACTTATGTTACTGAAACGTGCAATATAAAAGGTTTGTGACTGTTTTGTACAAAGTGAATAGGTTTGTGACCTTTGATACTAATTACCCCTCCAATAGGAGCAGTGGGTTGTAGGGGGAGAAGTATTATGAATACTGGTCTCTTTTGGTTTGTCTGTAAAACAAAAATAATGAAGTAACCAAATTAATAAATAAGGGTAACAATGTAAAATGTGTTTCATACCAACAATCTAATTCAACCAAATCCATCCTCAAATCCAACAAGGAAACAACAGTTTTTTTTCAAATCCACAATGGACCAATTCCATCACAAAACCAAGGTTTTTCAAAACCTAGGTTATGATCAAAACTTTCATTTTTGGAATCTATGAAGTAAACGAGCCATAAATAAATTCCAATATTGATTTTATAGGAGGTGCTTGGTTCTTATCCGTTTGGGTGCACGAGGGAGGACAGAAAATGACACATGCGGGTGGTTGAAGAGTGAAGGGATAGTCAAGTGAAGCGTGGACCCAACCAGAGAACAAAGCCCCAAATTAAGTTAAAGGGGTACCCAATATACAATGCCAATTTTGTCGTGTGTAGCTAGTTCCTTTCGGACACTTGGCCCTCACCCATTAAACCAACCCGACAATAAAAGGTAACTATAAATTCTTACATTTTATAAACAAAGTTCCTCAACAGTCCCACCAACTTGCATAGTTGCCTTCCATTCCACTGTCGACATTCCTTAATTCCTCTTTGCGAAAGATGCGAAAATAGCCCCGGAACGGATAAAGGTCGTTAGTAGTTAACCCATAATCGATAATTTTTTATTAGCTTGGTTTTGGTCAGTAGTATTTGGCTTAGTGGTTGATCGATGAAAAAATCGATAACCGCTTACTAGTATAACTATGTAGTTTTGGATTTTGGCTAAGTGAAAAATTTCCAAGATTCAAAACCAATGAAAGTCACAATTCCAAATACCTCAATTCCTCCTTATTGCAAACAACCCTCCACTAAGATTAAAATATATTTAAGAGTTAGAACCCGAAAGACACCCCTCTCTAACTCCCCTTGCAGTTGCAGTCGTTAGAGCGAACCTCACACTCTAGTAATCTTTGTTTCTTTTATGTTTGTGAATGATGATGAACTTGTAGTACTTGTGCTTGATGTCATGTGGTTTGTACTCGCTAATTCGATGAATACATTTGATTATTTTTTAATTATGCATTGAAATTTTGATTTAAATTATGAAATTGCGATGAATTTTGTATTATATTGACATTATGTACTTATGATTTTTTATTTAAATTACAGAATCGCGATGAATTTTGCATTATATTGATATTATTTCTTATAATTATTATTATATGTTCATAATGTACAAATGTAGATAACTTATTTTGAATTATTTGTAAGATTATTCGTCTTCAATATTTAGTAATCTATACTCTGGTCATTTTTATGCTTGTGGACTGAAATTGATGTTAAATGACACTTGTTAAACTTAAATGGATGTTGATTTGTGTATTATAAGTGGTTATTGTTTCATTTTATTATGTTTTGTGAAAAAAAATTGATGTTATTGGTTTGATTAGGTATAACCGTACTTGTTGGAATGTATTTTAGTAGTTATTGGTTTACCGCCAAAATAATCGCTAACCAAACCACTAAAAGGTGGTTAGCCGATAAGACTTATCGGTTTGGTTATCAGTATGAGCTTTTTGCTTATTGGTTAACCGCTAACCGCCTTATTGGTTAGTGGTTAACCAAAACCGAACCGATTAGCACCCATATATACATGATCTTGTTTAGTCCATGGTCTGTATTATAGGTTGTATTTGTCTGTTGGTTTGATCTTGTCGGCGATTTACATGACCAAACTGTGGACCCAACCCAATTTTCAATGTGTGTTACACTCGATCACTCTCTTAACTCCTTAGAGACCCAAGTTTGAACCTTAATTTTGCGAATCTCATCCCTTACTTCATTTATAAACCTCACTTCGCCACAGAGTATATAAACGATCATATCTCCATATTACTCTATGCTAATGTTTGTGACATTATTGTGCAAGAAGGATTGCTTTCATTTTTTTGTTATTTAGTTGGATTTATAGTGTCAAAATTATGCATGGGTGTTGTAATTTATATTTTAAAGAAAAAACATATATTTTTCTCGATTATTGATTTGATTTTAGGCGTGACTCACTAAATAAACAGTTATTTTTACTCAATGTGCCCTACATAATCCAAACCGCACAAACATATCTGATTTGGACCATATAATATTTGGTATGAACTCTATTCTATGCTCCAGTTTCTCCATCTAAATTATAGATTATCTATACATAATATTATGGCAATTCAAAAGTAATTGTTTGCCACCTAAGCACTTGGAGAGTTCACAAATTACCAAGGTGGACAATATTTTTACAAAAAGAAAAATAGTTATTGATATATTTATGGAGCTATCTCTCTCTTCATTTAATATTTCATTTCTCTTTTATCCTTTTTTTGTATTATATCAATGTACACAATAATAAATAATATATGAAAAGTGACATATATTACATTTGTTATCTCTAATTTATTTTTCTTTTCCGATACTTCCTTTATTTTTTTGTTTTTACTTTTGCATTGTATCGATGTACGCAACAATAGACTAATGTCTTTGAGTCACACATATAACTTTTTTCTCAACCAAAAAAATATCTTATTAAAGCTCATTAAGTAAATTTTTAACTCACTTTTACAATAATTTACAAATATGTTACATTTTAATGAACAATTTATACAAACACACATACATAATAACATTTTATCGCGACACAATAAAGATGTAAATTAAAGAGAGAAAACAAGAAACGTTTGAATAGAAACTTGACCAAGCAATAAAATCTATTTCTTAAACCAAAACCTTATTCATTCTAATTAAATGAAGACATATGAATCATAGGTGCAATAATTTACAATGTATCCTAAGTTTAAATTACGAATATTTTTGCATTTTTGCTCTAGATCATGTTAATTGAGCAAACTCTACTGAAGTTTTACGTCATATGTTAAGAAATTTAATTTTCAAGCTTGGAGTAATAAATTTTCAAGGATTATAAATCAAAATTTTCAAAATGACTTCGGTATGATTGTTTATGAACTTGACTTCATATCTTAAGATGAGACACGAGATACATTAAAAAATGATACATGTGAAAGTTAGATGAATCTTTGCTAAACTGTATGTTAAACATCATGTGTTCATCAACCACTGACCTATGCATTAATCAAATAAAGGTTTAAAATCTATCTATCTGTTTATCTATCTATCTATGGCAATTCAACAATAGTTTGTTGCCACATAAGCACTTGAAGAATTTACAAATTATCATGGTTGACACTTTTTTTACAAACACAAAAGTAAGTTAATGCTCAATTTATGTAGCTATCTCTATCTTCATTTAATGTTTTCTTTAGTTTTTATTTAATAATTCATTGTACCTTTTGTAGTATATATGTGTAGCAGCAGTATACTAATGTTTGGAGACTGACATGTATCGCGATTGTTTAAACAAAAAGATTTGAATAAATCTTATTAAGTAAATTTTCAGTTTACGTCATATGTTAAGTAGGTGTTAGGCCATTACCTTTTGATTTGTCGTCAGGAGAAGAAATTTTGAGTGAAGAAAAGCAAACCAAATAACGTGTGTTAAATGCAATAGAGAGTGGAGATACCTAAGTAGACGAAACTAACTATGTCAACAATTTGGTGGCGCATGTGAGAAATGGTGCAGGAGGACAATTTAAAATTCAGCTGGCGATGTTCTTATATGGGCCGTGAATTGGTGGACAAAGGTGAGGATTGGACAGAGCAGATCTGGTATAGAACTTCAGTAGCGGTCGTGACAAAATGTGGGAGGAGACAACTTAGCAATTGATACATATTGAGTAAATAACATTTAAATAGCTATACCTTTCAGTTTTTTTTAAATTACTAGCCAAACCTTTCGAACTACAAATGATTAGCCAAATATTTTGTATCACATCAAAATATTAATCATTTGTTTGTTATCATTAATAATTTTGTAACTCTTTTTTAATTAAAATACTAAATTGGATTATAGACTGTCACGTGTCTCTTCCAACTCATCATCATGTTGTTGAGTCAACATTACTAACAAAAATGCTAACGGGGAGTTAACGTTTGGCTAATACTTTGTATTTTGATTTTTTTTTTGAAAGATTTGGTTAATAAAATGTATTTACTCTGTTATATAATATACTAAATTTGGGTCTCTTGATAGACATATGTTAACATAAGATCGTTAGGAGACTTCATGAACATTCACATGAAAATGAGGCAAGATTAGAGAAGTTGATAATCGGTATGATCTTTCTTAGCAAACACATGCATTTTTTTGCAATAAAACACATGCACAACTAATAATATATTTACGGAATAAAATAATTTGATAAAAATTCAATGGAGCAAGAATAGATCACCTCATTGGATAAATGAAGATGATAAGTAAGAATAACTTTTCTCTCACTTATAATGTGTACTTCCATCCCTTTTTTTTACAATTATTCATATTTCCCCTTATTTTCTTAACATTTTACAAATCCCGGTAAAAAACAAGTATTAATTACACTTAAAAATAATTAAACTCTTTTTAATATATATGCTATATATTGACAATAAATGTGGCCATACAGAAAAATGCATATATTAATATAAGTAGTGAAATTTTACTTCTAAACAAATACCAAACATAAATGAATTTTAGAAAACGAAGGTTCTACAAGTTGTAAAATTATACACTAACGCACCATATTAAGATCAAAATTCGTATGTGAGTATCTTGGATTGAGATTCTAAAATAATATATAAACAACGACAAGGAGTCTTAGTTAGTCCAAATTAAATTTCAGAAATTAGCAATCGATACACATTGTATAAGAGACTAAATACAAATAAGATCTTACAGTAAATTTCATGACATCCAAAGTGTCAACTTTTAATTGAGATGAAGAAATTTATCCAATAATGAAGTATATGTAGAAAGAAACTCTAACTAAGATGTCCTCATCTGAACAACGTGGATTCATATAAGATAGAAAAAATTGTACATGGGACGTGGTATACCTTTGTGACATAGTTTATGATTAGAGAATTCAAACATTATAAGTGAATGTGGCAAGTATTGAGAATTTTCAATATATAGACACACCACATACTCACTTATCAATACAAAATATAATAAATTTAGAAGGTCTAAAATAGTTTAAACATATAGATAAATTGAATTTATGTCAACGATAAAATAAAACTCTCCGGCCAACGGGCCGGGTAAAAAGCTAGTATATATGATCTCAGTTTAACCAGACCGCACCACGTCTTTCTAACTCTACTAAAGTAGTTTGTCTTATTTATTGTTCCTCTCTTTTTCATATAAGGCCAATTATGCATAGATTAATTAATTGGTAGACTAGCAGTCTAGCACATGTTTACAAGATTCGAGGCCTTGTCTACAGCGAACTTAAAGCTATCACCAACTGTTTCAAAAACTATTGTCAAACTCCCCTTGTAAGTTGTAACTATCGACATGATGCCATTGATTAATAAGCAAATCCCCCCATGTCGGCATGTCATCATAATTAAATAATAAGACCAAGTAAAACATATGGCATAGTGCGAGAATGAATCAATAATCATATAAAAAAATTATAGTAAATAAATAGTGGCATATACGTTTTATGGGTTGTTCTGATTTTGAAATTTTCTATAAGTTTTAGAGTTGTTTGTGTCAAAGTACCTAATCAGAGTGATCATCTCCATTGCTGCTCATGAAGACGAAGCAGGAATTGTAGAGTCAACTTGTTGCTGGAAGTGAAGAATGCACCTACCAGTGAAGATTGTACAAGAAACGATTCGTTGTATGGGAAGCATTTCGAGCATTCACCCAAACTCACCGTTTTGTTTATTATATTTGTCTTTCTGTTATGAGTGTAGATAATTTTATTCCGCTGCACGTATGTTGACACGTCGCGGTTAACGTTATTAAACAGTAACTTCGGACTCTAGTATAAATAAGAAGAAATCCTGCAACTTTGCCTTCGCGGTTTTTCGATCCACCTTTCCTTAGCTTGATATTTTTTCCAGGTTGTACATTCAAAGTTATTTTGTGTATTTAGTATATGAGAATATGATTTTAGAAATTTCGAAATATGTAAGATTCAAAATGTTTGTTTGTAGTAACTATTTTTTTTTTATAAAATGTGTCTGGTTGCAAAAGGTAAGAATCTCTATTCAGCTGATCCATTAATAATATGTCAATAATTAATACTAATCAAACAATTGAACTACCTAGACTCTTTCTCTAGCCGTTATGAAACTTAAATTCTTCAACTTTGTGAACTCCAAAATTCATACTCTAATTCCAAAAACTTAACAATCATATTTGAATTCGTCACCTTCTATACATCTAAGTGATATCTCCCTATATATTTCATTCTCTTAATTGGGCTCTAACAATACAAGTTGAGATAATAATAAAATTAATGATACCACGTGATACGAGCACGAATCCCGTTACCGTAGTTATTAAAGTCGCACAGCCTTAAGAAAGAAAAGGATAATGGAGAAGGCTCTATCAATATAGGGTAGAATCTCGACCACAATCAAGGGGAAAACTTAAATGATACAAAGCATAAAATTCTCAAGTATAAAGCTCAAAGAACAAAGGAAATATAAATATTCATCAAAGTCTGTCTAAAATTCGTGTTCCCGACCCTTTGTATAGTCTAGGGCAAATAAAATAACCCAAAACCAAAAAGGAAACAAAAGCCTAAACTGAAAAAATAATTTTAACCCGTCATACCCAATTCCACGATCTCCTCCTTGGAATCCACGGTCCTAGATTTTGGCCTCCTAACCGTGAATTTGTCCTGCTTTAAATCCATGGTCCAAACCTCAATTCCACGGTCGTGGATTTTGATGCCCTGACCGTGGATTTTGTGTTGCTTGCTCACGGGAATTATATCAGGCCCTCCCTGTTGAAAAAACTTTGCCCTCAAAGCTAGTACCTTCATGCAAGACACCACATCAACAGAATTTCAAAACGGAGTCGTCTTTAGTCTTCAACATGTGCCTTCGAGCGATAAGATGAGTTCCACCTCCGTCTCCCAACTTCAAGCCACTTGCACTTCCTCTCTCCTGGCCCAGTTCATTGCCAACTGTTGTTGATCTTCCCGGGCTTCAGCTGGTGACAATGGATTCAACAGAAACTTCTGATATCCTTTCTTGAACCGGTATTATTGTGCTTTCCATCATAAATGACCTCTCGATCTTATTTCCATGGACGTCCTGATATGATTCCAAATCGGTTAATCAACGAGCCAAAATTACTTGATGAAGAAGCTAACGAAGTTGGGAAGAAGAAGGGCAGAATTTGGCTAAGTCAAAATCCGTGTTCAGGGTACATACTTTGGAGGCATGATTCTCTCAATTGGCTTGGTGGAAATTCAAGTTTAAGGGTTTTTTTACAGATAAAGTTACCATATTTCCAATGGTATGCTTTGTGGATCCATATAATGTCATTAAGGTTGTTTTCCAAGGCCTAAAAGTTGCTACCTCAAAACTGGAAAACTGCCAGAAAATGACTAAGGCAAAAAACTGTTCTGTGAAGCCTACTTTGGAGCTCGATTCGAGGAGTATGCATCTGATTCAAGTCCAAAGGCTTCCTCAACATGAAACTAGGTATGTTTGTGAACAAACGGAAGGATTTGGATGAAGAATTGGAGCTCGGGAAGGCCTCGAACGAAAGGCGTGAAGTTAGTACGAAAGCTGCCTTTTGACTGTTTGCTGGCAGCTTACTTGTGCTTCAAGAAAGGAAGTTTAAATCCAAATTTTGTGTCCTTTTCAGAGTAGAATTTTACCTTATTTGTTTCCTTGTTCATCTAGGTTTGTATTAGGTTTTCTTGGCTATAAATAGCCTTCTATTTTCGTTGTAAAAGACAGAGTTGATTAATCGAAAAGAAACCGTTTGGTTTGTTCAAGTTTGCGAACTTGTTTTGGGTTTGGTGGATTCCAAACTTGCTGAGCTTGTGTATCGATTGAATAGTCACTTCAATCGTGGTCGTGCAACTACCCTTTTATACCAATCGAGCTATCCCCAGGTGTGGATTTGTCCTTTTGGTTCCGTTTTATCCAAGTTCGTATTAAGAACGCTTCGTTCTTGATTCGAGCTCAATCGATTCTTCGATTGAGTCGTTAGCTGCGTGACTTTGATAACATACACCCTCCCAGGGGCGTATCACGTCCCAATAGGAGATGAGCAACATGCATTGGAGCAACATCACACCAAATCTCATCTGCATAATCACTGATCTGAAAACAAACATTTGCCTTCTTGTTGACTTTGATATTTCCATAATCGTTCAGCCAATGCAGAGTATATGGTTGAGGATGCTTGATGGTGCTCAATCCCAACTTCTTTACTGCATCAAGTCAAATCACATCGGTGCAGCTACCACCGTCAAAGACCATGGATAATAGCTTTCCGTCAACCAGGCAATGAGAGTGGAAGAGATTATCCCTCTGCTCCGTCTCCGTGTAAGCTTCAATAGATGAAGCTCGGTGGTTCACTACAAGAAGTTTACATGATGGATGTTTCTCAGCATTGACGTGCTCATCCACATCGTCATCTTCAAAATTAGCATCAGAACCGAATCCATTCCCCATGGCCTTCTCTTCGTACTCCTCCTCCGAAAAGTACTCTCCATCTCGCAAGACAAGAGTCTTCTTGTTGGGGGGCACTGGTTAGCCTTGGGTCCTCGACCAAAGCACTTGAAGCATTGGATGCTTCCAGTTGAACCTTCATTCCTGGCTTGAATGATTGGGGTCGTGTTCCTAGAAGCTGACTTGTCACCTTCTTGCTTAGGGTGAGTCAAGATAGGAATAGGTTAAGGTGGTTACTAATTTTTTAGTAGCCACCGTGGCTATCAAAATCTATACCTTTCATTAATTATGTTTGATCCTATTTTTAAACTAACGGTCAAGATTAAATTAAGAACATTTTTGGAAACGAAAATATATCACACTTAGTTACTATCCTTTAACAATAGATTTCTATATATTATACCCTAACCCTAGCTATTGGATTCCACACCTAAATCAACCGACCGTTTCTTCCCGGCTTCCACACACGCCGACTCCCATATCTCCACCTCTCTCTCTCTCTCTCTCTCTCTATATATATATATATATATATATATATATATATATATATATATCAACCACATATCTTACTCTTCCTCGCGACTCTAGCTACTGGCTTCTTTTTTGGCTCTCCCATTCCCCAAACCCTCTTTTTCTTCTCTTCAAATGCCCCATGGTTGCTACTGGGTTCCTTTTTGGTATATGGTGGCTTAGCTGCCGCCCTCATAATTTCTTAGTGAAGAGACAACAAGCAACAATATAATGAGATTAGACGATAACAGCTCGCAAATCTCGGTCTCTCTCACGTGAGGCAAGACGTCGAAGTGGCGGCGGACGACAATGACAATAGGATCGGCGAGGAGGTACGCAGAAGAAAAGGTATTAATTTGTTTTATGAAATTGTAGTGTTTTGTATGTTTTGGTATTGATTTCTTATTTTATTTCTATAATGGTATTGGTGCTTTTCGAATTGATATTGATTTCTTTCTGCAATGGTATTGGTATTGATTTATTTATGCAATGGTATTGGTGTTTTCCGAAATAGTAGTGGTTGTTTAATGGGTTGGTATTGATTTATTTGTATTGGTGTTTTCTGAAATGGTAGTGATTGTCTAACGGATTGATATTGATTCTTGTTTTATTTTTACAGTGTTATTATTTTCTATTGAACGAAGTAGGAAAACATTAAGAAAAGAAAAAAGAAAGAGAGATCTGACTGGAGATTGTGGAAGTGAGAGAAAGAGAGAGAAAAATTGTAATTAATACATATTTGTAACTATCTAAAATTTAATTTATTAAAAAGGTAATTAATAATTTTTTGTCATTTGCAATTTGCCCTTAGTAATCACCATAACATGTCCAAGTCAAGATAGTCTCAGGAGCTCTCTCCTCAACAAGTTTGGGTGAAGGTGTGTACCTTCTTCCCGAGCTCACCTTTAGCTGCCTCTCCACCTTCATGGCCAAATTCACCATGTCCTCCAACTCGACAAACTGATGAATCTCTACTTCGTGCTTGATCTCTCAATTGAGTCCATGTAGGAAGCGAGCAATCGTTACTTCTTTGTCTTCCCTCGCATCTGCCCTCATCAAGAGCAGTTCCATCTCTTTGAAGTACTCATCAACAGAGCGTGCCCCTTGTCGAATTCCTTGTAAGGTATTATGAAGATCTCTCTCATAGAAATGCGGCACAAATCGATCACACATCAGGACTCGGAGTTCTTCCCAAGTAGAAACTTCAGGCTAGAAATTCCTTCTCCTTCGAAGCCGAACCTGTTCCCACCAAGCTGCTGCATAATATGTAAACTCATAGGTGGCTACAAGCACCTTTTGATGCTCTGGGTAAGGATTGCACTGGAAAAACAAGATCATCTTCCTTTCCCAATCAAGGTAAGTTGAATCACTATTAGCTCCTTGAAACGGCAGGATTGAGAGCTTAATCCCTTGAATCTATTCACCGCCATAACCTCTTATTCTGGGTGGCCTTCCTCCATACTCATGATAATCATTCTCATAGTCATTAAATGGGGGTTTGTACCGATAGCTTATCTGACGACGTTGCTCTGTGTATAGACGCCTCTGCATCTGCTAACCTGGGGTCTCAGGAAAAGCTTGCTAAACTCGGTCTGCCCTTTGACCCTCTAGATTTGTGGCTCCAGTCCAAGCTGTGACAACTGCTGGATTCTCTGGCGGATTACCCCCTGATTGCGTCTCCAACTTGGTGATAAGGGTATCTAGTCGCTGATTCGTCTTAGTTGGTGACCTTTGATAGCGTCCTGCTGGGCCTGAAGCCAGGCTCCCTTCTGCGCCACTTGTGCGGTAAGCATCTTCAAAGCTTCTGCAAGCTCCTGACTCTGCTCTCCCATGACTTGTTTTCGATTGAGGTTTCTTCTTCGGAGAGCAATTCTTCCTCTTCTCTGCGTTTTGCAATCGGATATTTGGACCTCGTTCGACAAGCAACAGATCCTCTTGCCTTCAATCTCGCCACTGTTTTGAACCGGAGCTGTGATACCACTTGATACGAGCATGGATCCTGTACACGTAGTTATCAAAGTCGCACAACCTCAGAACGAACAGGAAAATGGATATTTAGGCTTTTTGTTTGTTTGGGGATATGATGGAATTGAAAGTGCAATCTCAACACAAGATGGGAGAAGGCTGTATCAATATATGGTAGAAGCTCGACCACAATCAAGGGGAAAACTTGATTGATACAAAGCAGAAAATTCTCGAGCCTAGAGTTCAAAGAACAAAGGAAATCTCAATCTTCATCAAAGTCTGTCTAAAATTCGTGTTCCCTGCACTTTAAATAGTCTAGGGCTAATAAAATAACTCAAAACCTAAAAAAAATGAAAGCCTAAACAGTAAAGATAATTTTAACCCCTCAGATCCAATTCCATGGTTGTGATTTTGGCCTCCTAACTGTGAATTTCTCCTGCTTCAAATTCACGGTTCAAACCTCAATTCCACGGTCGTGGATTTTGATGCACTGACAGTGGATTTTGTTCTGCTCGCTCTGGGGAATCATATCACCACGGTTCCATCTTTAATGGCTATAGAGTTATAGAGCAACAATATTGAGCAACCCTTTTCACCTATGAAAGAAGAGATATTTATCAAACTGTTTACACTATGGATCTAAAATGAGTTACATTTGCCTACACCTGTCCATTTCCGATCTTAGAATAGTAATGCTACTCCCCTTTTCTTTAAAGAACAATAACAACAAAATATACAAACCTTAGCGGCCTAGCTACATTTACACATTTATACCAGCAACCTACAATCTGCCTCCCCCCATTATTATTAGTACGTTGGTGGACTAAGCTACAAAACATCTGCTATATTTAATCCACACCATGACCATCATCAAATATTCAAAACATTGGTAGCATGCATAAGGGTAGGTGCATGTTAGCGCATGCTGGCAACTGAAATATTAAGTTCTTAGTCATCATCGGATACATGTGAATTCGTATTATTGAGGTCTTATGTTCAATCAGTTGAATTGAGTGAATGTTGTGCCCGGACTTGGTCCAATATAAACTGACGTATAACTCAATATAATCATTATAAACAAATAGGAGAATCCATGGCCAACCCGGGTCACGGTCCAGCCCTCCGTCGGATCAGAGCTAGTATAGTGTTTACAATTTTTTTGACTTTAGGTATTCGGCCCAGTACTATTTAAAAGCCGGTCGAGTGTTATTTGATAATAGAATTTTGTGTAGCTAGAAAAGCGGTCTAGATAAACATATGCAAACAACTATTCCCAATTTAGCCTAGAAATTCCGAATGATTTTCATTTGAAAAAAAACAATAAAACCTAAATTTCTAAAATGTAAAAGACCGTATAAAGTTTCATTGAAATAAATAAATAAATAACCCTCTAAACAAAGTGTTTTTTTGGTTGATTCGTTTACTGATGACCTTGCCCATTTATAGCGGCTACCATGGAGAGAACATTTAAGCAATGAAATAAGTGAAAACTAATTTGCCCAACAAAATGCGCGATGAATTGTTCTTTGATTGAGCTATGATATGGATGGAGATTATATTATTGATGGGATTTGCAAAATTAAAAAAAATTCTATTACAATTGGCATTGTAATTAATGAAACTATAGTTATTATATATTTTTGGGTAAATACAATTTATTAACCAAACCTTTCAGACTTTCCAAATTATTAGCCAAACCTTTCGAAATATAAAATATTAGCTAAATGTTTTGTAATGCATCAAAATATTACTCATTTGTCTGTTACCGTTGGTAATTTTGTAACTAATTTCTAATTTGAAATACTAAAATTTTGGAATGTTGACTATATTTGTTTACGGCATCTAATATTATATTCAAATGCGGCCTAGTGCTCTACTATGTTCTGGATCCACAGCTATATCTCATCAAGTGACTATAGATCGATCAAACCTGCAATGGATATATAACGAACATAATCTGCATGCCACTACCCGTTACTCCCATCAGACCAGACCACTTTGCAAAGCGCGTTATTACTAGACCAAATTTACGCATGCACATTTGGAGGATTTTTATCTCTCTATGGTAGGAGGACCAAATTGGTGCTAAACTGGAAATTGGAGGATCGATGTGTTCATTGAAGAAAAGCACAAGAAGGTGGTACTTGTACGGACGTTCTGCAATACGTGTGTCCTTGTCTTGCGGTCTCTCTCTCTACGTGAGTCAGTCGTCCCCTCCTTTTTTGACCATATTACGCAGATGAGGGTGGGGATTACGTGTCCCCTATCTTGTCGTTATCCCCATTCCTCTCTCACCGAGTTGCCACCACTTTGATGCCTTTACCCTCTCAGGTAGAGGTGGCAAATGGATTGGATTGGTGGATTGGTGGATTGGATTGGTAGATTCATGGATCAAATGGATTGGATCTAATGGATTGGTGGATTCATGGATTGGATCAAGTGGATTGGTGGATTATCCATGAATCCAAATGACATCCTCAACCAAGGACCAATATGTAAAATGTAAAAAGTTTAGGTACTAAAATGTCACAATGAAAAATTTTAGGTACCAAAACATAATTTTCCAATGATATTTTTCGTATAAAAAATTAAATTTTAGGTACCAAAATGTAAAAAATAAAAATTATAGGTACTAAACCGTAATTTGCCAATGATCCATGGATCCAATCCATGAATCCACCAATCCAATTGGATTTGGATCAAATGGATTGGATTTAAATGGATTGGATTGGTGGATTGGATTGAAATTGCCACCTCTACTCTCAGGCTCTCCTCCCTCTATCTTTCCGCCACATGGAAGAGAGACCTGCCTGCCACCTTCCTATAGAGCAGATTAATTCATCCCCCGTGATATATATATTACGGCTCTCTCCTCCACGTACCATTTCTCCCAACCTCAAAAAACAGTTATACGGTTTGGTTGGGAAAAAATTCTGCCCAGTTTAACATATATATAGAGTACCATCGTGTACTTTTTTTATTATTATCATAGTCAGATGAAATAGTAGACAGATATGAATACAATGAGTAAAATAACGTCAGTCGATACTAATCGAATTGGCGATGAAAGAGCCTTTTATGCCACTAAATGGGCAGCTCTATTAGTCCCTAAGAATAAGGAGACAAGGTAGCTTTGTCACGATCTGAATGAAGATGCAGCTACATCCGTACGAGCAGCACCACCTGCAACGCTGCAAAACAAAGAAAACTAAGGCCCAGACAGGCCATATCACTAAAAGAGCTCTAATACTCTAATAAGCATTGATTCTCGATTAATCACACTGCTTTGATAAAGAGGCAATTCCCCTGCTTCCAAACTGACTAAATAAAATCTAAAAATTAAAAAACAATAAAGTAAAACAATAAGCACCAAAAGAAAAATAATAAAAGGCTAATCCTTACCCAACTTACTGCCAAGCCGTCATCAGATAAATAAAACAAATTAGGAACTCAAGGAATAGAAATAAATCATTAATAAATACTGAGGAATAGATAATAACAACTAAAAAGCCTGATGAAGGAATCGGCCACGTAGATTAATAACTCCACGCGTCCCATCCAACTTCCCACCACCACTTCAAGAATCAGAGAGCGCCAACGTTTTCGAGGATAAGGATGAATTGCCTAGGGATTAGGGAAGCCATCAAGCCACTGTTAGAAAATTCCAGAGCAGCTACTCCAGCGGCGGCGGAAATAGCAAGCGAGAGAAACTGACGGCAGCAGCGGAGGTCCCGGCAACGGAATCCAAGGACGGAAAGGTGGAACTCATCTCTATCAACCCTGCACCCATCCATTGCCACACAGAAAAACAGAGACAAATAGAAACCAGACGGATCCGGCGACCCAATCGAACCATATATACATTGGGGACATTTGAAGCTAATATGAAATTAATGAAAATTCAACAAAAAGAATACTTGACTAAGTAACTTCTCGGCAGTTTCATTAGGGTCCATATTGGACTCCTGGAGCGCCATATAGATATCAGCATCGGAGAATTTCCCCACAATCTCTTTAATCGACTGTATCTATTTCCTCAGTCTAGCGGACATAATAAGCGCCGCCGGCTGCGACTGCGGCTGAGTCCCACTATGATTCTAGTTTTAGTGGCGGCATAAACAGCGAAGAGCGGATGAGAAGGCAGAACATCAGCGGCGCCGGAGCCTGTACTTTGCATGGCTCTCTCCTCCTTTGCTTAAAAGAGACATCGTGCACTTTGTGGAATGAAGTTAATTAATACGAGTATAGTAGCCTAGCTACCTACTTCTAATAGTTTGATTTGATGATAGAATTTCAAGAATAGATTTTATTTTATATACTAGTAGTTCCTTGACGAGGTTAATCGATCTTTGCCATCATCAGAAGTGAAAATATATATAGTATGTCATTTGGAATAACCTTCTAAAATCATAATTTGTAACAATTTTAAGACGCTCGATTGCTGTCATGTTAACCGTATCGGATATCGATTCTGGGTACACCAATTTTTTCGCCGTCGCCCACATAATTAATTCGAATATCGATCGGCGGTGGAGTCTCGCTGTCGCCGCCTTCGTGTAATTGCTGCCGCCCCAATAATCCTCGCGAAGACAGCTCATTGAAGAATTATTTTCAATTGCAATCCTTGGCGTCCATGTCTTCCTAGAAGCTTAAGCTTCTGGTCTTTGATGGATTGGCGGCCTTAAGAACCTTTCCTTTTATCAATGCGAGTGGCGTCAGGCGTGGTATATATATCTTCCATGGAAATCAAGATGGAAGCTGTCTCGCGGAGATATTGGAATGCAGCTGATTATTTCTGGGGCAAATAATCGAACCAGGAATGGGAAGTCGTACAAGGCTTGGTGAAGTCCTGGGAGCCTACTACTTCACAGCCCGCCGCCTTGAGTGTTGGACCCTTTGCGGAACCAGATTAATTCGCAGGGATCATATATATATATATATATATATATATATATATATATATAAAATTGAAAAAGGGGGTTTTCTGCCTTATTTGGGTCGTAATGTATATTTGATTATTAATGGGTTATCTAATCTTGAACCAACTGATGATGATTTTTTCAATTGTGTTTTGTTGAGTGGCTTGAGGATTATAGGTTGTACACGAAGTAGAAAAAACGAGGAGAAATTGGTCTCCAAATGGACTGTGGTCAATTACGTCCTCTACCAGCAAAGTGTTGAAGCACTTGCTGTTAATCTATAGTTTGTGATTGCCACGTCTGATTCCAACAAAGCGTTGAAGGCGCTGTGGAGAGAAGGAAGATGAGAAACAAGGAAGCCATGCTTACTGCTTAGTGCTAGCTATACTGCGAATTCAGAAGACAACGTCTTCAAAAAAAAATTGTAATATTTTAATCTTACTTGTGAGTCATTTATGAATGACAAAATTAGATTCAATATAATTTTGAGCATACAATTGAGGAACTTGGTGAATGCTAGAAAAGAATCTAGAATTGATGCATGTATATGTCTACATCGAGGTGTATTATCTCGATGATTGGAGTATAAATTGAATACATGTTGTGGAGTAGAATGATTATGTTTAAATGTGTGCATTGAAGAATATATGGGAATAGAATGGGTTTATTGCCCATAATAACAACAATATTGTAAGAAGTATGAGAGCAGCAAGCCGAACCAGATCCATACCAAATAGAATGGTACCCTTTGTGGTAACCATAAGATCGCCACCAAATCCTCTAAGAATGACGTTATGTTTCTCTGTTAAATTTGTGAGAAACTAGGTCATAAGACACGAAAATGTAAGAACAAGTTTAACCTAGTGTTAACTTAACTAAATAAGAGGATTTGGTGGTAATAATCACTAATAGGGTGATAGGCCTTAATGGCAATTCTGAAGAATGGTGGTTGGATATTGACGCCTCAAAGCATGCATCTGATAAAGTAGCTAAGCTCAATCATGCATTGAGGCGTATTGAAGGAGAAAGTGTTGTTGGGGAAGACCCTCACCACTATTGTTGATGGTTCTAGGAAAGTGGAAGAGAACCCTACCTCTAGAAAGTCATTGACTATCCTAGACGTAAGGAATGGTTAAGTAGATAAGATAAATTCTTCCAAGTGTGTCTGTGTGAAGAATTAGAGTATCTTATATCGCATTCCCATATTATTATTGGATCCTTGGAAAAATTATGAATTTTGTATATCGAAGCTAAATGACCCATAAATATGTGGTTAGAGAATCAGAATCGATAATTCTGATTTATTTTGATATGGGTAAACAAAGTGGAAAGACAATAAATTATTTAATGCTCTATAAAGTGTTTTGTCTAGTTATTGGAGATGCTAATAGCTTGAGAAATGCTTAATTGCATTGTTACTCATTGCACTGATTATTCAATATATTGCATGCTTGTGGTAGAGTTAACAAACCGGTGTAGCGATAACTAGAAGAGCATATGAGTGTGTTTTATAATTAATTATCTCAGCTTTGAAAAACTATAAATGAAATTCATAATTAATTATCCAGTATTTTCCCATAATACATAAATAAGATGGATTAATAAAAGGAATATTATGGAGATAATTAGGATTAATTATCTTAGTAGATTATATTTTAATTATAGGAGTAATTATCTCCCTAATTAAAATGTGACTTATTCCCAAAGAAAGAGGGAATACTCTGGGTTTTCTGCTCCTATAAATAGCAGACTCTCCAGACCCTCTAAACACACCTCAGAGAGCAGAAACAAGAGAGAGACAGAGATTCAAAGAGCTCCGGTTTTTTGCACAAAACCGCTGAGCAAATAAAAAAAGAGTGGTTGTTTTATCCTGGAGGCGACCGACTGATAATCTGCTATGCGAATAACGAGGGAGTGCCGCGAACGTCTTAAATAGAGCGACCTAGTCCGTAACTCAGCCAGATCAATAACTTGATTTTCCATGTTAGATTTGTAACACCAACAAGAAGTGAATTAAGTATTTTGCTTGCTCTGGAGACAACAAATCTTCTTTAAGGAATCGCTTGATAAGATTGTCGCGTAGATATGTGCCGTGGACATCAAGGTAGCTCTTGGATCTACTCCACGTACAATCCACACCAAGAAAACTAGCTAACCATGTGCTGTTACTTCTTTTAGTAAACACATCCATATTTATATTCATGCACTACACTGATTACCAAAGCATCCCCAAAAGTAGATAAATAGAGAATCGCATAGTCTAGAATTAGATTAGTGTATTAATACGAATTAAGTACTGATGATCACATGCAAGTCTCTAGCTATAAGTAGTGTATTAATTAATTAATTAATTAATTACTTTCCTTCCACCTAACTCTCACCTGCCATATTCATGAACTGCCTGGCAACTATATAATCAATAATAATTTGTAGGTTTCTACTCTCTATCCAATATGATCATGCCGTTGTTAATTTACATTCCAAATCTAGCTAGTTAGCTGTATCAACGTTGAAAGTAGGTAGAAGTAGGGCGTGGGAGAAGTTGCACTCATGCATGCACATGCACTGATAATTATGGGAACGGATCAGGTCAGTAACCTTATGGTGAGTAACCATGAATAACTCGTCCACATCAACATAGCATCAACATCCCTCTCTCCTGGAAAGCCTTTAATTTCCCCTCCTTAATCTATGACAGAAGATTTCTCACTTGTTTTAAGTTGAATTTTTTTTTGCACAGTTAGATCAGATTAATTGTGCTCTTCAAAATGATATCCACTTTAATATATTTTTCGAACAAAAAAAATTGAGTCATTTTTTTATCAGTCTATACCATATGGTATTGACTGGTATTGAAATAAGAGCATACATATGGTTTGAAAAGCGTATCATGGTGGTATGAACAAACCAAGAATGTAGGATGATTGAATACATGATAGTAGAAGTATATTAACTGTCATTTACGGCTTTTAACATTGTATACCACAAGATACCACCCCGTACCAGGGTGTTATTGTATGGTATTGTGTGGTACTTTTTGGTCCTGTAATTTGTTCGCCTAGAAATTTGTAGATCCAACAGATCATGATGAACTTTTTCATTCTGTGCAAACGTTTTCAAAAACGAATTAAAAACGAAGAAGAAACCATATGATATGCAGTTGGTACCGAGAGGCAAGAATCTTTTTTTCTAAAAAAATATTGAAAATGTATCTCATTTTGTAGAGCACAATGAACTCGTTCCATCTGTTAAAAAAAATTAAAATCCAAGTTAAAACGAAGAAGATATGAGCCGATTAAGAAAACTAGGAAAAATAAAAATGGTCTTTAATTCTCCATCCTTAGACCTCGATTTTCTAAATGAAGGGTTCAGATTTAGTTATTGATGGGTGCATAACCATGGGTTATGCACCCTATCTAGAGCCGATAATTATTGGTACTGTTGATGACAGAGAAGCTAATTAAATGTCGTAATTAATATATACTAATTTCTAATTAAGTCATCGAAAGACGAGAAAATGAAGAAGGGTGAATGGATGATTATTTAGTCTGCAGCGGAACGTGGTAGGAAGAAGTTAGGTGCCATCGATGGACGTGATTCATCCTTGCATTGTGTTGAGAAGACGTCACAACTGCTGTGTTTTTTTTTTTATGCAAGATATGATCAATAGGATAACGATTTTCTTTTTATCAGACAGTTTTATTTGGTTACTATTGTCCCCCACTAGTGACGAAGTAGTGTTTTCGCCGGAGAAGATCGAATTTGGGAAGGTGGTGCGTTAGATCTATATATATAGGAATGCAAGAGGAATTGTTCTTCTTATGATGAAGAATGGGCGCAACAGATTGCAAAAAGTCATCAACTTGACAGATTATGGAGAGTTTGAAGAGATGCCCAAAATTAAATGGAACCATTCATGGTTAAGTCCATGACAGGGCAAGTTCAAGCTATTTTCGCCTAGTAACTAGTTGGCTGCCTGGCCATATATTAACATGCGGCAAAACATGATATGTCATTAATGTTTGTGTATCAATTAGTGGAGATAGGAGATAAGCCGTCTAGATAGAGTGTATAGCCTTTGCAATGCATTTGTGCATTCTTAAATTGTACTTCTTGATTTTAAGTGGGATGCATATTTAAGGGGTGAAATAAAAATAATTTTTATTTTTTCTATTTTTAATCCTCATATAATTTTTAATCCAAATTTTATAAAGATTTGCACAAATGAAAGAATGTCATTGTGATTTATAAGAAGATATTAATTTTTGAAATTTTTAGAGAACTTTTTTCTATATTGCTCATTAACACCTAGTAACACCTTCGTTTTTAACTTAAAACTTGAATTTTTTTAAGGAAAATGAACGAGTTCACCGGGATAAGAAAAACTTCATCTTGGTAAAGGTGGTAATTGGTGGTAGACGATGGTGAAAGGTAGTAAATGGTGGTTAGTATATTCCTATTATAAAGTATACAACCATTCTACACTATGATTTATGATATATTCATACTACCACAATAAGCCTTCCACTTCACCATTTTACAATCTTATGTACAACGGAATATTGTCACCATGGTATAATTGATAATATATGCTTCAAATTTTTTTTTCAAAAATATATCAAGTGAATCTCATTTTGAAGCATAGTAAGTAAATACTCCGTTTAATACACGTATATGTACCCGTACATATTTTCTCTGTTTAAAACTTCTGTATTCTTATTATTGTCAAGCAGTTTCATTTCCCCCGTTCATTTGATGGCTCCCGTACTAAAGACATATAAAACCCGTATAACACGTTTAATATCTGTATGAATGAATTAAACTGTTAACTTTACTATTATTTATATATATATATATATATATTTATTTATTTATTTATTTATTTTAAAATAATTAATTATATATTTATGACTATTAACGTATTATGAAACGCAATTTTAATTTAGAGATAAAGAAAAATATCCGTACATATTATATACGTAACTTTGTCGTACCGTATTTTACTAACTATGTTTTGAAGAGCATAATTCATACTATGTTTTTGAAAAAAAAAATTCAATTAAAAGAAAGACAATAATTCGCACAATTAAATTATAAAAAATTGTGCATATTTAGCAACCAATTATTGACAGGATACACTCATAAAATAAGCTAGGGGCCGGCCAACAGACATTTCCGACAAGATAACCGGTTTCCTACGAGGCAAGCTCTATGGAGCCTAAGCATGTATCAGATACAATTAGAATTTAGAACCTTCAACCTTCGACTTTCATATTCTTTCTCTTCAATTCAAACGTCACAACTAAGAGAAAGTTCGGAAAGAGCTTAATTCATTATATGTCCCATCTTTGAACCGAAATCAAAAGCACTAGAGTGGTAGTTTGAAACCCCCCATTCATTCCATGAAGAAAGAAGTTGAAAATGATATATAAAAAGATAAAGAAGTTGATTATGTGGTGACGTGACATGGAGAAAAAAAGCCAAGAATAAGGCAATGATGCATCGCCTATGTTTGGCCTGGTTTTTAAAAGTGTTTTTCGACTTCAAAAGCTGAAGCAGAGCCAAATACTTTCAAAAACTCGGCTTTTGAAAAGTCGGAAATCGCTTTTGTATAACATACACTACAAAAAAGAAGAGGTTTGGGGATGACAAAAGTCGTCCCCGGAAATAGGTAAAATCGTCCCTATAAATGTTGGGGACGACTAAGTCGTTCCTAATGCTTCGTCCCTTATACGCTTGTCCTCTATTTTTTTAGGGACGACAGAAATCTATGTCGTCCCTAATACTAGGGACGACAGTCGTCCCCGATACTCACGAGTTTTTGTCTCGTGTCTTTCTATGAAAGACAATATGTCGTCCCCATAGCCACGACTTCGGTGACAATAAATCGTCCCCTAATCAATATTTGTAGGGACAAAATGTTATCCCTTGTAATCAATTTCATGAAAGTGGTGTGGTCTTCTGGGGATAAGTTGATGTCCCGTTTTATGTATATAGGCTCAACATGTCGTTCCCATAAGTGTCAAATTAGAGACATTAGATCGTCCCCAAAAGTTTTATTTAAGGACAACACTTGGTCCCTTATACTATATCTTTGGAGACAACAATGATCACTTATGCTACATATGAGGACGACGAGTTGTCATCTAACATGTATCTTCGAAGACGGAGAATTGTCCTCTGTATAAATTGTATAGACCATATGTGATTATATGATTGTCACTACTGAATCATTTTGTGATAACGCCTTTATCACGTAATAATATATTTTATTTAAACTTCTTTATAGAGCAAAGAACTTAAATATCTATATACAAAATGCAATTGATTATACAAAGTACATAAACGATAAGCCAAGGTTCTTGTGACACAAAAATAAAGAGTAAATATCAATAAATTGAATACAAATAAGTAATTGTTAACTATTTAATACAGAAAAACTACTACCGTACCAATTGAACCATAAAATAAGGAAGAATTCCATCAATCATAAAATGCCTTCGAGAATTCTTAAGCACCTAGGTTTAGATTTGGTCGCGCCTGCAAAACAAATAAAACCATTCATCTTAATCAGGACATGATTAGCCCATAAAAAACGAAAAGAAAAGGAATCGTCACCTAAGTAATCAAGTAGAGAAATGTTTAAACTAATTATGAAGGGTGATGATTTAGGAACCGTGACTTACATGTTCCATGGTGAAAATCAGGCGGTTGGTGCAGAGTGCAATTGATAGATCTGGTGGAAGAAATCTAGCCGGTAACCAAGAATGGAGAAACGCAACAGCTTTCCCTGCAATTGATTGACCGCGATTTTAGATCATAGAAGAGAGCCTTGCGGTTTGTACAATCCTCTTCGCCAGAAGCTTGTTGTATGTATGCCTAACCGCTGACTCCCCTTGATTGTCATGCTTATATAAATTTATGGACGATTTTAATGAACTCCACAGAGCAATCGATCGGAAGCAGCGGGCTGGGTGACCTTTGCAGAAACGCATCTCTGTCGAATTCTGAATTGAGACGGCGTGAGAATGAAGACTATCTTGCAGTGGCGGATGGAAAACCCTAAGGAAAAGAGGAGAATGAAATAAGAGTCCGGGATTGAGATGATAATTAAGAAATTTAATTATATATAGACCATAATATCGGTTAAACAAAGTAATAAATATATTAGGTTAACTAAGTTGTATGGCAATTGGCCGGATGCAAAACTTATTTTCCTTTTTCAATTTTTAGTTTTTTGTACTACCTCTATTTTTTTTTTAACATAGACAATAGCCAGGTAAATCTCTGGCCAATATAGAGTCAAGGAACATAAAATAACACTGTGCGACAGTCGAAAAATAGTCGAACTATCGATGAAAGAGCATATTTTGCCACAAAATGGGCAGTCCTCTAAGCAGCTGTACCTGCAAAATGAACAAACACATAGCCGCAAGACGACCAAATATCTAAAAATTTAAAAACAACTAAACCAAAAGCCTTGCTCATACAATCTCAAGTAAACCGCTTTCTCGTCAAGAGCCTCCAAATTGTACCATAAAAAGGTAAAATTTATTAAATTGCATTAATGTTGGTGTCATATAATTCGTTTCACTAAATTGCATTAATGTTGGTGTCTTATTTTTTGTATTACCTTTATTGTTTGGCCTTTACATTCTAAGTAACCAAAAGTAACATTTTCCCTTCTAAGTAACTATAAGTTACATTTTAAAATGCTACTAACTACAGGTGCTTTAAGGTATAAGTTGAATTCATATAAAAACGTTAAAGTTACCATGTACAAGTTCAATTTGTACCATAAAAAGTTAAATTTATTAATAGTAAAAGTTCAATTTAGTGTTAATACTAAGTGTTGCTATAATACCCTTATATTATTAGTATTAGTAGGACATTAATACTAAGTGATATTAGCACCTATGTATCCGGTCCTGTCATCAATTAGAGAAATATATAATCGGAATATGTATGCCTCAAAGCTTAATTCGGCCATAATACTGTTAATGAGTGGTATAAGATCCATTATTGAACATCTCCCAACAACCCGAGTTATTGGGATTAATTGATTCTTGACATGATATCAGAGCCTTCTATAACTGAGAGGTCTTGTGTTCGCATCTTGGTGACCTCGTTTGTCAAGCACATGATATTCTTGTATTCAGACATGTGCAAACGAAAGTCCTTATTAGTCGACTGGCTTTCGTTTGATGGTGTTTGTTAATGAGTAATATAAGATACATTATTGAACCTCTTTCAACAATTCAAATTATTAGAATCAATTGGTTCTTGACAAATACATGATCCTTCCTCCTCAAAATTCCCATTTTAAACCCCAAATGTTAACATTATTTCAAAAATACTAAAGTCATGCTAAAAACTGATCATGATCACTAACATCGTTAACAAGTGTTCTATGCGAAAATCACAAGCAACAGACGATACTAGTGTTCTCCGTGATAAAGCCTCCATAGATGGCTAAGAGAAGCATAGGACACTACCAAAAAAAAAAATAGTCCCCATAATTTTGAGGACAAAATTGAAAAGGAATTAACTCCAAAATTGAAAAGGAAAAACCCCAAATAATCACTTGAACTCCTACAAGCAAGCCTTTCCTACTTTTGGCTTTTGGGGACAAAAAAAAATCCCTACTAATCAGCCGCTTAAACAATCCCACCTCAATTTAATATTTCCGTCATACTTTTCTTTTCTGGGGACAACTAAATTAAATAAAAAATTAATAAAATTACATTAATTCTTCTATGGAGACAATTTAATCTGGCTGTCCCTAATAACACTTAGAAATCTATTTACTAAGACAAGATAAAAAGATCGTCCCTATTATTGGTCCCCTAATCTTCTTTATTTTGTAGTGATAAAAGCAGAAGCTCTGATTTAGAGCTTCTGCAAAAGTTATAGCAGGGCCAAACTAGCCCATTAACGTTTCTTGCATCGGGAATCTTTAGCTAAATTACTCTTACTCCTAACGATACTAAAGATAACAACTACGGAATACTGATTTTTTTTATTCTTCTTCAACTGATAATATCTGAATCACAAAATACATATATATATATATATATATATATTTATATTAAAGACATAACCCCAAA
Source organism: Linum tenue (assembly GCA_946122785.1). Classification (NCBI taxonomy): domain Eukaryota; kingdom Viridiplantae; phylum Streptophyta; class Magnoliopsida; order Malpighiales; family Linaceae; genus Linum; species Linum tenue. Next base: position 11,162,629 of record CAMGYJ010000002.1, on the reverse strand, counting down.
ACTACCCAAAACTAATCCTACAAGAACTAGGTAACTTAATTCTAATTAAAACTACCTTAAATACTTTAATAATTAACAGAGTAATAATTTCATTTGAAGGTAGCACGAGACTTTCTTTTATTTCCTCTTTTCAGAATCTATCCATCCCAATTACCATGGTGGAGGGGTGATGCTTTCTTGAAAATTGACCTGGATTGAAAACGATGGCAACTGATGAAGATAGAGTCTTGACTCTTGAATCTTGATTGAACGAACCCATTTAGGTACACGGGTAACACATTTGGTTCGATTTCTCCTTCCTTTAGTCAACAAGAATCCAATTAAATCTGGGTGATTCGAGAATTGCCCACATGAGAAGTTGAGAACTGTAGTTTTCCCTGCTGGTAGAGAGTGGCTGTCAACATTTCATGGTTTTTGGAAAATCTTATACATAGGGGCATTTTTGGTTGGGATTGAAAGTGAAAGGTCAGATCAAGAGACTTTAAAGGCAAGGGGAAATAAAAACTTAACAGTAGTATAATTGATTAATATTTAGGCAAAATACAGCTGTATACAGGGGCGGACCCAAGGGCATCTAGGGGTGTCCCGGGACACCCCTAAAATTTGGAAGATCAATTATCCAACCCCCGGTGGTAATTTACGTAAAGACAAAAAATTATAATTAATAGTCCGGGACACCTTAAAATTTGAAAGAACGATTATACTACTCTCATTTGTAGTTTAGATATGGGATATAAATGGTAGTTTGGGTAATTCAAACCCTGGGACACCACTAATACTAATAAATATAATTTTCATTAGGTTACAATTATTTTGTTGTTATATTCTAAACACCGTGTAATAACAAACCCTATTCTCTATCTTTAAATATTTTCAAAACCTAACAATTAATCTAATTACAAACTACCCTTAATTTGTATTTATTTTATGATTGTACGGTAAGTGTTGAAAGTGTTTTTTCAGCTTTGAGTTACATCATGAACAAATTTAGAGTCAAATATGCGTCGGTTCGTGAGTGATTGTCTAGTAGGATATACCGATATAAATTTGTTGAGTAGTGTAGACACCAAGTGCATTTTATAAACTTTTTAGAATATGAAAATACAACAATGACTGTTTTTTAACTTGTACGAGTTGGGTATTTTCTTATATAAGAATAATATAAATTTTATTAATTATTAATTATTTAATTTTTATTTTACTTTATTTTTTGAAAGAGGACACCCCTATGTAAAATTCCTAGGTCCGCCACTGGCTGTATATCCATAATTATTAGGTTTGTGACAAATATGTCCACTCCGTAAACTCCGGCAGTTAACTTGATGACTGGACAGACGGTGGAAGCTTAGTTGGCGTGTTTCTGGCCCCCACTAAATGACATGGATTAAAAGAGAATAAAAAATTTAGGCAAAATACAGTTGTATATCCACAACTATCAGGTTTGTGACAAATATATCCACAACTATCGAAATACACGAAATATCCAAAAATCGGAAGGTTGTGTGACAAATCTATCCGCTTTCGTCTGAAACTATAACGACATGTCAGACGGCGTTAAATTGACTAGCGGAATGCTGAATCGATACCATCTCACCTGCCACATAAACCAAAAAGAAACCAAACTTTACACCGTTATCTGTTAGACCTCGCTGCTGCCGTCTTCTCTGTTGGTGATTTGGTTAGATTCAAGTTTTTTTTGTTTGAGATTCAAGCTTGGTATCACCATGGCGCCGACTGCATGGAAGTCGTCGGAATAAAAGGGAGGCAATGGTTGGGGATTGTGGTTAGGTTATTTGGGGGTGGAGGCGTCGATCGGAGGAGGATCAGTGGTTATCGGGCGTGTTTCTGAGTTGGATTTTTAGTCTCGCCGTCTGTGGTTTTTAGGGTTTTAATTTTTTTTTCTCTCTTTTAATCCACGTCATTCAGTGGGGTCAGAAACACGCCAACTAAGCATCCATCGTCTGTCCAGTCATCAAGTTAACTGACGGAGTTAACGGAGTGGACGGAAATGAATATTTCGTGTATTTCGATAGTTGTGGATATATTTGTCACAAACCTGATAGTTGTGGATATACAGCCGTATTTTGCCTTTATTCAGCTAGCCTATTTGGCATCTAAGTGTAAAGTTTGGTTGCTTTTTTGGCTTATGTGGCAGGTGAGATGGCATCGATTCAGCATTCCGTTAGTCAATTTAACGCCGTCTGACACGCCGTTATAGTTTCATGCTATGATAAAGCACGACATCGCTGTGGGGAGAAGCATGATGAGAAGGCATGGGAGCAACGGGCAGCGAGATTGACGAGAGAAGGAGAAAGTCCTGGAAGTTGGCGGTGGTTGTGGATCCTCAACGACGATGGCGTGAGGAGCAGCTGTTGGCGACGGTGCTGAGGACAGAGGTCCTAGAGCTGAGACTTGCAGGAAAGAATCGAGTCTCATCTCTCAAAACAGGTGGGTATAAAGGTAATCGTGGCTCACTCTCTCGCATTACTAATGATGTTGATATTACAGTGCCATCAAGCGGTATTTTGGACGTAGGGCTTTGGGTTGCATGATTAAAGGAGGAGACCAGTAGCATGGATTGGATATATTTAGTGGGAAAGGAATTGACGAAATGAACGAATGGATGTTGGGATTTTTAGTGGTGTGAATGGAAATAAAAGGGGAAAGTTTCAAGAGAGTCTCTTGAAGTACCATGTTGGTAAGATGTGGGAAGGCATGGCCTCGAATTCGATCAATTTGATGTAATATGTGGTTAATTGGTTAAATTGGTTTGTGTAACCAAATGAACCAAACCGAGTTGAACCAATTCAAACCGAACCGATATGGCCGTTGGAATAACCAAACCGGTCCAACTTCCATGAGGCCGAACCAATGCAATGGTTGAAATATTTTAATGGAACCAATGCAATGGTTGGGGTGTAACCACCCATATGAAGAGTTGCCTCCCTTCAATGCATCCCTTCATTTTCTATAAATAGCACCATACCCCCTCTAGTTTTTACAACGAGTTTTACATGGATTTTTCCCGGTACTGAAACTCTGCCAAAATCCAAAACTAGTTTTTCTGCATTCTTTTTCAAAGAGAAAAATTGAGTCAAGCGTGGTTCTCGCCGTTTCGCTGCGTTCGATGGTTTCCGGGGTTTGAGGTACCGCTACGCCAGAAAAGGTACGTCCTTTCTATCCTGGGAGGAATCATTCCACAACCTTGGGTACTTGAGGGGAATAAGATTCTTTAAGGAGAGATAGTGAATTCTATCGGTTAGGACGCTTGCATGTGTCTTTACATGTTTTTCTTAATCTTATGTGTTTGCTTGTGTTGCAAGAAAATAGTATACGTGAACAATTTCCACAACAATCTTAAAGAATCTTATCAGTATGTTTCACGTATACAATTTGTCTTCCACATGAAATTGTCATTCTTGGTTTATCTACGTGTATGTGCCATAGGAAAATGGCGATTATTGATGCGTGAGTAGGGTTCAACTGCTTTGTATTGGATCATTACATGTATCGTGCTTGACCCTGTGTGGAACTGATCTCCATATATGCAGATTTATATATAATTGGATCATTACATGTTTCGTTTCCTGTATTGAATATATAACTTGCATTGGTTATATAATCGCTGTGCAATTATATATTCTTGGTGTTCCATGTATATATATATACTCCGTATATATATATATCTACGGCAACCATTGTTTTGTTTTTTGTGTAATTAGAAGAGGGTTGGTGTTTGTTCTAAAAGAAGAACGAAACAAAAATGGCATAGAAACAGTGTCATTTGGCAGCTGCATGGATGGAATATGGATTGAAGGACACGTCCCCTTCCTTGGTTGTTTTGATTATGAATAGAGTTTCATGGATAAAGTTTCTGTGACAAATAGTTTGACTGTTGCAGCCGGATTAGTTCCATGCATGCATTCGATGGCTTTATGGTATAATATATTTATATATGTGATATAATGATGTCGGTGCCAATTTCAGTGGCCGGGTGTGTCCGTTTTTATTCATTATTTGATGTTACTGTGTGTGTTCCAATCAGTGTGTTCGTTTTGTTAGAACAGAAAATGGTTGGTAGCACCCCGGAGTATGGATTCCAACTCACGAGGATGATGACGATGACGTCATAGAGGTCATCAATATCGAATCAGATCCGGAGATTATTGATCTCTCTACTCCCGAAATGGAGTTTGACAATGAAGAGTGGTTCGATTTTTATGGCGATAGCGAGGATTTGCTATATAATGACATTGGTGGAGAGCATCCAACCAATTATTGGACTCTAGATGGAATACCCATCTATGATTGGTACTCAATGGGTCCTAATGTGGATGATTTGGGCACCCATTTGGACTCGATGGAGAGTATGGGGGAAGAAGAGGAAGTTGAGGAATCGTAGAACAAGGAGGAGTACTCCGACATAGCGACCGATGAATGCCTCTCTGATCCTGACTTCGACCACAAGAATCCTTAGGATTCTTGTATATGTATTGTAATCTCCTTTGAGGAGTAGACATATGTATGTTGTATATATACATATGGTATTAATATGTGTGTGCCTATGTAAGTCGTGTATTTACATGATGAATAAAGGACAAATGTTCTTATCTCCCAAGTGGAAAATTAGTTGGATAAAACCTTACGAGTTTGTTTGGTTCCAAAATTAACCACAAAGTTTTAATGCTTTTATTGCATTGGTCCATCTCTATTATGTGGCATGGATGAATGATAATTGTACCAATTTAATTTGGACACCTTTTCATTCAAAGTGATGCATGAGATGATGGAAGTACTTATGATAATCCTTCATGGACTCTAAGTAACGGTGGTTTGGATAGTAGTAAACTATCTAGTGGGAGAATATGAACAATCATAGGTGTGTAAAACCTATGAAGCGTGGCAAGTGGGGACTTGTGAGTCAAGTCTATCTAAGCCGGAATGGTTGCAAACGTAATGTTCATAGGATGTTGGACATAGTTTGAAAGAGTATACCTCCAATGTGTTGGAGATGAAATTTGGTTAATGCACGTTTAAGGATTGCATTACGAGAAAGCTACAAGCGATAATGAATTCTAGTTCCTGTGATAGTTGTGAAGACATGATAATTTATTTATCATGTATGTGGTTTAGGACTTGATGTTTCCTATGCCATGAGAGCAAGGAAAATGAAGCTATGATTGATCCTTATAGGGATTTAATAAGCTTGCCAAATGATGGCTGTCATCAAGATAAGCATTAGGTCAGAATTGTTTATGACCTATGATTATCAACGTGAAGCTTATTGACAGAATTGTTTATGGTATATATAGATATATATCATTGGAAAACAATTTGGCATGAGAGCTCAATTGAGATGATCTTATTGAACTTAAAATCTGGATTACTTATGGTATATTTATGAAGTTTATACCATTGGAAAGTAATTAGACAATTGAATTAGAAATTCGTTTTGAATTACTAGTGGTATATCATGTTACATATATGAAATGTCAATGGAAAGTAATTAGATGGGATTTCCATTAATGGAATGCATCTGAATTACTTATGACGTCTCAAGTTGCCTTAATCAATACCATTGGTAAGTAATTGGATGATTTTTCTAATAAAATCTGAATTGTTTGTGGTATGCTAATCGAGTGAAATCATACCATTGGTAAATAATTAGATACATATAGTGGTTGGCAAGTTCAATAAGTAAAACCAGGGAAAATAAATGTGATTATTCCATGATGTTTGGCAAAGAGTAGAATTGTGGGGGAGAAGAACTAGCCATTGTTTCGGCGACTATCTCAAGACCCTACAATGGGACGCAAACCTATCCATAAGACAAAAGTGGAAAGGTAAGCGAAGTCATACTTGAAAGTATGAAGGTGTCCTATGAGAAAGTGAGAGTCCTTAAACATTGTGGAGTTAACCCAGTCCAAGGGTATAACTTATAAGTAAACTCTAGCATATATTGACGTTATGTCAGAGAGCTAGAATATTTATTGATGTTTGATCCACTCTTCCCAAAGAGATGATTTTGACCTTATACATGAATGTATTTGAACAACATTCCCCAAACCGGAAACGTTGGTTTCAACAACTATGGTGAAATAGTTGAAATGTGGGGGATAAATTGGGGAGAAGTGATGTGGAATGTCGCTTGGGTGATTCCAAAGTGAAGTGATGTGAATACTTAGGAGTTTAACGTAAACTCTAAGCTAAGTCATAAATGTCACTACATTTGAAGAGATACTTGTGAAGCTTAAGTACTTTAAGGTTAATGAAGTGGAGAGACTTCAATACCGTTGGCATGTGTAATGATTATTGCAAGACAATAAAATCAAGTCAAGCTCACAAGATGTGTAGTGAATTGAAAAGAGACGAGTCTTTGGTGTATTGTACCCAAAGGGAACTCACCGGATGAACCAAAAGGCAATCCATTAATGGATAGGCATTTATGGTTAACGAGGAGCAGTATCTTGGAAAACGTCCAAGTTAAACTCTAAGACCGGTGAAGTTGAGTAGTTTGGCCCGCATAGACTGGCGTTAATGAACGCACTTGTGCACAAAATGGTTATTGCAAGGGCTAGAAGTGTTATGTGAAAAATCTCGTCATTAATAATGGAAACATAACACTAAGGTCAATTCTAGCAAAGTTATCTAAGTTGATCATGTAGATCAAGTGATAACAAATGTGGGGCCCACCTAGAAATTTGTTAAAGCATCGAAGGGAATGGACTCGTGGCCTAGGACAAATCTTCATGGCGGTAACTCTACCTAAGCAGGATTGGCAGACCCAACCTCTAGGTTCAAGGAGAAAACAAAGTTGTGAATGATGGTCCGACATTGTCAACTTATTCAAAGTCCATTCTCATGATGAGACAATGTCCAACTATAAGGGTAAGCCTAAAGATGGAAGGTTTTTAATGGTTTCTAAGTTTGACACAGGATGTGATCAAATAGTGTATTTTCGGAATACATGTTTAGAAATCACCTATGTGAGTGTGAAGTGGAGCCGCCTCAAGGAGAATAAAAGAAGGCCAGTTCTCTAAGCACTCATGAGACCAGGCGGTGTTCATGGCTGAAACGAACACAACAATGAGAACCAGTGAACGGATAAGAGTTAGGTGTGTGACATATGTTGTCTTAGTATACAAACAAAACCGACGGTTCAAAGATATCACATCTACCGATTGGTGAGTATACTCGATATATGTTCACTAAGGAAGGTTCAAAGGGAAACCTACCTATTCCGATGCAACTAATTCTTAGTCGAGAATCACATGATTTTTTGCATAGTTTTAAAATACAACATTCTCCATTCATGTGGGGGATTGTTGGGATTTTTAGTGGTGTGAATGGAAATAAAAGGGGAAAGTTTCAAGAGAGTCTCTTGAAGTACCATGTTGGTAAGATGTGGGAAGGCATGGCCTCGAATTCGATCGATTTGATGTAATATGTGGTTAATTGGTTAAATTGGTTTGTGTAACCAAATGAACCAAACCGAGTTGAACCAATTCAAACTGAACCGATATGGCGGTTGGAATAACCAAACCGGTCCAACTTCCATGAGGCCGAACCAATGCAATGGTTGAAATATTTTAATCGAACATGCAATGGTTGGGGAGCAACCACCCATATGAAGAGTTGCCTCCCTTCAATGCATCCCTTCATTTTCTATAAATAGCACCATACCCCCTCTAGTTTTTACAACGAGTTTTACATGGATTTTTCCCGGTACTGAAACTCTGCCAAAATCCAAAACTAGTTTTTCTGCATTCTTTTTCAAAGAGAAAAATTGAGTAAAGCGTGGTTCTCGCCGTTTCGCTGCGTTCGAGGGTTTCTGGGGTTTGAGGTACCGCTACGCCGGAAAAGGTACGTCCTTTCTATCCTGGGAGGAATCATTCCACAACCTTGGGTACTTGAGGGGAATAAGATTCTTTAAGGAGAGATAGTGAATTCTATCGGCTAGGACGCTTGCATGTGTCTTTACATGTTTTTCTTAATCTTATGTGTTTGCTTGTGTTGCAAGAAAATAGTATACGTGAACAATTTCCCCAACAATGGATTAGTAAGTAGATAGAGGACGAAACTGTGTGATGAGAGTTCTGTGCGATGGGTTACTTTTCGAGGGTTGATCGGGGGAATGGAGAATGAATTGATTTAATATTAAGTTTCCACGAGGAAGGGAATTTGGTTGAAGTTACTAATGGAATTAACTATTGGAACGAGGATGATGAGATGTGAGCGCGGGACATAAGGGTTAGAGTTGAGCATAACTTTATCTAATGGTCAATGTGTAATGGCATGTCAATTGATGGGCTAGAGGATCTCGTCCTTAATAGTCCTTGTTTTACCTTGGCATGTCAAGTGGTCGGAGCACGCGTACGACTACGAGATTCAAAGGCAACAAGTTCAGCTTAGACCAACTATCAACTGGTTAGATCAAGCTTTTCGATTTGATCGATGAGGTGAGTTTAAAGGGGGTAAAATCTCAGTCGAGGTCTTTAGTTTATGTTTTTTTTTCATTTCAAGTTATGTTCGTTAATTTTTTTCAAGTTAGCGCGATTATGTGTGAGGCATCCCACCACCTACTTAAGGTGGAGGCACACATTGTGCTATGTATGTGATGTATGTATGTAAGATGAACCCCCAGGCGGTTGGGCCACTACTGGACGCAGTAGATGGTCGGGTCACTACTGGACGGCGATATGTAACGCAGTAGTTGACCGAGCATGGACTGGACGGCGATACGTAACGCAGTACAATTGCCTTGAGGATAAGGACACCGGACGACGATACGTAACGCGGTGATTCCCTAGTGATATGTGATTAAGTCGGGATAGAAGTAAATAACTTCTATAAGATAAAATTTGTAGTAAGGATATTCTATAAGCTTTTGAGTAATAAAGTTGAGGGATGAAAGCGAGAACGACTTTGGTCTAAGGAAAGACAATGCTAATAACGTGTTTTAGTAAGGAGTTTGCTTAGGGAAGGACCTTAGGAAGTAACAACGAGACTGGCCCCTTCTCACTCACCAGGTCGAGGAAGGGTTACCGTAAGTGGATCCCGAGAAGGAGCAAGGCGAGGCGGGAAGCCGTACCAGCTTTGATGAGAAGTCAAGGAGCTCGTGAGGGGTTAGAGTTAGAATGGTTTAATTACTTTGTTGCATGGTTAGGAGTATAAACTGGAGATTTTGTGTTAAGTTGTTCTAAGTGTTTGAGATTGAGATTTTGCCCAAGTGTTGGGGCTTTTTGTTTAAAATTCATAAATAATGTCCGTTTGTTTATTTTAAAATGTGGTTTTGGGTTACTCCGGAGTAACCAGTTTTTGGTTTTGAGTTATGGTTTGGTTTTCCAAAAAAAAAAAAAGATCGGGATGTTTCACTTATTCCTGGCAAAGGATTGGCCGCCCCTTCAGTTGCACAGTGCCAGTGGTGTGAGAGCTCGAACCATTTGGTGGAAGACTGCCAAGCTATGCGGGAGTCTTCTACACCCCAGGAGCAGTTGGGCTTCATCGTCAATTCTCGGTGCCTTGATCGTTACAGTAGAACATATAATGAGGGTTGGCGCCAGCATCCCAATTTCTCGTGGAATGGCAACAACAGCAACACCACCAAGCCTCCCGGTTTTCCAGATAGAGCGGGTGGTTTCAGCAAAGGTAGCCTTTCGAGGCCCGACAGGGTCCATTTCCACAGCAGGAGCCTTATCAGCCCAGACTGGGGTAACCATTTCAGCAGCAGCAAAGACAGTTTGTCGAGCCGGCAGCAGCTCCAGCATAGGATGACCAAAATGAAGGTTCGAATTCAACGATTTAAGGATCAACTGGGAGCATTCTAGATGGATAAAATGGAGAAACATTAAGGATCCAACCTACAACATTTCTTGGAGCTCAAAACGTCCATCCTTGTTGCCCAAGTGGTCCAAGTATGAAAAAGACAAGGAAAGAGATTGCTAACCACTAAGGAGCTTCCTTAAGCATTAAAAACGTGTTTGGAGATTACTTAGCTGCTAATTAATGAGCTTCCTTTGGTTATAAAAACGAGTTATAGTCCTTATTTAAGTAGTATTATGTTTCCTAGTTAGTTTGGGATTTGTTTTCCTATTCCTTTTAGGTTAGTTTTATGTTTTTATGACCTCTATAAATAGAGGATGTAAGAGCTACGAATTTTGTACCCAATATTCAAGTTATCAATCAAAGTTGAGTTAAATTTCATTGTGAACGAGTTCTTTTGTGCAAGAATTATGTCGAGGATTCCAGGAGATTGTACGTGTCTCTTATCAGCTAGAGAACGCGTCTAGTTGTGGCAAGCATCGACTATATCAATTGCCCCTTTATTAAGTTGGTGTTGTCCGATTGGTTTAATATATCAGTTGCCCTTCATCACGAGTTGGGATTGTCCATTGATTCCATCCTATCTTTTATTTTCGAGTTCAAGAAAGGCGACATCAAGAAAATCAAGAAAAGGTCGTTTTCAAGAAAATCAAGAAAAGATCGTAGGAGCTGCGTACTTTGATCATATAATCTGAGTTCGAGGGTGCTCTTCGGATTTGGATCACATCAAACTATGCATAATGTGTTTAGATCTATGAAAAGAAAAAAAATGATATAAGCATTAAATATAATTATTGAATGTAAAAAGAAATAAATATAACTAATTGTCATTCATTATTTTATTAAACCATATAGTTGGATATTAGAATTGCTTCTCATAATACATACATAATCAACCTTTAAAATGAAAGAAAATGCATGTCTCTCATAGAGATTAGTATGTCATTTAAGTTTTTCCTAATAGACAACATTTTTTTTTATCACACCGTTGGTAATGAATCTGAAGTTGCTTGATTTGAAATATATAGGACATGAGGCTAAGTTGTCGCTAATTAATAGTTAGTTGGACAATGTGTTGTGTACGAGTTTCCCAAATTATTCTCAAATCACAGACATGTCTAGCTACAATGTAGTAAGTTTCATGCAATAAATATTTTATCCATGAAATAATTCAATAAATAAAAACCTATGAAAATCATATTACATTAAATATATTACTCATTAAGTTCATGAATGAGCGAAGGTATGGGTAGCATACATTTATTTTAAAAAGATAGAAGTTGCAAAGTGTCTTTTAGGTTGAATGAGATTGCATATTCTCATTGTCGCTAGCTGCCTTATGCTTTTTTGCAATAGATAGTTCAAAATGTGTCTTAAAACTTTAGTTTCCACTAGTGCAAAAAAATTATTTGAACCAAAAGATTGTAATATCGTATCAAAAAATTTGGTAGTAGCGTATTTTATACTAAAGTTATAATTTAACTGTGGTTCAACCGTTTCCTATTGCTAAATATCACCTTCAATTTAGCCTATGTTGTGAAGTGTTATGGTCGAACCGCCGGTATGTGCGATGTTTCACTTCCAACTTTCAATATAATACCACTAAAATATTGACATTATCAAGTACCCATTAAATCTAAGAAATTACATGATCGTGTTAAGGAAAAAATCATCCAAATGATAATATTGATTTTGGATTTTAAATTGAAAAGAAAAAATATGTCAAATATAATGTCATCTTCTAAAATAAATCAAAACTCAATAGAAAAGGGCCAAGAATACCCACTAAGCAAAGCAGAAGGACAATTATTTCACACTACCTCATTTTCGCCCTCTTTAATGGTCCTCTCACTCTCTCTTTGTTTTTCTATTTGTTCTTCCATCTCTCTCTTTGAGTTTGTATCACATCTCACCACTCTCCCCCCTTTCCCCTTCCTCTTTTTCCCACCGCCTAGAATCGAGAGAAATGCATAATCAGGTTCATATTCACTTATATACATGTATTTGTCGTACAAATTCATTACACATAAAAAATGGTTTTGAACCGACCTATCAAACAAAATCTCGTCTTATGATTATTGGATCTATGTCATATTAGCAAAAGGTCTAAGGCTATTGGTCAACCGGCTGAAAATTAAGGGGTCGTTTGGAAATTGTGATTCTTCAAATTGATGTATTAGGTCAATTAGTGTATTATCATTTGATGTATTGATTCAATGCATGTATTAGGAAAATACTTTGTTTGGAAGAGCAATGATGAAACAAAAAGTAGGGTAGACAATCCCTCATTAACAATCTCACCTTTTAGTAGAGATTTATAATCATTCATTTTGAGTGATTGTAGGTGGGCCCAACAAAAAGGTAATGTATGCATTCTAACTCAAAGTGAACCAAAAAAACGACTTAATCTTATCATTACATGTATTTGCTAAATACCTCACTTCAAATCTCAACCTCCAAACGACCCCTAATACTAATTGAAGAATCATATATAGCTTCCGATACTCTAATTTAATATGCAATATTCGAATAAATGATATAAAGTTTCAATCCTTCTTCAAAACTTTTAGACTAAAAAAATCTCCCACTCCCCCAAACACACACACACGCATATGCAAAGACTAAATCTCAATTTCGTCTTCTCTTTAATTGCTTCTAAAGTGATTGTTGACGTTGTTTGTTATTGCAAGCTTTAAAAAAATACTTTTTAGCTACGAAGTTAAGCAATAATGATTTTATAAATGGGTGTTTATTTGTATACATTAAAAAGATTGAGTATCAAAATAAACAATGAATGTATTTTATAAATCATTTAGAATATGATCCTTCATACGTTGATGTGAAAAAATACTTATTAATTCAAATTTTAAGCTTACTTGTCATTTTATAGGTTATAAAAAATTATAAAACACGTATTAAACTTTGATTTTCAGAAGATTTAATAGACTAGCTAACAGTGATGGGAAAATCCTTTTCTTTTCAAATCTTCGCTTAGTGTTTGGGGCTACATTTTAAGAAGATAAAACAAATTTGTGTAGTGTAATTGCTTCTGATGATTGTTTTTGTTTGAAGAGACCATGGTTCAAATCTTGAAATCGATACTTTTTTATATGAAATAAATAATAATTGTGATGACAAAAATACTCTTCCTATTTTCACTCTTATTTCACGAAATTTGAAATGGAAAATCTTAAAACATTGCATATATCTTATAGAAAGAGCTTCTTCAACCAAGTCGGAAGGGTATTTTACGTGAAATTATTATCTTATAGAAAGTGATTAATTGTGAAATTGAAACTCCAGTAACATTGATTCAAATATTAAATATTAAATATTAAATTGTATGTGTGGTTCAGTTTAGACAAAAATACATATGTGTAGGCAATACATGGAGCTTTGTGACAAATATAGTAATTTTTTGTGAAAAATTTACACATAATATAAAATAAAGTTGGGCCCTATAACGAAAAAGGGTTTCCTAGAATCACTCTCAGGCCATGAAATTTGAAATGAGACTCTCATTTTCAATTTTTATCATAATACCATGTGTAGATTTGTCACAAAAAAATGACTATACTCGTCACAAAAGTCCAAGTTTTGGTTCACTTCTGTATTTTGTCTACACTAAACTACCCATATAATTTCATATTAATTTTTGGACCGATGTTACTTGTGTTTCGATTTTAGAACTAATCTTTTTTTATAAAATATAAATAATTTAATATAAAATATAAATAAGAAGCACCATTATCGAACATATTCCTAAAGTTTAATCAAAGAAATAAAAATAAATACAATGTAGCCTAGTTGGTTATAATGCTATTTTTTCATTTAAGTGACCAAGGTTCAAACACCAACGATAACATTTGTAATATTTAAAGATGAACCGAGTGCAATGACAAAAATGACCTTCCTAAAATCACAGTGAAAATCAATATTGAGTGTCACCTTCGAACGTATGCATGCATTTGGTCTGGATTAGAGGTAATATTAGCCTAGGTAGGTAGCAACGGCGGATCCAGGACATAGTAGTGCACTGGGCCGCATTTCATTAGAAAATTAGATACTGTAAAAAAGTATAGTTTTTTTTACAATATCAATTGTATACGTCAATCTTTTAATATAGCGAAGTCATCAATAATGGAGTGTACATCCATACCAATAGCATACTAATCTCCTTCAAATAAATAGTTTACCAATCAGCGAGAAATTCATCGCTCATTTTGTTACGCAAATCATATTTCACCTGTTCCATTGTTGAAAAGGTTTTCTCCATAGTAGGTGTTGAAACGGGCAATGCCAATACTAGACAAATCAATCGGCTAATCAATTTGTATTGTGTGTTCATTCATATTTCCATCAACTGCTCTAGTAATTTTTCAAGAGAGAAAACCTCAGTTCTTTTAGTCCTTTACGTTTTAGACTCTTAGAATTTTAGGTTACATTGTTTGTTTTTCTTTAGAAGAGAATCAATGGAGCTAGAATTTCTAGGCTAAAGAGTTGTGATTTGATTATGTCATCTAACCCATTTTCTCAGTTACACACAATCTTATTATAAAATAACACTATGCCGAATGGCTAAAATCGATAAACTCATAAGGACTATACTAGCTCTGGATCCAGAGGATGGTTGGGCCGTGGCCCGGGGTGGCCACCCCCTGGATCCGCCAGTGGTAGGTAGGGTGTTTGGAGGGGCAACCGAAGGCAACTTTCGAGATATTGAAGCTCCAAAGAACCAAAGTCGATCGTACATTAAAGAAGATAAATTCTTCTATGAAGACAAAATGAAATCAAAGCTAGCTAACTCCCAACCAAATAACAATAACCAAAATAATGAAGGAAAATGATCGCGTCGGTGATATCTGTACCGTCAATTATCCGAATCTTTTTTTCATCCAGGAACATCACTACGCACAACCCGCTTGAATGATGGCGGAATGAGACCAAACCTGGAGTTCACTTGTTTGAGTCCTTTTGGCCCTCCACTAAGATCTCTTTTTGATGTCTTCGGGAACATCACAACTAACATCGAAATGGGTCGAATACGGGATCTCACACTTTCCGATAGAGAATCTCTCGAAAGTTTTACTAATTGAGCTTGTGACCTTTGGCCTCAATTATATCCAACCTTAATTTTCCCCATAATGCACGTAAATAGTAAATACATAGCAAGGGGAGATAACACAGAGAATAGAGATGCCAACAAGGATCCCATATATAATTCAGTGAGAACTTTACGAAGTCTGTTTTGTACCCTATTTTGGCCTACTTTGGCTTTGGGTTTTGATTATTTGATCATCCCGATAGACTAGATGAAGTACAATTATATTGAGTCAAATGTAAACGTTCTAAACGACCTAACGTAGCAAAATATATAGCTAAAACACCTTTATAGTACTTTGATTTAGTAGCAATTAGGAGAAGAGTTCTATAAATAATCTCTTGAACATCCAAATTTACAATCATATCTAAGTCCATTCTTGAATCAGCTCCTAATTACTTCTGAAATTGGAATAATTATGTTCTCTCCTCCAATAGTATAACTTGTTATCCTCTGAAAATTTGAAAAACAAAGAGTAGAGAACAAGCACACAATGAGTTATGTGGTTTCCCAAAAAAACATAATGTTGTACTGGAGTGATTGCACTTTGTTGCAGTACCACCTCAGCTGGGACAAACTCAAACTACATGTGTCTTGCTGTTGAAAAAATAAAGCCTGGAAAATGCAAGGGAAGTGAAGTGCATGACAACTTGGAAGTGATGATCTGGGTTGTGTGAAGTAAAGAACAAGTGACCTAGAGCTAGATTGCGGCCAAGTCACTTCTGTTGGGACCACAACTGAGGGTATTAGTGCCAATGCCCCTGTTGGAATTGGTAGGAGACAAGGAAAGCGACTGTTGTACTTGCTCCAGCCTTTGTTTTGTTTGTTTATGCTTGTTGTTTCCTAGTAAAACATGTCTAGGGTTTGATGTCGCGCCTATAAAAGGCTTGTTATTTTTTCAGTTGATGTATTGTGAGTGAAATGGCATTGAAATGCAATGGAAATGAGATCTGAAGCATAAAAGTTCAGATATTGTCCAAGCAGCTATGTTTTTCTTGTTACTATTACATTGGTTTCTTAGTTCTGAAGTTAGTTTTATGTATGTTATTTTTCTACACTTGGTATCAAAGCTCGCAATGATCTTTGTTGAAGGCTTGTGAGTTTTTTTGGACTGAATCTGTGAGGTTTTAAGAGGGTTGTGTGTTCTCTTCTTCTTCTTGATCTCATCCAGTTTAGAAGCACATACAAAGATGGCTTCTTCTGGCCTTACTCTCACCACTCCCCCTGTCTTCAATGGGAGCAACAACCAGATGTGGGTTGTAAAGATGAATACTTTTGTGATGGGGTGTAATATTCGGGAGCCTGTAACAGAAAGAAAAGTAGATCCACTACCTTGAGATGCATCACCAATCAGTAAGCAAGGCATGTTGAAGAGGTTGCAGAGACTCATAGAGCACTTACTTGCATCTTTGCTGCTGTAACAGAAGAGGTCTTCTCAAGGATTATGACCTGCACCACTGCTAAGCTTGGGACAAATTTAAAGAGGAGTACCAAGGGTCTGGCAAAGGTAAGCATATGGTTGTTCTTAACTTGAGAAGATAGTTAGAAAGTTTCAAGATGAAAGAAACTGAGTATGTTAAGGAGTTGGTCTCAACTTTGGAAGAAACAACAGATCCTACCACTATCACCATCGCCCAAGTCATCAACTCACTACAAGCTACTAAGATGAGAAGCTCTATCAGAAATGAGGACCAATCGGAGGAAGCTCTAGTTGCTAAACAACAGAAGGTCATACCTAAGAAGAAAAAAGGAAAGGAGGAGCGGGTTGAGAAGCCTACTGAGAAGAAGGTCCTTTCTCCCCTCCCACACTGTAAGAAAACTACTCATTCTGAGAAGTTTTGTTGGTATAGACCTAATGTCCAATGCAAGGCTTGTATGAGAATGGGTCATGTTGAGAAGGTGTGTAAGAACAAGAGCATTAGAGAGAAAGTTGATATTATTGAGGCCAATGAGCAGAAGAAACTAAAGGAATGTTCATATGGTCACTTGCTACATGGAAAATAGCTGGCTTCTAGACACTGGATGTACAACCCATATGACTCATAATGAGGAGTATTTTCAGATTCTAGAAAAGTATTATAAGTCAAGAGTGAAGATTGGAAATGGAGACATGCTTTCTGTTGAATGAAAAGGCTCAGTATCTATGCAAACTGACTTTGGATAAAAGGTAATCTTTGAAGTTGTCTATGTTACTGCACTAGCTCATAATTTGCTTAGTGTAGGTCAAATGTTAGAGGAGGGATATTTTGTAGAGTTACAAAACAAGAAATGTATGGTGTTTGATCCCAATGGAGATAAGCTATTTGAGATTCTGATGGTTCAAAGAAGCTTTCCCTTGAAAATGAAGGCTGTTGAGACTGCTTTGGTGGTTAGAAATGATGAGTCTACATTATGTCATAGTAGATTAGGTAATTTCAGCCATAACACTCTGATCAAAATGGCTAACAAGAAAATGGTAAGTGATTTACCTAGTCTGGAACCAGGAGAAGGATTTTGTCCGGCTTGTTAATTACACAAACAACACAGACTGCCATTTCCTAAGAAACAAACTTGGAGAGCTTCTGCAAAACTTGGACTGATTCATACAGACATATGTGGACCCTTTAAAGTGGAATCATGGGGAGGAAGCAAATATTTTATACTTTTCATTGATGACTTAACCAGATTCTGCTGGGTTTACTTCTTGAAGAACAAGTCTGAAGCATTACCAGTATTTCAAAGGTTTTAAGGCTTTTGTTGAGAAGAAAAGTGTTTGTAAAATCAAGACTCTGAGATCTGATAATGCAAAGGAATACACCTCTCAAAGCTTTGCAAAGATTTTAGCTTCTGAAGGTGTACTCCATCAGCAACTGTGAGATATACTCCACAGTAAAATGGAGTAAGTGAAAGAAAGAATAGGCTTGTCATGGAAATGGCAAGATTTCTTGTTTTTTAGAAGAAGATGCCTAAGAAGTTCTGGGCTGAGGCTGTAAATACCTCAGTTTACCTGCTTAATTGACTGACTGTCAAGTCAGTGAAAGACAAAATACCATTTGAGGCCTACAAACCTAGTTTGCACCATCTCATGATCTTTGGCTCAGTGTGTTCTGCACATCATCCATCTTCAAAAAGGGACAAGCTGGATCATAGATCAGAACTGGAAATCCAGGTGGGCTATAGTAGTGAATCAAAAGCCTACAGGATCTTCAATCGAACTGCTGAGACGTTCCAGTTAAGCAGGGATATTATCTTTGATTAACATGAAAGTCATAATAACTGGTCCTTGAATGAAGGTGAAACTGAAGACAGTTATGATATGCTCACATTTCAATTTTAAGGTCAGGTTGACTTTGATGATGAATCAGAACCACAGGTTGATCAAGAACAAGAAATTCAAGAGCCTGGTGACCTGGAATCTAACAATGATGACCAAAGTGATGATGAAGACTATGAGTATGATGAAGAACCTCATGTGAGAGGGTTGAGGCCACTTACAGATATCTATGAAAGGTGTAATATGAGCATTGAAGAACCTAATACTGTGCAGAAAGCTCTAAAACAAAATGGATGGAATGCTGCAATGAAGAAGGAGTTCAGAATGATTGTGAAAAAATGAGATCTGGATCTTGGTTAAAAGACCAGTTGGAAAGAAAGCAATAGGAACCAAATGGGTTTTCAGCGTCAAGTTAAACCCAGATGGTTCTATCAACAAGCTGAAAGCTTGGTTAGTTGTGAAGGGCTATGCTCAATAATGGGGAACTAACTATGGAGAGAATTTTTCTCCAGTAGCAAGGTTAGATGCAATCAGACTGTTGTTGGCTATAGCTGC
Source organism: Linum tenue (assembly GCA_946122785.1). Lineage (NCBI taxonomy): Eukaryota > Viridiplantae > Streptophyta > Magnoliopsida > Malpighiales > Linaceae > Linum > Linum tenue. Next base: position 11,143,898 of record CAMGYJ010000002.1, on the reverse strand, counting down.
TAAAAAAAGGAAAGTGCATCAGCTAGATGTCAAGTCTGCCTTCCTGAATGGCTATCTTCAGAAGGAGATATATGTTGAACAACCTGAAGGTTTTGAAGTTCCTGACAAAGAGGACTCAGTTTTCCTATTAAAGAAGGCTCTTTATAACCTGAAGCAAGCTCCAAGAACTTGGTATTCTAGAATTTATGAGTATCTCTTGTAGCTTGGATTTGCCAAAAGTCCTAGTGAACCAACTTAGTATGCGAGGAACAACATTGAAAGAACTGTAATGGTTTCCTTATTATATCGATGATTAAATGGTTACAGGAAGTGATGAAAAGCATATAGAGAAGCTCATGATCAGCATGCTTAAGGAATTTGAAATGACAGATCTTGGACACATGTCTTACTTCCTTGGCATTCAGATTGCTTAGAATGAGGAGGGCATTTTCATAAATGAAAAGAAATATGCCAAAGAGATATTGAAGAAGTTTGAGATGGAGAATGGCAAACATGTTCCAACACCACTCCCTGTACGAATCCAACTCACAAAAGAAGATGGTTTGGGACTATTTGAAGCCAAGGTTTATAGAAGTTTAATTGGGTGCTTGCTGTATCTTTCTGCAACAGACCAGACTTTATGTTTGCCTCTAGTTTGTTAGCCAGATTCATGCAAGCCCCAACTCAAATTCACTACAAGACAGCCAAAAGACTACTGAGGTACATCAAGGGTACCATTGATCATGGATTGATGTTCAAAAGTGGAAAGGAAGTGTGTTGGAAGGTTACTGTGATTGGGCTGGATCTTTAGAGGACATGAAAAGCACCTCTGGATTACTTTCACATTGATCAAGTGTCTTTTGATGAAGCTCAAAGAAGCAAAGCATTGTAGCTCAGTCAAAAGCTGAGTACATTGTTGGTTCTGAAGAAGTGAATCATGCAGTTTGGTTAAGAAAACTTGGATTGAATTGGTTGAGATTAGCAATGGCAAATCAATAAGTACCAAAGACTACCAAGTTCACTCCATTCTAGTTCTAAGATAAATTAGGTGATGTTAGTTATTAAAAATCTATAAAATCATTGGCTACCAAATTTACCCATTTTTTTTAAGCCAGTTCAAGCTTGCGAAGGATTGATAATGGACCGAATTGAAAAAATACATATAGACTTGATTAAACATTCATATTATTATACATTCAATAGAAATTATATATCACCGAAAATCATTGTTGTAAATTGTAATTAATTGCACGGGCCATAGGCCATCACAAATTGTACACAATAAATGAACTAGTCCTGGACAACTAGTTGGAGCTGAGGTCAATCTCATTTCATACTTTTAGGTCTGTAACTCCAAGCCCATATCAGTAACCTGCAAAATAAAAAGAACGCAGTCAGCTAAAGCCCAAAAGTTGGGCTATTCAACCCAAGTTTTAGGCCGAGAAGCGAGGCCCGAAATCATGCCTATTCTTATCCATAACCAATGGGTCGGGTTGGGTCGGGTTTTGCCAAACCCAAACCCAAACCCATGGGTTTATCCATATATAAAACACCATTCTAGAAAATTCAAGCAAATCACAAATTAACTATACAAATTGTTCAACACCAATCTAGAAAACTCATGAAAATTGAAGCAAATCACAAATTATCCATAAATAACATGTTTAATTGAAATCTTCTTTCTTTCAATTAAGTTTCTTTAGTCTCCACTCCATAACATCAACTTCATTCTACACAATTAAAAAGAAAAATTAGACATGTCTCCACAAACATAAATAAGAATAGTTGTTTAGAATATTAAATATACCGAAAAAAATTAATTATATGAGTGGGCGGGTACCCACGGGCCGGGTTTACCTAAACCCAAACCCAACCCAACCCGGTGAATAGTGAACGGGTTTAAACCCAAACCCGGCCCAAAACCCGTCAACACGGATTTTACCCGCGTTGACCGGGTTGGGTCGGGTGGGTACCCGTGGGTTCGGGTTTTGTTGCCATCCCTAGGTGGCAGAGGCAACCTCTGAGTAAACCAATCAGAAGAAAAAGACTGCAGACCAGCCTCTGAATGGACCAATCGGAAGTTGACACGTGGTGTACGTTTTTGCTATAACTAAAGCTCTTCAGCTCTTGTTTGAGGGGACGAATTCCAGGGAGAAGAAAAACACTCTACAAAAATAGAAATATTCACATCTCAAACAAATTTTTTTTTGTTCTTGCTCTGAGCAGAAGTTCAGTGGGGGAAACTGGGAGATTGAAGGAGCTGATTTGAAGATCGGCGTAGGAAAATGCCCTTCTTTAATTTTTTTATCAAGTCTATATAATCATTATGATGTTATAATCATCCATCTATTTGCGTATTTATATTCAAGCATTTTACTTTAAAAGCTCCTTTATAATCAAGCACTCTATTTACTAAGATCTGCTCATATCAGTTTCATTAAGCTCTCCCATTGAATTTTCTTTTGCTTATTATTAGCTATGCCAATCTATAAACAGATTTAGATAACTATCATTGGAGTTGGATCCTCTTGTTTTAAATTTCTATCATGTTTAGATTTTCTCTATTTGTTGGGATAGATAGCAAATTATAGTACAACTAAATAACCTACTTTTGAAATAAGCAAAAACGACTTTTCAAAAGTCCATTGATCAATTTGGATCCAAATCCAACGTAAATCACCCAAATACAATATATTTCAGATTTCAAAACCAACAGCAAAGTCCATAATCTAGAAAAATCACAAGCAATAGCAGTGATATATAGCCATATTTAGCGAAATCACGGGCAGAGGAAGTTATTTATATTTTATAGTACCTAATCTAGTAAAATCACAGGCAATCGCTAAAACTAACAATTTACAGCATGTCAATTAAATTTCCATCACGGAAAAAATCTTTTTTTAGCAACTTCTAGCATATCTAGAGCTGGATCCGAAACCATAGATAAAATCCACCAAACACAGAAAACTCCAAAACACATACACAACATATTTCCAAAATCACTGATCTGTAAACCGATTCCAATAATCCAATTTTATGCAAATTCCCTTATCACAATGAGCTGAGTTTTAGAGATCCTTACCCAAATCTGTCCATTCACAGATCTTGTCGAAACAAAAATAGAAGGGTCAATGCGGACCCAAATCCAAGTAAATAAAAATTTTAAAAAAATAAAATTCTCACCTGACGTCGTCGGAACTTTGCCGCCGGAGATCTCGACGACTAAAGAATCCCTCCTCCTCCACCACTCGACCGAAACCCAAAAAAAATATATCAGAACCCAGAAACCAGATAAACAACCATGAAAGGAAAAACAAAAATACATATGAGCCTACCGTTGACCGTTCTTCAGCCTCCGTCGCCGGCAGAATCCCATAAAATTCAAAAACAAAATCGAGCAAACCAAACTCACCTTCCTCCTCTCCTGCCATCGACGGATTTCTTCCAGCGACACACTTTTCTCATCCCTAATCCGCCATTAAACCCGAGAATAAGAAGGAAAACTTAAGTCAAATCCTTATTTTCCTAATCAAAACCAATAATCAAAACCAGAAAGCTAACATGCAAACCTCAAATCGTTACTTACCGTCTCAGTGTCCGTCGTCGTCGCTACGACCCTAGGGTTTGATGGAAGGTTAGGAAGAAGTAGATCGAAAATTCGAAATAGAAAAAGGAGGGTGAGAGGTTCATTTTCTTCTTTCTTTCTTTTTTTTTTTGTGGCTTGGTCGTTTTTTGGGAAAAGGGAGAGACGGGAGAGAGAAACGAAGGATCTAGAGAGGCGAGAGAGAGAGGATCAGCTACGGCCGCTTTGGCCTTAGGGTTAGGTTAGATTGGGGTTTCATTTGAGATGATTATATACTCGAATTGATGAAAATGACTAGAATGCCCCTAGGGTTTCCCAACTATTACCATCCCTGCCACTGTGTTTTTTGCCATTTACCAAAATACCTTTGTTTGTCTCATTTTTAAAAACTAAAACCATAAAATTATTTCAGCCGAGTTTCAAACTCTAGTCATCCAAGCATACACACATTATCTTTTCATCAGCAATTTATCCAGTTGAGCTAGGCACCCTCCATTCGTTCAGTAGTTACACCCGTAATTATTTTACTTATTATTCTTTAATGCGAAATTTATCCAGATAAGGTTAATCATGTCTCTTTTCTAATACATCAAATTTCTTCTTAATAACTTAAATCCCTTTGTTCACTTTTCATAACTTCATAATAATCAATTTCAATTTCATTAACAAAAATCTTTAATACGAGAACCACAATCAGTGGAACGTGGTAAAAGTTACATTTAAAATTATCAAAGTTTGAACGAACTACATGGACTTTGATCCCATCTAACGGGTACGTAGGCAACCGATGAAGGTTCGAGTCCAACTAACTAATTAACTTTATCTTTAAATGAACTCCGGTAGGCGTATAATAAAATCATAAATTAATATGATGAAACTCGGTCCAGTGGGATCCTATAATTACCAATAATTATTAAATACACCCAACTCGTATAAACTTATCAACCTAAGTAGTACTGATTTAGGGCGTTGTGGGGGTGCTGCTTAACTTTCTCACATGTAACCGTACTCCCGAACTTAGATTTCTATATAGCAGACCAAACCTCGGTTCTCGCCCTAAGGTTAGAGCCGACCGAAGAGTGTTCGATCCACTCCAAGTAAGATCGATGGTGACTCCAAAAAGTGAACGCGACCCAAACCCGGAGGGACGGTTGCGACAAGTAGGGTCCATAACGTGGTTAGCTTTCGGTTAGTAGTGTTAAGCTGTTACTGGTTTTAAGGGCTGTTGTTGTTAACCGTTCCTGACTTCCTGGTTTCATGTTGGATAGGCCGAGTAATTGTGGTAGCTGTTTTTTAACTTCCATTAGTTATACTTGATGTATTTAACCTCTACGATGATCACTGAATAAGATAATCAATTTTTTCCTTCTATTCTGTTTAACATAGTGGTATCAAAGCCTCATAGGAAAAACTCTAAAGTGATTTCGTGTTTTGGTGGCGGTGGCTACCGCCAGCCTTGTGTTGGAAATGTGTATGAATAGCTTTGAAAGCTATAGAGTCTCAAGTGGAAAAACTACAACATTGGTAGTTTTACTTGGTGAAATGAGTATAAAGATAGGAGCCTCTCTCCTAAGGGCATACCCCTTGGGGTGACCCACTTTTGTGGGAGAGGGAGGACCTAACGGACCACCACACACGACCGGTCGGTCGGTCGGATGGATGGATCACTTGAGACTATATACATATTTTTTGGAGAAATTCCGAACGAAATTAATTATTTAATAATAATTAATTATTAATCGGTTATTCTGAGGAATATTCTAAGGGATAATCGATTGGAAAGGAATATTCGAAGGATAATCCCCGCAGGATTTATCCTAACCGACGGTTTTAATTAAGGAAGTAATTATCTTCATTAATTAATCCGACTTATTCCCCAAGCTAGAGGGTATATTCCTAGGGGTTCGGCTCCTATAAATAGCCGCCTCCCCAGCCCCTCTAAACACACCACAACGAGCATAAACACAATAGAGAGAGTGTTCAGAGAGCTCCGGTTTTCGCACAAAACCGCGAGTACACAGAGGAGCTGTTTTATCCTGGAGACGACCGGTTGATAGTCTGTCGTGCGCATCAAGGGCAGTGCCGCGAACGTCTTAAAGAGAGCGACCTGGTCCGCGACTCAGCTCCAGATTCGGTAACCTCGGTCTTGTTGTTGTTCCGTTTCTAACAATTTTAAGACGTTCGGCTGCTGCTATGTCGACTGAACAGAACAACATGGCCGGATCTGGTGCTGTCGATATCAATCGACCGTTTCGCTTCGTTGGAGTCAACTTCCGTCGCTGGAGACAAAAGATGGAGTTCTACCTGACGACCAAGAAGTTGGCACACTGCCTCACCAGCATGCCCGTCGAGCTGCCGGAAGAAGCGACCGATGAGGAGAGGGCTGCTTCTGCTAAGGAAAGGGAGCATGACTTCCTATGCAAGAATTACATCCTCAACGGCCTGGCAGACGACCTCTACGACTACTATGCGGACAGCAAGAACACCGCCATGATGGTCTGGGATGCGCTCCAAAAGAAGTACGACACGGAGGAGGCTGGAGCTAAGAAGTATGCTGTCAGCCGCTACCTGCGCTACCAGATGGTGGATGACAAGTCTGTCGAAGTTCAGTCCCACGAACTTCAGAAAATAGCTCACGAGATCGTCTCTGAAGGTATGCCTCTGGACGATCAATTTCAAGTTGCTTGCATTATTGATAAGCTGCCCCCTTCGTGGAAAGATTTTAAGAATATGCTTAGACATAAAACCAAAGAATTTTCACTGGAAAGTTTGATTACTCGCCTAAGGATTGAGGAAGAGTCCCGCAAGCAGGATATGAAAGAAGAGGTGATGGTCGTCACTGCTAAACGACCCACCCCTAGAGCTCTTAAACCTAACCAGAAAGGGTTTAAGGGTAAGAACCAGCAGGTCCGCCCCCACCAGAATGGTGACTCTCGAGGTAACCAAAGGGTCATGGCCCAAACCTCTAAGAATGACCCACCGTTTATCTGCTTTAACTGCGGAAAACCGGGTCATATGGCAAAAAAGTGCAGGAACAAGCATAACCCCGCCGCTGCGGCCAGGGTTAACTTGACAGAAGAGGATTTGGTAGCCATGATCACAGAGATGATCGCTGAAGTTAACCTCACCGGTGACTCAGAAGGATGGTGGCTGGATACAGGTGCATCGAAGCATGTATGCAACAATCGTGCTATGTTTAAAACATACGAAGAAGCACCTGCTGACAAGAAAGTGTTGTTGGGGACTACTCACACCACGATGGTTGCTGGTTCTGGTGAAGTGGAGCTGAACTTCACCTCTGGGAAGAAGATGGTGCTCAAGGATGTGTTGCACACTCCAGAGATAAGGAAGAATCTTGTTTCGGGATATCTTCTTAATAAGGCTGGGTTTAATCAATCTATTGGGGCAGACTTGTATACCCTTACTAAGAATGGGAGTTTTGTGGGAAAGGGATATGCATGTAATGGGATGTTCAAGTTGAATGTCGAAATTAATAAGATGAATTCTTCAGTTTACATGGTGTGTGATTTGAATGTTTGGCATGCTCGTCTTTGTCATGTGAACACACGAATTGTGAAGAATTTAAGCAAGCTAGGACATATCCCTAAACTCTCAATGAATGAATTTGATAAATGTGATTTCTGTAGCCAAGCTAAAATAACGAAAACGCCCCATAAGTCTGTGAGTAGAGAATCAGAACCCTTAGATCTGATTCATTCTGATATTTGTGAACTAGATGGGACGTTAACTAGGTCTGGCAAGAGATACTCTATCACTTTCATAGATGATTGCTCTGATTATTGCTTTGTTTATTTGATGAAAAACAAAAGTGAAGCCCTTGACATGTTCAAGGTATTTGTGGTTGAATTCGAAAATCAGTGCAATCGAAAGATAAAAAGACTTAGGAGCGATAGAGGATCAGAGTATGACTCTAATTCCTTCAAGGAATTCTATAGCTCACATGGTATCATTCATGAAACCACGGCACCATATTCACCAGAAATGAATGGTAAAGCTGAGCGGAAAAATAGGACATTTACAGAATTAGTTGTGGCTATTATGCTCAATTCTGGAGCTGCTTCTCCTTGGTGGGGTGATATTTTGTTGACGGTTTGCTATGTGCTAAATCGTCTTTCAAAAACAAATAGAAAAGAATCACCCTATGAGATCTTGAAGAATAAGCCACCTAATCTGTCCTATTTAAGAACGTGGGGCTGTTTGGCCTACGTAAGAATTCCTGATCCTAAGAGGGTTAAGTTGGCTAGTCGAGCATATGAATGTGTCTTCGTTGGCTATGCGGCCAATAGTAAGGCATATAGATTCTATGATTTGAATGCTCGTACTGTAATAGAATCCATTGATGCTGATTTCTTTGAGACACGATTTCCATTTAAAACGAGAAATAGTGGGGGTAATGTATTACCCGCTATTAGAGATAACGGAACTAGTGGGGGTGTTGGATCTGAGGATGAACTCAGAAGAAGTAAAAGAGCTAGAATCTCTAAAGATTTTGGTGATGACTTTACTACAGTATACACCCTAGAGGATCCAAAAAGTTTGCAGGAAGCATTAACTTCCATAGATGCGGACTTTTGGAATGAGGCCGTTATAGATGAAATGGAATCGTAAGAGGCTAATAAGACTTGGCATCTAACAGACTTACCTCCTGGCTGCAAAGTCTTAGGTAATAAATGGGTTCTAAAAACGAAACGGAAACCTGATGGTGCAATCGAAAGGTTCCGAGCTCGCCTAGTAGTCAAGGGCTACAGGCAGAGAGAGAATATAGATTTCTTCTACACCTATTCACCAGTATCTAGAATAACATCCATTCGTGTCATGATTGCTCTTGCTGCCTTGAACAATCTCGTGGTACACCAAATGGATGTTAAGACTGCCTTTTTGAACGGTGATCTAGATGAAGAAATCTATATGGAACAACCAGAAGGGTTTGTTATCCCTGAACATGCCTCGAAAGTCTGTAAGTTGGACAAATCATTATATGGTTTGAAACAGGCTCCAAAACAGTGGCATGAGAAGTTTGACACTCTCGTTCTCTCACATGGCTTTAAGGTGAATGAAAGTGACAAGTGTATTTACTGCAAGTCAGAGAATAACACTTGCACTATCATATGTTTGTATGTAGATGACATGTTGATATTTGGTACAAATATTCACGTGGTCAATGAAGCGAAAGCCATGTTAAAAGAGAGCTTTGAGGTGAAAGATCTGGGAGAAGCAAAGTTTATGCTTGGAATCCAGATAACTAGAACAGCAAATGGTTATTCTCTAGATCAATCTAGCTACATAGAGAAGATCTTGAAGAAGTATAACTATTTCGACTGTAAACCTGCGTGTACTCCGTATGATGCTAGTGTAAAGCTATTTAAGAACACTGGAGACCGTGTAAGACAAACAGAATATGCTAGCATCATTGGCAGTCTCCGTTATGCTGCGGATTACACTCGACCAGACATTGCATATGTCGTGGGATTGCTTGGCAGGTTTAACAGCTGTCCTAGTAGAGAGCATTGGAATGCTATAGAGAGGGTCATGAGATACCTCAAGAGAACAGCAAACCTTGGTATACACTATCAAAGGTTTCCCGCTGTACTAGAAGGGTATAGTGATGCGGATTGGAATACCCTATCAGATGACTCCAAGGCAACCAGCGGATATGTTTTTAACATCGCTGGTGGAGCTGTGTCTTGGAAGTCAAAGAAACAAACAATCCTAGCTCAATCAACTATGGAATCAGAGATGATAGCACTAGCAACGGCTAGTGAAGAAGCAAGTTGGTTGAGAGGATTGTTGTCAGAGATTCCCCTATGGGAAAGCCCGGTCCCTCCGGTATTGATACATTGTGATAGTACCGCAGCTATCGCTAAAGTTGAGAACCGGTTCTATAACGGAAAGAAACGACAGATTCGTCGTAAGCACAGTACTGTTAGAGAACTCCTAACGATAGGAGCAGTGAGGGTGGATCATATAAGATCCAAACAGAATCTAGCTGATCCTTTGACAAAAGGATTACCTAGAGAGAAAGTCCAGAATACCGCCAAGGGTATGGGACTTATGCCTACCGAACCACGGACTACAAGTGATGGTAACCCGACCCAATAGACTGGAGATCCCAAGAAATGGGTTCAATGGGTAATAACAAGTCATGAGTAGTATGCGAAAAGTTCATGCATAATGAAGTATGAATCCCAAAGCAATGGAGGTTGAGTTAATAACTCTTAATGAGATCTATACCCTATGTGGGGTGGAGTACTTTACTTTGGGGGTACTCCTGATAGACTCACCTATGTGAATGTGGGAGTGGGGCCGCTCCCTATGGAACTTTGAGAGGCACAAAGTTGCTAGAGCGTTCACTAAACCAGGATAACGTGCATGGCCATAAACGCACGGGCTAAGAAGAGAACACAACTCAATGAAAAGATCCGGTGTGCTACACTGTCTGAGATAGGGTTCAAGACTACGAGTCACCCTTATGAAATCGGAAGTGTAACCACTACGCTAAGGTTCAAATCTTCGCGATACCTTAGCTTATGCCCGATCTTATGGAACTGTTGATGCTCAGAGATAGTTTCAAAACTATTCAAGTGGGGGATTGTTGGAAATGTGTATGAATAGCTTTGAAAGCTATAGAGTCTCAAGTGGAAAAACTACCACATTGGTAGTTTTACTTGGTGAAATGAGTATAAAGATAGGAACCTCTCTCCTAAGGGCATGCCCCTTGGGGTGACCCACTTTTGTGGGAGAGGGAGGACCTAACGGACCACCACACACATGCGCGCGCGCGCCGTCCATCCGACCGACCGGGCGGTCGGTCGGTTGGTTGGATGGATGGATCACTTGAGACTATATACATATTTTTTGGAGAAATTCCGAACGAAATTAATTATTTAATAATAATTAATTATTAATCGGTTATTCTGAGGAATATTCTAAGGGATAATCGATTGGAAAGGAATATTCGAAGGATAATCCACGCAGGATTTATCCTAACCGACGGTTTTAATTAAGGAAGTAATTATCTTCCTTAATTAATCCGACTTATTCCCCAAGCTAGAGGGTATATTCCTAGGGGTTCGGCTCCTATAAATAGCCGCCTTCCCAGCCCCTCTAAACACACCACAACGAGCATAAACACAATAGAGAGAGTGTTCAGAGAGCTCCGGTTTTCGCACAAAACCGCGAGTACACAGAGGAGCTGTTTTATCCTGGAGACGACCGGTTGATAGTCTGTCGTGCGCATCGAGGGCAGTGCCGCGAACGTCTTAAAGAAAGCGACCTAGTCTGCGACTCAGCTCCAGATTCGGTAACCTCGGTCTTGTTGTTGTTCCGTTTCTAACACCTTGTGTGTGAGGACCGGAGAGAGTAGGAGCAGGAAGATTAGATGTTGAGAAGGAAGTTTATTGATATTAGGGTCTTGGCGAGGGAGGCGGTGATAAGTGAACAAGAAATTGGGATTGAGAAGTGAGCAAACGATTAGTCAAACAGAGGTAGAGAGTGTGAATAACAAAGAGAGTCAAACCTTGGCTGACAGAGCTGGTGGCGAGAGATGTTGTCGTTGATTCAGGAGACGAGGAGGCAACCAAGAAAGGGGTCGTCGTCGCAAGGAGGAGGAGAAGTGGATTCCTGTGACCAAGCTCGTCCGTCTGGTGAAAGAAGGAAAGATTCGCAGTTTGAAGCAAATCTACCTCCACTCGAGACCCAACAAGGAGTACCAGAACATTGACGCCTCACCGGCCCCGGTTTCCTGAAGGACCTGGTCATGACGATTATCCCCATTCAGATTAAGACCCGCCGTGGACAACAAACCCGATTCAAGGCCTTCCTTGTCATTAGCAACAGAAACAACTACGTTGGATTGAGTATCAAGTGTAGCAAAGAAGTCCCAATCGAGGCCATTCTATGTTTGAGGACGATTGCTTTGGGGAGCTAGAGGAGCCTGTTCCTTTTAAAGTTTTTTTCATACAGGGTTCGTGAAGATGATTCGGTTGTGGAGACATTCTGAGTATCCGCTTCTTGAAAAGTTTGTTGTCAAGGGACATGAGGCAGACTGTTGTCGTTGGTGTGATCAAGGTTGTAGAGAAGAAGGACTCAGCTGGCACCAAGGTCACCAAGGCTACTGCAAAGAAGAACGTTCATCTGTGAATAGAGGATTGAAGCCTGATTTGCATGGAGAGAGAGTTGGGACAAGGTGAGTTCAACCATCACAGAAGCTTTGGTCCAACAAGGTAAGCTGTTGGTCATTCATTGTTTGGGATCAATTTATTCCATGATCAATTTATTATGTGTTTGCATATGAAATTAGAACCCCAACTGCCACCCTCTAGTTACAAGCTTCCAACCTATAGATCAAGAAGTGTTTATATTTAACAAACCTAGGCTTCAGAACAATTCAGAATAGTTCCACATCACCATCTCAAGAGGAAGTGAATGTAGTCCAAGTAGCTCCAATACTATAAGCTTTGCAAGGACTGTTGGGAAATGCTTGTTGGATTTGGTTGTGGTGAATTGCAGCAACTCTCATTAACAGTTTGAGAAGAAGGGTTATGGAATTTTTGCTCCTGCGGGAACTGAAACTTGTTTCAATGGGCTTCAGTTGATCAGGGGAGGAAATACATATTTTGGTCTTACTTGTTGTTGCAGCACTTGCTAATGCTACTCCAGATTAGCAGCGGACAATGCTGGTTGAGAGTCTGTACCCCCTGGTGGAACAATTGGAGCAAGAAGTTGCTTCTAAGGTGAAAGGGATGCTTTTGGAGAAGGACCAGGCCGAGGTTCTACACTTGCTGGAGTCACCAAAGGAACTGCAGGCAAAAGTTGATGAGGCTGTGGCTATGTCGGGGAGCGCTCAGCAAGGCAGTACAGCTAATCAACTGTTCTTGCTGTCTTTAAATGATTAGTTGTGCTTGTTGTCTTTGACACAAAGAGAATTGAGTTCATTGCAGAAGGTGAAATGGAACAGTTAAAGGAGGCTAAAATCAATATGGACATGGCGTTTGAGGTGGAAGAATGTGAAGAGAAGATTCGGGAGAAGTGGAAGCTATTGGGTTCATGGAGTCATCCCTGGCCGAGTATAGTAAGCATATTTCTTTTAAAGAGAAGGATTTGAGTTCTCTTCTTAATTCTATCGGAGAAAGCCCCAAGCAGCTTGAGTTCAAACATCAGGAAATGAATGGAGTTTCGACTTTTTGTTCTTAGCTTCAAGTAAAAGAGAACAAGTTGGATAAGGTGAAGGATATGATTAGAGTATGCAATGTTGAACAAGTGTCCAAAGAGAAGCAGTTGACTTTGGTGGTAGGGGTTTTGATGTCAACAGTTGCTAAACCATGATGAAACAAGATCTTATCAAAGATCCGTGTTTTTGTTCTGGTCAAACAACAATGTGGATGAAGAGGATGGTTGTGTCATTTGAGAGAAAAGCAAACATGTGTTCCGGTGACCAAGGGGTATTAGCAATTTAATATGGGTGTGTTATCATTGGTGGCAAACCAATTGGTTATTATATACGTGGTTGTTTAGCATAGAAAATTCAGGAATGATTCGAGTCCAATGATACACATTTTGCCTCTCATTTCTTGATAGTTTGACTTTGCATTTAATCATCGCTCGACATATTTCACGCTAGTTTGTGTTTGTTTTGATACATTTCAAGTCCTAGCACGTGTGGAAGGGTCAATGACGAGTTTCGGGACGATTGGAGCTCAAAAAGCGCAAAAACCGTAGTTCACGGTCAGAGCTGCGAGTTCACGGTTAGAGCTGCGAGTTCACGGTCGCCAGGGCCGTGAACCGCGAAGCGTTCAGAAGGGTTTCAGATGTTAGTGACACCAAGGCAGTTCACGGCCGTGAACCCCAGAAGTGAAGCGGTGCATTTTGATTTAAGCATTGGAGTTCATAGACACGTTCTGATGTTCACAGCCGTGAACTGGGCGCGCGGCTGGGTATAAATAGAGAGTTGGAAGGAGGAAGAAGAGAGCTTTTAGTAGGTTTTATATGTAGAATATAGGAGGGTTTCTAGTGAGAGATTAGGGTTTCCTATTCATTATCTAGAGAGAGTGCAATTCAAAGGACGAAGAAGGAGATTTGGGCTCATTTCAAGCTAGAGGAGTGAAGGTTTCTTCTTGTCAAGGGAGATTCAAGCAACAAGGAGGAAATATTTTCATCTCTTCATGGTTCTTTCTCTCCCTTTCCTTATTTTTCTTTGCCTAGCTATGGAATAGCCTACCTATTCACTTGGGTGTTTGTAAACCCTAGCTACAATTATGTGAATGCTCGTATGAATTGAATGATTTGTGTGTGGTTGTGTTTTAATGTGAATGTGGAAGTATTATTTAGAAATGATTGTGTTGTGTGAAAGTCTATCAATCTTATTTCCCATTCTAACCTAGTTTAGAGAGGAGAGCTCCTTAGGTTAAGAGGCTCAATATTGAGATGAGTGTTCTTGGGCATGTCATGCCTCCTAGGCTAGTTTAGAGAGGAAACCTCCTTAGGTTAAGAGGCTCAATTTGAGATGGGTGTTCTTGGGCATTTCATTCATCCGAGGCTAGTTTAGAGAGAACCCTCTTTAACTTAAGAGGCTCTATTAAAGATGGGTTTCTTTGGGCATTTTATGCCTCCTATTCTAGGTTAGTTAAAGGGCGAACCTCCTATTTCGCATTAGCACTTAGGGTTTGATTGTGGGTGGCCGTCCGAACTCAAATTCGAGGGTGAAGTCTAACCATTACTTAGTCGATAGGTTGAGAGGTTCACATTAGTGACTTGGATCGTATCTCATTCCTCAACCTAGAGGCTGAGAGGGTAGCTTTGGCTGCGTGTTAGACTTCCCTGCAGTTTATGACCCCCTAAGACTAACTCCAACCCACAAAGTGAAATTTGGCTCCCCAAATAGTCAAATATGGCTCTTTAGCTCTCCAAACCCCATTTTCACTCCAACCCTACAAAAAGCTAAATTTAGCTTCTCACCTTCCTTTTTCAGTTTATTTCAATTAATCATACTTATTTGATCTCTAATTTTTAGATTTCACTTTAATTATTTTATAGTTTGTTATTAATTTTGAAAAAAACTTTCGATGTAATTTTTTTTAAATTCCGAGATAAAAAAAATTTAGAAATTAATCATTAATTTGTTACCGTTTACGACCGTTGTTTCGTCACTATATCAATGATATATCATTTAACTTTATAATAAATTCTAACAAAAAAATAACCAATCACAAAGGGAAAGAGAGAGAAACAAAACAAAAAAAAGGGGCTGCCCCACCTCAATCCCCCAACCATATTTGGCTTTTTACCCAAAACAAGAGCTAAATTTAGCTCCCAAAATCAAGATACCCAAATTTGACAGCCAAATTTTTTTGTGGGTTGGAGCTTGAAAAAGAGCCAAATTTGGCTTTATGGCTTTTTAGCTCCCTGGGTTGGAGACAACCTAACCACACACGGTCGTTCGATCCAACAAGTTGTAATTGTTAGCTAGGGGGAGCAACACCCGAGTGGACTCTTCTCTCATTGGGAAAACCTCGATTTACTTTACTTGTTTGTTTTCATTTGTAGTTTTCTTAGTTTTAAACCCAAAACCGTTTTGCTAGATAACAACCTATAAGCGATTGAAGTAGGGGTACATGGACCGGCCCGGGTTTGACGATTAAATACTTGCCCTATACTGCACCCGGATAGAATTTAAAAACTTAGGCTCTAGTCGGGATTGATTCGCGGTGTAGTTTCGTGCGAGTCAAGGAACTTCCTTGCTGACAGGTTTTAAGACTGTGGTTTCCTCTTGAGAGCTGTAACTCTAAGAAGAAATAAGATGGGAGTGCATAAATTTTGATCTTGTCAAGGAATACTAGGAAGGTTGTGGGTGGGATTGTAGCATTAGTTCAATTAGAGAATTTTAGAGAAGTAGGTGATGAGGAATGATGATTGGATTAAGTGAATCCATGGTTGTGCAAGGATGCTTGAGGAACTGTTTAAGAAAATGTCAGCTGGACATACCTATGAGTGAAGTAGGCGGAATTTTAATGTTAACTAGACATACCTATGAGTGAAGTAGGTGGTGTGACCTGTGAGAAGAAGGTTTGGTTTCAATGTCATTCGACGAGTAGGCAACAAAGTTGCTGGTCCTTATTCGGTGGTGAATGGCTGGTTTACAAGTAACAATTTGAGAGCTTGCAATAACACTTTCAGTTGCACTTGTCGCTTGTTGGCAGATGACATAGAAGGAAAGACTTGAGAGGACAGGTCTAGAGAGTACAATTAATAACCAGAATGAAAACAGTTGAGCATTCCTTGCCATGAAGAAGAGAAAAGAAAGTGAAGTTGAACTAAAAGCCAATCTTATTGGAGGTTTGCATCAAATGTGATTAAAGCTTCTGACATACATGAACTAGTTGTTGTTGCAGAATGATCATGTACTAGTTTAAACTCAAACTTACTGATAGACCGATAATTATACATGTTTCCACCCCTATTCTGAAGCTGTTTGTGATGAGGAATCTCGTGTTTTAAGCCGATTTCACGTTAGGTTGTGTGTTTATGTCATATTTCAGGTCCCGGCGTTGGAATCGAGGCGGAGAAACGAGTTCTGGGTCGAAAGGAGCAAAGTTGGGACGAATAGGCTGAAGGAGGAAAATACCCGGTCAGGTGGCCAAATACCCGACCGGGTATTCACCACTTTTGGGCGCCCGAGAAGCAGAGAGGGGCCCGGCACAGCAGCAAAATCCCCGGTCGGGGATAATGGCGATTGACCGGGGATTCTTCCCTTAAGCGAAACGGTGCGCTGCAGAGATACCCGGTCGAAACCCAAAATACCCGACCGGGTATCGCGACCAGGCAGCTGATTTAAGGAAGAAGAAGGCCAACATTGAAGGGTTCCGAGTTTTTGAGAGAGAAAGCGACGAACCAGAGTTCCCAAGCGCCATAGATCGATCTTCAACACCATTGGAGCCCGGTTTGAGCTTGGAGAAGTGCGATTAAACGTCCAGGAGCAGGAATCCAACTTCACAGTATGATTTCCGCGTCTGAATCTGCTTTTGCTTCTTTCTCTATGGAGTAGTTTCCCCATTCATCTGGGTATGGAGAACCCTAGATTTGTATGCTAGGTCTGATTGTATGAACCCAATTACAGAGTTTGTGAATTGATTATATTCGATTGAGGTTTGAATGATTGAATGACTTGAATCCTGATCAAATTCCTGTTGTTTCTGCTTTAACCTAGAATGAGAATATCTGCCTAGGTTGATAGAGTACCCTTAATCGAAGGTGGCGAATTGGTGACTTTAGTCGAGGAGCCAATTCGCTATTCTGTACCGAAGTCAATTCGGTAGTGGAGGTTTGGTTCATTAGGGCCTCAATCTGTTTACTCCGGTGGAGGTTAGTCGCCCGCTAGAGACTCAGATTGGGAGGGTCTGGAGACCTTTAGTCGAGACTTCAGGCTAATTGAGAACCTTCCGCAGTATAACTTTCATGAAAACTGAACTTGGTAAATTGCAATCTGACTTAACTGCAGTCTAGGGGGAACCATATCCGGGTGACCTCTCTTGACTTGACAACAAACCGTTTACTTGCTTGTGTGTTCTGTTTGCTTGAGTTGCACTAAAAGTTCACCGCTAAATAACAAGAATTCACCGAGTAGTCATCACATCTAGGACCCGGGTTGACATTAAAACCCGACCCGCTATACTACGCTTTAGGACGTGGTTATACTTGGCCATTTTCTAGGGTGACAGTAGGAGTGAGTCAAGTTTTTGGCGCCGTTGCCGGGGACGGCTAGGTTGTTGAAGAAAAGTGATTTCTGTTACTTTAGCATTTTCATTTTTGCATTGAGTTTTTGTTTTTCCCACTTGTGCCTTCACGGGTTTGCATTGCTTGATTGGGTGCAGATAGTGCATGACCCGTAGCCAGTCGGGAGGTTTACTGCCGTTGAACCCTGAGATTGAGCGCACCTGCAAACAACTTCGGAGACAATAGCGAGCTAGACTGGCTACGGTGGAGCGCCGAGACGGCCAATTGACCATCGACTCCGAGGACGAGCGCGAGATGGAAGGCGATCAGAACCCGCCTCCTCAGAACCAGATCCTGGGGAACGACCAACACCCCCAGGGAGCTGGGCATCATCATCATCCACCACCACCGGGTCCCACCCTGGAGTACTATTATACTCCACGGATTGCTGACATCCGCCCGGTCATCCTGTATCCGCCCATTCCTGCAAACAACTTCGAGATCAAGCCATGCTGGATTCAGCTCATCACAACCTCTATCCAGTTCCATGGCTTGAAGGATGAGGAAGCCCGGGTACACCTTTCCCGTTTTCTGCAGCAGACGAATGGGTTCAAGCTGAATGGTGTTCCGGATGATGCAATCCGCCTTCACCTCTTCCCCCATTCTCTGGCGGGGAATGCTAAGAGGTGGTTGGAGACCCAGCCCCCATTGTCCATCACCTCTTGGGACGATCTGGCTGACAAGTTCGTGCACCGGTATTATCCGGCATCGAAGACCACGGAGATACAACGGGAGATCACTCACTTCCGCCAAGAGCCAGATGAGTCCCTTCGTGATGCATGGGAGCGGTACATGGGATACTTCTGGCAGTGTCCCCATCATGGTTTCAGCGATGCCTTCACAGTAGGGAACTTCTACAGCGCCCTCACTCCAGACAGCCAGAGGGTGATTGAGTCTCTATGCCCGGGAGGGGATATCCTTACTAAAACTCCACCCGAGCTGAACCAGATGATCAGTACCTTGGCTGCCCGAGACCATTCCTGGGGGCAGAACCACAGAGGCAGGAACTCCCGGGACCGGGGTGTGCATGCTATGGAGGCCAGGTCCGGGTTAGAGCAGCAGGTGGCTGAGTTGGTGCAGACATTGAAGCAGCCTAACAGTCCCCTTCCGGGCCGAGGTGTAGCTACGCCTCCAGTAGCTCAGTGTCAGTGGTGTGAGAGCCCGAATCACCTGGTGGAGGATTGTCAGTCTATGAGGGAGTCTTCTACTCCCCAAGAGCAGGTGGACTTCATAGCAAATGCTCGGCGCCTGGACCCATACAGCAACACCTACAATGAGGGATGGCGCCAGCATCCCAACTTTGCCTGGAGCAGCAACACCAACAAACCACCTGGTTTCCCAGCACCAGCAGGTGGTTTCCAGCAGAGGCAGCCCTTCCAGGCTAGGCAGGGGCCACCACCACAGCAGCAGCCCTACCAGCCTAGGCAAGGGCAGCCATTCCAGCAGCCCCAGCGCCAGTTTGCTCAGCCTCCAGCAGCCGCAGCTCCAGATCCTCAGATATCTGATCTGAAGAATATTTTGCAGGCTTTCATGACCACCAGTCAGGCGAACTTCACGAGGATGGATCAGAACATCGCCTCACTGGAGGCAGGCCAGAGGAACCAAGGTGCCATTCTGCAGGATCTCCAGAACCAGATTGGGAGCCTAGCTCGCCAGAACACTACCAGGGCATCGGGGACTCTGCCTGCCACCACCATCCCCAATCCACGGGACCCGCATGAGACTGCACACGCCATCACCACCAGGAGTGGCAAGACTACATCTGCTGCTCCTGCCCAGCCCAGGCGAGACGACCCACTACCTGCTTCAACACCTCCAGCTGATACTGCAGAGGTGGGGGAAGGCAGCACAGCACCTGCTCCAAAGCCGCAACCTGTGGTTAAGGAGCATACACCCCAGATGCCCATCCCCACTCGACTCCATAGAGACAGGCTGGAGACAGAGTTTGCCAAGTTCATGGCAATGTTGAAGCAGGTCAACATCAGCATGCCGTTTGTGGAGGCACTGTCGAAGATGCCCAAGTATGCCAAGTTCATGAAAGACCTCCTCACCAACAAGAAGAAACTTGGGGATCTTTCGACAGTGATGCTCAGCGAGGAGTGTTCTGCCATCCTGCAGAACAAGCTGCCAGAGAAGCGCAAAGACCCAGGGAGTTTCACTATCCCTCTTGTTATTGGCAGCATGCATGTAGGAAAGTCCTTGGCGGACCTAGGCGCTAGCATTAACGTCATGCCCTATAAACTGTTTAAGAAGTTAGACCTAGGTGAACCTAGAGCTACTAGGATGAGCATTCAGTTAGCTGATCGTTCTATCGTGCATCCTAGGGGTATCATTGAGGACTTGCTTGTTAATGTTGGCGCATTCACATATCCTGTTGATTTTGTTATTTTGGATATAAATGAGGATGTGGATGTGCCTTTGATTTTGGGTAGACCATTTCTCGCCACCGCCAAGGCGCTTATTGATGTGCATAGTGGTAAATTGATTCTGCGTGCTGGTGATGAACAAGCTACTTTTTCTGTGTCTGACAATGGGAAACATTCTCATTTGCATGATGACATAGACTACTGTGATGTGCTTGCCGATTTTGAGACCGCACTCGCCATCACGAGTGCGGGTACTGATGATGCTCTTGAGCGTTGTATTTTGCTAGGTGAGCAGGCATTGCAGGAGCCGCAGCTGGCGGAGCAGTTGGCCGCATTGGAGAGTGGCCCCTTCTTGGAGGGCGACAGGCTGTTTAAACCGATCTCATCCTCCACCCGCATCACCACTTCTTTGGAGGAACCACCAGAGCTGGAGCTTAAGCCCCTCCCTCCTCATTTGGAGTATGCATTTCTCCGGGAGGGGAATAAGCTGCCAGTTATCATCAGCTCGACCCTCACACCCGAGCAGAAGACCAGACTGGTGGCCTTGCTGAAGCAGTACGAGCGAGCTTTGGCATGGAAGATCACAGATATCCGGGGGATCAGCCCCTCCTTTTGCTCGCACCGGATACTGCTGGAGGATGAGATGCGGCCAGTGAGGCAGCCGCAGAGGATATTAACGCCGAACCTGGAGGCTGTGGTTCGGGCAGAGATCGTGAAGCTGATGGACGCGGGGATCATCTTCGCCATTTCTGACAGCGAGTGGGTCAGTCCCACCCAGGTGGTGCCCAAAAAGGGTGGGATGACCGTGGTGCCTAACGAGAAGAACGAGCTCATCCCGATGCGTACGGTGACTGGGTACCGTGTCTGCATCGACTATCGGCGTCTCAACGATGCCACTCGGAAGGACCACTTCCCGCTGCCGTTCATTGATCAGATGCTGGAGAGATTGGCGGGGCACGAGTTCTACTGCTTCCTGGATGGGATGTCCGGATACTTTCAGATCCCTATTGCACCGGAGGACCAGGCGAAGACCACTTTCACCTGCCCCTTCGGCACATTTGCTTACCGGCGGATTCCATTCAGGCTATGCAACGCCCCAGCCACTTTTCAGAGATGCATGCTCGCCATCTTTGACTGTCTGGTCGGCGAGATCATGGAGGTGTTTATGGACGATTTCTCGGTTTATGGAGACTCCTTCTCTCACTGTCTCCATAACCTGGAACTTGTCCTTAAACGGTGTGAAGAAACGAACCTGGCACTGAGTTGGGAGAAGTGTCACTTCATGGTTCGAGAAGGCATAGTTCTTGGGCACAAGATCTCCAAGATGGGGATCGAGGTAGACAGAGCAAAGATCGAGACTATCAGCAAGCTGCCTCCTCCTACATCTGTAAAGGGGATCCAGAGTTTTCTTGGCCATGCAGGTTTCTATAGGTGGTTCATCAAGGACTTCTCGAAGATCGCCCTGCCCCTAACTAAGCTTCTGGAGAAGGATGCCCCCTTCCAGTTCACTGATGCTTGCACAGCGGCGTTCACCACCTTGAAGGAAAAGCTCACCCAAGCTCCTATCATGGTGGTTCCTGACTGGTCCCTACCATTTGAGCTGATGTGCGACGCCAGTGACTTTGCTGTTGGAGCTGTCTTGGGGCAGAGGCGAGATCAACACTTCCGACCTATCTACTACGCCTCGAAGACTCTGAATGATGCCCAGGAGAACTACACCACCACAGAGAAGGAGCTGCTTGCAGTGGTGTTTGCCTTTGATAAGTTTCGCCCCTATCTGGTCTTGTCCCGTGTGACCGTGTACACAGATCACTCCGCGATTAGATACTTGATGAGCAAGGCCGATGCCAAGTCTCGGCTCATACGATGGATCTTACTGCTGCAGGAGTTCGATATTGAGATCCGGGACAAGAAGGGAGCAGAAAATGTAGCAGCTGATCACCTCTCCCGGTTGGACGCACCTCCCGCGGACAACCTCGTGGAGGAGATTGATGACTCCTTCCCAGATGAGAGGTTGATGATGATGTGCTTGGTGGAGAGTGTCACCCCCTGGTACTCTGATTTTGCGAACTATTTGGTGGGCCAGCAGCTGCCCAAGGGGATGGCAACTCACGCCAAGAGGAAGTTTTTCTCCGATCTGAAGCACTACTTCTGGGATGACCCTCATCTTTTTCGGATCGGAGCCGACGGGATCATCCGTCGTTGTGTTATGGAGAGTGAGATGGAGGGCATTCTATCTCACTGTCATGAGGGACCTTCTGGCGGTCATCACGGAGGAAACCGCACGGCGAGGAAGGTGCTCCAGTCTGGCTTTTACTGGCCCACGCTCTTCAAAGATGCAGACGCCTTCGCACGCAGGTGCGACCGATGCCAGAGGTCAGGTAACATCTCTACCCGTGATGAGATGCCCCAGAATGTGTTTATCACTTGTGAGATTTTTGATGTCTGGGGTATCGACTTCATGGGCCCCTTCCCTCCATCTTTTGGTAACACCTATATTCTGGTTGCTGTTGACTACGTCTCTAGGTGGGCTGAGGCGCAAGCTTTGCCCACCAATGATGCTAGACGTGTTTGTGGTTTTTTGAAGCAGCTATTCTCCCGGTTCGGGACACCTAGAGCCATCATAAGCGATAGAGGCACCCATTTCCAGGGCCAATTTGATAAACTACTGTCTCGCTATGGTGTGACTCACAAGGTGTCCGTGGGCTATCATCCCCAGACCAGTGGCCAGGCCGAACTGACGAACCGGGAGCTCAAGCGGATCCTGGAGAAAACGGTGGATCAGTCCCGCAAAGATTGGTCCACCAAGCTCGATGATGCTCTGTGGGCGTATCGCACTGCCTACAAGACGCCCATTGGTACTTCACCGTACCGGCTGGTCTATGGAAAGGCATGCCATTTGCCCGTGGAGCTAGAGCACAAGGCCTTCTGGGCCCTTAAGCTGCTCAACTTGGATGTTCATGTTGCAGGTGTTGAGCGAAAAATGCAGATGTTGGAGCTGGAGGAGTGGCGTTACCACGCCTATGAGAACACCCGGCTGTACAAGGAGCGCACTAAGCGCCTGCACGATTCCCGGCTGCGGGGTCCGAAGGAGTTCCAGGTTGGTGATCGAGTTCTCCTCTATAACTCTCGCCTGAAGCTCTTTCCCGAAAAACTCCGCTCCCGGTGGTCTGGACCGTTCACGGTCACCCAGGTGTTCCCGTATGGCACTATCGAAATTGCCAACCCGCAGACTGAGCCGTTTAAAGTGAATGGCCATCGTCTCAAACTCTACTTGGGAGACGAGGTCGAACGTGCGGAGTTGGTGGTGGAACTCGCGGACCCTTAGTTCCGCCATGGGCGTCCAGCTAAAAGACGGTAAAGAAGCGATTGTGGGGAGGCAACCCCACCACGGTTTGCATTTTCTTTTCCCTTTTTCTAAGTTTTTGGTGTCGTGTCGAGTCAGTTGCATGTCTGTATTGAAGTTCGGTCGTCGTTGATGCCTCGATTTGGTGTTTTCGTGCAGGAGAGGTTGAAAATTTGGGAAACATGAATTTTTGGCCGAAAAGAGGGAAATACCCGGTCGTGGGCCAAAATACCCGACCGGGTATTTTTGGCTCACGCCCGGGGCCCCCTCTGTTTCTCGGGGGGAAAAAGTGAAATCCCGGACCCCGTCCCAAAAATACCCGACCGGGTATTTTTGGTTCGCGGCCGGGTATTCCCCCTACTCTGAACGCCGCGTTTAATGATAATACCCGACCTTGATTCAAAAATACCCGGCCGGGTATTTTTGACTCGAGGCCGGGTATAATCTTCCATTTGGAACGCAGCGTTTGGAAAACCCGGTCGAGGACTCCTAAATACCCGACCGGGTATTTCTGAGTCCCGACCGGGTATTTTTCCTATTTAAAGGAAACCCCCGACCATTTCTCTCTCTACCCTCATTTTTTTCCAAATCTTCCCTCTCTCTACTCTCAAACACTCTCCCCTCTCTCCTCTTTGGGCCGCCGCCGGCGCCATTACAAGCCGCCGGCCGCCGCCGCCGGCGCCATTACAAGCCGCCGGCCGCCGCCGCCGGTAATCGTCGCCGCCGCCCGCCGGACCTTTTTTCCGGCGACTTTCCGGCGATTCGCCGGCTATTTTCCGGTGAGTCTCCGGGGCAATTTTTTTTCCGCCCCCCTCGCGTCCCCTCACCCTCTCTTCGAGTCCTAGCTACGGTCCTCCTTGTGTTTCCAGGATCATGTCCCTCGATCATGCTTTTGTGCAGGGCTTGAGCCTGCACCGGGAGTATGCGGACCAGTTCCGCAAGGTGATCCGGGGGAAGATGGAGAAGCACCACCACCTCGAGTGGGCAGTGTTCGAGCAGCTCCACTGCTTGCAGGAGCTTAGCACCGCCATCAGTCACCCCGATTGGCGGACACTGCTTGCCATTGACGAGCCCACCTTTACGGAGCTGGTGTGGGAGTTCTACACCACGTTCGAGTACGACAAGAAGAAGCCTCGGGACGCCCATGCAGTGAAGTTCCGGTTGGGTGGCCGCCCCCGACAGCTGACCATTGACGGGTTGGCCTCCGCATTGGGGATCCAGTACAACCCGTTCGATGGCCACACGGTCGAGCTCCCGAACCCGCCCGACTGGCACCAGGATCATTTCTACAGGCGTGTCGTCCGGGCCGCCTATGGGGATGACTTCTTTGTGGCTGGCCAGACCTACGTCAGCACTCTCAGGCCGGAGTGGCATATTCTGAACCTGCTGATCACCCGCTCCATCGTCCCCAACGCCACCGGCTCCCACAAGGTCCCGAAGCGGGTCCTCTACGCCATGTCCTGTATGGGGGATCCGGAGGACATGCTCCACTTGGGATCTTTCGTGGCCACCACCTTCTCCAGAGTCCACGGGAATCCCACTCACCTCTTCTGCGGTCCTCTGATCACCCGGCTGGCCCGCCACTTCGGGATCAGCTTCGAGGGGCTTCATGATGCGACCGAGTAGGGCGGCTCCGCACCCCTCAGCCGGGACGTGCTCCACAGTGCACGCCTCCTGGCCACTGACGACATCCGCACCTGGGTGGATGGGCTCTCTATGCCCCCCGAGGAGGTTGTGGATCTTGATGAGGACGAGGAAGATGATGACTACGTAGGCGAGGAGGTCGATGAGGACGCCGATGATGATGATGACGGCGCCATGGATGCCGATGAGCCGGAGCCCCCGCTCTCCCCTCCTGGGGATATTCAGCCCCGACGAAGACCGGTGCGAGGCGAGTCCTCCTCTAGTCCTTCTGGTCCGTCGATGGACTTCTTCACGGAGCAGTTCCAGTAGATGGGGCTCCAGTTCCAGCAGCTTAGTCTTCATAACCAGCAGCTCATGGACCATCAGATCCAGTTTTACCAGCAGTACTCGGCCCACCAGGCCGAGTTCCGGTCCAGGATGACGGGCGTTGATGAGCGCCTTGGCCGATTGGAGACCAGCATGGGCCACACTACTGCTCTCATCGAGCGGGAGAGAGATCGAGGCCGCCGTCTGATGGAGTATTCCGAGCATCTGCTCCAGGCTTGCCACCCTCCAGAGGAGCACCACTGGACCACCCGGTGGGAGCATTCACCGCCACGGCAGCCACCGGATGATGGCGTCGACGACCTTATGGATCAGATTGATTTCTCCGGTCTCGGAGGGCCCTAAGGGCATGTTTTGAGAGTTTTTATCTGTGTCAGCGTGCAAACTGTCGGTTTTGTGTCGGTTTTTGTTTCTTTTTCTTTTCATTTTGGATGCTGTGCTATTGGGCTGACTGTTGGACCTAACGTATGTGTTTGAGCTTTTTGGTCTCTTTTAGCTCTGCCTGTGTTCCCGACTGGTCCTCTCTCCAGTCCGTCCCATGCCGACTGGTCCATTTCCAGTCTCTTGCAGTCTGTGCACACCGGTAACATCGTTCCCCTTTCCTTCCCTCTTCTCCATTGAGGGCAATGTCGATCTTAAGTGTGGGGGGATGTTTATCTTTTGACTGCATTAGCTCTGTTTGTGTTCTTGGAGCCTAGTCCACTGTCCAAATTTTTAAATTTGAGGGCTCCAAGTACGTGTTCCTTGCAATTGCCTGCTCAGTATGCTTTGAATTGACAGTCTCTGTAGTGATTTGCAACCTAGGGAGGTAGTGTAGCACTATGGAGGATGTTGATGCATTTAAGAAGTCTCATTTCTTCTTCATATTGTATTGGTTGATTGAGTGAATTAGTGATCTTAGGACCCTTGAATTGTGTGGTATTGTGGACTCTCTGCCTGTCATGGACTCTTGTATCATGTTCTGAATGTAACAGGTGCTCGAAATGTGCTTTAAAATAACGTCTCCCGTGCGAATAGGGTGAAAGTATGTAAGGGGAGACGAGAATCCGTTCCCAATTTCCACCTACTACCTCCAGCCCCCTTACATGTCTTTCCCCCGCACGAGGCTCGAGACACCCGCTCCTGGCATGGCCGGTAAGAGCCGGGCTCCCGCAAAACCTTTGCTAGGTGGGAGCCCTCATTTTCTGCAGAAACATGTTGGAACCCGTGGAAAAAAAAAAGAAAAACAGAAAAACAAGTAAAAAGAAGAAAGAAAAGGGTTCCAACCATGTTCAAGACGAAAATCGAGCACCTTGAATTAATGTGAGTCCATGATCTTTTGTTTGTGAGAGTCTCTTCATCCACGATTCATTTGTCCTCTGTTCACTATTTGCCATGATGCCGACTCGAGACTAGCGTTCTCGCCGAAGAGGCTATGAGATGACTTGTGCGTCGGTTGACCTCGTAAGCTGCTAAATGATCTAGGAAGTCCTCTACCTACGATCGAGGTTGTTTGTTGCTATAGAGGTCTAGAGAGCTGCATTGGTTTGAGTTAGGTTTGCTTGGGGACAAGCAAACGGTTAAGTGTGGGGGAGTTTGATAGACCGATAATTATACATGTTTCCACCCCTATTCTGAAGCTGTTTGTGATGAGGAATCTCGTGTTTTAAGCCGATTTCACGCTAGGTTGTGTGTTTATGTCATATTTCAGGTCCCGGCGTTGGAATCGAGGCGGAGAAACGAGTTCTGGGTCGAAAGGAGCAAAGTTGGGACGAATAGGCTGAAGGAGGAAAATACCCGGTCAGGTGGCCAAATACCCGACCGGGTATTCACCACTTTTGGGCGCCCGAGAAGCAGAGAGGGGCCCGGGCACAGCAGCAAAATCCCCGATCGGGGATAATGGCGATTGACCGGGGATTCTTCCCTTAAGCGAAACGGTGCGCTGCAGATATACCCGGTCGAAACCCAAAATACCCGACCGGGTATTTCGACTGGGTATCGCGACCAGGCAGCTGATTTAAGGAAGAAGAAGGCCAACATTGAAGGGTTCCGAGTTTTTGAGAGAGAAATCGATTCCTAGAGAGAGAAAGCGACGAACCAGAGTTCCCAAGCGCCATAGATCGATCTTCAACACCATTGGAGCCCGGTTTGAGCTTGGAGAAGTGCGATTAAACGTCCAGGAGCAGGAATCCAACTTCACAGTATGATTTCCGCGTCTGGATCTGCTTTTGCTTCTTTCTCTATGGAGTAGTTTCCCCATTCATCTGGGTATGGAGAACCCTAGATTTGTACGCTAGGTCTGATTGTATGAACCCAATTACAGAGTTTGTGAATTGATTATATTCGATTGAGGTTTGAATGATTGAATGACTTGAATCCTGATCAAATTCCTGTTGTTTCTGCTTTAACCTAGAATGAGAATATCTGCCTAGGTTGATAGAGTACCCTTAATCGAAGGTGGCGAATTGGTGACTTTAGTCGAGGAGCCAATTCGCTATTCTGTACCGAAGTCAATTCGGTAGTGGAGGTTTGGTTCATTAGGGCCTCAATCTGTTTACTCCGGTGGAGGTTAGTCGCCCGCTAGAGACTCAGATTGGGAGGGTCTGGAGACCTTTAGTCGAGACTTCAGGCTAATTGAGAACCTTCCGCAGTATAACTTTCATGAAAACTGAACTTGGTAAATTGCAATCTGACTTAACTGCAGTCTAGGGGGAACCATATCCGGGTGACCTCTCTTGACTTGACAACAAACCGTTTACTTGCTTGTGTGTTCTGTTTGCTTGAGTTGCACTAAAAGTTCACCGCTAAATAACAAGAATTCACCGAGTAGTCATCACATCTAGGACCCGGGTTGACATTAAAACCCGACCCGCTATACTACGCTTTAGGAAGTGGTTATACTTGGCCATTTTCTAGGGTGACAGTAGGAGTGAGTCACTTACCCAATTTGAGTTTGGGGGGGATATGTTGGATCGAGAAGACAAGTCAATTTAAGGTTTTTTGGCTCCGACCTTTTTTCTTATGGAGTTTGTCAATATCGAGTCCATTTATTAGTTAGTAGAGTCCATAATGTGGTTAGCTTTCTGTTAGTAGTGTTAAGCTGTTACTGGTTTTAAGAACTTTTGTTGTTAACAATTCCTGGTTTCTTGTTAGATAGGCCGAGTAATTGGGGTTGTGGTAGCTGGTTTTTAGCTTTCATTAGTTGTACTTTATGTATTTAACCTTTACGATGATCACTGAATAAGAGAATCAAGTTTTTTCTTATATTCTTTTTATCATAGAGAAGCTTACGAGCCTCTAAGCAACCGGGTCAAGAGGGCCTTGATTGCTCGAATATTCAAGGTCTAGTCAAGGACTCTCCGCATTATGAATAAAGAATGAACCAAGTAGAGGATCGCCAATCATTAATCCGGTTAGTGGCTAGGGGAAATGAATGGCTAAGTGAGGCCCAACTTATAATTAGTTAGTGTAGCTGTTAGAGTAGTTTAGTTCCTTGATATTAAATCTTATGTGGCTAGATAACGGATCAAAGCGAAGTAATGGTACACATAGAGACCCTATGGTTCGATAATTTATTACTTTACTTTCACGATATACCCAATTGTTGGTTATATTTGGCCTTCAATTTGAAGAGTAATTTAAAGCGAGTAAGACACCCTCTTCCTATTGGTCAAAAATTTCAACCCAATTCAATCTAGTTGTTGGACTGTAGTTTAATATTGAGAAACAATGAATGAAACTTGTTAATTCAAAGTACCGGACTACTAGAAGCACTCCCTTTCTTTTTTACTTTGTTTGAGAAAGATTCGCATCGGAATCAGCGGTGGATCCAAGGGGTGGCCACCTTGGGCCATGGCCCAGCCCTCCTCTCGTTCCGGAGCTAGTATAGTCCTTAGAAATATTTTGATTTTTCGTCATTCGGTCCAGCGTTATTTTAAAATAAGATTGTGTGTAATTAGAAAAATAATTTAGATAAACAATGACACCTAAAGGACTAAAAGAAATATGAGGCTTGTTCCCTTGAAAAATTACTAGAGAAGCTAGTGGAAACAATGATGGACATAAAATACAAATTGATTAGGAGATTGATTTGTCTAGTCTTGACGTTGCTCGTTTCAATGGATACTACGGAGAGAACCTTTTCAACAATGAAACATGTGAAAATTGATTTGCGCAACAAAATGAGCATTGAGTTTCTCGTCAATTCTTTAACTATTTTATTTGGAAGAGATTACACTATTGGTATGGATGTAGACTCCATTATTGATGAATTTTCTAAATAAAAGACCGTCGTGTAAACTTGATATTGTAAAAAAAACAAGGGCTAATTCCACTAAAAAGCCCAAACTATTTTAAAGTTGTCATTTGTGTCATAAACTATATAATATGACAAATATGGCACAAACTATATGTGTTTCATCACATTTGTGTCCTAAACTATTCAATATGACAAATTTGGCACAAACCACATAGATGTTGACTAGATGTTCTGTTAAATACTAACGATCAACGTAAGTCAACATTAATGGAAAAATAGTTCGTGCCAGATTTGTCATATTGAATAGTTTAGGACACAAATGTCACTTTTTGAATAGTTTGTGCTTCTATTGGGGGCATGGCTCGGGTCAGGTCGCGCCAACATTAACACCGACCGCCAGAAGAAGGGATACAAAATAGTAACGCAAGAGGCGGCCAACTTCCACCAACGAGTACTCAAGTAACCGCGGGCAAGCACTTCCTCTTGCGCAGAGTCACCGAAAGAGACGACGCCCGCGTAACAACACTACCCGCGGACAAGTAACGCAATGCGGCACCGTTTCACTGACGCCCTATCATGTCTCGCCCATAGACCTCATCATAACCTAGGTTCCTATTCCTTCCAAGTGTCATGTCACCATGGGAACCCACCCACCGGAAGGTAGCCTATAAATAGAGCATTTACCCCGATGGGTAGGGGATCGATTTTTAACCTCTCTCTAGAAAACTAGAACTTCTATCTCTAGAATCCTTCTCTCTCTCCTTAACACCCCTTGTAACAAAAAAGAGAAATAAAGGCACAAGGCGGATTGTATACCTTATTTTACTCGCTCCCACAATCATCTTGTCTCACTCCTACCCTTAGTTAGACATAAACAATTGGCGCCCACCGTTGGACCGCGAGTGAAAAAGTACAATGGCGGGGAAAAACCAAAACATGCCAGATGAGGTGACACCAATCAAAGCAATGATGAACCCGATATTGTTCACGGAAGCCAGCAATCTGAGTGCGGTATTGATTGAAGAAGAGGAGCAAGAGCTGACAGCCAAGGAAATACGCCAGCAGATGGCCAAACAAAATGAAGTGATCGCGGACATGCAAAACAAAATGAATCAAGTCATCGCACTCATGATGAACAAAGAAACTCCTTCCGTAGAACCGCCAACGTCGGTCGAGAGGCAACCATCCCTGCATTCCGTGAACAACAACAAGTGGAGCTGCCGCGAAGAGCAAACCTCAACTTCCTGGAGCAACACCTATCCCCACACTACCCGTCCACAACCCAAAGTGACCCTCCACCAACCACTGTGCGCCAAAATTATGGCGGAACACCTCAGCGGAATACCACCCGCTTCCCAACATATAATGGAACAACATACCCTGAGGACCATGTCAGCACTTTCTGCCTGCGAATGCAGCTCCCGTCAACATTTGTCGGCATCTACCTCGATTGGTACAACAAGCTACCAAATGGGATAATTCATTCCTCTGAAGAGTTCATGCTCCTATTCACAACCAAGTTTGCATCCCAAAATAGGAGATCGCTTCACCTCAAGCCTTTAATCGACATCAAGCAAAAATATAAGAAGAGCCTAAGGGCGTTTTATGCCAGATGGTCAAGAGTTGCCATGGCAGTGCGAGACCTCACACTCGAAAGCGCCGCCCACCACCTTATGGAAGCTACCACCAACATGGAGTTTAAGCGAGCATTGGCAAAAAGACCAGTTGATCTCTCTACGGAGTTGGAAGTCAAGGTCGAGAAAGCCATCACACTAGAGGAGATCGTCGGTGCAGGATCCGTAAGGCGCTTCGAACCATCAAGACCAATCAGAGAAGAGCAACGCGGAGACAACTCCCCATTCCGCTCGAGCAACTCTCACAACGCCATAGTGGAGCGAGCAGACCGCTCGTTCAACCGGCGCAAGCAACACGCAGACGCTCTCCCAACAGATGTCCGCCAAACACCTTCACACCTTTAAATGACACAGTGAAGAACGTATTCCACCTCAT
Source organism: Linum tenue (assembly GCA_946122785.1). Taxonomy (NCBI): domain Eukaryota; kingdom Viridiplantae; phylum Streptophyta; class Magnoliopsida; order Malpighiales; family Linaceae; genus Linum; species Linum tenue. The sequence goes on along the minus strand of CAMGYJ010000002.1, from coordinate 11,112,621 downwards.
ACGTGATAAAGGTTACCGCCTCAACTGGCCAGCCCACTACAACAAATTCGGCCTATTATGACGAGACAATTTTGTCATATTAAATACCCATTTTGTCATATTATGTATAATATGACAAAAGGTATTGTCCCAAACGTTTGTCATTTTATCGCCGTCAGGATAGGTCAAATGTGACAAAATTTAAAACAAGGTTGTCACATTTGCTTTCAGTATAGCTGAGGTGTTGGGTAGTCTATTGTGACAAACAAAGATGTTATGACAACATATTTTGTCATTACGGTTGTCATAATCTGGTGATTTTGGGCTATTTTTTCTTCATATTACACGATTATAATTTATCATAACGGTATATTGTGACGACTACATTTTGTCACAAGTGTTTATTGTGACTATTATTTGGTCATAACCAAATATTATGACAAATATTTTTTTTTCATAACTGCATATTATGACGAATATGGGTTGTCATGAAATGTTTCACATTTGACCTGCTTCAAAATTTCCATAATTTGAAATTGTTTTTTGCACCTGATAATGGAAAGATTACCAATAATCCAAAACATTACAACTATTCCATAGCAGTCTAACTCCTTGTTCAACATAACCAAACATTCTAAGTTGTCCACCATAACACAAAACATTCCTCCTTGTTCACCACCACGCAAACCATTCTAACTTTTTAGTTGCTCCTCCTGACTTTGTATCTTCTCCTCAAACTCCTTGGTCTTTCTCTTCGCTTCAGCTCTTGCAGCCTCCAATCCTACTTGGAGTTGTTGCTCCTTTGGTAATCAGCCACTGTCAATCATCACCATCGTCATCTATATCAAGTAATGACTCATTTCTGGCATTTGTTTAAAACTAAACACAAAACACATCATAAGAATACTCTCGACTCAACTTAGAAAAGTATTTACACCAGCCCACATACCATCACCCTCAAACAGAACTTCCCGATACAAAACTTTCCAGATTCATTCATATCTCAAACGAACATGTAACCCACAAACAAAAGGCAGATTCATATCTAAACACACCCTTCCCTTTTCGACAAAAATCAGAAAACCATAGCAACATACAACTTACAAGAGCTAAACACCATTACCAGAAGTTGATTTCCATGAAGTTTTCCATAATCAAATATCAATAATTCACCACCATAAACACTCACCAGATCCTTGATTCAAATCCATCATAAATCACACACTGCCCATTTCCAAAATTAGAAATACCAACAATCAAAAGCAATAATTCACAAGATATAAGCAAAGCAACAGTTTGTAGATTACAAACATATAGAGCTTCTTATGTTGATCTGTAACACCACAAAGCAACACCTCCCCTCTAAAGCAGCATATCAAGACCATTTATTTGCCATACAAAGCTGCCACCACAAGGAGTGTACGCTCACAAGACCAAAAGCAGAGAAAAACAGAACGAAGATTTGCATTGGTCAAAGTAAACCAGCTAGATATTATATCGAATCATATAAGTGCAACAATAGCAATTATTTAGTGGCAGTAGCATTTATCAAGTGCGGGAGAGAGTGAAGGCTAAAATGAGTAGAGTATTGCAAGTCAAACCTTATTCGGCAGCAATGAAAGTCAACAACTATTCTCGCAGCAACCAGTACCACAATCTCTACTTTGCAATCTTCATCTCTAGTTGGCTTCAAGCTGTCTCCAATTCCTTTATATCAAACGACCTATTCATCCAGGAAAAGAACCTTGTAATTAGTTAGGAAAACACATAGCTAAACTGGTACATCAATCAATATAAGCTACGTGAGAACAAAGTTGAACTTCAAAGAGCGACACAACCAGTATGCTCTTTGTCTCAAATCTAGTTAAGGGTAACTAACTGAGTTAGATCATAGATCTATTAGGTAGAAACCATAAAGTAATAAATCCGGACCTTCTCAAAGCCAGTTAAGGGTCAGAGGCACATCAACAATAGGAGAGAGGGCGTCGAGGACGTTGATGAGTAAAGGCGGTGGTGGGATACCTAGAGGTATAGCTTGTGGTGGCGAAGAGATATGGGCGGTTTGCTATGTCCAGAGGAGAGATGCATAGAACCCTTCCTTTGCTTTGTTGGTCTCCAAGAAAATCAACTCAGATCTGAAGTAGAGATGGGCGGCTGGGGAGCAGAGGATTACCAAGTAAGGTTAGAGAAGAAAGGGTAGGAGCCTACATAATTATTTAGAAGAAGTTAAAGAATCGGACCTTAGATCCAAACAAATCTCGCGGCCATAGCCCATAGGTACCGTAGTGTTGATCATCCCACTACCCGCCACAGCTTGCTGAGAACCGGTGGTCGTAGAGGGTTTCTTCTCCAGCTTCGGCAGAAACCCTTAGAGAACTTTGTGGAACAGGCCGGACCCATAAGGCTCCTTAGGGAAGAACTCCAAGCTAAGTACTCCTAGTGATTAACGGAGGAGGAGGAGGAGCGGCTTTGGCCCGTCTATTTTGGGTTTGAGGATGTACGATGGCGAAGTGGTGCTGATGTGTGAGGAGGGAGCGAGGGGTCTGGCGGTGCTGGTTGGGGAGAGTGCCAAACAGAAACATGTATTTGTTGAGATGTTTTAAAGGAGGGGATCGGAGTTGGGAGAAGGAAGAGACGAGGGTTTTAGTAGGGATGGATGCACTCTGTGGTTGGAGATTTTTTAGGGAGTGTGGGAGAATGAAAAATACTTCAAAATAGCACAACCCACTTTTCTTTTTAGTTTCCTTCCCCCAATCCGCTTTTATTTTTAGTTCCCCCAAATAAAATTTTGTTTGCCGCCAGCCCGCCAACTCCTACTAACTACGAATTTCTATCTGTTTTCATTAGTATCTCACATGAACGATGATCTTTCCAATTTCGTCGTTGGTAGTCACTTAACAATGGCGGATAGCACTTACGTTGTTAAATTTTGTAGTTAATAGATAAATTTTTTGTAGTGGTTTCAATTTTCTATTTTATTATTCTTTTTGTGATTTATTTTCTGAGGGGAAAGAGTTTTCAGTCTAAGACGAGGTTTGAGTCTAACACAAACAAATCTGATGAAAATACCTTTTCTCAAAGCCGAAACCACTATATTATGACGAATATGCCCTTTTGTCAGCTCGTTGTGGGAATATTGCTATCTATTGTGATAAAATACTTTGTCATTTAAACAATTCAAAAAGGCATAATATGACAAAAGCTACTCTGACGATATAGTTTGTCACTTTTGTGTCACTTACTTCCAAATATGGGATGTCTATTTTTTATAAACTTAATTGTGACACGAAATATTTGTCACATTACTCACTTTAAATGACGAACTATTCTGACAACAAGAAATTTGTCACCGTTGAGTCTCTTACATCCCGATATGGGATGCCTATTTTGACAAAATTAGTTGCAACACGAAGTATTTGTCACATTACTCATTTTAAATGACGACTTATTCTGGAAAATTTATTTTTGTCACATTAGGCATACCAAATAGGACATATATTATTTTTGTCATATCATCGTACATATTCTGACAAACAGAAAAAGGCAAAAAAAAAAAAAAAATTGTCCTAATAGGCCGAATTTGTTGTAGTGGCCCAAATTAAAGTCGCACCAGACATGCGCGACCACAGGAAACACTGCGATTTCCATAGGGAAATAGGTTACATGACGGAAGATTGTTCAACATTAAACTCGAGATCGAAGCACTCATTCGAAGAGGGTACTTGGCTGAATGTATCCAAGAGACAGAGGGGTGAAAGAACAACGAGCAATTACCCCCACCACCGCCACAACCTGAGTATGACGACAACATTAGAGCATATGTCGTGCCTAACAAAATCGGTGTCATGAAAATCGAAGGATACAGACCCAATAAGAAGACGAAACATTCCCGCGCAGTGGAGTGTGCGACAACCAACACTCAACCAAAGTGAAACATCAGCTTCGACGGAGGAAGCGTCGTATACATATTATTCAAGAACACTTTGCATCAGATGGATATCGACCCGCAAATGATAAAGCACACGCAAGGAATCTTGATAGAATTCTCCGGGACACGAGTGACGCTAATTGGAGCAATAACGCTACCGGTCGTGATTGGCGACCACGAACCACGCACCTCAAAACAAGTCGAGTTCACCATCGTGGACTGTAACACACCGCACAACGGCATCCTAGGATGCCCGTTCTTGGATAAGTTCATGGCTCTGCCATCTACGTGCCATCAGAAGATGAAATTCCCCACCAACACCGGTACAGGGGAGGCCCGCGGGTTAACATGGAGTCTAGCCAAGGACAAAAAGTCAACAAGGAAAACCAACATAATCGGCACAAGAACGAAAGATTCGCGCCCAAAGTCCATGGATTCAGATTTCGAGGTCACGCTAGACTCAAGTGAACCAACCAAAAAAGTGTGCATCTCTACTCACGTTCACAACGACATGGTCGAACCGCTAATGAAGCTACTTCAAGAGTACAAGGAACTATTCGCGTGATGCACCGAAGACATGCCCGGTGTGCCAAGGCAAGTGGCGCAACACAGTATTGCACTGCCCATCAATGCGGAAACTCAACAACAAGCTCGCCGCTCTTTCAATGGCAAAAAACTAAAAGCCAATGAAGAAGCGGTCACGCGACTCCTCGCCGCAGGCCTAATACGATAGGTCAAGTACCCAACATGGCTAACCAACATCATCTTAGTGAAGAAATATTCTGGAACATGGAGTATGTGTGTTGACTACACCACAATCAATAAGGTGTGCCTCGGAGATCCTTATCCCCTTCTGCGCATTGACCAGCTGATCAACGCCACTTCAGACCACTAGACATAATCCTTTTTGGATATGTTCTCAGGGTACCACCAGATTCCAATGAACCCCAAAGATGAGGAAAAAAACAGCTTTCATGACCCCTTCGGGAACTTATGGTTCGACGGGATTTTTCCAGAAATAGCACCTTTTAAAAAAAAATTACAAAAATAGCACCCAGCCGAAAAAATTTACACTAATAGCACCATTTTTTATGGACCGCACCTCTAAGGTGCGGTTTATAATCCTGGACCAAAACCGCATCTTGGCCAAGCGGTTTCAGGTCTGACCTACATAAACCGCTTGGCCGAGGTGCGGTTTTGGCCTGACCTAGCAAAACCGCACCATGGAGATGCGGTTTTGCCACACAACCCGCACCCCTAAGGTGCGATTTTGGTCAATTAATTACCAACATGCCATGTAGAATAACAGACGTGGGTCTGCATGGGCCTGCATGGCAGACGAAAACCACACCTCTAAGGTGCGGTTTTCATCAGTGATCTTGCCTATAAAAGACTTCCTGGAAAACCACTTCTCTTCACACCTCTCCTTCTCCCTTTTCAATTTTCTGTTGTAGCTCTATATTTCTTTAGTAGTTTTGCAATTAACGTTAACTCGTAAGTTTATTTTGTAATACTTTTTTTTTGTTAGGATTCGACCGGTCATATGAAGAAGAAGTTCAACCGGACCTCCCCAACCAACCTCAGTACAACTTCCAATCAGGCAGCGGTAGTTTTCACAACTACCATTATGGAGCTGATGAAGGTGCCTTTCATAGCTGGATCAGATGGAGGATGCCCTGCCAGCACCAGTCAGTGACCCCTCCGATGAAGAAGGAGAGAACAACGTCAGTGCAGACAGCTCCGACCTCTTGAAGGTGCTGATGATTCAGGACCAGAGTCAGACTCAGCTAATGATGATGAGGTGGCTCGTGACCGTGTACCAGTCCCCTACTACAATCACATTCCAGACGACAATTGGATGGTCGACAGCGACATGGAGCCGCTAGAGATCCCAATATGGGGTCCACTTACTGAGTTTATGAAGGGCCAACAATTTGGCTCGAAGAAGGAGGTGCGGCACGCCATTGAGACTGAAGCAATGACTCGACATTTTGAATGGCAAACAACTCATTCCAACACTAAAAGGCTCATAGTCAGATGCCGTAATCATCACGAGGGGTGCAATGTTAGGATTCGGGCCATCAACAGCAAGAGACACGGCCACTGGGTCATATCCCGTGCAGTGAACACACACACATGTGTGTCATCCATAACTTCCCAAGGCCATCGACAGTTGAAATCCAGGGTGGTTGTTGCGGCTATCAAGCATCTAATTGAGCAAGATCAGGACCTGAAAGTGAAAGTCATAATCGCTGACATTGCAAGTCGTTATGGTTATATGATTAACTATAAGAAGGCGTGGCATGGAAAGCAGAAAGCTCTGGCCGCCATCTTTGGTGATTGTGAAGAATCATATGCATTCCTTCCCAGGTTAATTTTGGCATTGGAGGCATCTAACCCTGGCACGGTTTTCTCCCCTCGATACCAAGATGGAGAGATACAACCCCCAGAGCCAGGTAACAAGCGCCATTTCAGACGACTTTTTTGGGCATTCAAGCCATCTATTGATGGTTTTGGCTTATGTGTCCCTGTGATCCAAGTGGATGGTACATTCCTTACCGGCAAGTACAAGGGAACTCTCCTGATTGCCAGTGGGGAGGATGCAAACAGACAAGTCTTTCCTTTAGCCTTCGCCATTGTTGAGGGAGAGAATGCTGATAGCTATGGATGGTTTTTCCGGCAAATTCAAATCCACGTCACCAGAACCTGACAATAATCTCTGATCGGCACGCTGACATTAGAGCTGCCATCTTAGGTATAGATCCAGCCTGGAAGTGGTCCCAAAGGTGGTGCATACGACACTTCAAGAGCAACTGGAACCATCATTTCAAGCGGAAGAAGCTTGCTGATGATTTGTGGTGGATTGGTAAGTTCTCTATTAGCCGTTTAATTTTGTCAACTAACAATATCATGTAATCAGAAGAGTGGTGCACTTGTTAGACTCTTTCTAAAGAGAGGCATGACTAAGGAAATGGGGTTTTAAGCGATTATCATGGTTCTCCCATTTCCTGGGAAAATCGGGTTTTAAGCGATCTTCGGATCCCCCCTTTTTCTGTCAAACAGGCTGTGTTTCTAAGAAGATGTATACCTCTCCTAAGAGTCTAACGAGAGTACCTCTGGGTTGTTCGAATTGTACTAAACTGCTGAAAATTGACTAACGTACTACTTTTCTGTGTCTTCCTCAATGGTTGCCTACCAAGAGAAAAAATTTCTGGAGAAGATGTAGAAGATGCGCGAGTTATCCATGTGTACATTTCATAAAGATGGAGGGACAAGATGGGGTATTGCCACAGCGAACTCAGGTGAGAGTATCAACTCTGTCTACAAGGTCGTTCGTGCACTGCCAATCTCTGCCATTGTGGAGATGACTTTTTGGAAAACGAATGCATGGTTTGTCAACCGACTCCATTGGGCAAGGACAAACGAGGCACAGGGAAAGGTCCATGCCTATAAAGTCATGGAAGTAATGGAGAATGACAATCACAAGAGCAGTCGACACAGTGTAACCGTTATGAATCGGGCAAATGGCGAGTATAGCGTGACGACCGAACATCGGGAGGATGGTAGACGGGGAGGCCACCGCCATGAAGTTTTGGTCAATTTTAGGACAAAAGTTGGTGAGTGCTCATGCCAGAAGTATCAGGGGAGAGGGTGGCCTTGTTCTCATGCAATGACTGTAATTAAAAACAGGAGCAAAGACCCCCGTCACTCAAAAACACCTATGGACGGAGTTTCCGTACATTGCCTGATGAAGCTTATTGGCCGCTGTACGAAGAAAAATTGATCACCCCGCTGACACGCCAAAACACAACACCAAACTGCGACCAAGTGTAATCGCAGTCCGGGAATGCAGTAACAGGCAAGTTCTATTATCAACCCGGGGTCTAGATCTTCTGCTTACTCCGTGATTATCTATTATCTAGCCAACTAAGTCGAGTGATTTGTGTTTAAAGCAAAAGCAGTAAGAAAGCAGGAAATGGTTCGGTTTTCAAAAGCAGGAAAGAGTCACACGGGAATGAGTCCCCCTAGCTCCTTAGTTAGGTTCAATTGTAATTACCCTGGGTTGATTCATTGTTGATTAGACTGCGGAAGATCCGACAGTAGCTTGGAATCTCTTAAGCTGACCAAGCCCTCTAAATCTAACTACCCGGCAGACGACTAGTCTTCACCGGGATAGAAAGCTGAAGCAATAAGCACAGAACTCCACTACTGGAGTTGAATTCCAGTACAAAGCAGTAAACTGGCTAACTCTCGTATAACCAATCTCCTACTATCGAATGAAGAGGCTCTAACAACCTAATCAGATTCTATCTCTCTCAGGTTGCAGCAGAAATCGAGAAAAGCTGATCAGACTTCAATCAATTCAATAAACATGCATCATTCGACTAAAACCAAACAGTATAATCATCCCAAGTCATTACAATCAAATCCCTAACACAAGGAACTAGGGTTCTTCATACCCAAGTGAGAGAAGGGTTCTACTCCATAGAGAGAGAGAAGAAAACAGTAATCAGAGTAGTCATACTCATAAAGATGAGGAAAAGCTGCTCTGGGATGATGATTTCCACTCCTATGACGATCTCCAAGCTCGATTTGACGAAACCCAGCTCCAAGATAGCTTCTAGGATGTGTTCTTCGCACTTTCTCTCTCTAGGGCTCTGTTTTTGCTCTGAAAATCTGATTCTCCCCACTTTTGGCTCAGAATTGGCTGAAAACCCAAGATTTCCCGACTTACACGGGCAGGCCACACGGCCGTGTGGCTCACCCAGTTGCCCATGTGAGTCGAAACGCGGCGTATCAATTAAGTCAAACTTAGGCTTCCCACACGGCCAGGGTCGCACGGCCGTGTGGATTTTCTGCTCTGCCCGTGTTTGCTCTCGGCGAAAATCACACGGCCACAAATGTGAGCTGCACGGCCGTGTGATGTCCAGGAATGCCCGTGCGGCTTCCTTAGCACCTCGCCACGCGTCCGATCTTCGTCCAATCGACCCCAAACTCGCTCTCAAGCCTTCATTCACGTACTAGGACCTGAAATATCACAAACAAGCACAACCTAGCGTGAAATCGGCCTAAAATACGAGAATCAACACCTCAAACGGCTCAAGAATAGGGGTGAAAACATGTGTAATTAACGGTCTATCAAACTCCCCCACATTTAACCGTTTGCTTGTCCCCAAGCAAACCAAGTCAGACACAAGGTAAGCTTACATATTTCAATCAACCCACATTGGGGACAAGTCATAAAGGCACAGAACACGTGAATCGTACTGGTTTTCAAGCATCAACATATGAACAACTTCCATAGCAACCTGGACAACCACCACAAAGGACATTCGAGTGCAGCAAAATCGAGCAAAGGAAGAGTCTCCCTTCTGTTCACCAACCAACCTAGACTTGACTCGACCACTTACTCAAAACAGTCAACTCTTGCATCCAACTCAAGACATCAGAATAGAGACCGAGCAATCTAGGTCCTCACCGGGGTACAAGAGTATATAGAATATGAAAATGAATCACTCACTCTCGACTAGTGGGGTCAGGACAATTTGATGCGAAAAATGCGCATGTTATTTCTCTCAATCCCTAACATCTCTTCACCATGATGGCAGCCTCTAAATGCTAGAGTTCACATATGGAGTGTCACCACTAACTAATAGGAGGTCTTAGACGCAGGTTCAAATGACTGGCTAGGGTCTTGGACATGGGGAAAAGGCCTTTTAGGTGGTGGAAGTATTCATAGCACAAGGTTCCACATTTCCAAACCCTCAAAATCACAGTCAAACAAACCGGTATTTCCTTTCTGCTATTCTGCATTACTCAATATCTCAAGAGCACAAAAGCGAAGGAGGTATAAATGTTAGCATTTCCAAGCAGACTGCTAAGAAACACTACTTAATGGGCGCTATTAAGACTTTTGGTAGTGGCTCTCTTTTGCTTTCATTCATTTTTATCTTTTTTTTTCTTTTTCATTTCTTGAGAGAACCATCTCCTATTCACATTTTTCAAACACATGCCCAACTTTTTAAGAACTACCTCCAACCCTCACATTACATTTAGCAGAAACAGCAGAAAACATGTAAAGAGGGATCTATCGCACAAGAAAGAAACGAGCAGGCTCAAATCTCACATGGCTACCTATATGCTCTATCTCACATTCTGATACCCTGAACTAGATGCATAAACGACTGTCAAGAACAAGTAATCAATCCAAGTCACAGTTGGTAAGCAAACAGTTGAAAAACTGAACCCCTACAAAATTCTACTGCACATCGCAGTCCTCATCATAGGTTGTCCTAGTCACAATCAAGCTGTCATGCATCAATCCGAAATCCATTCAATTCATCAATCAAAACACAGTGCCAATATGATCAAACAGCAGTGCTTGGAGCCCTCAAATCGTAAGATTCGGATAGCGGACTAGGCTCCAAGCACACAAATATATATTCCAACCGATACAAAGCACCCCCCCCCCCCACACACTTAAGCACGACATTGCCCTCAATGGAGTAGAGGGAGAGATAAGGGGAACGATGTTACCGGATTGGAACACTGCGGGGGGACTAGAAGTGGACCAGTCAGCGAGAAACAAACGGGAAGATGGACAGTTCTGCACGAATCGAACACCAAGAACACACTAGCACACGGTGCGTTAGGGATAAGTGTTAGCCCAGACGGCCACAACATAAACAATCCACAAAAGAAAACCAAAAACAAAAACAAACGACACTAAGTTCAAGCTCCTCACACATGGAGCAAACACACAAAAGACTAAAACGAAAAACAAAACACACTGAGATGGGCAACGAGTACAGCCTACTCGTCGCCAAGATCGTCCAAGTCGATGTCGTCCATGAAGGCATCATCACCATCAGCACCATCATCACCATCAGGCTCGTCACACGGGCAAACAACACGGCCGTGTGAAGTGCACTTTTGCCCGTGTAGGCCGACACGGGCAGGCCGAGGAATGCCACACGGCCGTGCGAAATGCACATTTGGCCGTGTGGAATTTGCCGAGAGCTCACACGGCCAAGGAAAAAAAATTCCACACGGCCGTGCGAGAAGACGAATTGCCCGTGTCGGCCGCACGGCCAGGCCAGGCCAATCCACACGGCCGTGCCATGTGCACTTTTGGCCGTGTGGAATTTGCCGAGAGTTCACACGGCCAGGGGATAAAATCCACACGGCCGTGTGAGTATCGGGCCTGGCCGTGTGAGTATCGGGCCTGGTCGTGTGAATTGCTGGAGCCCCGAATTCAACCTGTTTTCACTCAAAAGCGACATTCGACTCTGGAACAACATCTCAAGACTCAAAAAACACAAAAAACAACTGGGAAAAAGGTAAGAAAATGCAAACCTCGGTGGGGTTGCCTCCCCACAAGCGCTTCTTTACCGTCTTTTAGCTTGACACCAGTATGGATGCTCAGAGAAGTGTAGGATCAGGTGCCTTCAAGAGAGGATCCACATCGCTCTTGAGGTACAACTTCAAATGGTGGCCATGCACGCGACGAATGTGGCCACCAGCATTCGCCAACTCGACTTGGCCATCCGGCAAGATGCAAGCGAGTGAATACTCGGATGGCCAAGGTGGGGGCGGGACCAGCTCGTAGTGGTCTCCGGCTTTCTTTCGAGCAGGCTTAGCTGCCTGCAGTTTCGGCCGCCACTCCTCCTTAATCTGTTCTTTTGGTGACGGAGTGGACAGGAGTGGCGGCGAAGGTATGGGAGGAGGATCCTGCAAAATGGGAAACACAGAAGGATACACGACAGACTCGTGCTCCTGGTGAGATACAGCATGCAGAGGCTACGAAACAGGTAGAGTATTAGCAATTGAAAACGTTATTCGCTCCTCGCCATCCCTCAAAACTAAGGTCCCATCATGCACATCTATGAGAGACTTGGCGGTGGCCAGGAAAGGCCTTCCCAGTATAAGGGGCACTTCTGTGTCCTCATTGATGTCCAGGACAACAAAATCTACAGGATATTTGAATTTTCCAACCTTAACCAGAAGGTCTTCCACTATGCCCCTAGGATGCACTACACATCGGTCAGCTAATTGAAGGGTCATCCTAGTAGCACGGGGTTCACCTAGGCCTAGTTTCTTGAACAATTTATACGGCATAACATTGATACTAGCACCTAAATCCGCCAAGGACCTCTCTACATGCAATTTATCTATAGAGCACGGGATAGTAAAACTACCAGGAGCCCTTTGTGCCACTGCCTGAGCCACGCTTCCCAGCTGGGTTTGGATATCCTACAAGACAGCCTGTGTGTTCCTCTGGCCAGCTTCAAGAGCCAGGAATTTACCCGAGGCCTTTTCCATGAACTGTTCGATAGTGTTGAATTTCTGAGCACTAGAACTGGCAAGAGAACCCACCAAGTCCCGCAATTCAGCCATCTGATCATTCTGCACTGGGGTAGCAGGGGCTGCACCTGGCTGCTGGAAAGGTCGCGGCTGTGATTGAGCAGCATGCCCCTGCATGGGCTGGTAGAGAGACTGTTGCTGCTACTGGAATTGCCCCTGTTTGGGCTGATATGGCGGCCTCTAGAAGCCCGGTGGTCCCTGGGGGACTGGTGGTCTGGAACTTGCCCCACCCCAGAAGAAGTTGGGATGCTGGCGCCACCCCTCGTTGTAAGTGTTACTGTAGGGGTCATTGTGCCTAACATTATTGATGAAGTTCACCTGCTCCTGGGGTGTGGTCGATTCCTTCATCGCCTGGCAGTCCTCCACCATGTGATGGGTGCTCTCGCACCAGTGGCAGAGCATCGGTTGCTGCTGTCCGGTCCCTGGAATCATCCCGGAACGATCGATAGCTGAGACCAGCTTCGATACCCGTTCTCTGCCATCTCCTCAAAGAGTTGATTCAGCTGTGGCGGTGTTTTGGTCAGCATGTTCCCGCCACAAACCGAGTCAATCAGCTGCTTGTCCTCCGGGAAGAGGGCGTGATAGAAGGTGCCCACCTTGACAGCATCATTGAAGCCATGATTGGGACACCTCAGGAAGAGACTGTTGTACCTCTCCCATGCATCCCTGATGGTCTCATCCTCATCCTGAGAAAAATGGGTAATTTGCTTCTGCAGGTCAGCCGTCTTGGATGGAGGATGGTATCGGGTGAGGAACTTGTCCGCCAGGTTGGCGAACGTGGTGATAGAGCCCGGAGGTCGAGTGTCTAGCCATTCCTTGGCTTTCCCCTCCAGAGTAAATGGGAAGTAACTCAGCTGGATGGCATCTGCTGGTACCCCATTGATCTTGATTCCATCGATGAGCTCGTGGAATCGCCTGAGATGTGATCGGGGGCACTCCCCCTCCTTACCACGGAAAACCACTGAACCGCGCAGCATGGTTATTACTGAGGTGCTCACCTCAAAATTGTTGGCTGGGACTTGAGGATGTTGAATGGGTGACCTCATGTCCGCAGCTCTAGCGGTCCAGTAGGATCCCATGGTCTGCTCATCTAGATTGATCACATCATGGTTCTGTGGGTCAGCCATCTCTTCTTCTTCTTCGATCTGCAGTTGTGATAGCGCCTCCTCCGCAGCCAGTCGCGCCTTTAGAGCCCGCTTGAAGTTCCTGCAGGTTCGTTCAAGCTCCTGGTCTAATGGTAGTAGATCTCCCGACTGGCTACGGGTCACGCACTACCTGCACACAATCAGCAGAAGCAACCAGTGAAGGCACACAGGTGGAAGAGAAAAAAATGCAATAAAGAAAAAGCTAGAGTAACAAATTCTCACGTTTCCCCAATAACCTAGAGGGTCCCCGGCAACGGCGCCAAAAACTTGACACGCCAAAACACAACACCAAATTGCGACCAAGTGTAATCGCAGTCCGGGAATGCAGTAACAGGCAAGTTCTATTATCAACCCGGAGTCTAGATCTACTGCTTACTCCGTGATTATCTATTATCTAGCCAACTAAGTCGAGTGATTTGTGTTTAAAGCAAAAGCAGTAAGAAAGCAGGAAATGGTTCGATTTTCAAAAGCAGGAAAGAGTCACTCGGGAATGAGTCCCCCTAGCTCCTTAGTTAGGTTCAATTGTAATTACCCTGGTTTGATTCACTGTTGATTAGACTGCGGAAGATCCGACAGTAGCTTGGAATCTCTTAAGCTGACCAAGCCCTCTCAATCTAACTACCCGGCAGACGACTAGTCTTCACCGGGATAGAAAGCTGAAGCAATAAGCACAGAACTCCACTACTGGAGTTGAATTCCAGTACAAAGCAGTAAACTGGCTAACTCTCGTATAACCAATCTCCTACTATCAAATGAAGAGGCTCTAACAACCTAATCAGATTCTATCTCTCTCAGGTTGCAGCAGAAATCGAGAAAAGCTGATCAGACTTCAATCAATTCAATAAACATGCATCATTCGATTAAAACCAAACAGTATAATCATCCCAAGTCATTACAATCAAATCCCTAACACAAGGAACTAGGGTTCTTCATACCCAAGTGAGAGAAGGGTTCTACTCCATAGAGAGAGAAGAAAACAGTAATCAGAGTAGTCATACTCATAAAGATGAGGAAAATATGCTCTGGGATGATGATTTCCACTCCTATGACGATCTCCAAGCTCGATTTGACGAAACCCAGCTCCAAGGTAGCTTCTAGGATGTGTTCTTCGCACTTTCTCTCTCTAGGGCTCTGTGTTTGCTCTGAAAATCCGATTCTCCCCACTTTTGGCTCAGAATTGGCTGAAAAACCAAGATTTCCCGACTCACACGGGCAGGCCACACGACCGTGTGGCTCACCCAGTTGCTCGTGTGAGTCAAAACGCGGCGTATCAATTAAGTCGAACTTAGGCTTCCCACATGGCCAGGGTCGCACGACCGTGTGGATTTTCTGCTCTGCCCGTGTTTGCTCTCGGCGAAAATCACACGGCCACAAATGTGAGCTGCACGGCCGTGTAATGTCCAGGAATGCCCGTGCGGCTTCCTTAGCACCTCGCCACGCGTCCGATCTTCGTCCAATCGACCCCAAACTCGCTCCCAAGCCTCCATTCACATACTAGGACCTGAAATATCACAAACAAGCACAACCTAGCGTGAAATCGGCCTAAGAAACGAGAATCAACACCTCAAACGGCTCAAGAATAGGGGGTGAAAACATGTGTAATTAACGGTCTATCACCCGCCGTTCGGACAGAGGCGTGAACCGGGTCGCCGGAGGAAAAAGAGAATTCATAAAGAAATGGATCAAAGTGGAAGACCACCACGAGGCCCAAGACGATGTTCAATATGCAAAGTTCGAGGACATGATAAATGAAGGTGTCCAGGACCGATTGGTCCGCAAAATCCAGGTGATGATGTGCCGGACTCAGCTAATGCGACATAATTTGCGACTATCATTCTTCAAGCTAGTTGAGACTCTTACTTTGCAAGTAATTGTGTATTGTTGATTGAACGAATTGGGATTATATCAAGTGAAGAGGAATAGTTCCAAGGCCATAGAAATAAAAACAAATTGAAACAACACTCAATTAAATAAACTAAGATAAGGGGAAATAGTTCCAAGTACATAGAAATAAAACCCAAATTGAAACAACACTCAATTAAATTAACTAAGGGGAATAGTTCCAAGTACATAGAAATAAAATTCAACTCCAAATACATCTCAAGGAAGTCCACGAGCTTCACCGAAACCCACGGTTTTCTTGCTCCTTGTACGTTTGCCGACGGAAGTAACAACAGGTGGTTGCAGTGGCAAGTTTCGAATGGCCGAGGTAGTGTGGCGCTCGTCGGTGCTGTGTCGGCGGGGAAGCGGCGCTTCCGGGGTCGAGCGGGGGACATCCGCGCTCATACGGTGAGGAGTAGGAGGCCACTGCTGATGAGGGCGAGTCAATGGGTTGAATTCGTGGTGCTCCGTTGTGGAGGAGCCATCATGCCAAGTACCCGATGATGTTTGGCGGGGAGATGGGGGGTAGAACGGGCGGGAATCGTAGTATGTTTGGCGGGGATCGTTGTATAAGATCGGGGTGGGATGATATGGGGATTGATGGTAACTCGGAGGGGATTGATGGTAGGTCAAGCGGGGATCGTAGTATGAGCTTGGGTGGGGATCGTTGTGGTAGGAGGGGCAGAACTCTTGGGATTAAGTCGGGCGGGGATCTTGAGCGGAAGTCGGGCGGGGAGCTTGGGTGGAACTCGGTCCGGTACCTTGGGTGGAACTCGGTCCGTCACCATGTGTCACAACCAATGGGGGCGGCACTTTCCACGCCCCCATTGGTGTTACGTCGGGCACATTGGGCCTTTCCCGAACCCTCTTGCTCTTCTTTCTCTCGTGTGGTGGTGGGGGATCGGGGACATCAACTTGTACCAGAGATGGCGGGGTGCGGGCATGGGCGGATATCTACGATGATCCCGACCCTGAGCTCTGATACAGCCAAGCAGACTGTTTGCCATCCTCCTGATGAAGCTCACATCTTCATTGCCCAGCTCAATTCTCCCGGTGGTCATATCTTTGATCTGCTAGATCCCATCAGCCTAAATCACAAAAAAAAAAAAGGTTAGAAAAAGACTTAGGAACCAAGTAATAAATTTAATTGTTTAGACGGAATATACTTACTAATGCACCATCGGCCGCACCCTCTGGAGTCATGTAACGAACCGATGTTTGCCGATATCGATCCAAGTATGGGTCATGATACCCCATTCGACCCACTTGAGTTGGAGTGACAATGTTCTGGAGTTTTTGGTTATCCCACATCGCGATGAATTTCGCCAACTTCGTGGGCCAATGGCGAGTACCTTGCCGACCATCTCGGCCATGAAAGGCCCTTTAACTATCGGGGACCTCTAACGGAATGCACTGCTCCCGACCAAACTGACGGAGGCATCGATCCTGCAAGTGCCACTCCACGGTCCCAAAACAAATTAGAGGGACCCTCGTGCACCATTGCCCGATATGACCGGGGAATTGCTGGAGATGCCAATGAACGATGTTCTCCGGGTATGGATCGAAGACGATCTACAAGAAAGAAATGAGTAACTTAACATAGTCAGAATTGGAAGAATACATGTAGTCCATGAAAAAAGATATAAATGGATCGAAGTATAGAAGTTACCTCTCCTTCCCAAAGTCGCTCAAACCTCCTCCGATACTCGTCCAACTTGTGTTGGGCAAGGTTGTCGCATGTTGTGTGTCCGAGCAACCTTATTAATAAGACAATAATTGAAACTACAATAAGCTAAAACACAAGGGAAAATGTGTTATGAAAAACATGATGGGGTATGAGAAGTTTAGCTTGTACCATAAGCTTCACCTCTTAGGGGATGATCGATTGGCCAATCCCTGTCGGGACGTTGGACCGGTGCAATCCATGGCATATGCTCCCAAGCCCAAAATTGGAAAATGAATATTGCGCCACCGACCTCCCTCACAGCTTTTAGAGACGCATTGCACAAGTTGTGGTAGATCATAGCTAGGCAAGCGGATGCCCAGCTATACTCCCCCATCTCCTCCCAACTACCGAGGATGATCCTAAGCCATCCACAACTAAGGAGATTGCTTATTTTTTGGAGAAGAACACTCCTCCGATCATGCCTATGAGATAGACACAAGCATATCTCTCCTTCTCATCCTCCGGACTTTCCTCGGTTAGGGGATGACTCTCGTAATGGACTCTAAAATACTTCGTCAACCAAGTAATTGAGACTTGGTGTTTCCTCATTGGTGGCAATCGATCGGTCGCATCAACGCACCCCTTCACCGGTACTTTCACTCCCAAAACACTGTGGATGAAATGAACCCAATCGGGCATACCGTCACGATCCTTGGGGGGATGATCACTCACGCACACCGGTTTGTCGTCGATGGGCAGATGGGTTAGGATGGCGACATCCTTTAGCGTGATGGTGGCCTCTCCTTCTCTAAAGTTGAAACAATGGATCTCCTTTCTCCATCTCTCGGCTAATGCGATCAACTTTGATGCCGTTAAAATGCCTAATCGGGTCCAACCGTGCCCTTTTGAGAAAGGGCAAGATAGCTGGGTGGAATGGGAGCACATTGGTCGTACCCCTGTAGCGGAGTATTGTTTGTGCCTCCTAGCGAAAATTTACACGTTAATTATTATATATTAGTAAGGGTTTTTTTCTTATAACTAAATTAATTAAATTAAATTATTTAACTTCAAGCAGAATTTTACTATCATAAAAAAACATTTACTATAATTAACATAATAACATTCTAAATCAATCTTACTATATATTATGGTTGTTCAAAAATAACTTCTTGCCACATAAGCACTTGGAGAATTCACAAGTTGCCAAGGTGGACAATTTTTTTACAAGCAAAAAAGTTAGTTAATGAGTTATTTATGGAGTTATCTCTCTCTTCTTTTAATGATGTTTTCTTTTATTCAATAATTCTTTTTTTGTATTATATCTATGTTGTAGAAGAAGGCTAATGTTTGTAGAGTGATATATCACATTTGTTTAAACAAAAATATCTTATTAAATTTTATAAGCAAAATTTCTACTAATTTTAAACAAATACACACATAAACAATAATATTTTCATTGATTAAACAAAATATAATGATGGAAATAAAGAAAATAATTGTTAGAAAATCAATCAACTTTCATAAACGAACTATGTTATTTTATATTTTTGGCTATTAAACACTCTCTTATTTAGAGATGACAACCAAATCCATGGCCGCAGGTGCACAACCGCCTCCGACCCAGTCAATGCGGGGAATCTTCTCATTGATTGGGTATGGGTAAAACACGCAAATTTTTTGATGGAGATGGGCGGATATGGTTTTGAAATCCCCCGCTCCATACCCATACCCAAACCCGCCCCGCCGAGGATCATTTGTTATATGCAGAAAAAATAACGAGTCTATTGTAATTTGCCAATAGAAGGAAGGGTAATTAAAAGAAAAACAAAGTTTTAAAATATAATTGATGGCAACCAAATCGTAATTTCATCCACTTATGTATCAGTTCCATACTTTTGGGCAGGTAGTACCAAAATTTTTTACATATTTTTTTATGGTGAGTAGCTTATGGGGCGGGTATTACCCATGGGTATCCGAAAACCGCGGGTATGAAGATGAGTTTGTAAAACCTTCCACCGTATGGGTATGGGGCATGTATGAGTTTAGGTATTTGAAAATGGGAATGAGAATGAGGATGGTTTAGGCAAACCCGACCCATTGCCATCCTTACTCTTATTTCTAATTAATATATCTATAAAATAAAACAAGTATTATATAGTAAAAGTTCGGGATAGAAACTTAATGATGTACAAGTATTATATGGCACGTGTGAATGTTAGAGAAATCTTTGTTGACGATGTACGATAAACATTATGTTTCATCAACCACTAATCAAACATGGGTTGACAATTTTCATTAATAGTTGAATGTCTTCTACATTACAAGCCTTTATAGTTAGAAGACTCTAAACCGAGCTATTAGGTTAAAAATGAAGTATCTTTATAATTATGAGATCAAGACAATTCTAATAAGTCATTTGGTTGCATGGTTGTGAGTACGTGACTCCATGTGCTGAGGGTTAGTACAAATTTCAAAAATTAGCAATTGGTACATATTGAGTAAATAAAATTTAAAAGCTATACCTTTCATAATTCTCAAAATTTTAACCAAATATTTGTATCGCGTCAAAATATTAATCATTTCTCTGTTATCTTTAATAATTTTGTAAATCTTCTCTTAATTAAAATATTAAAATTTTGAATATTGATTGTCACGTGTCTCCTCCAACTCATCATCATGTTGTTGAGTCAATATTACTAACAAAAATGCTAATGGGGAGTTAACGTTTGGCTAATACTTTGTATTTTGAAAGGTATGGTTGATAATTTTAAAGGTTTGAAAGATTTGATTTATATATTGTATAAGATACTAAATTTGTGTGTCTTGATAGACAAATTTTGACATAAGATCATCTGCAGATTTAATGAACATTCACATAAACATGTGTCAAGATTAGATAAGTTGATCATAATAAGGGGTACGGTATGTGTCAAGTTTCACTTGGATAAACACAATTTATCGAGTAATCAAGTATCTTTATCCAATAATATGGACTCTTAATAATTGTTTGAGAGTTTGTCCTCACTCGAGAATCACGAAATTTTAGATGTTTTATAAGATTAGAAATTTGAATGGCTTGGTTGACAAATTTTTGTATACTATTCTAAATGTGACGGGATAAACCTATAAAATATGATTTATTATTAGAAAATCGAAACCTATGAAGATCATAGGTGAGTGTGCTAAATATTGAGAATTTTTAACATGAACATATAGCATACTCACTTATGAAGCGTGAGCATAAAAAAGTTAGAAGATTAAAAAGATTTTATACATGTAGATAAATTAATTTATATAAATGATAAAATGAAATTTTCCGGCCAACCGGCCGGGTAAAAAACTAGTAATAATTTAAAGAGATACATACATATAATCATAAAACAAACATCCTAAATTAATTAACATAATAGCATTCTAAATGAATAATAATTTAAAGAGATACGTAAAACAAACATACTAAATTAATTAACGTAAACAACATTGTTAATGAATAATAATTTAAATAGAAACATACATATTCAAATGTTTGAAATTAATAAAATTCATTTTGTACACATAAAAATAAATCGTATTGGTTGTTTGATAAATAATTTAATCGTATTGGTTGTTTTAAATAATTTAATCGAATACAGAGCAACACTCGTTAGACTCTTAGAAGAGGTATACATCTTCTTAGAAACACAGTCTTTTTGACAGAAAAAGGGGGGATCCGAGGATCTCTTAATACCCGATTTTCCAAGGTAATGGGAGGATATGATAATCGCTTAAAACCTCATTTCCTTATACGTGCATCTCTTTATAAAGAGTCGAAGTAAGTGGCGCTATGTATTAGATTAAATTATTGAAAACAACCAACACGATTAAAAATTCAACATAAATTTAATTTAATTCCACTAAATACATTAACAAAATAAAAGAAGGACAAATGGTGAAGAATTGTATGTACCGGGTGATCGTTCCAAACATCCCTTGACCGATGGTTGGGTTGGTCGTTCAAGTCGGTTGGATCCAACGGTCCTTGCTCGAGATAATACCGTTGGTTGTATATATCCACGTCCTCCCCAACCTACGAGAAAATAACAACGAGGTTAGTACATAGATTAATTAAAACGCTTATAACAACAACAAAAATTAAACCAGAATAATGAGTACGTACCGCTTGAAATTCATCAACATAAACTCCCTCTCCTTGCCATCAATCGGCCATTTTTTCGGGAAATTCGGACAGAGATTCGGCTCGGCTCGGCAGGTTTTGAGGAAAAAACCAAATTTCAGACAGAGATTCGGCTCGGCGGGTTTTGAGGAAAAAACCTAAGAAATGTTTTCTGATAGCAGATCGGACTTAGCCGCAACCAACAGACCACTATTTCCTAGGCTTTTGAGAGGGGAGGATTTAGAGAGATAAATTCTAGAGAGAGAAGGAAGAATGAGTTATGGTGTGAAGAAATGAGAGGGGAATGGGGGGTATTTATACCCAACAGACCGCACCCTCCAGGGGCGGGCGGGTAATTTTGCCCAAGCCAAAACCGCGCCTTGCCGAGGCGGTTTGCTCTTCCCCAGGCTTGACCGCAACTCGGCGCTGCGGTCCCCGATCCGTGGCGCGGATCGCTCTGCTGGCGCGCGGTCCGCCCTCCGATCGCTCCTCCATCCAACGGTCTTGAAGACCGTTCCGCAGAGTAAGTAAACCGCACCTTTCTAGTGCGTTTTGTGTGCTGACGTGGCATGGAACGCACCCCTAAGGTGCGGTTTATATGTAAAACGCACCTTAGGGGTGCGTTCCATTAAAAATGGTGCTATTTCTATCAATTTTTTTGGGTAGGTGCTAGTTTTGTAATATTTTTTTAAACGTGCTATTATTGGAAAAATCCCGGCTTTTTGGGTGGTGGCAAACACATTATGAGCTCCTACATCTTCACCCTAAAACCGAAGGTTCTATGGTTTCGACTAAGAACCTTCCTCACAAACAACGGACACTAGCATCGGCCAAAAACCTTGCTTCTCCCTTCCAAAATATCACTCGTCATGAACTTTCCATAAGCACTTTTCTTCGGTCCACTCTTGCTATCACACTTTGATTTGGTAGTGAAGGAGTTCTAAGACAATGTGGAGGTTTCAATGGCTTGTGTGCCAAGAAACCTCACCTAGAGCATACTCTTTGATTCCTTGTGGCACTCTCTACTTTATTTGCCCTGTTTTATTACCCCTTTTTCGTTTCTCTCTTTTTCTTTTCTTTTTGAGGGGGGTGCTAGAGAGTTAAACATTTGTCACACTACTTTTAACAATCAATGCTCTCTTTTTAAGAACTCACTCCAACACTACTCTTCCTTTCACTTTCATTCCTTGCAAGAACCGCACACAATCCTCCTATGTAGAACCTCAATGGAGCTCAAAAGCAAGAGCTTCGGGACAAAAGTACGACACATGTATACACACGAAGAAAGGATGGGGAATCGTTCTTTCAACACCATTAAGATCACAAGCAAAAATCTCCTAACATGAGAACGACTCCCTAAGTCGCAAGGCTCAAAGGGTTGACTAGTGGATAAATCATTTCGGGACAATCAACATTTGGGCGTGGACTAATCCTATGCCTCCATCATACTCACTAATGACAACTTCGATGTTACTGGACATGGTAAGAGGGATATAAGCACACAAGAAGAAAACGATCAACTCAAAGCTCACATGGCTACCTAGTCACCCAACCATCTATTCCAGTTCACAAAGAAACATGCATGGCAATTGTAATAAAAAAGCAATCGAGTCAAAATATCCATTCATTTTTGCACACATGACAACTAAACCTTTGCACTATCCCAATGCACCTCTCAATCATCATCATAGGACGTACTCGATCACATGCAACAATTCAAGGTCAATGCCAATAACCACAAGATTCTCCTACAAACCGGCCACTTTCGTCATACAAACATTGCTTGGAGCCCTCAAAATTTTCAAATTTGGGCATAAATCAAGGCTCCAAGCATCAATCACTCTCACACAAGCATAAAAGTAGACTACCCCTCCCTCCACACACACTTAAGCTCGACATTGCCCTCAATGGCGTAAGATAGGGGTAGAACGACGTTACCACTTTGCTTGGTGAGTGAAAGTTGGATTTGTTTCCGGGGTAGGAGATCTAGAGCTTCAAGGAAAAGACAAAAAACACACACACACAAACACAATACGACTCGCTCAAGGTGAGGTTATTACATAACACAATACGATAGTAGTAGTAGTAGTTTGTGGTCACACACACATAACGAATGAAAAATAAAGCAAAAGAGTTCAAAGTTCCTAGTGTAGTGGGGTGAAAGGAATCGGCTCTGCCACATATCTCCCTCGTCGGCTACCTCACTGGGTCTAAGGCCCTGACTCATCATCGGTAATGAGACACTGGTGTCTAACCATATGCTCGAGGAGGTCCGTCTGCCGATCGAGGTGGGAAGTCACTCCCCCAAACTGGGTCTCATGGCGATCCATTCTCTGGACGAGGGGATCACCCGCTGGTTTGGGTGCTGAAGCTGCTGCTGGTGATGGTATGGGGCGCTGGAGCGCAGGACCCCGGCGACGGGCGGGTGCTCGAGCAGGTGGCTGCTCTGGGGGGAATCCCTGCATCTAGCTCCACTAGAGTTGGGTCAAAGTATGGATGCATGGCTCTTGAAGGTCGGAGGCCATCGAGGTACTCAATGCCCCTCTCCTGAATACCAGCTGCTAGTTGTAAAGTGTGGCCACTAGGAAGGGCTCGGTCCTCCCGATGATGGAGAATCGCTCCATATCCACTCCGAAGTGGCGGGCAATCCTCGTGATGATGCCCCCCCATATGCATGGTATCCATCATGTTCTGCCCCACACACCGGGCAAAACAGGTGGCTATCAGGGATCCCATGTGGATCGGCTCCGCCGGATGCCTCATAGAGAAGAGAGCCATAAGCCCTCTGTTGGTCATCAAATGTCTCGACTGCAGGCTGGGGAAGACCGAGTGGATTAGCAGAGTGTGGAGGATACTCCAGGGGGTCTTCAGCTTCACCGCATTGGTGCGGCTCGCCTAGTACTCCTCTGTCTCGTGCTCGGGGCGGCAGAGAGCCCGGAATGCGTCCTGATAGTGAAAATCGATGGTGTACTACCGCTCCGTCATCGTCATATGCGTCGGATCGAGCCCCATGGCCTGGGAGAAGGCGTCATAGGTCATCACACGAGGCTGACCTCCCAGCATAAACTCCACGTACAGGTGGCTCCTC
This sequence comes from Linum tenue, assembly GCA_946122785.1. NCBI lineage: Eukaryota > Viridiplantae > Streptophyta > Magnoliopsida > Malpighiales > Linaceae > Linum > Linum tenue. Next base: position 11,088,417 of record CAMGYJ010000002.1, on the reverse strand, counting down.
TTGCCGCTCGGGACCACATGGGCGAAAGTGGAGTAGAACTCCACGAACAGCTCGTGGTAGATCTACTCGTCCAATGTGAGTAGTCGGCGCCACTGGGGGTGATAAACGACCCCCGACATTGCGGCTCGACACCTGAACATGTTGAACATGTCCAGGTCCAGCCGCCAGTGTGGCCCGATCAGGCTGTCCCTCTGGTAGGCAAACTTGTCACCAAACCGCAGATGGTTCACCAGGTAACTAATAAACTCATGCTCCTCGTTAAGCATTCTTTAAGCACAACTCATTGGGAGGAAAAAGAACCCCCCCCCCCCCCCCACACAGACACACACTTATTTCCACTATGGATCTCAAACGTTTAAGCTTAACCCACCGTGGCATGGTTGTGGGTTTCTCAAGGTTCATACAAAAAGGATTCGAACCCCAAATCATGCCACGGTGTTTACATACCATCATTCAAACACAACCACTCATTTCCATTCAACAATTAGCACTTGGTGGGCAAAATCGACAAATAAAAACAATTTGAATCACCAAATGCCCACCAAGGCTCAACTAACCTCATGCAACAACATTTCAACTTGCAATCAACCTAATTAGCCTAATTCCTCGCCCTAATTCTTGATTCAACATTCAAGGCACTACAAAATCATCCTCACTTGACTACCTAATCTAATTCTCCCAAATTAAACAAGGTAGAGTTGAAAAACCAACCTAGAGACTCAAATAGGACATAGGAGGAAGTGAGGTGCGGGCGAGGAAGGTGAAAAATGGCTGAAAACATACCAAAGAGTGATCACCGGAGCTTCTTCGGAAGCTCGTCGGAGACTCGTCGCCGGCGACTTTGCCGAAAAAAACTTGCCCAAATCTCCCCAAAATTGCAGCACAATCCGGTTTTGATGAGGGGAGAATGGGTATGCAATTGGTTTTGGGTTTTGCTCGCCAGAAATGGGTGAAAAAATGAAAACCCGTCCGATTTTTGTAGTTTTTCGGCCAGAATTCGAAGTTTCCGGCGAGTTTCGGGTCGTGAAGTGAAGAGTCGCCGTTCATGCCCCTTTTATAGGCGAAGCACAGCATTCACGGACGCGTTGGCTTGCTCACTTTCTTAGAGACCGTGAACACTCAAGTCCGTCCGTGAACTAGGGATTGCCGACAGGGGGTTCACATGTAGAAGTGCCTGGTTCACGGACGCGTTTGCTTGTTCACGGTCTTGTAAGACCGTGAAAACTCAAATTCGTTCATGAACTCGAGTGAAAACAGGGCACTTCTGAGAAAATTTTGAATCTACCTGTTCCACCGTGCCTCCTAACGATCACAACACAACCTTAAACGCAAAACCACAAAACTTGGCACTGGGATACCACACGACCACTTGAACTCTTCACTCAACACAACAACGAAAATAAGAAAAGGAAAACAAACCTCTGTTAGGTTGCCTCCTAACAAGCGCTAAGTTAACGTCACTAGCTTGACGTTGCGGATCTATCATGCTTTGGAATATGATGTCACCGAGAGTGGATCTGCCACGTTCTCGGGGCGAGGCATGTAGCCTCCCAACTTAAGCTCCATGGGGTGGCCTTCTTGGCCGACAACCTTAGCTTTGCCCTTCTCCTTCTTTCGGGCCAAAGCTTGCTTCATCTTCTCCCTCCAAGCTTTCTTCTTCCACTCTTTGGACATACTACCCTCCTTAACTTCCTGCTTAACATCATCATAAGCAACACAAGTAATAGTGGGGTTCTCCTTGGAAGGCTCTCCTCCATTCACGTTCAACTCATCCGACACCAATTCCTTCACATCCTCATTCCTAGCTTTAGGTTCAATTTCAAGAGTGATCCTCTCCTCACCATCTTTCAGAATCAAGGTCCCCTCATTAACATCAATTAATGCCTTGGCGGTGGCAAGGAAGCGACATCCTACTATGAGTGGCATTTCCGAGTCCTCACTTATATCAAGGATCACAAAATCCGTTGGATAGCAAAACTTTCCCACTCGTACTAGCATGTCCTCCACAATGCCCCTAGTATCAATGACCGAGCGGTCAGCTAATGTGACACTAAGCTTAGTGGTTTTGAATTCACCTAGGTCTAGCCTTTTGAATAGCTTATAGGGCATCACATTCACACTTGCTCCTAAATCCGCCAATGCATTTTCTATGTGATGGTTACCAATGGTAAGAGTAATAGTGAAGCTACCTGGATCGGGTCGCTTCTTGGGGAACCGGTTGAGGATGAAGGCCGAACACTCCTCGCCTAGAGTCACATTGGCGAGGTCTTCAAATTTTGGTTTCTTGGTGAGGAATCCTTTGATATACTTTGCGTACCTTAGCATGTGAGCCATAGCTTCGAGGAAGGGGATGTTGAGGTGGAGATTTAGGAGCATCTCCATGAAGCCCCCACACTCCGCTTCCAACCTCTCCTTGTACACCCTTGTGGGGAAAGGAAGATGTCTTGTACTCAGCCACCGGAGATGGCGTTGGTGATGCCTTCCTTGCCACCTCTTTCTCTCCCTTCGAGGGCTCTTCATCTCCATCCTTGGGGTTGGAGTCTTCCTTAGCAACAACTCCCGGAGTCACCTTCCCGCTCCTAAAGTAAATTGCATTGCAACCGGCTTGATCTTTGGGGTTGGCAATGGTTTGAGAGGGTATGGCTCCCTTTGGTCTCTCGGCGAGGATCCCAGCAAGATTGCCGATTTGCACCTCCAAATTTTGAAGGCTTGCTTGATAGCTTCGGAGTCACGCCTCAACCGAGGTAAACTTAGTAGTTTCCAAATCCATAAATTGCTCAATCTTCTCAAACTTGTGAGCACTCGTGCTCACAAAGGTATTCACAAGGTCTTCAAGTTTGGATATCTTGTCGGGTTGTTATTGTTGTTGAAACCCTTGTCCACCTTGTACTTGATAAGTTTGTTGGAAGTTTGAGCTTGAAATTGCAGCCTTTGTTGAATGAAGGTTGGCCGAGGTTGGTAATTTCCCGTAGGGCCTTGGAACCCGGGGATCGGGGATTAGTCGGGGACGACCAAGCAAATTTAGGATGATTTCTCCACCCGGGGTTATAGGTATTGCTATACGGGTTGTTCCCCTAGCATTGGCAACGAAATTGACTTGCTCCTCCAGAGTGCTTGCTTCCTTCGTTGCTTGACAACCGCCAACTCATGGTTCACGCTTGAACACCAATCGCACGACATCAGCGCTCTCTTCCCATGCTTCTTATCCTCAAGAATTACCTCGATCAACTTATCGAGTTTTGCCTCAAGTGGAGCACTCACTCCCACACTTCTTACTCCTCTTTCATTGCTTCTCTTCCCACTTCTCATGAAACCCCAATCATATCCTTTGAGGGCCATGTCTTCTAACAATTGAGTCACTTGTGGTGGGGTCATATTCATTAGCCTCCCTTGACAAAGTGAATCAATAAGGATCTTGTCTTCATGTATGAGGCCTCCGTAGAAAGTTTTAATCCGGAATTGTTCTTCGAAACCATGGTGAGGGCATTGAAGAAAATAATCGGAGAATCTCTCCCAAGCATCCCTCAAGGTTTCATCTTCATCTTGCTCGAAATGGATGATCTTCTTTCTCCACTCGACCGTCTTTGAAGGAGGGCAATAGCGGGTAACAAATTTGTTGAGAAGATCATCCCACGAGGTAAGTGAAAGAGGTGGTCGATTGTTGAGCCATCTAAGTGCCTTCCCCGTAAGTGAGTAAGGGAAAAACCTTAGTTGCAAAGCTTCTGCGGGCACGCCATTAATCTTCAAACTCCCCGCGAACTCAAGAAATCGTTGCACGTGCTCCCTCGGCGATTCACTTGTGAGCCCATGGAACAAAGCATTGTTCTGAATCATTTTCACGAGGGTCAGCTTAATCTTGAAATTGTTGGCCGCCACGGGAGGGTGTAGGATAGGATACTGAATGTCTGCCAGTCGTGGGGCCATGTAATACCCCATTGTCCTCGGGGCTTCCTCCTCGGCCGCCTCCTCATTATGGTTGTGAGCTTGGGTGGCGGCTCCTTCTCTTTGGTTCTCTACCATCTCAACTCCTATATCCACTTCTCTTTCAACTCCTTCAACTTCTTCTCCACTAACTCCGACACATAATTGTTGTCCCCTCTCTTCATTTCTCCTCCATGCTTCCGCTAACTCCCTCTCCCGAGTTAGGAGTCGGAGAGTCCGACTGATGTTCTCGTCAAGCGGTACTAAGGGCGCCGGATTGCTCCGGGTCATGCACCTCCCTGCACACACTTAGAGAACAAAACCACGTCTAGCACAAGCAAAACACTTAAACAAACAAAGCTGAAAATTAAAAGCTAGATTAACACAAAACAACTTTTTCAAGATAACAGACTGAAATTCCCCGGCAATGGTGTTAAAAACTTTACTTGTCCCGAATATCACAATAAATTTCCACCTAAGGCCCAAGTATAAACCTTAGATGGGTGCAATATAGGGCAAGTATGTTTAAATATCAACCCAGGACGGCCAGTGTACCCCTACTTCTGTTGTTTTGAGCATTATCTAGCAAATTGGATTTTGGTTGTAAACTATGAGATTTAAATCAAAACAAAGCAAACGTAAATGGTTTGAAAGCTCTAGATGAGAAGGATCACTCGGGTTTCGCTTCCCCCTAACTACTACCATGGCACGTGGACTCGAATGGGACATTATGGGCACGACAATCATGAACCGCTAGGAGGTGCAACTATGGTCGAGGATCACACTCTCAATTGCCAAACCAAGGAATATATTATCGGCTACAAGAGTAGCCCTCTTGGTTAAGGCAATTAATGGTTGACTTACCTTCTCCCTCAAACCGATGGTTGGACGACTTAATCATGATTAGCCTAGTTGCTTAATTAAAGATAGAGGCTTGCCCTACATTAAACTAGGTAGGTGGCTTGTCAAGCCCAAGGAATCCCAACTCAATTGAGCCTCTTTTGGAAAAGGGGGGTTTCCCCTCTAACCTAGGTTAAAATGGCAAATTAGATTGCTAAGCACACACATGCATAATCATCATGAAAAATACCTCGACCATTAAATTAAACAACACCCATAAACAATCATTCAAGTCACACTACAACTACATGGCAAATAGTTAGGGTTTCACAACACCCAAGTGAAAAAGAGTACTACTCCATGCTAGAGAGGGGAAGAACACAAGAGAAAGAGGTAGAAACCATCATTGTGATGCCTCCAATCTCCTCTAAGCTTGTGTTCTTCTCTTGGGGAGATTCTTCCCAATTCACCACTTGGAGCAAACCCTAGCCTTCCTTCTTCCTTGGTTCGTCCTTTCTCTCTCTAAAATCTGAAGAAAAAGAAGAAGAAACTTTCTCACACTTGGGCTCCCCCTCTCTCTTCCTTTCAACTCACCCTTTATACCAGGATCGGGCTCAGTTCACAGCCGTGAACTCTTCAACGCGTCCGTGAACATAGAGCGCGATGTCGAAATGCAACGCTTTGCTATCAGGAGTTCGCGGTTTGGGCTCAATCTTCATGGTCTTGTTGACCCTGAACTCGTGTCGCGCCAGTAACTGCAGATTTCACCCTGGACGCTTCGCGGTTCACAGTTTTGGGCTTCAGTTCACGGGCGTAGGGGACTGTGAACTCCAATGCTAACCCGTGAACCTTGCCTGGATCACCCTCTTTGCCCGTTCTTAGCCTCTTTTCGTCCAACTTTCGACTCTGGGCTGGTTTCACCTGTTGGACCCTGAAACACACTAAAATGCACAAAACCTAGCGTAAACCACCCTTTTTTAGGATTTCAAATGATACAAACGGCCAAGGGAAACAGGGATAAAATGTGTGCAGTTAGGCCCGAATTGAATCCCGCTTGAATGCGCGAGACAAGTAGAGACAACCTGACCCAACCGCTAAAAGCACGCAGATAAAACAGAGGGCATTCGCGGAATACCCCCTTCTGGGGGGCAATTGTTGGGGGCATGGCTCAGGTCAGGTCCCGCCAGCAATAACACCGACCGCCACAAGAAAGGATACAAAATACTAAGGCAAGAGGTGGCCAACCTAAACCCGCGAGTGCTCAAGTAATCCCTGCGCAAGCACTTCCTCTCGCGCGAAGTCACCGAAAGAGACGTTCCCGGCGTAACAACACTACCCGCAGATAAGTAACGCAATGCGGCACCGTTTCACTAACACGCTATCATGCTCACCCATAGACCTCATCATACCCTAGGTTCATGTCTCTTCCAAGCGTCATGCCACCTTGGGAACCCATTGCCACGACCCGGAATGTCATGACCGTGTTGACCGTCGGAAGAACGCTAACTTTTGGTCGTCTTGCCACTAGAGGGGTAAAGGGGGCGATATTAGTGATAAGGCGTTGTATGCCTGTGCAACGTTACTGGCCGAGTCAGGATGTCGCTATGTAGGGGATCGTTGCAAGAGAAGGCACAACTGGTCGGAGGCTATTGTCGTCTCCTTGATGAGCCCAAGGCAGGGCGAAACAAGTTGGCATGCGTATGCAGAGAGGCTGGTCTTGAGGGATGAGTGCACCTCAAGGCGCCGCACGGACTTCGAAAGTCTATGTCCGTGACAAGTGATATCAGAGCCTGGTTCCTCTCTTTGTATGGCATAGGTCGAGTATGGGCCGACCCTATGCCCGAATGGAGGCAGTCCTAGGTATGCATATCAGGCGGTCCAGACGCAGATACACATGTGTTGCGCCATTGTGGGGGACCTCGACAGGCTGAAGATGCAGCGGCCGAGAATGCCGTTCAACCGAGGAACTAACGCTAGCAAGAGCGTAGGGTGAAGATCGATTGAGGAATAACACCGGGAATATCATAGGGTGAAGGTCGACTGAGGTACTAGCGCAGCAGGAGCGAAGTGTGTAGGTTAATGTCAAGGGGCGAAGCAGTATGTGCGCAGGGCACAGCAAGCTAGCGCGAGAGACGTGACCGGAACATGTCCATCAAAGGATGATATCATATGCGAAGGACCATAATCGGTTTGAGTGTTGCAATACATGTTGCGGAGAGAAGCATTCTTCACCAGCACGAGGACGTGCTGCATTATGAGTGGTGGAGAATGTCACGAACTGAAATGTGACCGTGTTGATCGTCTGAAGAACGTTGCCATCTAGTCGTCTTGCCGCAATAAGGGTAAAGGGGGCGACATTAGCGATAAGGCGTTGTCTACCTGTGCTTCGTTTCTGGCCGAGTTAGGATGTTGCTATGAAGGGGATCGTTGCAAGAGAAGGCACAACTGGTCAGAGGCTATGGTCGTCTCCCTGATGAGCCCAAGGTAGAGCAAAACCAGTTGGCATGCGTATGCGGAGAGGCTGATCTTGAGGGATGAGTGCACCCAAGTGGCTGCACGGGCTTTGGAAGTCTATGTCTGTGACATTCCCGGTCTTGACATTCTCCACCACTCATAATGCAACACATCCTCGTGCTGGTGAAGAATGCTTCTCTCTGCAGCATGTATTGCAACACTCGAACCAATTGTTGGCCTTCACATACAATACCATCCTCGGATGGACAGGCTCATGTCGCGTCTCTCGCGCTATCCTATTGTGCCCCCCTCACATACCGCTACGCACCTCGACATCCACCTTCACTCTTCGCTCCTACTGCGCTAGTACCTCAGTAGACCTTCACTCTATGCTACTCCCAGCGTTTGTAGTCCCCCACAATGGCGCAACACAAGTTATCTGCGTCCAGACCGCCTGATATGCACACCTAGGACCGCCTCTAATTTTAGTATAGGGTCGGCCCATATTCGACCTATGCCATACCGAGGGAGGAACCAGGCCCTGATACCACTTGTCATAGACATAGACTTTCGAAGCCCGTGCGGCGTCTTGAGGTGCACTTATCCCTCAAGACCACCCTCTCTGCATACGGATGCCAACAGGTTTCGCCCTGCCTTGGGCTCATTAGGGAGACGGTAATAGCCTCCGACCAGTTGTGCCTTCTCCTGCAACGATCCCCTTTATAGCCACATCCTGACTCGGCTAGAAACGATGCACAGGCAAACAACTCCTTATCGCTAATGTCGCCCACTTTACTCCTCTTGTGGCAAGATGACCAGATGGCAGCATTATTCAGACAGTCAACACAGTCACGACATTCTGGGTCGTGACATTCTCAACCACGCATAATGCAGCACGCCCTCGTGCTCGTGAAGAATGCTTCTCTCCACAGCATGTATTGCAAAACTCGAACCGATTGTGGGCCTTCGCATATGATACCATCCTCTGATGGACAGGCTCCGGTCGTGTCTCTCGCGCTAGCTTGTTGTGCCTCGCACACATACCGCTTCATCCCTCGACATCAACCTTCACTCTTCGCTCTTGTTGCGCTAGTACCTCAGTCGACCTTCACACTACGCTACTTCCAGCGTTTGTACCAAATCGACCTTCACCTTACGCTCTTGCTAGCGTTAGTTCCTCGGTTGAACGACATTCTCGGCCTCTGCAACTTCAGCATGTCGAGGTCCCCCACAATGGCGCAACACATGTGTATCTGCATACGGACCGCCTGATATGCACACCCAGAACCACCTCTCATTCGGGCATAGGGTCGGCTCATACTCGACCTATGCTGTACTGAGAGAGGAACCAGGCACTAATACCACTTGTCACGGATAGGGGTGTTCAAATGGTTACCAAGGTTATAACCAAACCAAATAAGGCTAAATTCCATTAACCATGGAATACAATATCATAACCAAACCTTCCAAACTAATACAACAACCAAATTAACCAAACTAAAGTTTAATCGGTTTGGTTAATTGGTTAACCAGATTAACCAATATAAAATCACATTATCATTGACGATGAAAATTTTCCAGTTAATGCAACAATCGCAATTTATATAATGAATAAAACATAACAATCGACACGTAGTTATAGTTGACCCTTAACAAAAATACATGCAACTAAAATAATTATCTTACGATTAGTATAGAAGTATTCACCTAACAAAAATTTATGATAATGGTATGGGTTAATGATTTGTTGTGTTTGTGTAAATTGACTTAGTCTCTTAGCAATTATCATAGGCTGGAAATGACCTTCCTTTCAAGTTTTCATCCATCATAATGTATGAAATTTATCTAAATTAGGGGTTTATATGTTGTGGTCTACATTTTACACATACAAATATACACTATATGAGCAATATTGAGCTTTATATTTTATGAGTCTAAAAGAGATGAATGTTAACTCTTGAGTGGTTATGAAAAGTATTAAGTATGTGTATATAATATATGTTAGATATATGACTAATTACTTAACTGGTTAATTTGGTTTGACTAGTTAGGAGTGTCTGAAACCAAACCAAACCAAACCACCTAAACCAAACAAGCTAAATACTTTAACCAAACCAAACCAATTATCCAAATTAACCAAACCAAATTATCCAAATAGTACCGGTTAAAACGGTTACCATGGTAACCAAACCGTTTGAACACCCCTAGTCTCACAGACATAGACTTCTGAAGCCCGTGCGGTGTCTTGAGGTGCACTCATCCCTCAAGATGGTTGATTGACATGGAGGCAGTCCGAAGTCAGTTATGCTTTTATGATTTCTGTGGTTGATTGACATGGTATCAGAGCCACACTCGTTAGAGATTTCTTCGTTATCGACCTGATCCCTCGTGTCCTTCTTGAGGTCTGCCCTACTTGCTGTTCAGCTGGTGTTCTTTGCTGGTTTGGTCGTTTCTTGGTGCAGACTGGTCATCTCGTCGGCCTGTCTTCTTTGGCGTCCTCCTTGGTTATTTCGGGGCATTATTGTACGCTCCCGCGCCGTGTCATAATCCTTTCACTTCAGCAACAAGGTATATTTGCTCCCGTAGCTTCTCGTCCTTCCTTTGATTGGTATTTTCATCATGGATCTTGATTGGACTGATCTCCTTGGTGAACAATTGAATGATTCAAATTATTCATTATGGGCCTTTCAATTTAGCACTTTTATTGAGGGCAAGGGCCTTCTGGAAATTTTTTTATGGAACTTCCCGTTGTCCTACCGGTGCCGATGCTAAAGCTGAGGATATAACCTTTTGGAAGAGCAATAATGCTCGGCTGAAGAGTTGGATTCTTCGGTCTGTTGATCCTACGGTTGCTCTTACTCTTTGGGATTTTCCTAATGCGGCTGATATGTGGACTAATTTATGTGATTCTCATATGCAAGTGGATCCTTCTCGTCAGTGTGAGATGGAACATCAGTTATCTCTGCTTTCTCAAGGCGATAAATCTGTTGCTACCTATTATCACTTAGCTACCAACTTGTGGATTGAATCCGATATGATTATTGCGTCTGTTCTATCCCAGCCCATGCCTGCCGAAGTTCACACAATCTTGAAGAAGACTCGTATGATGCTCATGCTGCCTTTGCTACCACTTATGCCGCTCGTCGTTATCAACATCCACCAGCAGCTGGTGCCGCTCAACCCACCGCTCCTCCTCTTCCACGTCCTGCTGCACATGCCCCCGATGGTCGTCCTCAGTTTAATACGCCTCCTACCGGTGAGATTATTTGTCATTATTGTCGTGAGTCGGGCCATATTCAGCCTCATTGTCGTGTTCAGAATCTTTGTACGTATTGCAAACGTACTTGACACATCATTTTGGACAATCCTCGAGCTCACAATCGTCCGCCCCGGACTACCGATCCTGCTGGGCCCGCCTTTGCTGCCCAACCGGCCTACCCACCTGGTCCTCCTCCGCCAGTCATTCCATGAGTGAATTCGGAGGCTTTGGATGCTCTGTTGCAACAAGCTCTCCAACAGGTTCTTCCCACTACCTTCAATGCTGCTTTCCCATCTCCTCACCCCCAAGGTAACTCATCTTGGCTTTTGGACTCTGCTGCTTTCAAACATATGACCCGTATTCACTATTTATTTCCTCGGTTACGGCCTGTTCCTCCTATGTCTCTTCAAGTTGCGAATGGTGATCACCTTCCGGTTCATGGTGTTGGAGATATGCTAAGTCAAAATCTGTCTTTGGAAAACACCATCTATGTGCCGAATCTAGTTTCCAATCTCGTCAGTGTGGGTCAGTTGGCTGCCCAGTGTTACCAGGTTGTCTTTGATGGGACTGGTTGTGTTGTGCAGGACCTGAAGACGGGGATGATCATGGGCCGCGGGAGTTAGTGTGGCCGTCTCTATTACCTGGACCACCTCGCACGTTCGGAGACTGGGGGTGTTGCGTGTGACACGCCAAAACACAACACCAAACTGCGACCAAGTGCAATCGCAGTCCGGGAATGCAGTAACAGGCAAGTTTAATTATCAACCCGGGGTCTAGATCTACTGCTTACTCCGTGATTCTCTATTATCTAGCAAACTAGTTCGAGTGATTGTTGTTTAAAAGCAAAAGCAGTAAGAAAGCAGTAAATGGTTCGGTTTTCTAAAGCAGGTAAGAGTCACTCGGGAATGAGTCCCCCTAGCCCCTTAGTTAGGTTCAATTGTAATTCCCTGGGTTGATTTACTGTTGATTAGACTGCGGAAGATCCGACAGTAGCTTGGAATCTCTTAAGCTGACCAAGCCCTCTCAGTCTAACTACCCGGCAGACAACTAGTCTTCACCAGGATAGAAAGCTGAAGCAATAAGCACAGAACTCCACTACTGGAATTGAATTCCAGTACAAAGCAGTAAACTGGCTAACTCTCGTATAGCCAATCTCCTACTATCGAATGAAGAAGCTCTAACAACCTAATCAGATTCTATCTATCTCAGGTTGCAGCAGAAATTGAGAAAAGCTGATCAGACTCCAATCAATTCAATAAACATGCATCATTCGATTAAAATCAAACAGTAATATCATCCCAAGTCATTACAATCAAATCCCTAACACAAGGAACTAGGGTTCTTCATACCCAAGTGAGAGAGAGGTTCTACTCCATAGAGAGAGAAAGGAAAACAGAAATCAGAGTAGTCATACTCATAAAGATGAGGAAAATCTGCTCTGGGATGTCAATCTTCACTCCTAGGGACGCAATCTGGGCTTCAATGATGAGAAATCCACTCCAAATTAGCTCCTAGGGTTTGTTCTTCGCTCTTTCTCTCTCTAAAACTCTGTTTTTGCCCCGAAAATTGAATTCTCTTTCCTTGGCTCGAATCTGCCTCAAAAAACCCGACTCTGGGCGAATTACGGGCAGAATTACGATCGTATTCACTTCCTGCCCGTAATTCACACCAAAACGCACGTTTCACTTAAGCTGCAGGAGGAGGAGATACGCCCGTAATTTCCCAATTACCGCCAGTAATTTGGGAATTATGGCCGTAATTCTTGGGGTCTTGCCCGTAATTTTACCACCGAGAGGGAATTCTGGGGAGAAGGCTCGGCCATTTAATTACGGGCATGCCCTGGCCAATTACGGCCATAATTTGGCAGGGGCTGCCCGTAATTCTCTCTGTGATTCGCCATTTGACCTTCAAATGACCCGAAACTTGCGCCTATGCACCTCTTTACTTGCTAGGACCTGAAATACGACAAAACAACACAACCTAGCGTAAAATAGGCCAAGGAACAATCAATTCGAGCCAAAATGGACAGGAAACCAGAGTGAAAACACGTGCAAATACGATGCTATCAAATTCCCCCACACTTAACTGTTTGCTTGTCCCCAAGCAAACCAAGTACTACACAAGGTAAGCTCACATATTTAAGTCAACCAACATTGGGGACAAGTCATAAAGGCGCAGAACACGTGAATCAAACTGGTTTTCAAACATCAACACATGAACAACTTTATTAGCAACCTGGACAACCACCACAAAGGACATTCGAGTGCAGCAAATCGAGCAACGGAAGATTTTCCCTTCTGTTCACCAACCAACCCAGACTTGACTCGACCACTCACTCAAAACAGTCAACTCATGCATCCAACTCAAGACATCAGAACAGAGACCGAGCAATCTAGGTCCTCACCGGGGTACAAGAGCATATAGAAAATGAATCACTCACTCTCGACCAGTGGGGTCAGGACAATTTGATGCGAAAGATGCGCATGCTATTTCTCTCAATCCCTATCATCTCTTCACCATGATGGCAGCCTCTAAATGCTAGAGTTCACATATGGGGTGTCACCACTAACTAATCGGGAGGTCTTAGACACAGATTCAAATGACTGGCTAGGGTCTTGGACATGGGGAAAAGGCCTTTTAGGTGGTGGAAGTATTCATAGCAAAAGGTTCCACATTTTCCAAACACACAATCACAGTCAAACAAACCGGTATTTTCTTTCTGCTATTCTGCATTACTCAATATCTCAAGAGCACAAGAGCGAAGGAGGCATAAACATCAGCATTTCCAAGCCAGACTGCTAAGAAACACTACTTAATGGGCATTATTCAGATTTTTGGTAGTGGCTCTCTTTTGCTTTCAAATTTTCTTTGTTTTTCTTTCATTTTTCTTTTCATTCCTTAAGAGAGCCACCACTTCTGCACATATTTCAAACATTTGCCCAACTTTTAAGCACTACCTCCAACACTCACCTAGACTTTAGCAGAAACAGCAGAGAATATGTAAAAACCACTCTGTGGAACCTTCTAAAAGATGCAACAAGGGTGATTTTTCCGTTATAGACCAAAAGAAAGGATAACACACGGCTCAAAGGGGCTGACTAGGGGATATGACACATCAGGACAGTCAGTTTTTGGGCGTGGGCTAATCCTATGCCCCCATCATTTAGCTAATGACAACGTGAATGCTACACATCATGGAAGAGGGATCTATCGCACAGGAAAGAAATGAGCAGGCTCAAATCTCACATGACTACCTATATGCTCTATCTCACATTCTGATACCCTGAACTAGATGCATAAACGACTGTCAAGAACAAGTGATCAGATCAAGTCACAGTTGGTAAGCAAACAACTGAAAAACTGAACCCTACATCGTTTCTACTGCACATCTCAGTCCTCATCATAGGTTGTCCTAGTCGCAAACAAGTTGTCATGCATTAATCCGAAAACCAATCAATCATCAATCAAAACACAGTGCCAATATGATCAAACAGCAGTACTTGGAGCCCTCAAATCGTAAGATTCGGACAGCGGACTAGGCTCCAAGCACCCATATATATACGTTCCAATAAATACAAAGAACCCCCCCCCCCCCCACACTTAAATGCGACAGTGTCCTCAATGGAGCGAAGGGAAGGGGAACGATGTTACCGTGAAACAGTGGTCAGGAACGTTGACTGGATGGCGGACCAGTCAAAAGCAGAGGACTGGACAAGGACCAGTCCGATGGGCACAGAGCTAGAACCAACAGAACACACACATTGGGTGAAATAAACCAAAGTTCCAAGTCAACAATCCACACAACGGAAACAAGAAAGAAAATCAAACACAATCCGGAGTCTCAATCTGGAAAGATAGACAAAAGCCAAGCCCCAACTCGATGGGCTGGCAAAAGCAGATCACAGCTCGTCGCCTCCATCGCCAGTGGGAGGCGGGTAGTAGTCTTCATGCCCCGGGGACGCCTCCCAAGGGTAGCTCACAGCAGCAGGATCCATGTTCCAGTAGCTCATCATGTAATGCTGAGCTGAAATGATGCGGCGGCGACCCTCGGGCTCCCGGTCGAGGCGGGCGTTGATGTGCTCCTGGCCAGCAAGGATCTGCTCGTTCTAGCGGGTAAGGGCTGCCAGCTGCTCGGCAATGTAGGTGGTGGGCTGCGCAGCAGACGGGCCGGCACCGGAGGTGGAGTCGCCAGGTGCAGAGAGGGTGGGCCGAGTCCTCGTACGACGAGTGGTCCGACGGGCTGCAGCATCACTCGCCTCGGGTAGCTCCTCACCCTCTGGTGCACGAGGAACAGGGCGAGGAAGGCCCCGGATCCAGGTCACGGGCCCGTCGCGCTCCAGTATCAGCTGGCGCCGGAGGGTCTCCCTGGAGAATGGCGTCGCCTCCTGGATGAGAGTGAACCTGGAGAGATCGACGTTGTAGTACCGCGCCAGGGCAATGACCACCGGCCCAACGCCAGGCGTCGATTACCACCGTTTATATGCTTGGCAACGGTCCGGGCGATGAGAGAGGACAGATGGAGGTTGTCCTCCTCGTGGCTCATGGAGTGCAGGCAATGCAGGGTGCGGAGCTGAAGATGACTGGTGGAGCCCTCGCTGGGGGTGTAGGATTTCCCCAACAACTGGTTGATGATGCGCCACTCTGGTCGCAGCTGAGTGGCCGTGGTGTGGCCCGGTGTGAAAACAGCTCCAGTATACTCCGGGAGGCAGATCCTCTCGAAGAACTGCTGGTCCCGAAAGATGGGACTGTCGGGCTCCTCGATGGCCAGGTGACAGGGGAATGGTGGAAGGAGCCCCAGTGCCCGACCAAAATTGTCATAGCTCAGGGAGTAGAACTCCCCGCCGAGTCGGAACTGGATGGCGTTGCCGTGCTCGCCCGCATGGGTCTGGAAATGCTCGAAGGTGGAGTAGAACTCCCAGAGGAGCTCTTGGTAAATCGGCTCAGCAAGGCAGAGGAGGCGGCGCCAAGAGAAAGCGCGGATGGCAGCCTCCATATCCTCGCGAGCACCCAGCTCCTCGAAGACCCTCCAGTCGAGGTAGTGGTGATGAACGACTTTGCGGCGTCGGATGTCCCGCAAAGTCTGTTCTCTGGTCGGCGGTCGAGCAGGTTTCAAGAACGTGTTCATTTTCCTGCAGCCACAAAACAGCAGAAACCCAACAACATACATGGAAATTCGTCAATGGTGAGGTCACAATCACCCTCACCCGGGGCCCTCGAAACATAAATTCGGATAGTGGACTAGGCCCCGAGGAAAAGGAAAAACATTTCATAAACCAATCAGCATTCACCATTTCACAAACCAATCAGAATCATTCACCATTCACAGAAACTCAAACGCACTGGAGCCCTCGGATTTAGAACCCGGACAGCAAATTAGGCTCCAATGTAGAACAATCACAACTCATATTACTCGGTTAGGCCAACGAAAGATAAGCAAACAAAGCAAGCAACAATGGAGGCCTACCGAATTTAATTTAAGCACAAACCAATACCCGAAATTCCTCACTAAAACCCACAATATCAATCCTCCACAAATGACAAGTAAAAGTATAGAAAGCAAACCTGGAGGCACAAGAGGACTATCGTGGGGAGGGTGAGGAAAGACCGGAGAGACCACAAAAATCGCCGGGAGAAACTCGCCGGGAGGCTCGCCGGAGTTTTCGTCGACGGCGACTTCAACGGAGCAAAACCGACCCCAAAACTTTGGGGAAGGAAGCCCCAAGTACCAGGAACAAGGTGGTGGTCGCAGTAAGGTTTCTCGAGCGGAGGTCCGAGGAGGGAGATCGGGCCGGGAGAATACCGAAGGGTCGCGGTTTTCCGGCGACCCAACCACCACGAAACTCGAACCCCACTGGTATAGACTTGTGGGCGCCGACGAGAGGAGCACGGGGGTGGTCTCGGAATTTGATTTGGACCTCCGATGAGCGAGATATGGCCGGAAAACCACCGGAGAAGAGTGGTTCGAGTTTTCCGGTGAGAGGGGAGAGAAAGTGACCAGAAAAATGAGGGAGAGAGAGAGGGGGTGTCTCGGCCGACACTTTTTAAACGAGGCTCGGGGGAATTACGGGCAGGATTACGGCCGTAATTCCCCCGGCCTTGCCCGTAATTTTAAGGCCGAGAGCAAATTGCCTCCTCTGGCGAATTACGGGCAGGGGTGTCAAGAATTACGACCGTAATTCTGACCACCTTGCCCGTAATTTCTATGCCGAGCCTGTTTTTCAGTTTTCTTGTCTGAATTAATTACGGGCAGGGGGTAGATGAATTACGGCCGTAATTACTCCCCCCATGCCCGTAATTTCTATGCCGAGGGCCCTTTTTCTCCAGGCAACGGCGCCAAAAACTTGACACGCCAAAACACAACACCAAACTACGACCAAGTGCAATCGCAGTCCGGGAATGCAGTAACAGGCAAGTTTAATTATCAACCCGGGGTCTAGATCTACTGCTTACTCCGTGATTCTCTATTATCTAGCAAAATAGTTCGAGTGATTGTTGTTTAAAAGCAAAAGCAGTAAGAAAGCAGTAAATGGTTCGGTTTTCTAAAGCAGGTAAGAGTCACTCGGGAATGAGTCCCCCTAGCCCCTTAGTTAGGTTCAATTGTAATTCCCTGGTTGATTTACTGTTGATTAGACTGCGGAAGATCCGACAGTAGCTTGGAATCTCTTAAGCTGACCAAGCCCTCTCAGTATAACTACCCGGCAGACGACTAGTCTTCACCGGGATAGAAAGCTGAAGCAATAAGCACAGAACTCCACTACTGGAATTGAATTCCAGTACAAAGCAGTAAACTGGCTAACTCTCGTATAGCCAATCTCCTACTATCGAATGAAGAAGCTCTAACAACCTAATCAGATTCTATCTATCTCAGGTTGCAGCAGAAATTGAGAAAAGCTGATCAGACTCCAATCAATTCAATAAACATGCATCATTCGATTAAAATCAAACAGTAATATCATCCCAAGTCATTACAATCAAATCCCTAACACAAGGAACTAGGGTTCTTCATACCCAAGTGAGAGAGAGGTTCTACTCCATAGAGAGAGAAAGGAAATCAGAAATCAGAGTAGTCATACTCATAAAGATGAGGAAAATCTGCTCTGGGATGTCAATCTTCACTCCTAGGGACGCAATCTGGGCTTCAATGATGAGAAATCCACTCCAAATTAGCTCCTAGGGTTTGTTCTTCGCTCTTTCTCTCTCTAAAACTCTATTTTTGCCCCGAAAATCGAATTCTCTTTCCTTGGCTCGAATCTGCCTCCAAAAACCCGACTCTGGGCGAATTACGGGCAGAATTACGGCCGTAATCACTTCCTGCCCGTAATTCACACCAAAACGCACGTTTCACTTAAGCTGCAGGAGGAGGAGATACGCCCGTAATTTCCCAATTACCGCCAGTAATTTGGGAATTACGGCCGTAATTCTTGGGTGTCTTGCCCGATAATTTTTACCACCGAGAGGGAATTCTGGGGAGAAGGCCTCGGCCATTTAATTACGGGCATGCCCTGGCCAATACGGCCATAATTTGGCAGGGGCTGCACCGTAATTCTCTCTGTGATTCGCCATTTGACCTTCAAATGACCCGAAACTTGCGCCTATGCACCTCTTTACTTGCTAGGACCTGAAATACGACAAAACAACACAACCTAGCGTAAAATAGGCCAAGGAACAATCAATTCGAGCCAAAATGGACAGGAAACCAGAGTGAAAACACGTGCAAATACGATGCTATCAGCGTGCTAGGTTGCTGGGAATGGGGTGGTGGAGCCACCGCCGGCGTCTTATGGTGCAGGGTCGTGTCCCACTTCGGAGTACTTCCACAAATTTTTATCAGTCAACTTATAGTGTCATACCACAAACTTGTTGTCCAATCATCTCTCCTTCCAAACAATCAAATATATATAAATATATATATAATATATATATATATATATATATATAACTAGGGACATGTAGCCCATAAATCGAGAATTGATTTGTATTGCAGAAGACCGTACGTGGTACAGAATTTTGTCAATGTTGGTGTACACGTCTTTTATTTTGTGCTTAAATGTCACTGCTGGTAAGGTTGTTTGGCTGTCAAATGTTTCCTTTGAATGATGATAGGGCCCCATGCCATATATAATCGTTACATTGTAGTTTTCTACCATCCTACATGACATATTGTTTATGAAGATGTAATTAACCACAATGGTCAACAAATTCACCATCACAAAAGGAGGTAAAACTCCACTATATATTGATTGATCATGTCCTTGTCATCTCCAGCGTCTAATACTCTTGATTGTTGAATTGCTTGAAGTTGAGAGTTGATTGTGCTTGCGCCATCACAACTAGCTAGACACGGCTTCCACCATTGATTCGGATGGCACTAGTCCGCAACGCAAGTACAGAATCGAATATCATATTTTATGACTCGATGCTACGTTGGAATGGTAAGTGTCCACGAAAAGCTTGAGCCAGCTAGCTGTGAGTTGTAACGCACCAAATTTTTGCCAAAGTCGTGATATTATAGTTGAGATAATGTATCCACGTAGCGCTGACTCTTCAACTAAGAAGTTTCTTAGCATATCTGCTCATATATTTGCGTATTTTGAGTTCAATTTGTCCTCCCCTGTAATTTCTCACAAATTTGCAGGGGCAATCACTACAAAAGAGATCTGCCATGTATACGTACCATTCGACTCCTTCCAAGGGAAATACAAGAAAGTTGAGGGAAGAAAAAGAGAGAAGTATGTATAAACGTGAAAAGAATTTTAATATCATCCTAGGGCACACATAAGACACCAGATCTTACTGTTGGGGTGTAAGTATGGTTTAAAAAGTAGGCGCGATAAAGCCCGCGAATGACCTGGAAACCGACCCAAGTATAAGGGAGGATAAGCCCAAGAATACAGGTGGCAGCCTGGGCTAGTGGGATTGGAAGTCTGACAAGAGGCGAATAGGAAAAAAGACATCTAACGGTCCAAAGTGTACGAAAAGCTGACTGTCATAGGTCATGCACCCTGAACCTCTTATGGAGGTGTCAGATGGTCAAGGCGCATATCAAAGGGGGTGTACGACACATTTATTGCAATGATGATGTGGGGAAGAAATGGGGGGGGGGGGGCATTGGTCGGCAAGGCTCATAGTATAAATAGTGGAGTAGGTGAATGTCATTTACTCAGGTTGGGACTTCTCTCTCTAACATTTCTTACTTCTCTTTCTAAATACTAAAAGCTGATTTGAGCGTTGGAATGCTAACGGACCACGTTTGTCCGCTGGGCGCTTTGTGTGCAGTGTGTTTGGTGCCTCAGAGTAGGAAAAGAAGGTGAGGAAGGCGACTAGTTCCGAGGAGAGGGGGAAGAAGGGCACTCGACCTTGGAAGAACGGAACTTGGCCCAAACAATTGGTGCACCAGATAGGGGAGTATAACTGAAGGAACATGGAAACGCATAACGCTAAGGAGGGGGAAAGGGAGCACAAACTACCAGAGACAACCATGAGCAAACCGAAAGCGGTGGAAGGGGAGGTTAGGAGCACAAGCCACCAAGCTGAGGAAACCGTACGATTGGGAGACGCCTCACTCGCGAAGGAGGATTTGATTCAGATCATCAAAAATCACGATCAAGTGCTTGAAATTTTGAAAAAGGAAATTGAGGTGCTCAAGGAAGGGGGTGACACACAGCCAACCCCGGGGTCCAAGCGTAGAGAGAGGGATGAGGAAGGTGAGGGGGCGCCTAGTTTCGTCAGGTGCACAGAGGAATTGGGGCACCTAACTAGGCACCCTATGTCGGACTTTGACGAACACAATGGATGGGCACAAAGGTGCATGGGCAGGAGTTGGGGCGTCCAGCAGCCCCTGGCCAGGAACATCCTCTCCGAGCAAGCTAACTCGGCAACGTGGCAACTATAGAGAATATGAGAATTGTGTGTTGTATTATTAACAAGAGAGGGGTATTTATAACCCAGATTACCGATGTACTAACCATGTACAACTAGGAAAGGAATACTTGTATTACAAGCAAACTACAACTATGATGAATCAACTCTATTACGCCCCTACAAGATGGAGGCAACGTCAGCGAGTCCAATCTTGGAACTTAACAGCTGAAACCGAGCTAGGGGCAACGACTTAGTGAGCAAATCAGCACGCTGAGTAGCATAGGACATGACGCACCAAAAGCTGGCGAGACTGGACCAGCTGGCGAACAAACAAGTAGTCCAAGGCAGGATGCTTCATACGAGAGTGAAAGACAGGATTGGTGTTAAAGTTGACAACACCAAGATTATTGCATTAGAGAACAGGAGTAGACGAAGGCAACTGATGATGCTCAGAAAGAAGATGATGAACCCAGACCAACTCGAAATTTGCAAGAGCAAGAGCACGATACTCTGCCTCAATGCTGGAGCGAGCGACAGTCCACTGTTTCTTGGACTTTCGTGAAATAAGTGTATCACCAAGATATATAAAAAAGCGAAAGTGGACAAACGATCATTTGGATCACCAGCCCAGTCAGAGTCAGAGAACACATGTAGAGGCAACGGAAGAGCATGACAAGTGATGTGAAGACTAAGAGTGCCGGTACCAGCAACATAGCGAAGTAGACGCTTAACATGCTGCCAATGCTAAGTAGTGGGTGCATGCATGAACTGTGACAAGCAGTTAACAGAAAACGCAATGTCAGGCCGAGTAGTAACCAGATACTGCAAGGCACCAAGCACCTGCCGGTAGAGTGTGGCATCCACGAGAGGACACAACCGAAAAGTAGACGTTAGTGGCGTAGGACAGGGTTTGGCATCATGCATCTAAAACCGAGTCAAGAGATGGACAACGTAGCGATGCTAAGAGAGTAGATAACCGGACGCCGTAGGGATAACTTCAATGCCAAGAAAGAAGTTAACAAGACCAAGATGCTTGAGAGCAAACCGAGTAGCCAGCGGCACTGAAACTTGGCCAAAAATAGAGGAGTATTACCCGTGAGCAGTAAGTCATCCACATACATGAGAAAATAGGCAGTCACAGAACCACGGTGATAGACAAATAACGAAGCATCAGACCGTGTCTTCACAAAGCCACATCTCTCCAAGAACAAACTAAGAGCCTCATACTAGGCAAGTGGTGCCTGCCGCAGGCCATAAATAGTCTGGAAAAGACAACAGACATGACGTGGAAACTTAGGGTCATGAAATCCCGGAGGCTGAGACATATAAACCTCCTCCTGCAAAGGCCCTTGTAGAAAGGCATTATGAACGTCAAACTGGAAAATAGGCCATGAATGTGAGAGAGCAATAGTAAAGACCAACCGAATGGTAACGGGTTTACTAAGCGGACTGAAAGTCTCATGAAAATCAAGACCAGGACGCTGATAAAACCCCTTACCCACAAGCTGAGCTTTAAAGCATTCGGTAGATCCATCCGGGTTGCACTTCAAACGTCATACCCAACGATTACCAACAACATTATAGTGGGGAAGACGTGGGACCAGATCCCATGTATGATTGGTTAGGAGAGTTGCATTCTTAGCGGCCATGGCTTTGTTCCATTCAGGATGGAGCAAAGCCTCCTTGACAGACGTTGGTTCCAAAGGTGGAGAGGCAGTAGCTGTGACAACATTAGCATAATTGGGATTAGGCTTCCGGATATTGTTTTTACCTCGGGTGACCATGTGATGAGGAATCAGCTGTGAGTGCGTCGAGGAAGCCCTCGTGTCAGTAGTGGCTAGAGAGTTCGACGTAGAAGAAGTAGGCTCCGTCACAGGTGGAGCTGAAGGGGACTCAGCAGCAACCGGCATGTGAGGACGAATGGGCGACGACGACGACTAGGAAGGAGGAGCAGGTAGTGTGGCGATGAGGCTGACTGGAGGCAGAAATGCGGCAAACCATGAGGGAGGCACTGGCTCCGAACTGGAAGAAGAAGAGGGAGACGAGGTCGAGAGACCAGAACCAGGAAGTTTGGACTCAACAAAGACAACCTGACGGGACAAAAAGACACGAAGAGAAACAGGATCAAGACACTTGTAGGCACTCTGTTGATGAGAGTAGCCGATGAAAAGACAACGACGGGAACGAGAATGTAGTTTATTCGGAGCATAGGGATGCAACCAGGGGTAACACAGACAGCCAAAGACACGGAGCTTAAGATAATTGGGAGGCTCATTAAACAAAAGAGTGAAGGGAACTTGACCACGAAGTGAAGAAGATGGGAGACGATTGACGAGGTACATAGTAGTGGAAAAGGCATAAGACCAATAAGTGAGAGGAAGACGGGCTTGATGAAGCAAGGTAAGACCCGTTTCAACTATATGACGGTGTTTTCGTTCAGAAAAACCATTGTGTTCTAGATTATAAGGTGGGGTGAGAAGATGAGTGACACCATGAG
Source organism: Linum tenue (assembly GCA_946122785.1). Classification (NCBI taxonomy): domain Eukaryota; kingdom Viridiplantae; phylum Streptophyta; class Magnoliopsida; order Malpighiales; family Linaceae; genus Linum; species Linum tenue. Next base: position 11,065,585 of record CAMGYJ010000002.1, on the reverse strand, counting down.
AAGGAAGTTCATGACGTAGTTTAACAAAATCACCGCCACCATCAGTGTAAAGCCTGCGAATGGTAGTGGCAAAATAGTTTTCTACCAAATGTTTGAACGCAGTAAAGACAGAGAGAACATCAGATTTACGACGTAATGAGTAAAACCAAGTATAACGAGTAAAATGGTCGACAAGAACAAGATAGTAGGAAAACCATCAATAGATTGAATAGGTGCAGGACCCCAAACCTAAAAAAAAACTAAATCCAAGGGTCGAGTACTAGAAAGATTGAAAACACCGAACAGTAGTTTATGACACTTATGGGACAGACACGAGTTACAATGAGAAAGAGCCGACGACTTAACAACTGGAAGAGAATTGACACGAAGAATACTAGACAAAGGACGAGATGAAGGATGCCCAAGACGATGATGCCACAGATCAAGAGTGTTGCGAGTGGTGACCAGCAAAAGACAGACAACTCCAGAACCACCACCAAGTTCATACGTATCACTGTTGTTCCTTCCGGTTAGCAGCGCCGCCCCCGTTCTTAAATCCTTCACAACAAAAAATCGGAAAAATTTTCACCGAAACAGGATTAGTACGATAGAGTTTGGCAACAGATATCAACCGCTTACGAATACCCGGAACACATAAAATATTATTAAGTGTAAGACGACGAGTAGAGGCAGGAAGAGAAGAAAAACCAATATGGGTGATTGCCAAACCTGTACCATCATCGAGATAAACCTCGTCAGGACCATTATAGTCCGAATAAAGCGCTAGGTTGCCGAGATCGGGTGTGACATGATGACTCGCAGCCGAGTCCATTAGCCAAGAGTCCTCCACCGACGCAGACGGGCGGGGCCGAGAAAGAGCAGTAATGTTGTTAGCCTGCGGGCGCTTGTGAGAAAATAACCGAAAACAAGTGTGATCGGAGTGGCCCGGCTTCTCGCAAAATTGACACACTACACGAGTTGTACGGCGGCCATCATCATCACCACAAGAAGTTTCCCAGGAGCCAGAGTAAGATGAGGAGGGCAGCGGAGCGGAGCCGTGACCAACACCACGACTAGGCATTCCTCCTCGACAACCGCGACCATGTTCCCGCTGAGTAGCAAACGCCGTAGTCAGAGAGTCAGGGGAAGGACAAGAGGCACGATGATCAGTCTCAAGAGCAACGAGGCGGTCGAGCAAGTCTTCAAGGGATGGAGTGACGTCACGAGCCCTAATCCAAGATGCAAACTCCCGATAATCGGGACCAAGGCCATGAAGACACACTGTGACCAAATCAGCGTCAGTAATAGGAGCAACGGCTAGGGCAAGTTCAGTCGCATAAAACCGGCCCAAGTATAAGGGAGGATAAGCCCCAGATGACAGGTGGCAGTCTGGGCGAGTGGGACCTGACGTCTGACAAGAGGTGCATAGGACAAAAGACATCCAACGGTCAAAACTGTTCGAAAAGCTGACTGTCATAGGTTATGCGCCTGAACCTCTGATGGAGGTGTCAGATGGTCGAGGCACATATCAAGGGGGGTGTATGACACATTTATTGCAATGATGACGTGGGGCGAAAATGGGGGTCATTGGTCGGCAAGACTCATAGTATAAATAGGGGTGTAGGTGAATCTCATTTACTCAGCTTGGGACTTCTCTCTCTAAACTTTTCTTACTTCTCTCCCTAAACACTAAGAGCTTATTTGAGCGCTAGAGAGCTAATGGACCATCCTGGCGCCTCGGAGTAGGAAAAGAAGGCGAGGAAGGCAACTGGTTTCGAGGAGAGGGGGAAGAAGGGCGCTTGGCCTTGCAAGAACGGAACTTGGGTCAAACACTTGCAATTAAACTTTAGGCATTTATTTTTAAATTTTAATCTGATTAATATAATGATATATAGCCTAGAACTAGAGTTACTTCAACCCATCCGCTTATAAAAAATTATTTTTACTCATAAATTTATCTTTATAATTGACATTATACTTGTCCGTATTTGTTCGAAGCAATATTCACAAATACTAGACATAAAAGCAAATGAAAATTAATTATATTGTAAATTATCATGTGTGTTATACAATTATTAACATAACACCAAGACTAGTTTAGTTATTATCCTTTTGTCCAAATAATCAAATCCCAGATGCATAATATAATGCCCGCGGGGATTGCCACATCCGCTTGCCTTAGGTGGAGCATTGAGGTCGGGTCAGGTCAGCTGAATTTTGGCCCCCGACAATTATTAGCAGTATATATATTATCATCAACCTTATTAATAGCAAAAAGGGTTGAACTTTTCATTGTGGGGGCTGCTGGAAATAGCAAGTAATTTTGCGGTGATAATTAATTTTCCTGATTTTGATTTTTTGTGGTTGAGGACCTGAGAATCCTTCCAATTATCAAGAAAGGACATCCCTTTTCCTGGCCGCCGGGCTATAAAAGCCCCTCTCAAGCCTCCCATTCAATCGGCACTGCGAATGAGCGAAACCGTAAGAAACTCCTCCTTGTAACCCTCCCTCCGAGCTTCTTTGCTCTTCTCCGAGGCTCTCTTTGCCTCTAATAAATAAAAATAAATAAAATAAATAATTGGTCCTCCCCTTCTCCTGCTACCTTTCCTATATATATTAGGTAGCCATATATATTTATAAAAAAAAGGACAAGATGACGATCCGTATTGAGCAACAGGAGGCCGTTAACACCGCTGCTCCAGGTATGTATTCCCCATCCGCCTCTTCTTCTTCCCCTCTCGCCTGTTACATTATTGTATTTCTTGGAGCTTATCCGTATTTGGTACTTTGTCTAATTAATATCCGAATATTCGGTTTATGCGTCACAATTATTATTATTATTATTATTATTATTATTATTATTATGTATTTTAAGGAAAAATAGTGTGGATTTATGAGGTCACTATTTCATACGGGAAAATGATTATGATTGTTGCAGCAGTGGTGGATCAGAAAAACAAAGTCGGAGAAGTAAAAGAGGAATTGGTTTTGGATGGTGGGTTTGTGGTGCCCGACAAAGTCGTCTCCAGCAATGGATTTGCAGCCCCCGATATTAACGCCTTTGGCAATTCATTTAGGTAAACTATAGTAATATCACAATTTTATAAGTCCGAATCGTCCGCTTTCATGAGTTTGCCGTAATTTTTGTGGGTTTATCAGTGACGATTAAGTAACAAAATATGTGGTGTGTTTTTGGGGGTTGTGGAATTGCAGGAACTACAATGCAGAGAACGAGAGGCAAAAGACGGTGGAGAATCTTTACAGGCAGCAGCACATTACCCAGACCCTTGATTTCGTAAGTCAATCATTGGTCATCGTCTAGTGGTGATTTTTTCCCTTTTTCACTGCCAGATATTTTTATGTTTTTTTTATTTTTAAATACAAAATGGGAAATGATGATGATGTAGGTGAAGAAGATGAGGGCAGAGTATGGGAAGCTGGACAAGGCAGAAATGAGCGTATGGGAGTGTTGCGAGCTGCTCAACAGCGTGGTGGACGACAGCGACCCAGACTTGGACGAGCCCCAAATCCAGCACTTGTTGCAGACCGCCGAGGCCATCCGCAAGGACTACCCCAACGAGGATTGGCTCCACTTGACCGCCCTTATCCACGGTACGACACCACCTATCCTGTTCTGTACCCCTTGATTTTTGTGCCCTGGTGTCCCTTCTGATTAAAAAAATTGGAATCCTTTTTTTGTTTTTTTTAAGATCTCGGGAAGATTCTGCTGCTTCCTCAGTTCGGTGGGCTGCCCCAATGGGCCGTGGTGGGCGACACATACCCACTGGGTTGCGCCTTCGACGAGTCTAACGTCCATCACAAGTACTTTGCAGAGAACCCGGACAGCAAGAACCCGGCCTACACCACCAAGAACGGAGTCTACAAGGAAGGATGCGGCCTTGACAGTGTCTACATGTCCTGGGGCCACGACGACTACATGTACCTTGTCGCCAAGGAGAATAAAACCACCCTGCCTTCTCCTGCATTGTTCATCGTCCGATACCACTCCTTCTACCGTAAGTAGTATTCGATTCGATCATATCGATCGAGTTTGTTCTTCCTTCGCATTATCATTCGTTTCGTTGGTTTAACGTTGTTTTTTTCCGTATGGTATGGTGTGATTTTGTAGCTCTGCACAGGCACGGGGCGTACAAGCAGCTGATGAACAAGCAGGACGAGGAGGATATCAAGTGGCTCCACATCTTCAAGTATGTTATAACATAGACCATCTTCTCGTTTCGTTACAGCATATTGGGTTTTTGCTTGATCAATGATGGATGAATGTGGGTTTTGTTGTTGTTGCAGCAAATATGATCTGTACAGCAAGAGCAAGGTCCACGTTGATGTTGATGCAGTCAAGCCATACTACCAATCTCTCATTGCCAAAGTATGCAACACAAACAACAGAATTTCTCCGTTGCAATATCTATCTCTTCTTCTTTCAATTGTGGATCCTAATGATGATTTCTGTCGATTTGGGTTTTGGCAGTACTTCCCAGGGAAGAAGCTGAGATGGTGATTTGGCTACGAAGAGGAGGAAGGAGGCTGATGATGTGTTTGGATGGAAGAGAGTGGTGGTGACGACAATGGAAGCCATCTCCCTCTTTTGTTTTCTTCTTTTTCTTTTGCAATATCTCTTCTTCTTGTTGTTGTTGTTGTTTTTTTTTTTTTTGAAGAGGGAGGGGCTTAAGTATAATTACTAAGCTTTTGTCGGATGAATGGATGGCGTGGAAGAAAGTTTGCTCATCACTCCCTCTCTTTCACTATGTTATTTGATATTTTATTTTATAACAATATAATAATAATAATAATATATATCTAAAGATGAAAAATATATAGGAAGAGTTGTCCTGTTTCTGGGTTTGCTTTCAAAAGAATGAAGTATGCTAATTTGTCCATCTCCCTCTCTTGGCCGTCCATTTTGGTGTATAGTTAAGAAGCAGCACTCAGAGAGATAGCTTTCTTCCTTCTTGTGTGAAGGGTGGAATTAAGGGAAGCTCAAGGTTTGCTGTCTTGATGTGCGTGTGGATTAGTGGAGCTTATTCATTGGGCGGCAGTCATGGCGACAATGAAACTCGCTAGGTTGGATTGTAGGGTTCAGTGAGAAGCTAGAGAAGGCATTTCCTTTTCGCTTATATATTGCCGGTGTGGGAGAATGTTAGCAAGCGGATGTTGAAATCGAATAGCTTCATCAGTACGAACGATACCGAATAGTTTCATTCGTCCAAACTCTATTAGCTCCATAACAATCTAATTGTATGTTCTTTTAAAATAACCACAAATACAACTACTCAATGGGACACTTTATTTTTATTGTGTATGGAAATCTCATAGTTATACATGTTTTTATTATTATTATAGATAAGCCTGTATTATTTCATAAATGCGAAATATTACAGGAATCAGAAATAAGTTGGTTCACAAGGAAAATTGGTGGCCTAGAGGCCCAGATTTCTATTTCTCCCCACCCACACTGTATATGGGTCAGAATGTGGGTTGCCGATTACTTACTCTGTCCGAGAACCGGATCCCCATCAAACCATTAAAACTATCGATCATTTCTCTCACTTTTGCACTCTCTGCTCCTTCCTCCGTCATCAAAGTCTCTTCCTTCTCTATCTGTTGCACTGCTCTAAGACAATCCGATTCAATCTCTCCTGGAACAAACCCCTTTTCCATTGCATTCTCCAAACCAAATTTAATGGCTTGCAACTCAGCCAATTCCGTTGTCCATTGAATTCGAGTTCTTCTAACACCCGCACAGCAAAAAACCTCATTTCTATCTCGAACCACCACCCCCTAGACCAGTGCCAACTCCGGCGAAGGTCGCCCCGTCGAAGTTGATCTTGTAGGTTGTGGTATCTAGAGGTTTCCATCGGACCACCTGTCTGGGTACCTTCTCCGATTCTGCTTGCTGGTTTTCCAGGTATTCAATCAACCATTTCTCCATTTTTTCCATTATTTCGAATTCTTCAAGTTTCTTCTTCTTCTTCTTCTTCTTCTTCTTCTTCCACAATTGACTGTCTTATAGCTAGACATGTTATCTGACTTTCAATTAGCCATTTTTATGTGTTCTCCTTAAATACGATAAGGTGATTAACATTGTTTCGTTATTGCCAGCTTTATGTACTTTCCTTTTCTAGAGACATATATGCTAGTCATCTTGACATAGCTCATCCATTCGCATGGATGTGCTTAGAACGTCTTTTAAGAGTGGTTCACTCGGAAACTTTGAGGATTACGAGCCCGAAGATGGATCATTCTCTGCCAATGGTGCACGATCGGTTTGTCGTGGAACCTTTTCCCCCTTCCTGTAAAGCCATCTTACTAGAGTAGTGGTGCATATTGTATACATCAATTCACTATCGCAATGAAAAAAAATTCTCGTTCTTTGTTTCGTGGGTTGGCGCCGATGAAAACATCTTTATTACGACACTTTGGCATAGAGGTGGCAATTGGATCGGATTCGTGGATTGGATTGGTGGATCCATGGATCAAATGGATCGGATCCAATGGATTGGTGGATTCATGGATTGGATCAAATGGATTGGTGGATTGATCCATGAATCCAAATGACATCTAAGGCTTGGACCAAAATGTAAAATTTGAAAAGTTTTGGTACTAAAATGTCATAATGAAAATTTTTAGGTACCAAAATGTAAATTTCCAGAGATATTTTTCGTATAAAAATATAAATTTTAGGTACCAAAATGTAAAACATAAAAAATATAGGTACCAAATCGTAATTTGCCATTTGGGTCCATGGATTGATCCATGAATGATGAATCCACCAATCCAATTGGATTTGGATCAAATGGATTGGATTTAAATGGATTGGATTAGGTTGATAATTTGGTGGATGGATTGGATTTGGATTCTAATTGCCGCCTCTACTTTCGCAATACGGTGACCAAATTAATCATTATACCCTTCTTTATCCTGTTGTGGTGGATATTTAGCTTGTTTGACCTATGTGACTGTTGCAAACTTGCAATTGATGCGCAAATCAGTCTCGTAAGTCGTAAGTTAACTGGCCGTAGAGCCCAGATCTGATTGTTGAACGAACGGAAAGCCCAGGCCCAGAAAAGGACGGTTATCCAGTTTTTTAGAACTGGGCGTCAAAACAAGTAGCAGAACCTCTTGCAAGACTAATTACGCGCCAGCTCAGGCGCGCTATCTCTCTTCCATCTGTTTTTTTCCCATCTTTCTTTTTTCCTTTTACTCTCTCTCTCTCCCTTTCCCTTTTCAGTTTCCCCTCCACCTCCGCTCCTCCTCCTCCTTCCTCCGTCGTCACTCTCCTTCGCTTTCTCTTGCACACTCTTCCTCTTACCAAACCGACAAAACCTTTCCCGAATTCCGCCGGAAAATTGTCCCGTTTCCGCCAAATAATCCTCCAATTCTTACACAGAGAGTAACCGCCAGAGCTACTTCCTCCACCGATCAGAAAATCGGAGCCTGATCCGCGAATTCCGTTTCCAAGGCGCGGAAATTTTTCAAGGAAGGGAGAGGGAAAAGGTTTTCGAAGAAAATTAGGGTTTTATATTCATGTAATGTTGGGCATCGTCTCCTCGAAATGGCTCCTGCAGCTGCGTCGCTTCTCCTTCTGCAATTCTTCGTCGTCGTCGCCTTCGGCTTCTGGTTCGCAGCCACGCCTTGCATGAGTGAAACCGATCTGGACGATGGCGAATTCTCCATTTCCGGTGGCTTCGATTCGTTTGCCTATCACGGAGACTACAGTCCCCCTTCGCCGCCGGCGCCTGCTCCGCCTCCGCTCCCGCGCTCCGTCACCTGCGAGGAGGATCTCAAAGGCGTCGGCTCCTTGGACACTGTGTGCAAGCTGAGTTCGTCTTTGAATTTCACTGATCACGTGTATGTAGCGGGGAGCGGGAGCCTGGTGTTGCTTCCCGATGTCACTTTGAGCTGCGCTGCCAGCGGATGTTTCATTGTGGTCAATGTGAGCCATGAGATTAGGTTGGGGGAGAATGCGGTGATAATTGCGGGGACTGTGTCGCTGGCTGCCGAGAATGTGAGTTTGAGTTATGGCTCGCTGATTAACACTACTGCCTTGGCTGGTCCGCCTCCCCCAGAGACTAGCGGAACTCCTTCAGGCGTGCAAGGGGCAGGTGGTGGTCATGGGGGACGGGGAGCCAGCTGCCTCTCAGATAATACCAAGTTGCCGGAGGATGTGTGGGGCGGGGACGCTTATTCGTGGGCTGATTTGCAGAATCCTTGGAGTTATGGAAGTAAAGGTGGGACAACGAGCAAGGAGGAGAATTATGGCGGAGAAGGAGGCGGGAGGATTGAATTGAATGCCACTAACTCAATTGAATTTTATGGAACTTTGTTGGGGGAAGGTGGAGATGGCGGTATAAAGGGTGGTGGGGGTTCAGGAGGCAGCATCCGTATCCAGGCTCATAGAATGTAAGTTCTTTCCTGTGCCCATTTGTCTTAGAATTGGCTTAGTGTATAGCTCCTTGGTCTTTAGGATACTACTAGTATCCAAAGCAGTCAAAATCGGGATTTTACGTAAAATCGAAAATGGGGTTAAAATCGGAATCGTAAAATCGTAGGATTTTAAGATCCATATAAAAATGAAGCCGGGATAATATTAGTAAGGAAAATCATGAATAACATAAAAGCACATAACACTTACAATGATAATTTTCAAGGTTAAGGTTCCAATTTATCAAGGTTAATGTTAAGAGGTGGTGAATCAATGATGATTAATACATTGATGTGAATTTATTATAGTCGATGGTGGTTAGTGTGAGAGAACTAGATGATGTTGGCGGAGGAGAAGAAAAAGAGGCATAGTTTTGCAAATTATGGGGAAAATAAGTAAAATTGACTCAAAGATTTGAATCGTAAAATCGTAAGATTTTAAAGATTCTAAGGATTTAAATCGTGAATAGTGTAGGATTTTAAGGTCCATAGATTTTATAGTAAAATCAAGATCGTAATAGGTAAGTAAAATCGTAAAAGCGTAGGATTTTAGGATTTAAATCGGGATTTTGACTACTCTGCTAGTATCAATACCGGCGGCTACGGAGATTTGGTCGTTTTTAGTATGGTGCTTAAAAGCACTAGAGTGATAATGAAAATAGTTAGAAATTGTATACAGAAAGCAAATACCATACGTTTTGTCAAAAAACTTAGAAGTTCTTGCTAGCAATACGAACTTACTACATTCGTATAGTGCAGCAATTTCCAGTATTTCTATATAATTTAGCAGGCACCAGAAACGTTAAACGGATTCTCAAGGCTCAAACTATGTCAACCTTTTGTAATTGCCAAGGGGACAAGGAAATGGAAGACAACAAAATGTGCACCAGCCATAGAGCACAAAGTCGGGATAACGCAGGGATAAACAAACTTAAACATCAAATAGTAAGAATTGAAACTGCCAAACCCAAGTTTTAAGGTGCTCAGAGATGTGATGTCACTAATACTTTTGCTACCTCCACATAAAGAGAAAGAATCTACGATACCACTGCTAGCAAAATGCTATAAAAATTTTAGTAACTTTTTTTATGATTAATCAAATTTTTGTTAAAGGACATATGGCATTCTCAATTGAGAACCCAACCAGAAGTAGAGATACTGCCTGCAATTTTCTATTCCCCAGACACACCAGTTCAAATGTACTCTTATTTCTGTGAACTAAAAGTAGAGGGGGGACTCCCTGAACTCCATGGCATCTGCTGCATCATTCCCTCCTTAACATACTTACCATTAAATCCGACAGCAGCCTCCCAATCTTTGCCATGCCTTCTTCCCTCCAAACTTTTTGCCAAGCTTCTTCTTCATCTTCCTCTCCCTTAACAGATACATTGCCTTCCTCATTGTCCCCAGATGCTTTTTTATGCCCTTTGGGACTAACTGGCTGATATGTTTCTCATTAAAACTTCTCCTCTGCTTCCTCCAGAGTTAGTTGCTTATATTGTGCAAATACAGACTCAACACTTTGTAAAAGTAATAAATTCCAGCCGTTGCCAATCAAACATTAAGAGACCGAAATGGCAGCTCTGTGTAGGTTACATTTGTTCTTAGCAATTTAGCATGTTGGACGAAGCTCTTTCCTTCCTTCTGCAAACTGAAACAGCAGAGACCAAGATGGTGAATTCTGATAGGAGTCTCTCACGCCGCCTTTTAATGACAAAGACAAACATGAGCAATGGTTAACTCTTAACCTCTTAATTACAAACTCATCACGTAATGTTAGTTCTGCTCGTCTTAGAACACTCTGCCATGAGTTCTGGAGTTTACAGCATAAAATTGGCCGAGTTTGAAGCAGCAACCCTATGTATGGTATTGATGAATAAGTTCTACATCTATACTAATTGTCTGGTCTTTGTAAGCATGAGTTGTTTCTTAATGTGTTTTTATTACAGAATGTCACATGATCTAGTACTTTTATATTTCTTGTCAGACTATTCATTGTACATGGTGCATCTTGCTCTCTTCTTTGTTTTGCATCTATCATTAAATGAACTGATGTTCTTCGATATTTTTTTGTCCTTAAAAGACTGAGATTCTCATCTAAATTTTCACCTTGCAGGGTAGGAGATGGTGCACTGAGCGCTTCTGGTGGTAATGGATTTGCTGGTGGTGGTGGTGGAAGGGTGTCTGTTAATGTTTTCAGCAGGCATGATGATATATCTATCTTTGTTCATGGTATGATGATAGGTTTGGCCTTGCCGTTTAAGATGTCTTCTTTTTTGTTCCTATCTTTTGTTTTAATGTCTTTGATAACACACATTTGCATATAGGGGTGTATGTAACTTAAATTAATATGGGGTGCAAAGAATATGGCTCACTTGGTGTCTTAAGGGGCTTACTTATAAAAAAGAAGAACAAAAAGGGGATTCCGACATCCCAAACTACGAAATTCTAGACACAACAATGTCTCTAATTGCTTCCTTATTAGGCATATTTGAGTGTGTTCTTATGCGCTTTCTTCTTTGTGCAGGTGGAAGGAGTCTTGGCTGCATTGAAAATTCTGGTGCTGCTGGAACATATTTTGATGCGGTTCCTCGGAGCCTTACAGTTAACAATAACAACATGTCCACCAACACGGATACGCTTCTGATGGAATTTCCTAAGCAGCCACTTTGGACCAATGTTTATGTTCAGAATTGTGCCAGGGCTTCTATTCCTTTGTTTTGGAGTCGGGCTCAGGTGGTTCACCAAATACACCCAGCCTGAAATCATTGAATGATGCATATTGTGTGCTCCGTTTCCTTATTTCATCTGGTAGAGCTTTTGTAGCTTGCTTGTTCTTTAAGCTCATTTTTCATCCTTCTGATTCTTTAGGTTCGTGGACAAATCAGTTTGTCATGTAAGGCAGTGATGAGCTTTGGCCTCCCACACTATGCCACATCAGAGTTTGAGTTGATGGCAGAAGAACTTCTAATGAGCAACTCAGTTGTTAAGGCAGGTCACAAGCTCTTATTCTTGATTCAATTTTCGTTTCTTTTGACTCTGTCTTCCTGGTAAGGAAAGGTGGGTTTTTTATGCCTCCCCTAAATTCATCTCATTACCGACTTCCATGCTATATAAAACAAGCATATGGCTTTCTTAGGGCTTGTCATCATTATCTGTTTCCATTAGATTCTTTTGGCTTTGTTTTCTTTTTGAACTGCAGTCTTGAATCCATGTTCAGCACAAAGTTTGATATGACTATAAGAAGGTTTTTAGTGGTTTTTTATTCTGCAATGCAGCATTACTTATTCATCTCCATTTCTCCTTAATATGTTTGTTTGTTAGGAGTTCTTCCTTCAATTCCACTTTAAGGAATGATTTTCAGTTGTCCAGTTGAGAGTTGTTTCATATTAGTGTCCTGGGACCTTTCTGCATGTCAAGTGCCGTCATTTCCTATTGTTCATTTTTAACCAGATATATGGAGCGCTTCGTATGTCTGTCAAGATACTGCTGATGTGGGATTCCAAGATGCTTATAGATGGAGGTGGGGATGATATTGTGGCCACTTCTTCGCTGGAGGCCAGCAATTTAATTGTCCTCAAGGTATGTTTGGTTGCCTCTATTATTATTTATTGGGTGCATGTCCTTGATTCATTTTGATTGTTGGTTACATGATGTTTTGGCAACAGGAATCTTCTGCAGTACACTCTAATGCCAATTTGGAAGTCCATGGGCAAGGTTTCTTGAATTTGTCGGGACCAGGCAACATGATTGAAGCTCAACGCCTGATTCTATCCTTGTTTTTCGGTATTTATGTAAGCCAACGGTTTATTTACCACTTTCTCGTGTGAAAAGTCACCATATATTGTACTCTAGATGCTTGCATGATGGATGAATCCATTTTCAGTTGAAGTAGCTTCACCCAGTAAGTGATAAAATTGTTACTTTATTTGTTTTAGGAACCCAAAGTAAGAGACCTAGAATATCTTAGGGCTTGAGGAGATTTGATAATGTGAGCTTGAAAAGTCACATAGCACTCTCACATCCTAAACACTCATTCTTGATGCCTCTGAATTCACAGATTTCACAGGAATAGGATAATTTAACGGATTATTATCCAAGATTGTCAACAGTTGAAATAAGTTTTTCTTGGAAGTACATTGTCCACATAGAAATGCTATTTGTTTGATCTTTCCTACTCTTCGTGTATTTTAGCATATGGAGAACATTCTTGGAAATTTCTTGAGAATCGTGTATACAAAATATTGAGGTCTTGAGAATGATATTGTTTCCCATGCAGACAGTTTTCCCCTTCACACAATTGATAGACAATTATTTATTTATTTATGAATGGCAAGAGTGCCTCTACCGTACTAATCTGTTGCCTATACTCTCATTAGGTTGAACCTGGATCAGTTCTTAGAGGCCCGTTGGAGGATGCTGATGATCATAGCATGTAAGTTCATCATAAGCGTGGGAGTTGAGCAGTTGTGTTCACCAAATCCCTTCAATCCTCCAGGCTCTTACTTTTTCTGTGAATGCTTATTTATAAATCATGTTTGTAGGACGCCACGACTCTATTGTGAGGATAGAGACTGCCCAAGGGAACTGATTCACCCACCCGAGGATTGTAACATGAATTCTTCATTGGCCTTTACTCTCCAGGTGTTCCATTTGCCAGATTGAGCACTAAGTACTTATCTTGTTCATTCATAACTGCCCACTGTGTAGAGAGAGGTGCAATGTCTCTTACAGTCATCTGGCTTGTAATCTGCTGTAGGTATGTCGAGTTGAAGAGATAGTTGTTGGAGGCTTGGTAACAGGATCTGTTGTTCATTTTCGCTTGGTCAGAAATACTGTTGTCAATTCTTCTGGAGTAATCAGTGCTTCTGGATTGGGTATGATTGTTATATGCTTTAGAATGTTGTATGCTTTATTATTATATGCTTTAAAATAATTTATAAACATAAACATATAGCTTTGTCTTTGTACAGTTCTATGTGGGATTGGTTAAGAGATGTCTATTGTAACATTAATTTGTTTCTTTTCGTATCCCAACTTGTCAGGCTGCACTGGTGGTCTTGGAAGAGGTAATGTTTTTGACAATGGTCTTGGTGGTGGTGGTGGACATGGTGGAAAAGGTGGCAAAGGGTATTATAATGGGAGTTTTGTGGATGGTGGCGTTGCTTACGGAGATGCCGAATTGCCTTGTGAACTTGGCAGCGGTAGCGGAAATGATAGTTTAGCTGGGACAACGGCAGGAGGTGGTATAATAGGTGAGTTCTTGAGTCCTGATGATTGATGATGTATTCTTTCTTTCTATGCTTTAAAAGTTACAGAGTTGCAGCTTTTCACACTATGGGATGTACATAAGTGTGTCTTACTTACTACTCTGTGATGCCACTTTACACATTTATCTACTTGATCATATTGTGAGTTGAGCTGCGAAGTGAGTTTCTTGCATCTATATTCTTGTATTCTCTGTAGGCTTCTTTGGTCTGACCTCTTAGTTGCTCTTTGTGCCTATGGAGAAAGATTATATCCCTTTTTATTGAATATGATGGCTACTAGTCAATTACAATTTTACCTCGTTACAATTCTGGTAGCCTCATCTATGGTTTCTGGCCTTATGCCTTGTCAGTAATCGATTGCCACGATGCAAATGCACGAAGTCTCCAATAAAATGTTTTGGTCACGTTTTGTCATTGCTTTTCCAGTAGTAACCTGTCCTTCCATCATCTTTCCCAGTGATTGGTTCTATGGAGCACGCACTGTCCAGTTTGTCCGTTTATGGTTCACTTAGAGCAGATGGTGAAAGCTTTGGAGAAGATCCTAAGAGAGATGCTATAATGACCTCAAACGTAGGTCCTGGAGGTGGTGCTGGTGGAACTATTCTTTTATTTGTTCATTCAGTGACATTTGGGAGTTCCTCTACCATTTCCACTATGGGAGGTCATGGAAGTCCTTATGGTGGTGGTGGTGGAGGTGGTGGAAGAGTTCACTTTCATTGGGCAAATATTCCAACTGGAGATGAGTATGTGCCAATAGCTATCGCAAATGGGAGCCTTCAGACGGGGTTGGTATTTGTCACTACATTAAAACTGAAGTTCTCAATTTCTTCCTTTCAAGTTTTTGTAGTGTGGTAGTGTCTTTGATTAATTTGGGTTTTTTTCCTCTGTTCTTTCTTAGACAAAAAGCAAATGCTTTCAGCTTGGCTATGTTTTTCCTATGTTTGTGACATGTTGCCTTAGCCCACTTGATATGTTTTTATGGATAATCAAGAACTAGGCAAGTTGATGACTCACCTCAGCTCTGGTAACATTGATGTTGTCCCCATAAACATTCTCTGATGGCCAATATAGTTTCCAAAGCTACATCTATCAAAATAGATGTACATGTAAAGGGCCAACCTCTGGAAAGGTTGTGGAATGCTGAAGTATTAATTAAAAAGTAGTTTCCATAGCTAGTCAAATAGCTAGGTTTTCAAATTGATTTTGGTCCATGGGGTACCTATTTCCGGTATATTTTTGAAATGCTGCTTTTACTTCTGGAGCAAATATTGAGTCTCGAGGACTTGTAAGATCTAAACATATTGTTCCATGAATGGCAGCGGGGGACTTGGTAGAGGTCAGGGCTATGCTGGAGATGATGGAACTGCTACCGGGAAGGCCTGTCCAGAAGGGCTCTATGGTATCTTTTGTGAGGTAAGATTTTTCTATTGCTCTTTTGCTGTCTTGCTTTGGCGCAGTTCTCCAGAACTTCTTAAACCGCGTAATTAGTGTGTGATTATCCAATGTCTGAAATGTATGGTATACATTAAAAATAGTATTTATTATTGACATAATGCATAGAGAAGCATTAAAATTGTAATCTTGAACTCCAGTTATTAAATTAATCAACATACAGGAGAACTTTTTAGTTGTTTATATACATTATGGCCATCTTCTTTACTGGTGAACTGATAAGGATGCTGATTGGTGAAGTACTTTGCATGTTTTGTTGCAACATCTTGATTACTTCGGGAATGAATATCATGCAGGAATGCCCCATAGGTACATTCAAGAATGTCAGCGGATCTGATCAAGCCCTTTGTTATAGTTGCCCATCCTCTGAGCTTCCAAGCCGTGCCTTATATGTCACTGTTAGAGGTAGTTCTTCTCCGTGATGATGAATTAGTCCCAATGGATGGATAAATTTGATGTTCTCTGCATATATGAAGATTGAGGATCATCTGAACGATTCTGCATATTTTGTTATGGAACGATTCTGCATAGTCAAGGAATGATTATGAAAGGCTGTAAAAAAATTATTGCCTAGATTTGTTCACCATCCGTTGGAAACTTGGAATATTCTGTTTGGCCATAGCTCGTTCTTTGATAAACCTTAATTGCCTAAAAACATGCCCATGTTAAAGCCTGGAAACTGACACTACATTTTCTCCTGTGTTGACGCAGGTGGTGTTACTGAAAGGCCTTGCCCATACAGGTGTGTGTCTGACAGATATCACATGCCAAATTGCTATACGACTTTTGAGGAGTTGGTGTACACTTTTGGTGGTCCATGGCTATTTGGTCTTATTCTACTGGGTCTACTCGTCCTTTTAACTCTAGTGCTTAGTGTTGCACGAATGAAATATGTTGCGGGTGAGGAATTACCTACTCTTGTGCCTGCTCAGCGGGGTTCTCGCATAGATAACTCATTCCCTTTCCTCGAGTCATTGAATGAGGTAAGCCTTAGTCTTTTGCTTGCTGTAATGATGTTCTCTGTGCGCCGGTGACTTAACCATGATCTGTTCTCCCAGGTACTGGAAACAAATAGAACTGAAGAATCCCGAAATCATGTGCACAGGATGTTTTTTATGGGGGCTAACACCTTTAGTGAACCTTGGAATTTGACTCATTCTCCTCCTAAACAAGTTATTGAGATTGTGTAAGCATTTTTCCTTCTGACATATCTCTTATCTGTTAGATAGTTGGTCGTAACAGACTTTTTCCTTTTACATTTCTACTGTTTTGGTTCTTGTTCCTGAAGCTAGGGAAGTTGGCGTCTGCCATAGTTCAGAATATTAATTTTTTTTTTTGTGCTCTTTATAATAATGTGACAGGTATGAGGATGCATTCAACAGATTCGTGGATGAGATCAATGGTTTAGCTGCATATCAGTGGTGGCAAGGATCAGTTTACAGCATCCTTTGTGTTCTTGCATACCCACTGGCATGGTCTTGGCTACAGCAGTGCAGGAAAAGGAAGCTACAGCAGCTGCGTGATTTTGTTCGCTCAGAATATGATCATGCTTGCTTACGTTCTTGTCGTTCTCGTGCTTTGTATGAAGGACTCAAGGTTCATTCCCTTGCCTATGAAGCTCACTAGTGTGTTCTTATTTTCTTGCTAGCATTTCATTTTCAGCAACCTGAAAGCACAGTAGTCACATGATTGTCATGACTGTTTTGTTCTGAAAAGAAGAAAAGCATCTTATAGGTAGGAACTTTTTTCTGAAAAGAAGAAAAGCATCTTATAGGTAGCAACTTCACCACTCTAATTTGCATGTTGGATTTTGCTTCTGGAAGTCCGCTATTTGTTAGGCATGTAGGCTTGAGGAATATTGCATAAGATCTTCCCTCACCATCATGTTTCCCCCCTTTCTGGTTACAGCTTTATCGGCAGCTTATGCTTTTAGGTTTCGTCAAAGGGAATTGATTTGCAGGGTGTTATAAGGATTTCCTGGACTATTGTTTCTTGAGATGAAATATAGGCTCTTACATCTGCAGACTAGGTTATAAGTTCAGTAGTGCACGTAGATGTATTTGGTATGGATAGAGATAGTAGTGAACGTACGAATAAGTGTGTTCGGCTGGAGTACTTGTAAAGTGATTTGGTTATAATTCAGTAGATTATAAAGAAAATGTGTGTTCGGTTGTAAAAATTGTATAGTAGTTTTTGACAGAAATTACTTAAATATGCAAGTTTTGTATAATTAACCAACCAAATGGCTTTAGTAGCTTAATAATGCGTTTCAGGTAGAAGTCGATGTGTTTGGTTGCGGATTTGGTTGTCGGCAATTTTTAGGTCGTTACTGGCTTGGAAATCTTGAAATGAATACTTACTGATGGAACTGACTACAAGAGATTTTGTTTCGTATTGAAAGTCAGGAACTAGATGTTTGTTGTAACACATGTTTGCAGATGCGCCTTAATCGGTTTGCGGACTGATTGATTTTCTTCTGCTTCTGTGGGTTGATAGCTACTTCTCCTACATGGACTAAAACATCTGAACAGGAAAGGAACTAAAATTGAAGATGGTGGAACTTTTTTACTTCTTTAGGGAAAATTGAGTATGAAGGACTTTGATATAAATCTGGGAGTTAATGCTAGAATCAGAGTCGACACAACGTACTTAGAAGAGCCTGGAGAGTTACATAGCTTCTGACCTTATACTCTACTTGCTTGATTGAACATGTTAATGTCTAACTGCATCACTTAATGAAACTATAAGCTATATCGCTTATGGTTTCTTTTTGGAAGAAGTCGCTATTGTTTTTTAGGATGACTTACTGGCACTCTCTGTTGCCTACAATTTATCCAGTCTGTTTCTTGTATATTCACTGTTGTATTATCTGAAATCGAGTGGTGGTTCATACTTTGGTTCTGATACTAATGTGGATTTTATGCTAGGTGGGAGCCACATCTGACCTAATGCTTGCATATTTGGACTTTTTCCTTGGCGGAGATGAAAAGAGACCTGATCTTCCACCTAGTCTTCATCAAAGGTCTCCGATGGCTTTAGTTTTTGGGGGAGATGGAAGTTACATGGCCCCTTTCTCTCTACACAATGATAATATCCTACTAGTCTCATGAGTCAGGTTCGGCTTTGGGATCTCCTTGACATATATATTACTATTATTATGACATGTTGATGCCTGTGGAGAAGGGAACTGATTTCCGAAGTTATGAAAGATTATTAACTTTGAAGTACTTCTTTTCAGGCTGTTCCGCCAACCATCTGGTATCGGTTAGTGGCCGGTCTTAATGCTCAACTGCGCTTGGTTCAATGTGGACGCTTGAAGTTTACATTTTGCCGTGTTGTTTCTTGGATTGAAACCCCATGCGAATCTACTTTATCTGCCTATGGCATACATGTAGATCTTGCCTGGTTTTCAGCCCACTACCTCTGGGTATTGGCAGTTTGGACTTCTGGTGTATGCCACTGTAAATGAGAATCCACTGCAGGCAATTGATGAAGAAGTTGTTTTAACTGAGCAAACAACCATGGTGAGACACTAAGGCGTCTTCGTCTTTGCATGCCGTATTAATATCTCTTAGAAATGTGGACTTGGCTTAGTTCATTTTCTCCTTGAAACTGCAGTTCAGCTTTGGTGGGAGGAACAGGAGTGATCGAAGGCAATATCTGAAACTTACTGAACCACTGATGCCACGTAAAGTATTTGGAGGAGGGATTTTGAATTCAAGCAGTTTACAAACACTTAAACTACGGAAGGCTGTCTGTTCTTTTCCTTCTTGATTTTCAATATCCGACCTATTGGTCACCAGGTAGTTAAGACTCGAGATGCACATCAACTCCTTCCTCTAGCCATACTATGTCTCCAGACTTCTCATAAAATGTTTTTCTTTTCATGTCTTCATTGCAGGACCTTGTGGGTTTGCTCATATCTATGTTACTTCTAGGAGACATTAGCGTAGTCCTGCTTACTTTGCTACAGATGTATTCTATTTCGCTCCTCGACTTCCTATTAGTTTTTGTTAATTCTTCCTCTAGGCATACTGTTCCCTTTCCCAGCCGGGATCAGTGCTTTGTTCAGTCACGGGCCTAGGCGATCAGCAGGTCTATCTCGTGTATATGCTTTGTGGAATATTACATTCCTTGATCAATGTTGTAAGTTTCCCCCATCTCTCCTTGTTTTACGTCCCAAGTCTCTCTGATGCTGCCCGTTTGTTTACTTTGAAGATCTCAGCATTCAGCATCTCTTGATCTTAGCCTCATAACTTGTTTTCACTTCTGACACAGGTGGTAGCATTAGTATGTGGTTTTGTTCATTACATAACTCGCTCGAGGGAAAATCATCGGAACTTCCAGTCCTGGAATTTTAGCATGTAAGTTTTTCCCCCCTAAACAACTCTGTTACGGTAGCTGGAGAAACTGCAGCGCCATTGTTTATGTTTAAGTGATGCTTGTGAGTATTCGAATTGCAGGGATGAAAGTGAGTGGTGGATACTTCCTTGCGGGCTTTTGGTTTGTAAAATTGTTCAAGCACGACTAATCGATTGTCACATTGCTAACCAAGAGATTCAAGATTACTCCCTGTACAGTAACGACCCCGGAGTGTTCTGGCAAGCTTGAGAAAGAGTTATATAGGGCGGGGGATTTCACAGGACATTACAAGTTAAACAGGCGAAAATTATACAAGGGTTCGTTGATCTGTCTCTTACATGTACCAGTAGAGTAATTAGCCTTTAGTCAAGGGTGTGTTTGCATGTGGTTTGTGCTAAAGACGTGGTGCTCTTGCTATTACCCCCAGTTTTTTCCTCGATGGTTCTGATCATGGGTTATGCTATGGCGAAATATGTGTACATGTAATATCTGTGTTGAGACTTGAGAGATCTGTTCTTTTTATGGTGCGTGTTGGTCTCCATTGCATCGAGTTGGCCTGTCGTTCTGCCAAATCTACTTTGGTATGTTGGTTTGGGTGTTATGTCGGGGCATATGAATGTTGGAGGGAAAAATCACACAAACGAAGGTGAGGCAGCATCCCTTTGGGAACGTCCGATAACATTGGAATGTGAAGCATATGCCAGATGAAAGGTCACATATTGAAATATAAGATAGTATGCAGCCGATTTGTAAAATCTCGGATAACTTGATCGATTTTTAAGTCCAAAATTACACTTCTAACTACACTGCCTAAATTTATTATAAGGATATAGGCATATAGCTATAGTAACAATTTTCAGATGTATGAAACGTTTCAACTAGGGCCTAATTTTTTTTTTTTTGAATGATCATCATTTTTAATCATGATCATCGTTTATGGATTTTTTTTCTTCCAAATACTCAAGTGCACTCGATGACAATCATTTTTAATTATGAAATAGGATGTCTTTCACAACATTAGCATGCATTATTAATTTGTTTGTTTTTCTAATATATATTGAACCTATTATTCTAGAATTTTTTTTGCTTAGAGCTTATTTTGATTTACTTTAATCATCTTAAAAGTGAAATTATCATAATTTAAAGATATTTATTTTATTAATTGGGCTAATACCACTACAACACCCGAATTATCGAAGAAATGCCACTTGTGTCCTATTTTATTCAATATTCCATTTATATCCCGAACTATTTTTCCGTTAGTGTTGATCGTTAGTATTAAACAGAAAATCTAGTTAGCATTGAAGTGGCATCTGACATGTAATTTTCAATTTTAGTTTTTTTATTTTTATTTTTCACATAAATAAATAAAAATAGAAAAAAAGAATAAAACACTAAAAATATTTCCAAAATCCAAAATAAAATAGAAATAAAAAAACCCTTCAGACATCGCCGCTCCTTCACCTCCATGGAACCCTCATCTTCCTGTTATTCTAAACTCGCCGTCGTTGCTCTCAAATCCATTCATTCTTCTAATCCTTCTTTCTTCGCTATTGTGCGAAGCTCGTGTTTTGTGGGTTGTACAAAATGATTGATAAAGTGGTGGAGGATATGTTGTAGTTGGAACTCATATGGTTGATAGACTGGTGGTGGATGAACATGACAAATCTGGGTTTTCCGATCTTGCGAGACTCAGAGGAAATCAGGGAGAACAAAAGAAGAGAAATAGAAAGTCGTTGTCGAAGTAAGGAAATCAAGCAAGCATATCTAGATTTTCGGATCGAAATCGGCAAGCTTATTTACAAAGCTCCCAGTCCCCAAATCGACGAAATTTGAGGCACAATTTGGGCAAAGATAGCCTAATCAAGAACTCTCGTCGGCTGGCCCAATCCACCTTCCTCGACACACAATCTTCCTCTATTAGTCATTTGCAGATGATGTCAGGATCGACACTTGAACTCCCGACTTCTCATCGTCGTTGAGAAGCAGAGATTCGAGCCCCTTCTTCTTGAATTTCAGCCCGTCGATTTGCAATTTGGTGAATAGATCTCTCAAAAAAAAAAAAAAAAACGCGAGCTCTTCCTTCTCCGATTCCACCCCCGGCTGGGATAACACGATGGTGTTCGACTGGTGGAGGACGCCGGATCTGAGCTGAAAATCGAGGTTGTGGAGAAAGCTGGAGAGAGTTGAGGAAGCCATGTCGAGGTCACTCTGGAGAGCAGGTTGCCGCCGGGGAAGATAGAGGCGGAGAAATCGTTGTTATCATGTTGATTCTGGGAAGGGATTTGAAGGCGACAAAGAGCTCTGTCTCCGGTGAAGGGTGAAGCAGAGTGAGGCGGGGAGAGGGTTGAAGGCGACGATGGGGATTTTATTTTTGTAATTTTAATGATTTTTTTAATTTAATTTGATTTTGAATTAAGAAAATGTTACTGACGTGGCATCCACATGGATGCCACATTTTCTACCACGTCAGCAAAAGTCAACATTAGTTTGACTGCCGTTTGGTCAACCGTTATTTTTAACTGTCAACAAAATGGCCAGGATACAAATGGCACAAAGTATCATATGACGGGATAGAAATGGAATATTGAATTAAATAGGATACAAATGGCATTTTTTCAATAGTTCGGGTGTTGTAGTGGTATTAGCCCTTATTAATTTATGCACTTCTTGGCGATAATGGGTAAGAAACTTTGGCCACAAGAACACCAAATCTTAACTCCGATCCTGGGTTCAACCACTGTTTCTGCACAAAATACCCTTATGCTAATTTTTCCAGTAAAATCTCTAGTGCGGTTTTACAATTCTTGAGTGAGACTTGTGCTTAGTAATCAACACATCATGTCTACAACCAAGTTTGTAATGAAAGAGATGGATTCGTTCAACCAGGTCTAGTGTTCGACACATGTGGTAAGTGTTGTAATTGGACTATTAATTACAAACTAATAACACATCATGTCTACTACTCCTAATTACAAACTAACCGTTTACAAAGAGACATGTGGTAAGTATTGTAATTGGACTATTACCCATGTGCTTAGTTGAAACTGTGCGAATCGTCTTGCAACCTCATCGCCTATGTTTTGACCCTTAGCAATAACATTTTAAAAAAAAATTATTCTCGAAGGGAAGACCTGCTACTGAGTTCAACTAATGTTCTTCAATCATGGTGATCAATCATGATCACTTGTCTTCATCCCCCTCAAGCTGGTGTGTAAGGATTAAGTACACCCACTTTGCGTAAAAGAAACTTGAAACGATCGGTTGACAATCTTTTTTTGTGAAAATGTCTACCGGCTGAAAATAAGTAGGTATATGTTGTAAGGTGATCAGGCTAGACTTCATTATTTCGCGAGTGATGTGTAGGATGTGGTACTTGGAAAAAACTCCATCAAGGCTTTCAGCCATTGAACCTCACAACATAATTGTGCAAAAACCCTGCACTATGCCACTGTGGAGCTTCTAGACACCGTGCATTGTTTCTTACTCTTCCATATGATGAGGGAAGATACATGTAACCAACGTCCGGGCGTCAGGACAAGTAGCCCAATCTAAGCCATTGTACCTTGTAATTATCAAAATCATAATCGACTAAAAATCATAGACCATGATATGGACATTCTTTCAAATACCTCAGGACAAGTAGCCCAATCTAAGCCATTGTACCTTGTAATTATCAAATTCATAATCGACTAAAAGTCATAGATCATATTATGGACATTCTTTCAAATACCTCAACACTTTTTATAGATCTTTGATAGTGGTTGAATTATCTTAAAACTGGGACAATGTTCTATCTAGTCTTGTGGTGGTAAGATACTACAATTGTCCTAGTAAACGTTTGTAGGTTTCATGTTCTTCTTGACCCAAAAGATCTCCATCCTCGCTTGATAACATAGCCTTCATACTAAGAGG
Organism: Linum tenue; assembly: GCA_946122785.1. NCBI lineage: Eukaryota > Viridiplantae > Streptophyta > Magnoliopsida > Malpighiales > Linaceae > Linum > Linum tenue. The sequence goes on along the minus strand of CAMGYJ010000002.1, from coordinate 11,042,165 downwards.
AGTTTTGGATGGCTTGTTGTTGAGAAAACTTGCATTGACTAGCATCTCCAAACAAAACTCCATGCGATCGGGAGATGATTCGGGCCTAATTGTACATGTTTACCCACGTTTTCCTTAGACGTTTGTGGCAATTTTGCTCCTAAAAGGGTGGTTTTACGTTAGGTTTCTTGTATTTTAGCGTGTTTCAGGATCTAACCGGTGAAACCAGCCCCGGAGTCGAAAGTTGGAAGAAAAGGAGCAAAGAGGAGGAAACAACATGTGTTCAAGGTCTGCCATTGGAGTTCACGGTCTTACAGGACCATGAACTGGAGCCAAAATCCGTGAACCGCGAAGCGTCCAGGGGGAATCCAGAGGTTACTGATGCCGAGTGAGTTCACGGTCACTAAGACCGTGAACACTAAGCACAAACCGTGAACCGTGGATGTGAAGCGGTGCGTTTTGGTCTGAGCACTGAGTTCACAGACGTGTTTCAATGTTCACGACCGTGAACTGAGGTCTAAGACCGTGAAAGTTGAGTCCTTGAACTAAGACTGTGAACTGCTCAACGCGTCCTTGAACTAAGACCGTGAACTTCTCAACGCGTCCTTGAACTCAGCTCTAAGACCTTGAACTGAGCCTGATTTGGGTATAAAAGGAGAGGGGAGCTGAAGGAGAAGAGGAGAGCTGGTTTTTTGGAGAAGAAACACTTTCTTTCTCTAGAGTTTCAACCTAAACACCAAAGGGGAGTTCTAGTAAGAGAGAGAGAGAGTGCTAGAGTGATCATGGAGCATCATTGGAGGCTTGGGTGGAAGATTCAAGCCTAGAAGGAGGAGAAGAAGAAGATGTTGATCTCAAATTTGTAATATCTCTCTCTCTCTCTCTCTCTAGAAACTGACTCTTTTCTCTTGGGTCTTGTAGATCCCTAACTAATACTTTGTAATTACTTGTTTAGATTGAATGATTAAGTGTGGGTTTGCATCAATTTGAGTATTAGAGGTGTTTGCATGGTGATTGTGCATGCTCGTGCTTAGCAATCTAAGGGTTGTGCATAATTGTGATTAGCACCCTTAAGTTTGTGCATGTTGGTGCTAGCAATCTAATTAGCCACCTTAGCCTAGCTTAGAGAGGAAAATCCCCCTTCCAAGGGAGGCTCAATCGAGTTGGTTTTCCTTCCGCTTTCTAAGCCACCTAAACTAGGTTAAGTTAGGGCAACCCTCAATATTGAGTTAGCAAGTCGGTTAATCGTGATTAAGCCGTCCGACCTTAGAGTTGAGTGAGGGAGTAAGTCAACTACCGATTTTCTAAACCGAGAGGGTCGAGTGACACGACCTTTCATGCTTACCTCGGTTTAGCAATTGAGATTGTGGTCTCCGACCACATATGCATCCCTCTGCGGTTCGTGGTTACACCGTTTGCATCTAGGTTAGTTTTGATTAAGCCGCTCAAACTCCGGTTTGAGGAAGAGACCTAGGCAACCACTAGTGACCGAGCGAGAGGATCGATCCTATGACAAATCGACTTTCAGTGAATCCATCCTGTGACAAATGGATCACTAGTTGCTCCTAATAGTGGTTCCCCCAGACTTGGTGAGTGGATCGATCCCGTGACAAATCAATCACTAGTGAATTCATTCTGTGACAGATTGATCACTAGTTGCTCACCCCCGTGGTTCACAACCATCTATGCCACACGACTCCATTCAATCCAACGAGTCATGGTAGCTAGTTAGGGGGAAGCAACTCCTGGGTGAAGCTCCCTTAGTTAGACTTTTCCTTCATTTAGTTTTCTTTGCTTGTCTAGTTTGTAGTTTCATTAGCTCTAAACCCAAAAGTTGTTTGCTAGATAACAACCTAAGCGATTGAAGTAGGGGTACATGGACCTGTCCAAGTTGACAATTTAAATACTTGCTCTATACTGCACCCGATTAGAGTTTAAAAACTTGGGCTCTAATTGGGGTTTAATTATGGTGTAGTTTCGTGCGAGTCAAGTTTTTGGCGCCGTTGCCAGGGAACCGCGGTCCATTATTTTGAAAAGGTTGCTTAGTGTTACTCTAGCATTTTCTATCTTGCCTTTTTGTTTCCGTTTTGTGTTCCGTGTTGTGTTTTGTTTACCCACTCTTTGTCTTGAAGGGTGGTTTGTGTTTGTTTGATTTTCTTTTTGTGTTTTTGTTTGTGAAGGTTATGAATCATGGATCCCAATGGCTTCTACAATAGGTGGGGGTATCCACAACACCCCGAATGGGGGTACCTCGGAGCTTCATGGAGTGAACAAGAAGGGGGAAGCCAAGGATCCGGGTTCTATTACCAACCCCCCTTCCAAGAAGAACAACCATACCATTGGGGGTATGAAGAGGCTTCCCCATATCAAGAAGGTTTCCCTCCACAACCCGAGGAGAAATCCAAGTTGGAGTTGGTCATGGAAGCTTTCATGGGACAATCATCGAGACCATGTGGCACTCCACTACCGAAGCCAAAGAGCAAATTAGAGCTCATGGTGGAGCGATTCGCCCGGGGCATAGATGAAGGGGTGAGCAATGACAACCGTGTGGATCAAGACGAACTCACCCCGGAGAGCTCCCGTGGTGAGGATGAACAAGAAGGTTGCATTGACGATTCTCATCATCTACCCCTTCCCTAGAGCAACCTTAAAGACCAAGACACGAGTGTGGAGGAGCAAGAGAATACCTTCTATGAGCTTGCATGGCATCTTGCCCTCCAAAGCGTGCTTGAAGACATGAATGGGAAGGAGGAAGAAGAGGTTGAAGAGGAGGAAGAAAGCATTGAAGAGGGGGGAGATCTCAAGTGTTCCCAAGGGGAGGAAATTGAAGAAGAAGGAAGGGAGGTTGAGGAAGACGTAGAAGGATCAAGTGAGGTCCAAGATGAAGACGAGGTAGTGGTGGATGAAGCATCCACAAGTTACAAGTGCTACCAATGCTTTCCACCCGACCTCGGTGCGCTTTTAGAGAAGGACCCATTTGCTGCTCTTTGCCAAGCCAAGGCCAAACCATCGGCGATCCCTCTTGGTGGATCCGATGGTGGTAAATCGATGATGCACTACATGGTATGGGGCAAATAGAAGAAAGAAGGAAAGAAGAAGAGGTCTTGTGGGTGGAGCCTCAAAGCCACTCAAGTTCACGAGCGATCAATCATGGACTCGTCCAATGCTCGTGACTTGAGACATCACCTCACCAACGAGAACGTCAACTTCAAGAAGGTTCTTGGGTGGACCGAAACTTGAAGAGCAACCGCCCGGCTCACGACGTTAAAGAAGCGCTTGGTGGGAGGCAACCCAACCATCAACGGTTTGCATCTCTTTTCCTTTCAATAAGACGATCAATGAAGAGATTTTGGTGGTGTTTTACCGTCTCCTTGATCTTCCGGATCTCACCCGCCCTCCGCTCACATGCACAAACATTGACAACTTAACCGGTAACATCGTTCTATCCCCTTCTTTTACGCAATTGAGGGCAATGTCGAGCTTAAGTGTGTGGTGGGGGGGGGGGGGTAGTCTATTATGCATGTGTGTGTGAATGTTTGGTGTGGTTTTGAATGCTTGGAGCCTAGTTGTATGCCCAAATTTTCAAAATTTGAGGTCTCCAAGCATAACAACTTCTACATTTGCATGATCATATTGGCATCTTGTGGTGATTTGTTTTGAATCTCATAGTTATTAGCATGGTCTATGGATGATTTTCTTGTGATGGTGTGCAACCTATGATGATGACTAAGAATTGTATTAGGTTTGTGCATAGGTTCATTTCTCATGTGTTTGTGAACCGATAGATGTTTTGAATCGATTACTTGCTTTTCAAAGTTGCCTATGCATCGAGTTTAGGGAGTTAGCATCATTGGAAGATTCAAGCCTAGAAGGAGAAGAAGAAGATCTTGAGCTCAAATTTTTAATCCCTCTCTCTCTCTCTCTATCTCTCTCTAGAAACTCACTCTTTTCTCTTGGGTGTTGTAGATCCTTAACTAATACTGTGTAATTACTTGTTTAGATTGAATGATTAAGTGTGGGTTTGCATCAATTTGAGTATTAGAGGTGTTTTCATGGTGATTGTGCATGCTCGTGCTTAGAAATCTAAGGGTTATGCATAATTGTTCTTAGCACCCTTAGGTTTGTGCATGTTGGTGCTAGCAATCTAATTAGCCACCGTAGCCTAGCTTAGAGAGGAAAATCCCCCTTCCAAGGGAGACTCAATCGAGTTGGTTTTCCTTCCGCTTTCTAAGCCACCTAAACTAGGTTAAGTTAGGGCAACCCTCAATATTGAGTTAAGCAAATTGGTTAATCGTGATTAAGCCATCCGACCTTAGAGTTGAGTGAGGGAGTAAGTCAACTACCGATTGTCTAAACCGAGAGGGTCGAGTGACACGACCTTTCATGCTTACCTCTGTTTAGAAATTGAGATTGTGGTCTCCGGCCACATATGCATCCCTCTGCGGTTCGCGGTTACCAGTTTGCATCTAGGTTAGTTGTGATTAAGCCGCTCAAACTCCAGTTTGAGGGAAAGACCTACGCAACCACTAGTGACTGAGCGAGAGGATCGATCCCATGACAAATCGACCTCCAGTGAATCCATCCCGTGACAAATGGATCACTAGTTGCTCCTCCTAGTGGTTCCCCTAGACTTGGTGAGTGGATCGATCCCGTGACAAATCGATCACTAGTGAATTGATTCCGTGACAGATTGATCACTAGTTGCTCACCCCCGCGGTTCACAACCACCTATGCCACACGACTCCATTCAATAACGAGTCATGGTAGCTAGTTATGGGGAAGCAACTCCTGGGTGAAGCTCCCTTAGTTAGAGTTTTCCTTCATTTACTTTTCTTTTCTTTGCTTGTCTAGTTTGTAGTTTCATTAGCTCCAAACCCAAAAGTTGTTTGCTAGATAACAACCTAAGCGATTGAAGTAGGGGTACATGGACCGGCCCGGGTTGACAATTTAAATACTTGCTCTATACTGCACCCGATTAGAGTTTAAAATTTTGGGCTCTAATTGGGGTTTAATTGTGGTGTAGTTTAGTGCGAGTAAGGAGATATCACATTTTTACTTTTGTGTATCTCTAATCCCTTGAAATTGAATTCTCCCTTAGCAATCTGTTAACAACGATCAACTCCAAACTATCACTGGCTAAAATAATATCATCTACATAATCACAAGGAACAACATACTTTCTCCTTAAGTCAAGCTGAGTATTGAGTAATCAACATAAGATTGAGTGAAACTAAGTTTCAAAAGTACTTCCGTCAACTTAACAAACCATTGTCTGGTGGCCTTGTTGAGACCATAAAGGATTCCCCCCTCCCCTAATTTTCACACCTTCCCTTTGTAGTCTGGTCTTTGATCCGGTCTTGGAGGTAATATCATATACACTTCCTCATCCAAATATCCATTAAGAAACACATTGATTACATTCATTTGACATAAGCACCATTTTCTGGAAGCTACAAATTCAAATAGCAACTTCATTGAATTATGTTTTGCCACATGATAAAAGGTATCCCAAAAATCAATTCAATGAATGTGTGTAGATCCTTTCAACACCATTATGGCTTTATGCCTCTCCAGACTTCCATGTGAATTTTACTTGGTTTTGAAGACCTACTTGTTTCATATTGGAACTTTGTCAACAGGTGGATCTACAACAGTCCAAGTTCTATTCTCTCCTAGAGCATCAATTCTCACCCATAGCTATTCTTCATATTGTTTCCTTACAAGCTTATGAATAGGTTGGAGATTCAGGTTCAGTGATAATAGTAAGAACAAAGGAATTTATGGAAAGGATATAGATTATCATAACAAAGATAATCTGAAAGGGGATGTGATATGTCCTTATGCTTGAAGTCGTAGTGCTGGTAAGTAGACTGTTGTGGAATTCTCTTAACCATCCATGATGTTTTGTTTCTTTATGAGCCTTTCTTAGAGTAATGGGTGGTGAGTCATGTTTTGGAGTATAAGTTGTAATAGGGTGGTGAAAAGTGGAAGGTATGCTAGATGGAGTCTTGGATTGAGATTTTGGAGGATTAATGAGGTGATTCTGGATAGTATTATGGATCATTGGTTCATGAATGTTGTGATCAAGTGTTAGAAATGGTTCTATCATGTTTAGATTAGGTAAGTTTGTGTGTGGTGTTATGTGATGAATGGTTCTATCATAGTTTCACAAAACAACATATCTTTGTTGACATAAACCTTATCATCTTCCATGTCATACAGCTTGTACCCCTTAATCCCAAAGGGATACCCAAGAAAATCAACCTTCTTAGTTCTTGAGAAAACTTAGTGTTATTGGGATCAAGATGAATAACATAAGCTAGACATGCAAATACTCCAAGACTAGTGTAATCTAGAGACACTTTAAAAAATCTCAAAGGGAGTCTTATTTTTCAGAATGACAGTTGGTGTTCTATTTATTAAGTATGCAACATGCATAACAAAATAACTCCGGAAGCTAACATGCAATCCACTTAGAACTTTAGAGAACTAGCCACATTCAACAAATGTAGATGTTTTCTTTCCACTCTCCCATTTTGTTAAGTTGTCCTAACATAACTCATGTATATTGTCATGTTCATTCAAATTGAGTTAATGCCATAGCACATAAAGATTGGACTAAATGCCTGGCCTTTGTCTTGCTATGCATCATGAAAACCCACAAACATATGCTATAATCATCCAACATAGTAAGAATATATTTAAAAACCATCAATTGAAACAACATCCACTCACCCCAAATATCATTATGAACAAGATAAAAAAAACTAAGTCACTAGTTGGAGCTCCTATTGAAATGGAACCTTTCCTGTTAGGCTTAGTGACAAACTTCACTATGCTTAGAAATCGGTAAAACTACATCATTACCATTCTTCTTCATTTCTTTAAGTCTTGAAAAATAAAGGTATCCTAGTCTCATGTGTTACAAAATCTTACTCATGTGTGTTGGTACCTGTGTGAGTGGAAAAGGCTGATGTATTGGAATGTTTGGTACGTAAGTCTTCAAGAAGGTACAATCCCTTATCTACTCGGCTTGAACAAGTCCTCTGTTGAGAGACAAGGTCATGTACAAAACAAAAATGGGATTGGAACAAGGGTGAGACTGGTGAACACTTAGTTAACTGAGTGACAAAAATTAGATTGTATGCAAAAGTAGAAAACAGTAAGATTCCACAAATTAACTTGACTATGTCTATGTGTGTGGCTGGTCTTTGCTATCCATTAGGTAAGGTAACTAGGATATCTTGAACAGGTTTGCAACTAAAAAAAGGTCAACGTCACAAAATATATGGCACTAGCTCTAATATATATGACCCAAGAGTTTTTGTTATACTCATTTTTATAATAGTAAAGATGTTAATTGTCATAGGATGCTTCATATTTTTCTTATATGTCACTAAATATGTCTGAGAGGTCGTAGAAGATCTGTTGAATGAACTATAACTAGCTCCAAAGGACTGCTAGAGAGTTTATTGGTTAAATAGATGCTTCAACATGACAGCTTCCCAAGTTCTTCCACATCAATAGTAAAGTTAGCAAAAATTGTTTAGCAGCGACCATTGTGCATCCATTGTCACTTCCAGCACTTGGAGGGTTATACTGTGAACCTCCAAGTATAAGGCATGGTATCAATACTCCCAACAAAACTCCTTCCTCCTAATCCACCAACTCCATATGCATTTAGTCCTATGTTTTTCTTCTGGAGGTTCATGCAAAATTTAGTTACATAATTATCCTTTTTACAACAATAAAAAAGCAAATCACCCCTCCTTTCTTCGAGTTTTTTTTTTCCTTCTGGAGGTTCCAGCAAACTTCAGTTACATTATTATCCTTTTTACAGTAACGACAAAGCAATCCGCTCCTCTTTTCCTCCTTTCTACGAGTTTTGAGAATTGTGTGGAGTTTAGGTGTTTGATAACCTCTTGATTAACAATAGGTGTAGCCAGAGCAAAAGCTTTAATACCCTTTTCCCAAGCTAAACTAGTGTTATTCATCTGCCTTTCCAATTGAACAACCGATATGTATACAACATCCAAATTTGGGAGAGGGTCTATCATAAGCATCTGAGATCTAACATGCTGAGAGTTTTGATTAAGACCTAGTAGAAATTTTATAACCATTACATTCGCCTCGTATTTCTTCACAGTAATATAATTTTTGGATTCACATGCATGGAATAGGCAAGTAAGAGCTAAGCTCTTCCCCTTGTACTTTCAAATTATCATGATATTGCCTAACTAACAGATATCCTTATTTAGATAAGTCGATTTGCTCTTGCAAATTTGCTACACGGTTATCCTCCCGGTTACAAGTCGTGTGCTAGGGTGAATGTTGTGATTAGTGATACTAACATTTCTTATGTTGAGAACTAAGGTGTTCCCTCTGATTCTGTTGTTCTAACTCAGCAACAATATCGTTTACTGGTGGCGTCAGCACAACCTCAAAGTTAGCCTTAGGATTTGTCTTTTGGACCTCATAGTCTACTTGTTGGTCCTTCCATCAGTCTGCTTACTTCTGGGTTAGTTGAAAGTGGATCCAACACAAGCTATCCACTCTATAGTGTTCAAGCTCCTGCCTCCTCTTTAGGCTCTCACCTGACTATGGAGAATGGTAAGTATGTTATTGCAAATTTTGCTAAACGTGTTTCATTTTATATTTGGATGGTAGATAATGGGGCATCATATCATGTTGTTAGTCTCTTAGAGTTTTTCACTGATTATGCCTTAGTTTCCCCTTTGCTTGTCACTCTTCCTAATGGTACAAGGGTTCATGTTAGCAAAGTTGGGACTATATCCATGTATGACCATTTAGTACTTAAAATGTTTTAATGAATCATAATTTTGGTTTTAATTTGGTCTCTGTAGGTAGATTGACCAAAGATTCTTCTTGTTCTTTGACCTTTTTCACAATCATTATCTCATCCAGGATGTGGTTTCTCGGTGCATGATTGATAAAGCTAGAGAGATTTCAAGTCTTAATTTCCTGACTTCTGACTCCAGCAATCCATCACTCTCTCTCTTTCTTTCTGCAACTTTCATCTGTCTTTCCAGATTCACGATTGTTCCTTTGTTTGTTTTGATACTATTGCTCAAGATATTGATTTGTGGCATTACTGGTTTGGTCATACTTCATTTTTTAGGATTAAATGTGTTGCATCTTAACATTTTAAGATTGATATGGTTTGTAAGCTAGATTGTTTTATTTGTCCTCTCGCCAAACAAAAATGATTGACTTTCATTTTTAGTGAGTCAAAAGCGACTTTCATGTTTGAATTGGTACACATTGATATAAGGGGACCTTGCAAGGTTCCAAATTTTGCTGGGTTTCGATATTTTTTTACCTTAGTTGATGGTTACTCAAGAAACAGGTGGGTATATTTGGTGTGTGCTAAGTCAGAAGCTCGTTCCTTGACTGTTAATTTTCATACTTTCACTCTTACACAATTTAATTCTCGTATTAAAGTCATGTGAATCGATAATGGCCAGGAAATTTAATATGTCATCGTTCTATAGTTCTTTAGGTATCATTCATAAAATGAGTGTATTGCATCTTCCCAAAAAAATGGTCAGGTAGAGCGTAAGCAGAGCACATCATTGTTGTTGCTCGTGCTCTATTGTTTCAGTCGTCTTTGCCTTCTAAATTTTTGGGTCAAGTGGTCTTGCATGCTATATAACTAATAAATAGGTTGTCTACTCCATTACTTGATAACAAGAGTTTATATGAGTTTCCTCATTCCGATGTATCGAATGATGAGCCTCTTAGATTATTTGGATGCCGTGTTTACGCATCAACCCCTGCTCATAATCGTCTCAAGTTCGAAGCACGCGTTGATCCGTTTGTGTGTGTGTGTGTGTGTGTGTGTTTTCCTTTTGCAACAAAATAATATAAGCTATATAATATTGCTACTAGTTCAATGATTGAGTCACGTGATGTGGTTTTTCATGAGCATATCTTTCCCTTCTTGACCAAGACAAAACAGCATACGTCTAGTGACTTTGTATTTCCATAATTAGTCACAGACCGAGAACGAGATTCCACAAAGTGTTGTTTTTTCTTCATCTTGCCTTCCTTCTAGTATTGAACTCGGCCAACATTTTATTCCTACTATTGAACCTTCTTCCGATTTAGGTGCAACACCTGCGTACCTCCGATTTATATGGATGCTCAGCCTACGTCCTTCTGATAGACTAAGATTCCCTCCTCAAAGGTTTGGTAATTATGTGTCTCATGTTGTGTTACTGGATCCTGACATCACATGTCCTCTTTGTAATTTTATCTCTTCAAACAATCTATCTAACCATCACAATAAGTTTGTTATAGCTATTCGTTCTGTTACAGAGCCGGAATCTTACAAGAAAGCTTCTAAGGATCCTAAATGGGAGGCTTCTATGGACTTGGAGACCAAAGCTCTTACTAGAACGAACACTTGGACTACCACCCTTCTTCCACCTGATAAACCTGTTATTGGTAATAAATGGTTTTACTAGGTAAAATTTTATCTCAATGGTTCATTTGAGTGTTATAAGGATCGACTAGTAGCCAAAGGATATCGCAAACTCCAGAATTAGACTATCTTGATACGTTTTCACCCATAGCAAAACTTACAACTATCAGAACCGTACTTGTTGTAGCTTCTGTAAAAGGGTAGTAATTACATCAATTAGATGTTTATAATGCCTTTTTACATGGTGAAGAAGAAGAAGTATATATGAAACTTAAATTGTCCCTAGATTTAAACTACCTAAGGATCATCCACCGAACCTTGTTTGTCATCTCAATAAGTTATTATATGGCCTCAAACAAGCTAGCTGTCAATGGAATCTTAAACTTACTAAGTTCCTTTTAGTTTCTGGTTATGCCTAATTTACAAATCATCAAATTTGTAAATCCCTTGTTGTTTTGTATATTTTGGTGATGTGATATTGGCAGGTGATGTCTTAACTGAAATTGAAAGTCTAAAGAAAAGTTCGGATGATACTTTTAAGATAAAAGATTTAGGTTCTCTTAAGTATTTTCTAGGCATAGAAGTTGCTAAGAAGTCAACTGGAATTGCAATTTGTCAATGAAAGTATGCTCTAGACTTGCTTGATGACTCTGGTTTGCTTGCTGCCAAACCTGTACCACCTCCTTTTAATCCTGGTTTTAGATTGTCGATTAATAATGGTATTTTTTGGATGATCCTGTAGTGTATAGACGTTTAGTAGGTCATCTTATATACTTTTGTCATACTAGCCAGATTTGGTCTTTGTAGTTAATAAATTGAGTCAATTTATGAGTGCACCTATGATGTTCATTTACAGGCAGTCCATCATGTTTTGCATTGCATCAAACAAAATCTTTGTATTGGTTTATTCTTTGCCAGCTCATTTGCACTCACTCTTTAGTCATATTCTGATAATGATTAAGCTGGTTTCCCAAATTCTCGTCGATCTTCGACGGGTTACTATGAATTTTTAGGTCCCTCTTTAATTTCGTGGAATTGTAGGAAGAAGCAAATCATTTCTAGATTGTCTGCGGAAGCTGAATATAGGACTATGACAGACTTTGTTTGGGTGTTTTTGTTTTCTGTCCCTACCCCTTTGTTTTGTGACAGTTTTTCAATTATCAAAATTACAGAAAACCCGATTTCTCATGAGAGAACCAAGCATATTGATCTTGATTGTCACCTCACACATGACAAAATAGTTATAGGTTTGTTTGAAGTTCTTACATAACTACACAAATCAGCTTGTAGATGTTTTTTCGAAATATTTGCCTTTTGAACTTTTTGTAGACCTTTCTTTCATGCTCCAGCTTGCCAGGGGGTGTTGAAGACTAGTGTAGATTAGAATAGTATAAGGACTAAAATGTAATATTTGTTTATGTTATGTATTGTTTTGTAATTTGGACATATAGGTACAAATATTGTAATCTCTCAAACAGTGTAACTTTACTTTTGTGTGAAATAATATTGCGATGGTTTTTGTCTTCTAATAAAATTCCCTAAACTAAACTTATATATAAGGCAATTCCACATTTAAAAAGCGTAATAGTGGTATTCTTTCAAATTTCGCCGTTTGTCGGTATTTACTAATAATATTTTATTTATTTATTATTTATGTCAGAACTGTATATTATCGGAATAAAATAGTCAAACCACGATATTACCATAAAATATCATACCATAAACATGTCTTATATAACTTACGGAACACTTTCACAAAACTTCAACCTTGAGACAACTATATCCCCTAACTACTCCAAATAATACTTTCGTTGTACATGCTAGTATCTAAAAATAAATATGAGTTAGAAAAAGAACTTAGTACATGAGATTACTCACATGCTTGAAATTCAAGATTCAAATTAAAATAAGAAAACAACATATAAGCCAAATGAAATGACGAGAAAGTTGTAAATAAACAAAACACAGTAGGGGGTGTTCTTCGCACTTTCTCACTCTAGGGCTCTGTTTTTGCTCCAGAAAATCGATTCCCTCTCCTTAGGCTCGAAATTGGGTTAAAACCCAGAATTTCCCGACCACACGGACGTGTGGCTTTCCAGTCTGCCCGTTTGGATGTGAAAATGCCGCGTTTCAATTAAGTGGTCTTCAGGCATGCTGCACGGCCGTGTGGATTCTCAGCTTGACCGTGTGAGCTCCCTGGAATTTCAACACGGCCATAAGGGGTCCAAAACACAGCCACTGTGGCTTGGCCGCGTAATGGGATTCCACACGGCCGTGTGGCTGCTAGGTCTGGCCGTGTGGATTCCTCAGCTTCTCGCCAGACGCTCAACTTTCGTCCAATCGACTCGAAACTCGCTCCCAAAACTCCAATCACGTACTAGGACCTGAAATAACACAAACGAGAACAACCTAGCATGAAATTGGCCTAAGATACGAGAAATGAGGCTCAAACGGCATAAGAATGGTGGATAAAAACATGTGTATATATCAAGTCATCAAATTCCCGCACACTTAACCGTTTGCTTGTCCCCAAGCAAACAAAGTCAGATACAAGGTAAGCTCAACACATTTCAATCATACCAACTTTGGGGACAAATCATATAGGCACAGAACACATGAATCATACTGGCTTTTGATCATTGACATCTGGACAACTCAACAGCAACCTAGACAACCACCACAGAGGACATTCGATTGCATCAAAATCGGGTAAAGGAAGAGAATCCTTTCTGTTCACCAACCAACATAGACTTGACTCAAACATTTGACCAAGACAGTCATCGCATGCATCAACCTAAAGACATCAGAATCAAGACTGAGCCATCTAGGTCCTCCCCGGGGTAAAGAGCATAAAGAAGAAGTGAATGAATCGCTCACTCTCGACCAGTGGGGTCAAGACAATTTGATGCGAAAAATGCGCATGCTTATTCTCTCCAATCCTAACGTCTCTTCACCATGATGGTAGCCTCTAAATGCTAGAGTTCACACAAGGGATGTCACCACTAACTAATCCAGAGGTCTTAGACACAGGTTCAAGTGAATGGCTAGGGTCTTTGACATGGGGGAAAAGCTTTTTAGGTGGTGGAAGTATTCATAGCACAAGGTTCCACAGTTCCAAACCCAACACATTCACAGGCAATCAAACCAGTAACTTTCTTTCTGCCATTCTGCATTACTCAAATTCTCTAGAGCACAAGAGCGAAAGAGGTCACAATAATGTTAGTATTTCCAAGCCAGACTGCTAAGAAACACTACTTAATGAGCATGATTCAGATTTTTGGGTTGTGGCTCTCTATTGCTTTCATTCATTTTTTTTCTTTTTTTCTTCATTTTTTTCATTTCTTGAGAGAACCACCAACTCTGCACATTTTTCAAACACATGGCCAATTTTTAAGCATTACCTCCAACCCTCACATTATATTTAGCAGAAACAGCAGAGAACATGCAAAAGCCACTCTGTGGAACCTTCTAAGAGATGCAAAAGGGTGATTTTCCATTGTAGACCGAAAGAAAGAAAAGGACACGGCTCAAAGGGGCTAACTAGGGGGTATGAAACACCATGACAGTCAATTTGGTCGTGGGCTATTCCTATGCCTGCATCATCTCAGCTAGTGATAACGTGAATGCTACACATCATGGAAGAGGGATCTATCGCACAAGAAAGAAACGAGCATGCTCAAATCTCACATGGCTACCTGATAGACCGTTATTTACACATGTTTTTACCCTCGTTCTTACACCGTTTGAGGTGTTGATTCTCGTGTTTTAGGCCGATTTCACTCTAGGTTGTGCTTGTTTGTGATATTTCAGGTCCTAGTACGTGAATGAAGGCTTGGGAGCGAGTCTGGGGTCGATTGGACGAAGATCGGACGAATGGCGAGGTTTCAAGGAAGCTGCACGGGCAGACCATGGCATCGCACGACCGTGCGAAGGCCAAGCCAGGCCGTGCGGGATTATGCGAGAACACGCACGGGCAACCCATGAACTTCACACAGCCGTGCCATTGAGCGCCCTGGTCGTGTGATTTCTGCCGAGGCCGAGCACGGGCAGGCTGGAATTCTCACACGGCCGTGCAACCCTGGCCGTGTGAGATGGCTGAAGGTCGACTAATTGATGCGCCGCGTTTTGAGCCGCACGGCCAAGTGGGTGATCTGCACGGCCGTGCGGCCTGGCCGTGCGAGTCGGGAAATCCTGGTTTAGAGCCTATTCCGAGCCAAAAGTGGCAGAATCGTGTTTTCAGAGCAAAAACAGAACCCTAGAGAGAGAAAGTACAAAGAACACATCCTAGAAGCTATCTTAGAGCTGGGTTTCGTCGAATCGAGCTTGGAGATCGTCATAGGAGTGGAAATCATCGTCCCGGAGCATATTTTCCTCATCGTTATGAGTATGACTAATCCGATTACTGTTTTCTCTTCTCTCTCTATGGAGTAGAACCCTTCTCTCACTTGGGTATGAAGAACCCTAGTTCCTTGTGTTAGGGATTTGATTGTAATGACTTGGGATGATATTACTGTTTGATTTTAATCGAATGATGCATGTTTATTGAATTGATTGGAGTCTGATCAGCTTTTCTCAATTTCTGCTGCAACCTGAGATAGATAGAATCTGATTAGGTTGTTAGAGCCTCTTCATTCGATAGTAGGAGATTGGCTATACGAGAGTTAGCCAGTTTACTGCTTTGTACTGGAATTCAATTCCAGTAGTGGAGTTCTGTGTTCATAGCCTCAGCTTTCTATCCCGGTGAAGACTAGTCGTCTGCCGGGTAGTTAGACTGAGAGGGCTTGGTCAGCTTAAGAGATTCCAAGCTACTGTCGGATCTTCCGCAGTCTAATCAACAGTAAATCAACCCAGGGAATTACAATTGAACCTAACTAAGGGGCTAGGGGGACTCAATCCTGAGTGACTCTTTCCTGACTTTGAAAACCGAACAGTTTACTGCTTTCTTGTTGCTTTTGCTTTTAACAACAATCACTCGAACTAGTTTGCTAGATAATAGAGAATCACGGAGTAAGCAGTAGATCTAGACCCCGGGTTGATAATTGAACTTGCCTGTTACTGCATTCCCGGACTGCGATTACACTTGGTCGCAGTTTGGTGTTGTGTTTTGGCGTGTCAAGTTTTTGGCGCCATTGCCGGGGAACCCTCTAGATTATAGGGGAAACGTGAGAATTTGTTACTCTAGCTTTTTATTTACTGCATTTTATCTCTTCCACCTGTGTGCCTTCACGGGTTGCTTCTGCTGATTGTGTGCAGGTAGTGCATGACCCGTAGCCAGTCGGGAGAACTACTACCATTAGACCAGGAGCTTGAACGAACCTGCAGGAACTCCAAGCGGGTTCTAAAGGCGCGACTGGCTGCGGAGAAGGCGCTATCATAGCTGCAGATCGGAGAAGAAGAAGAAAGAGAGATGGGTGATCCAGAGAACCGTGCTGTGATCCCCGAGGAGCAGACCATGGGATCCTACTGGACCGCTAGGGCTGCAGACATGAGGTCACCCATTCAACACCCTCATGTCCCAGCCAACAACTTTGAGGTGAGCACCTCAGTGATCACCATGCTGCGCGGTTCAGTGGTGTTCCATGGTAAGGAGGGAGAGTGCCCTCGATCACATCTCAGGCGATTCCACGAGCTCATCGATGGAATCAAGATCAATGGGGTACCAGCAGATGCCATCCAGCTGAGGTACTTCCCATTCACTTTGGAGGGGCAGGCCAAGGAGTGGCTAGACACTCGACCTCCGGGCTCCATCACCACGTTCGCCAACCTGGCGGACAAGTTCCTCACCCGCTACCATCCTCCATCCAAGACAGCTGATCTGCAGAAGCAAATTACACATTTTTCTCAGGATGAGGATGAGACCATTAGGGATGCTTGGGAGAGATACACCAGCCTCTTTCTCAGGTGTCCCAATCATGGTTTCAATGATGCATTCAAGGTGGGCACCTTCTATCACGCCCTCTTCCCGGAGGACAAGCAGCTGATTGATTCGGTTTGTGGCGGGAACATGCTGACAAAAACCCCGCCACAGCTGAATCAACTCTTTGAGGAGATGGCGGAGAACGGGTACGACTGGGGCACTGCCAGGAGATCGAGACGAGCACCTGGATGGGGTGTGCATGCTGTGGGCACCCAGTCATCTGATTTGGTGCAGGTGGTATCGAAGCTGCTTTCGGCTATCGATCGTTCTGGTTTGATTGCAGGTACAGGACAGCCGCAGGCGATGCACTGCCAGTGGTGTGAGAGCTCTCATCACACCGTGGAGGACTGTCATGCGATGAGGGAGTCGTCCACTCCCCAGGAGCAGGTGGACTTCATCGGGAATGCCAGGCGCTTTGACCCCTACAGCAACACCTATAACGAGGGGTGGCGCTAGCATCCTAACTTTTCTTGGGCTGGGCCAAATCCCAGACCACCAGCTCCCCAGGGACCCCCCGGTTTTCAGAGGCCTCCATACCAGCCCAGACAGGGGCAATTTCAGCAGCCACAGCAGCCACTCTACCCGCCCAGACAGGGGCCAGTTCCACCTCAGTCGCAGGCACGACCATTTCCACAGGCAAAGGGCAGCACCTGCAGCCCCAGTACAGAGTGACCCGATGGCGGAACTGAGAGATCTGGTGGGTTCTCTGGCCACCTCCAGTGCCAATAAATTCAATAACATTGAGCATTTCATGGAGAAAGCTTCAGGCAAGTTCTTGGAGCTAGAAGCTGGTCAGAGAAACACACAGGCTGTGCTGCGAGATATACAGACCCAGCTTGGTGGTGTTGCCCAGGCTGTTGCTCGGAGGACTCCAGGTACCTTGCCTGGTCAGACCATCCCTCACCCGCAGGACCAGGATGAAAACGTGAGTGCCATCACAACCAGGAGTGGCAAGGTGACTGCCGATCCACCTGTTCGGGCAGAGGAGAGAGAGACCCCTGCTTCAGCACTTCCAGCTAATCAGGAAGAAATGGAGAAGGAGGTTGAGGTGCCTGCTCCTAAACCGCAACCAGTGGTGAAGGAGTATGTACCACAGCTTCCCTTTCCTACTCGGTTGCACAAGGACCGACTGGAGACTGAGTTTGCCAAATTCATGGCAATGCTGAAGCAGGTGAATATTAGCATGCCCTTCGTGGAGGCATTATCGAAGATGCCCAAGTATGCCAAGTTCATGAAGGATCTCCTCACCAACAAGAGGAAGCTTGGGGAGCTGTCTACGGTGATGCTAAACGAGGAGTGTTCTGCCATCCTGCAGAACAAACTACCAGAGAAGCGAAAAGACCCAGGGAGTTTCACTATCCCTTGCATGATTGGTAGTTTGCATGTAGGGAAGTCCTTGGCGGATTTAGGCGCTAGCATTAATGTCATGCCATATTCACTGTTTAAGAAGCTAGGCCTAGGTGAACCCAGTAATACTAGGATGAGCATCCAGCTTGCTGATAGATCTATTGTGCATCCTAGGGGTATAGCAGAGGACTTGATAGTCGCAGTAGGGCCATTTTCATATCCTGTTGATTTTGTGATTTTGGACATAAATGAGGATGTTGATGTGCCATTGATACTGGGTAGACCTTTTCTCGCCACCGCCAAGGCGCTGATTGATGTTAATGATGGAAAACTGATTTTAAGAGCTGGGGGTGAACAAATCACCTTCTCTGTTTCTGATAATATGAAACACCCCCAGCTCCATGATGATCTTGATTACTGTGATGTTGTTGCTGATTTTGAGACCGCACTCGCCATCACGAGTGCGGGTACTGATGATTTCCTTGAGCGTTGTCTTTTGCTAGGGGAACAGGCATCACAGGATATGCAGCTGGAGGAGCAGCTTGCGGAGCTGGACGAGGCTGCGAGCGAGGGGCGAGAGATACCATTCAAGCCGATCCCATCTCGCCCCGGCTCGCTACATCATTGGAGGAGCCACCAGAGTTGGAGCTTAAACCCCTCCCATCTCATCTGGAGTATGCATTTCTCCGGGAGGGGAATAAGCTCCCGGTTATTATTAGCTCGGATCTGACCCCCGAGCAGAAGAGCAGGCTGGTGGCTCTGTTGCAGAAGTATGCCCGGGCCATGGCATGGAAGATCACCGACATCAGAGGCATTAGCCCATCCTTCTGCTCTCACAGAATCTTGATGGAGGATGAGGTTAAGCCAGTCAGGCAGCCACAGAGGAGATTGTCTCCTAACTTGGAGGCAGTGGTCCGGGCAGAGATTGTGAAGCTCATGGATGCAGGGATCATCTTTGCTATATCTGATAGCAAGTGGGTCAGCCCCACTCAGGTGGTCCCGAAGAAAGGCGGGATGACTGTGGTCCCGAATGAGAAGAAGGAGTTGATCCCGATGCGGACCGTGACCGGCTGGAGAGTCTGCATCGATTACCGGCGCCTGAACGACGCCACCAGGAAAGATCATTTTCCCCTACCTTTCATTGATCAGATGCTGGAGAGGTTGGCGGGCCATGAGTTCTATTGCTTCCTGGATGGCATGTCTGGTTACTTCCAGATTCCTATTGCACCGGAGGATCAGGCGAAGACCACATTCACTTGCCCCTTCGGCACTTTTGCTTACCGGAGGATTCCATTTGGGCTGTGTAACGCACCGGCGACCTTCCAGAGATGCATGCTGGCTATCTTCGACCGACTGGTTGGAGAGATCATGGAAGTCTTCATGGATGATTTCTCGGTATATGGAGACTCCTTCACTCACTGTCTCCATAACCTGGAACTCGTTCTGAAGAGGTGCGAGGAGACTAATCTGGCACTCAGCTGGGAGAAGTGCCATTTCATGGTTCGTGAGGGCATCGTGCTCGGGCACAAGATCTCCAAGAAGGGGATTGAGGTAGATCGCGCGAAGATTGAGACGATCAGTCAGCTACCTCCTCCCGTTTCTGTGAAGGGGATTCGCAGCTTTCTGGGTCATGCAGGCTTTTACCGGCGCTTCATCAAAGATTTCTCGAAGATTGCCCTGCCGTTGACCAAGCTGCTGGAGAAGGATGCGCCATTCCAGTTCACTCCCGAGTGCACAGCTGCATTTGAGACTCTGAAGGAGAAGCTTACCCATGCCCCTATCATGGTGACTCCTGACTGGTCTCTTCCTTTTGAGCTGATGTGCGATGCGAGTGACTATGCAGTCGGAGCAGTTCTGGGTCAGAGACGCGAGAAACACTTCCAGCCCATCTACTACGCGTCGAAGACCTTGAACGATGCACAGGAGAACTACACCACCACAGAGAAGGAGCTCCTCGCTGTGGTGTATGCGTTTGACAAGTTCCGACCCTATCTGGTGCTCTCTCATGTGGTGGTTTACACTGACCACTCGGCGATTCGTTATCTGATGAGCAAGGCTGATGCAAAGCCTAGGCTCATCCGCTGGATCCTGCTGCTGCAGGAGTTTGATATCGAGATCCGGGACAAGAAGGGAGCCGAGAATGTTGCTGCAGATCATCTTTCGCGGTTGGAAGCCCCTCCTTCCCGGGTGAGCGATTGCTGGCGATGACCCTGGTGGACAGCGTGGCCCCTTGGTATTCTGACTTTGCCAATTATCTGGTGGGCAAGCAGTTACCCAAGGGGATGGCTACTCATGCGAAGCGCAAGTTCTTCTCCGATCTGAAGCACTACTTCTGGGAGGATCCTTACCTCTTCAGAATCGGAGCAGATGGCGTGATCCGGCGCTGTGTCATGGAGCATGAGATGGGAGACATCCTGTCTCAATGTCACGAAGGGACCTACTGGAGGTCATCATGGAGGAACCCGCACGGCGCGGAAGGTGCTACAGTCGGGCTTCTATTGGCCCTCGCTCTTCAAGGATGCAGACACCTTCGCACGCCAGTGCGACCGCTGCCAAAGGTCAGGTAACATTTCTGCCCGGGATGAGATGCCCCAACATATATCTGTTATTTGTGAAATTTTTGATGTTTGGGGTATCGATTTCATGGGCCCATTCCCTCCATCTTTTGGCAATCTGTACATTTTGGTTGCAGTGGACTACGTCTCGAGGTGGGCAGAAGCTCAAGCCATGCCCACCAATGATGCAAGACGGGTCTGCTCATTTCTGAAGCAGCTGTTCTCCCGGTTCGGGACACCTCGCGCCATTATTAGTGATAGAGGAACCCATTTTCAGGGGCAATTCACTAAACTCCTCTCTCGCTATGGCGTTAAGCATCAGGTGTCGGTGGCCTATCATCCCCAGTCAAATGGGCAGGCCGAGCTGACGAACCGGGAATTAAAACGGATAATTGAAAAGACGGTGGATCAGTCCCGCAAGGATTGGTCCACCAAGCTCGATGATGCTCTCTGGGCGTATAGGACTGCCTATAAGAACCCGATTGGCACTTCTCCCTATAGGCTTGTCTATGGGAAGGCGTGCCATTTGCCGGTAGAGCTAGAGCACAAGGCCTTCTGGGCCATTAAGCTGCTAAACATGGATTTGAGTGTTGCAGGTACAGAACGTAAGTTGCAGCTGCTGGAGTTGGAGGAGTGGCGTTACCACGCCTACGAGAACACCCTGCTCTACAAAGAGCGCACCAAGCGTCTTCACGACGCTAGGTTGAGGGGCCCGAAGGAGTTTCAGGTAGGTGATCGTGTTCTGCTCTTTAATGCACGCCTGAAACTCTTTCCGGGCAAGCTCCGTTCGAGGTGGTCGGGTCCCTTCACGGTGACCCAAGTTTTCCCGCATGGTGCGGTGGAGATCAGCAATGCTCAAACCGAGCCATTCAAGGTGAATGGCCACCTCCTAAAGTTGTACTTGGGAGGTGCTGTCGAGCGCGCAGAGCTGCTGATCAAGCTCGAGGACCCTTAGTTCCTCTACTGGCGTCCAGCTAAAAGACGGTAAAGAAGCGCTTGTGGGGAGGCAACCCCACCGAGGTTTGCATTTTCTTACTCCTTTTCCTTTGATTTTATGTGTTTTTGAGTCTTGAGACGTTGATCCAGAGTCAAGTGTCGTTTTTGAGTGAAAACAGGTTGAATTCGGGGCTCCAGCACTGCGCACGGCCAGGACCTCAACTTGCACGGCCGTGTGGATTTCTCCCCTTGGCCGTGCAAGCTCTCGGCAAAAAGCGCACGGCCAAAAGTGCACACTGCACGGCCGTGTAGCTCAGCCTGGCCTGGCCATGTGGCCGACACGGGCAAAACTTGACTCGCACGGCCGTGTGGAATTTTCCGCCTGGCTGTGCGAGCTCTCGGCAATAATCGCACGGCCAAATGTGCAAAGTGCACGGCCGTGCGAAGCTCCTCGGCCAGGCCGTGTCGGCCAGCACGGGCAAAAGCACCCCCTGCACGGCCGTGCGTGCCTGCCCGTGCGGACCAGGCACGACCTATAAATTTGGCCAGCACGGCCGAGCAGGTCAGTTTTTTCAAAAAGCTCGCCGGAATCCTCTGTCCTCGCCGGAAAACAGCGACGAAAACCCCCCTTTTCGATTTTTTCGGCCACTTTGGGTCATTTTTTCACCAAACCAACAACAAACCCACACTTTCTACACCAAAGCGGCCTATCCCCCCATTTTGAGCGAATTTGGGCGACGTTTTTGTCGCCGGAGGCGATTTCCGACGAGGCTCCGACGAGCATTTCCGGCCATTTTTTCGGCGTTTCGTCGCTTTCATCGGCTTCCCCTCATCATCCCCTACACCTCTACTTGAGTCTCCAGGTTTGATTTTGCCCTTAACTATGTTAATTGTGGAGAATTGAGTGTGTAGGGTGCATGTTAGAGAACCTTATTGAATATTGTGATTTTTGTGCAATTTATTGAGGGGAATGCATGGAATGTGGTTGAATTGTGTTGGGCAATGTCCCCCTTGCTTGGTTGAGCCCTTGTGTGCAAGAATTTGGCCAATTTCATGCTTAACTTAATAGTGCACACAAGGTGTTCGATGAAATGCCTGTTTTCCATGCCATGTTGTGGCCACCGGTTGGGGCCCTTAATGATGTAGTTTGAGGGTGTATTTGCTATGGATGTGAACCTTAAGTTGCCTATTTTCTCGTGAATGTGCACCCCCACCCAGATTATGCTTGATTTATCGAGTTGTTGACCCCCGAACTATGGATGAAACCATGGTTAGGCTGTTTTCTGTTCTTAAGTGTGGGGGTGTGCTTGACCTTTTCTTTGGCTCTTTTGGTTCCACTTTGGGTTGTTCTTTTGCAGGGCAATGGCGAAACCTAATCTCAAGCACCCGTTCATCCGGGATCTAAGGAGGGGCCCCACCGCAGACCGCTTCAAGGAGGTCCTGGAAACCCCGTTTGGGTCACACCATTGCTGGTCCAAACGGGAGTTTCGGCGATTGCACTGCTACGAGCAACTCTCCGCCGCCGTCGCCAACACCGCATGGCGCCGTCTGCTCATCCTCTGCGAGAAGGTCTACTACGAGCCTGTGTGGGAGTTCTACACGACCTTCAAGCACAATTCCACGACCGATTGGCAGGACGGTACAGCCGTCCAATTCAGGCTGGGCGGTGTCCCCCGGTCCATGAGCTACCACGAGCTGGCCGAGGCTCTCGACCTCGACCACGACGACCGTCGGGACTACATCACCGAGGTCAATGATCCACCGGAGGTGGACTTCGGGAGGCTGTACACCCGCCTGCCTCGGCCAGGCCAGACGCATCCCTTCCGCGCCGGGAGGACGAAGGCATCTACCCTGCTGCTCGACAACCGCCTTCTCCACCACCTGCTGGCGAAGTCTTACACCCCTGCAGCAGACAATGCCAGCGCCATCACGAAGAGGGCCCTGTACTTCATCCATTCGATCCGCCAGCACAACCATCCTCTCCACCTGGGTTCGGTGGTGGCCAAGACCTTCGAGAAGACTGCTACAGAGCTGAAGAGCCTCCACTGCGGCCCCCTCATCACCCGCCTGGCCACCTTCTTTGGCCTTTCACTGCAGGGGTGCACCGAGGAGGGGGACACCCTCATCTTTGGCAGCAAGACGATCGGTAAGATGCAGCTGTTGCGGGAGAGGAACGGTGTTCTATGGGTCGATGGGTTTCCGGAACCTCCGATCCCCGCGGAGCCCGAGCCAGAGGCCCAGCCAGAGGGCCAGGAGGAGGAGGCTGCTGATGAGGTGGATCCCGAGGAGGTGGATGCTGCTGCTGCTGATGCTGCCCCCCGCCCCACCACCTTCGAGTATGGCGGTGGCAGCTCCGCTTTCCAGGGCCAGGATTACTTCACTCATCAGTTCGAGCAGCTGCGGATCCAGAACCAGCTAATCCTCGACCAGCAGATGCAGTTCCATCTGCAGTACGCGGCAGACCAGGCCGAGTACCGGAACAGGATGGCTGCTTATGACGAGCGGCTGAACATGATCCAGACTCAGCAGGGAGTGACTCTCGCCCACATCGAGCGGGAGAAGCGCCGTTCACGGCGCATGCAGGAGGTTCAGCAGCACCTGCTCCAGCTGCTCCCGGGCGAGCAGCCTGTCTGGAGGACTCCCTGGGATGACTCCCCCCTTCCACATGCCCCAGCTGACGGTGATGATGGTGTTGCTGGCGCTGCTGATGATGACGCGTTCATGAACGACATCGACCTCGACGATCTTGGCGACGAGTAGGCTGTACTCGTTGTCCCGTCTCAGTGTGTTTTCTTTTTCGTTTTAGACTCTTGTGTGTTTGCTCCATGTGTGCGGAGGTTGAACTCAGTGTCGTTTGTTTTTTGTTTTTGGTTTTCCTTTGTGGTTTGTTTCTGATGTAGCCGTCTGGGCTAACACTTATCCCTAACGCACAGTGTGCTAGTGTGTTTCTGGTGTTCGATTTGTGCAGCATTGTCCACTTCCCCATTTGTTTCTCGTTGACTGGTCCCCTTCCAGTCCCCCAGCAGTGTTTCATTCCGGTAACATCGTTCCCCTTCTCTTTCCCTCTACTCCATTGAGGGCAATGTCGTGCTTAAGTGTGGGGGGGGTGCTTTGTATCGGTTGAAATATTTATTTGGGTGCTTGGAGCCTAGTCCGCTGTCCGAATCTTACGATTTGAGGGCTCCAAGTACTGCTGTTTGATCATATTGGCACTATGTTTTGATGGATGAATTGATTGGTTTTCGGATTAATGCATGACAACTTGTTTGCGACTAGGACAACCTATGATGAGGACTGAGATGTGCAGTAGAACGATGTAGGGGTTCAGTTTTTCAACTGTTTGCTTGCCAACTGTGACTTGATCTGATTACTTGTTCTTGACAGTCGTTTATGCATCTAGTTCAGGGTATCAGAATGTGAGATAGAGCATATAGGTAGCCATGTGAGATTTGAGCCTGCTCGTTTCTTTCTTGTGCGATAGATCCCTCTTCCATGATGTGTAGCATTCACGTTGTCACTAGCTAAGATGATGGGGGCATAGGATTAGCCCACGACCAAAATTGACTGTCCTGATGTGTCATATCCCCTAGTCAGCCCCTTTGAGCCGTGTGTTATCCTTTCTTTTGGTCTCTAACGAAAAAATCACCCTTGTTGCATCTTTTAGAAGGTTCCATAGAGTGGTTTTTACATATTCTCTGCTGTTTCTGCTAAAGTCTATGTGAGTGTTGGAGGTAGTGCTTAGAAGTTGGGCAGGTGTTTGAAATTTGTCCAGGAGTGGTGGCTCTCTTAAGAATGAAAAGAAAAATGAAAGAAAAACAAAGAAAAATTGAAAGCAAAAGAGAGTCACTACCAAAAATCTGAATAATGCCCATTTAGTAGTGTTTCTTAGCAGCCTGGCTTGGAAATGCTGATGTTTATGCCTCCTTCGCTCTTGTGCTCTTGAGATATTGAGTAATGCAGAATAGCAGAAAGAAAATACCGGTTTGTTTGACTGTGATTGTGTGTTTGGAAATGTGGAACCTTGTGCTATGAATACTTCCACCACTTAAAAGGCCTTTTCCCCATGTCCAAGACCCTAGCCAGTCATTTGAACCTGTGTCTAAGACCTCCTGATTAGTTAGTGGTGACACCCCATATGTGAACTTTAGCATTTAGAGGCTGCCATCATGGTGAAGAGATGTTAGGGAATGAGAGAAATAGCATGCGCATTTTTCGCATTAAATTGTCCTGACCCCACTGGTCGAGAGTGAGTGATTCATTTTCATATTCTTTACACTCTTGTACCCCGGTGAGGACCTAGATTGCTCGGTCTCTATTCTGATGTCTTGAGTTGGATGCATGAGTTGACTGTTTTGAGTAAGTGGTTGAATCAAGTCTAGGTTGGCCAGTGAACAGAAGGGAGACTCTTCCTTTACTCGATTTGCTGCACTCGAATGTCCTTTGTGGTGGTTGTCCAGGTTGCTATTGAGGTTGTTCATGTGTGGATGTTTGAAAACCAGTACGATTCACGTGTTCTGTGCCTTTATGACTTGTCCCCAATGTTGGTTGATTGAAATATGTAAGCTTACCTGGTGTCTGACTTGGTTTGCTTGGGGACCAGCAAACGGTTAAGTGTGGGGGAGTTTGATAGACC